>CM065897.1:67860000-69110000 GCA_033439115.1 Firmiana major | reverse complement strand
TTGAGAATTTTAATATTATTTTGGAGAATATTAAATATGATTGTTCATGTGAAGGTTATGAGACACTCATCTCAAACGATGAGCGGGAACATCCGAGGATTGAGGATATACCTGTGGTGTGCGAATTTCTGGATGTTTTCCCAGATGAATTGCCAGGTTTACCACCAGAGAGAGAGCTGGAGTTTACCATTGATTTGGTACCAGATACTCAGTCGATCTCTAAACCTCCCTACAGGATGGCATTAGTGGAACTTGAGGAATTGAAGAAACAACTACAGGAGTTATTGGATCAAGGGTTCATTAGGCCCAGCGTTTCACCGTGGGGAGCACCGATTTTATTTGTCAAGAAGAAGGATGGTAGTCTCAGATTATGCATAGACTATCGGTTGTTAAATAAAGCCACAGTGAAGAATAAATACCCATTGCCCAGGATTGATGATCTACTTGATCAGCTGAGAGGGGCATCAGTCTTTTCTAAGATTGATTTGAGATCGGGCTATCACCAATTGAGGATCAAGGAAGAAGATATTCCAAAGACGGCCTTCAGGACGAGGTATGGCCATTATGAATTTTTGGTGATGTCCTTTGGATTGACGAACGCCCCTGCAGCATTTATGGGATTGATGAATGAGGTGTTCAGAGACTATCTGGATAAATTTGTGATAGTCTTTATTGATGATATCCTGGTATACTCTCAGTCCTATGAGGAGCATGCACAACATTTGTGGTTAGTACTACAGATACTCCGAGATAAGCAATTATATTAAAAGCTTAGTAAGTGTGAGTTTTGGCTGGATCGAATAGCTTTCCTTGGTCATATAATCTCAGAAGAAGGAGTATCAGTGGACCCAAGCAAGGTGGAGGCTGTGCTTAATTGGGAGAGACCGAGGACAGTTACTGAGGTACGAAGCTTCCTTGGTTTGGCAGGGTATTACAGAAAATTTGTGGAAGGATTTTCAAGGATTGCCGCTCCTTTGACTAAGCTCACGCGCAAAGAGACTCCATTTATATGGACTGATTAATGTGAGCTCGGTTTTCAGGAATTAAAGAGGAGGTTGACAGCGGCACCTATGTTAACTATTCTTGAGGGATCAGGAGGATTCTAAGTGTATAGTGATGCATCTCATCAAGGATTGGGGTGTGTGCTTATGCAGCACGGAAGAGTGGTCGCATATGGGTCGCGACAGCTGAAAGACCATGAGCGAAATTACCCCAAGCATGATTTGGAGTTAGCCGCTGTGGTATTTGCTTTGAAGATCTGGCGACACTACTTATATGGGGAAAGATTCCAGATCTTCACTGATCACAAGAGTTTGAGATATCTCTTTGATCAGAAAGAGTTAAACATGAGACAAAGGAGATGGATGGAACTCCTTAAGGATTATGACTGCGAGATTCTATATCATCGGGGCAAGGCGAATATGGTTGCTGATGCCCTGAGCAGGAAGAGTATGATATCTGTTATGATGATCAGGGAATGGGATTTACTTGAGCAGTTTGTCGAACTTCATATCAGAGTTAAAGAGATAGAGACTGGATTTGTGGCTAGCTTACGAATAGAGCCCAGGATCATAGATCAGATTAGAACTGGGCAGCGCAGTGATCAGAGATTGATAGATATGGTTAGCCAAGCTGAGCAGAGTTCGCAGTCGGATCTCACCATCAGTGAGGATGGATTGTTGAGATTCAGAGGACGGATTTGTGTACCGGACGATGATACCCTAAAGAGACAGATACTGAGAGAATCCCACTGCTCGCGATACACCATGCACCCAGGGAGTACTAAGATGTACCGAGACTTGAGAAAGGTGTATTGGTGGAGTGGTAGCAGACTATGTGGCCAGGTGTTTAGTATGCCAGCAAGTGAAAGCTGAGCATCCGAAGCCCGAAGGATTACTACAGCCCTTACCTGTCCCTACATGGAAATGGGAGCATGTCACTATGGACTTTATTATGGATTTACCGAGGACCCGAAGAGGTCATGACGCGATATGGGTTATTGTGGATAGATTGACCAAGAGTGCCCACTTCCTTGCCATCAAGAGCACAGATACTATGGATGCCTTAGCTGAGCTGTATGTCAGCAAGACAGCTAGATTACATGAGGCCCCAGTGAGTATTACTTCTGATAGAGATTCCCGGTTTACTTCCAGATTTTAGACCCAGTTTCAGGAGTCTATGGGATCTCGATTGAGTTTCAGTACCGCCTATCATCCTCAGACAGATGGTCAGTCAGAGAGGACTATTCAGACCCTGGAGGATATGTTGAGGGCGTGTACGATGGATTTTAAGGGATCATGGGATGATCACCTCCCCCTAGCAGAGTTTGCATACAATAACAACTATCATGCGAGTATTGGAATGGCACCCTTTGAGGCTCTATATGGTAGGAGGTGTAGATCCCCTGTAGCTTAGGAAGAAGTCGGTGACAGAAAGATAAATGCTCCCGAGTTTATTGAGCAAGCCGTACAGAGTGTGAAACTCATATGTGAGAGGTTACGAGCTGCACAAAGTAGACAGAAAAGCTACGCGGATGTGCGTAGATGGCCACTCGAGTTTGAGGTTGGTGATGCAGTATTTCTGAAAATATCACCGAGTAAGGGTATTATGCGATTTGGGAAGAAAGGGAAATTAAGTCCTCGATATATAGGACCATTCAAGATTATTGAGAGAGTGGGAGAGGTAGCTTATAGATTAGCATTACCCCCACAGATGTCCGGAATACACAATGTTTTTCATGTGTCTATGTTGAGGAAGTACCACCCGGACCCTTCTCATGTCATAGAGTATGACGAGATGGACATTCAAGAGGATATGAGCTACACTGAGGAACCCGTCCAGATTCTCGATAGAAGAGAGAAGGTACTGAGAACTAAGAGCATCCCATTAGTGAAAGTTTTATGGAAACATCACTCAATGGAAGAGGCAACGTGGGAACTAGAGAATCTCATGAAGGAGAAATACCCCCATCTATTTGACTAGTTGAGTGAATTTGGAGGACCAAATTCTTTTTAAGGTGGGGAGGATGTGAGATCTGAGAATTTTAGATTTATTTCAATGATGTAATATGAACTTGAAATGTAATTTATTGAGCTAAGTGAATTGGGGAATGATAATTGGAGATTTATATGTTAAGTGTTTAAAATAACTGTGAAGTCATGAGGACAAATCGATCTGGGAGAAGGAGAGATCGATCTGGTGAGGTAAAAATGACTAGGAAGGAGGAATTTAAGGAGCAGATCGATCTCCAATGGAAGAGGATCGATCCCCTTATGATTCTGTTTGAGAGAAGATCGATCTCATGAGGAAGAGATCGATCTCCAAATGATTCTGTTTGGGAGAAGATCGATCTCCCCAAGGAGCAGATCGATCTCATAAAGCCATAAAGAGATCGATCTCACCCCTCGACAGATCGATCTCCTAGGCATAAAATTACCCAAATCGTCCCCAAAATTCAAATGCAGATCGATCTCATCAATAGCCAGATCGATCTCCTACCCTCAGCCTACATAAGGAACTTCTATTTTTCTCCTGTAATCTCACTTTCTCTCTCTTCCAACCCCAATTTTCATCGAAACCTAGCTTTCTCACTCATCCAAAGCACCCATTTTCGTCCAAATCAGAAGTTGTGGCAAGAAGGAAAGTTGTTCCTCATCAAAGGGAGAACAACATACTTGGAAATCGTAAGACAGATCGAATCGAGGCAAGAGATAAGCTCTCCATAAGTTTTGGGTAATTTCTAAACCTCTATCTTGATATCTGAGATGATTTTGATGATAATGGTTGTTGGCATCGTGTTGAAATAGCTGAAAAATGATTAGGGATTGATGAAATTGCAATGTGGTTGGAGTGATAATGATATTTAGTAATTTTGAGAATTTGAGCTATAAATAGAAATTTAGACAATGTGGTGAATTAACATAGATAATTGGCATGAGAAATGTAGAACGTTGAGATGTTGTGAATGAGAGTGTATTTTGGGGTAGAGTTACGAGAATCAAGAGATTTGAGGTGTTATGAGCAATTATGCTCGATTTTGAGAATTGAGGTTACTGTGATGATGAATATTGATGTTTTAACATCGTTTGGACAGCTCGGGAGTTCCAGAGTGGAATGCGGGACTAGTCCGTGTCAAGGGGGAAACGACTACACGTGCAAAGAGGTAAGGGAAATCTAAATCATTTGTGTATGTGAATTGTAAACTATTATAGCATGATTTGTGGTTTATAAAACAAGCATGTTGAGTGTTGGGTTGAGATATAATTGCACACGATTGTTATAGCCGGTTGGAGCCCAATATTTTATGCGTTTATAAGCTGAGTGCAAAATTGCTTTATACACCGTCGAATTTGTGTGAGTAATGAATTGGGCTCTACGTTAAGGCAATATCGAGATTTGAGAAATGTGTGCGTGCTTTGCCGGTTGGAAATCGGTTTTATTATGTTTTGTGTTGAGTACAAAACAGTTTTCAAATGAGTTTTATGAGAGAAAAAACACTATGAGTTCTACGTGAAGGTAAATCAGTCATGTGTGATAAGACTTAGATGTGTAATTTTGAGTACACACCGGGCATTGCTCTGGTAGCATGTAAGCCCGATTTCTTCTCCGTTCTGGTAACGTGAGAATAACCCATTCTGTGGCTATGCCACGTATACTTGGTGGCCGCTGCCACGTGTGAAACCCCATTTGGTGGTCGTTGCCACGTGAGAAACCCTATTGGTGGCCGTTGCCACGTGATACCCCATTTGGTGGTCGTTGCCACGTGAGAAACCCCATTTGGTTGCCGTTGCCACATGAGAAACCCTATTGGTGGCCATTACCACGTGATACCCCATTTGGTGGCCGTTGCCACGTGAGAAACCCTATTTGGTGGCCGTTGCCACGTGAGAACCCCTAATTAGTGGCCATTGCCACGTGAAACCCTATCCTGTGGCTATGCCACGTGTGTTTAGTGGCCGTGCCACGTGTAAATTTAACTCAGTGGCTATGCCACGTGTGTTTAGTGGCTATGCCACGTGTGAATTTAAATCAGTGGCTATGCCACGTGTGTTTAGTGGCTGTGCCACGTGCATTACTATTTCAGTGATTTTATCACATTCATTGAGAAAGCGTTTATCGCATTATTTTCACATGCTTTGTTATTGCTCTGTACTGAGCATTTTATTTCATGTTTTCACATGATTTGAGACATGAGAATGTCGTTTTGAGTACTTTCAAGCTATGGTTTTCAAATGATATTAATGAGTTTCACATACAAATAAATATTTTGTGATGTGCATTTTGGTTTATGAAATGAGTCCCTTACCCCCTTTACTGAGCGATTTAGAAGCTCACCCTGTTTTCTTTCCCCTCAGATTTCTTCAAGTGAAAAGGGTTTTCCTGCGACGTACGGAGTAGTGGCTAGTGGAGGACTTGAGCTCCAGGCTATATATTGTATTTTGAGGTATCTTTTATCTTTTCATGTACCCAGACAATTACTGTAATTGCAGACACTTGATGTACAACATTGTATGGGATGTATTAGGATTAATTAACTTGGAATTGAGTAATGTATATGATACAATATATACTATATTATGATGAGATCCTGAGGCATGATAATTATGATGATGTATGACACTGCACAGGAATGCACCCTTAATTGTGAATTAATGAGTAAAAAGTTTTAAATTAGCCCTATTTTCCACACTTCCGGGGCGTGACACTGTATGTCTTACTCTAACTATGATCGATGCCTCAGGTATGCTGTGTGCTCTTATGCTGAGTTGCTCGCATGAGGTTTTTATGATTTTGTTGTGTGTTAATTAAACCGTGCTTGAGCTGTCGTGTATTGTTGTGCATCTTGCATTGACCTGCTCACGCGTGGTTTATGGATGTGATGTAATGAGTACAAAACCGTGCTTGAGCCGTCGTGTACTACTGTGTTTCTTGCATAGACCTCTTGCATGAGATTTTGAGACAATGGAAATAGGTGATAAGGATCCACGGGAGCACGATGTACCATGAGCGTTAGCAATGGAGTACAATGTGTCGTGATTTCAGTATGAGCTAAAGGGATGGTTGATCCGCCTCCCCAAGCATATGGTTCTCGTACACCTGATCGGTGTAGCCTAGAATCCGACTATGGCCATAAGTCCTATATTTGTCTGAGTGAGATGACATTGTCACTACTGTGTGTGGTGACATATGTTTCCCTTGCTGTGTGTTTGGGGATATGATAGCCCATAATTATGTCTCATGTATATTGATTTGCTGAGTGCAAAGTGATTTCTAAATGTGTATTGTGTGAATTAAAGATGAGTTGTGTGAAAAGAGTATGTCGTGTGAATATGCATATACGCATCTAACGAATTAATGATTTTGCATCGATGGAAGTTATTTTAAAGAATGCATATGCTTTATAAGGAAAATGAATATATATATATATATATAGCATGTAGATAGTGTAGTTATCTACCTAGTTTCATATTTTCCTTACTGAGCGTGTTAGGTCACCCCCTTATTTCTCCTCCATAGATTCTACGCAGTAGTGAGTACACTACGGTTGTTCCTGCTCTCTTGTTGCTTCAGTCATAGCAGTATAGAGAGGTATACACTTGAGATGAAAAATTTTGTATCCTATAAAGTAATGTACAGTAAAGTTTGTATTTTGGGGGATGTATATAATAGAAATATTGTAAAAGCTTTCGCACATATATATAAAAGTCCAATTTCTATTCTACTTCATTTAAAGGAATTTATTAAATTATAAATGGATGATATATGGATTGGATGCTGACTCATAACCCAACTATTGGAAGTAAGGTAAAAGTCACAGACAGAGAGAGAGAGAGAGTCGTGACATCGATGGTCCCACTAAGAAGACAATGCTAAAAATGAGAAAAAGAAAACAAATGATTCAATTTCTTTATTTAAAATCAATTAAAAAATCATAATTTATACAACTTTATTTAAAACAATGCATTTATTAAAATATGGATATTTTAATACATTTAGTGGGATTTTTGGTTTTCTTATAAATCGAGCACTTAAAATTTTAACTTAGCTTAAAACAAAACTTATGTTTATGTATGGATTATAAAAAGACTTATAACTTAGAACATAGTTTCATAGGCTTAGAAACATACTTGAGTCAATCGAGTTCTAATGTAAAAGCATAATTAAACGTTTAGCGAAACTTCAACAAATTGCGATTAAATTCAATATACTTGAATTAAAATCGTGCATTTTTTTACCAAATCAATTTTCTTGATTTAGGTCTTGAGACAAGGATGTCTCTAGCACATGTCTCTTACCTTAATTTGCAATGAAAACAACCAAATTCGGCCTCCAAAGTTAATTTAGGCTATGCATGTATATAACTTACTCCATCTTTTCTCTTCGAGTGACCTTATCTACAACGTCGTACCAATCTCTGAATAAATTTCCTTATTCTTGATTTTCTCCTTAAACATACTTTATAAATCTAGTCATAAATAAATAATACTTTCTTTATCCTTAATTCATATTCCAAATATATTTTCCACCTCTTAACTCTTTTGTTAAGCATATCACTCAATTAGGTCACTTAACATACTTCATTCTTAATTTCCTTCACATAACTGAAGGGTTTATCATACATAACTTCCATTATACTTCATCGTCCATATCATATGTCATTAAAAATAGCTAAATTAAATCCCAATATCCTTACAATTTCATCAACATAAGCCAATTTTCCTTAAGTTTTTTACTTAAGCCCTAATTGTGTCATATTGCTTCATAGCATTATCTTTTCAATTTTAAATCCCAAAATTAATCTTAATATATAACCTCATTTAACTTATTATACTATCATAACCCTTAATTTAAAGCCACTAACCCTAAAACAATTGTGGTGGTCGAAACCTAAGATTGAACCCATTAATCATTTTCATTTCATGTCAACCTCAAAACACCATCATTTACATGCATTAAATCTTTTAATTTAGTCAACATTTAAACCCCCAAATTGCACATACCCTAACCCTAAATAATCCTAAACGGTTATCCCATTATGCCATTTCACAAATCACAAGATCAAGTATCAATTTAGCATGCCTAAATCATAAATCAACATCTAACTTTACTTAAATCAAACTCTCACCCTTCTTAATCTTGGATCAGCCTTAAATCACCACCTTTCCTCAAGATTTCAGTTGTAATAGATCACCAAAAATTAGCCTTAAAACATCACAAACTGTCATGCTCAACATCCTTGAAAACAAAATCTCAAAACTTAACTTACCCAGCAACATGATAGCTTCTATGCCCTATTTTTTGGCTAGATTTCACCCTTCAAATGAGCTTATTAAAATCCTGAAAAAAAAAAAAAAAACTATGTTGAAGTATACTTAAAGGGGAGTAATTAGTCTTAAAGGACCCAAGGAAAACTTAGATGTTTGCTATCTCAAAAAAAAAAAATGAAGCTGAAGCTACAAGGGATGCCTCAGTTGGGTAGATTTTTTTAACTTTGGTAGCTTTTCTCTTGATTTGGCTGAAGGAAAATTAGAGGCATGGATTCTTAAATTATGGATAAACATAGTTTATAAGATGGATAAGGTCCATGGTTTGATTTGGTCAATATAAAAATGCATTCAACCCCTTAATTTATGGAAACAGGTTGGATAGGCTGCTGCATAGGGTAGGTAAGCTTTGGACTGTTTTAGCCTTCAATTTTCCAATTTTGTTTCGGCCAATTAAGTAACCTTAATTGTTCACTTTAAAAATTTATTTCATCTCTTAATTAACTTAGTTATATCATATTTTCATCATGGTTAAATGTCAAATTTATTTGAATTCCATTTGGCTATGTTTAAGCCCTTAAATTTCAGGTATGCCCTAAAAATACTTGGCTATTATGTAAACTTGAAACTAACCCTTGTTCTTGCTTAATCATCTTATATTTCCTTCATAATCACTCCTAGAACCTTGTAGGTTCAATGTACATCAAGTTTACCATTCATTGGATGGCATTAAAGTATCATTTTGCATGCTTCAACACTATTCTTTTAGGTAAGCTCTCAAATTCCTACCTTCTTATCTTATGTAACTTTGTTTTTAGTTATATTTTTTATCCTTAACTTTAAATACTCAATTCCATTCATCTAAATTCATTCTTATTCCATAATTCCTTAGTCAAAACATACATATAACCTCACTTGTCCTTACTTAGTACATAATTTAACAAATAAGAGAATTTCAAGTTACACCACCCGTCTCGAGCCCTCGAACTCATCCTTGCTCCTCATAGCTATAGTTCGGCCTGGAAACCAGCTGAATAAAATATCTCATTAATTCATTAAGTTAATTTAGGGAAGAAAATTTTATATATAGGGTTCCCACATGTTTTATGTATATGAATGGTTTTTCATGCCCATTCACCCATTTTGGTTTTAAGTCAATAAAAGCATGATTTGATAAGCTTATGATTTTATGATTTATATATGAAGATCCCACAAGAATCCATCAAAGGATTTTATTTTTACAAAAGTGCATGATAAAACTTATTTTAAGGCTTCAAAAACAAATTAATACATTAAAATGGTTTCTCTAAAAATGGTTTTGGCATGTTTGATGTGGGGTCACTATGTTTATGCTATGAAGAAGGATGATTCCACAGGATAATCACCCCACCTATATATGTACTATGCTTTGAAAACTATGATTATGCTTTCTTATGTATGAAATCGTACCAACTATGATTTATGTATATTTTTTAAAGATGGTAAGGTCGCCATTAGTATGTGCACGTAGGACATATAACGTCCACTCGCTATGAGGCATTTATACCTTGATGTTTATGTATGTATTGGCTATATGGCCAGGACAAATCAACAGTATTCCCAGTACTCACCGATCCAGTGGGGTTGTGGAAATCCTAACCATGGTCATATGTTAACCCTTCCTTTTAAAGAACCTATGTATGTTTGTGTACAAAGTTACTAATGGGATAAATCGCCTAGTCTCCACTGATGATTTTATGTGAATCAAATTACTCGTACTTTAAATTGCTCTGTCTCATTTTTTTCTTGGTTATTATCTGTTTCAGGATCTTATGACGAAGAAGATTATTGATAAAGGACATGAATCATGAGAACTCTACATTTTAGATACTCAGGTGTCAGAGTCTATTGCTTGTTCTAGTATCTTGACACTGTTTGAAGCACATTGTCACTTAGGTCATCCTTCCTTGTCTCTACTGAAGAAATTGTGTCCTCAATTTCAATCTGTGTCTTCTTTAGCATGTGAGTCTTGTCAATTTACTAAACATCATCATCTACCTTCTATTCCATATGTTAAAAAACAAGCTAGTTCTCCTTTTAAGTTAGTTCACTCAGATGTTTGGGGTTCGAGTCCTATTATTTCTAAAACTGGTGTCAGATACTTTGTTACTTTTGTTGATAATTTTTCCCGTATGACTTGGATTTATTTTATGAAAAAATGTTCTGAAGTATTCTCTCATTTTACTGCTTTATGTGCTGAAATTAAAACTCAATTTAATATGTCTGTGAGGATTTTAAGGTGTGATAATGCTAAAGAATATTTTTTACATACTTTTCAGAGTTATATGATTCAGAATGGTATGCTTCATGAATCATCCTATGTTGATACACCATCTCAAAATGTTGTTGCTGAAAGAAATAATAGACATCACTTAGAAACTGCCCGGACACTCTTTTCAAATGCATGTTCCTAAACCCTTTTCGGCTGATGTTGTTTCCATGGCTTGTTTCTTAATCAACCGCATGCTTTCCTCTGTTCTTAATGGTGCGATATCGTATAAAGTTCTTTTTCCTATCAAATCATTATTTCCAATTGCACCTTGCATCTTTAGGAGTACTTGTTTAGTTCGTGATGTTCGTCCTCAAGTAACCGAATTAGATCCTAAATCTGTGATGTACGTCACTCTTACTTCAAATGCATGTTTTTAAACCCTTTTGGGCTTATGCTGTTTCCACGGCTTGTTTCTTAATCAACTGCATGCCTTCCTCTGTCCTTAATGGTGTGATACTATGAGATTTGAGAATTTTACACATATCCAATTATGTAATGTGAACTTGAAGTGTAATTTATTGAGCTGAATGTAATGTACTCATACATTGAGGTGGTATGGAATGAATTTCTAAGTGCTGAATGAGTCATAAATGATATTTTTATATTAACTGTGAAACTATGAGACTAGATCGATCTCAGAGAAGAGGGGATCGATCTGGTAGGTCAAAGTGATAAGGAATGAGGAAAATTAAGTGAGCTGATCGATCCCCAATGGAAGAGAATCGATCTCCTTATGATTCTGTAATGAAGAGATCAATCTTTTGAGGAAGAAATCGATCTCATGAAGCATTTTGTAAAGAGAAGATCGATCTCCTCAAGGAGCAGATCGATCTTGTGAAGCATTCTGTAAACTAGAGATCGATCTCATAATTGGAGCAGATCGATCTCATAATGTAAGACCCGAATTTAATTAAAATACAAAAATTAAATAAGAAAAGATGGAGGAAGTATGAAGGAAGTCGGGTTAAATAAATCCCGAACACGTGTAAGGGCAAAACGGTCAAAAGATCGAAAGCCGGTATAATTTCGATAAGAAAATTTAATTAAAAATATGGATTTGAGAAATCTTGGTCAATAAAAGTGAAATAAAATTATTTCGGATTAAATTGATCAAGATATTAATTTATGAAAATTAATCGGGATTAATCGGGATTTTTAGTTCGGAAAAATAATCCCGAAAATAATCGAAAAATATACTGAAAAGTCACTCGGGACAATATCCCGAAAATACGGGGAAATTATACCCGAAAAAGGATTAAAATAAAATAAATTAAATTAAATTAAATAAATTAGAATAAAAATAATAATTTTGTATGATATTTTGGGGTGTTTTAATATATTATAAGGAATAGTAAAACAATTAAAATAAATAAAAATAAAATAAATAAAATTAATAAAAAAAAAAAAAAAAAAGAATTGAAAAAAAAAAAAAAGAGAGGGCTCGGTCCCGGCGAACGGCGGCGATCCGACCAGAACCAAGGCCCGATTTGGGAGGAGCAAGGACAAGAGGTTCCTGCTCGTTCTGGAGATATTTCAACGCATGCATGAGTAGGCTGGCTCGCCTTGAAAGAAAGTGCACCGCATTGCATACTTTCAATGTGAAATTGATTTGAAAACTGTTTTGAGTAAATAGAGCCGCCTACGTGTTTTATTGACATATGACGTGCTAGAGCTCAGCTCGCACGGTAATTTCGATTTGTGTGATGCATGCATTAGTGCTGGAGCGAGAGCTCGCACTAGAGTTTTACATGCATAGGTGCTAGAGTATAACTCGCACCAGATTTCACATGCTCTTTCGTGACACGATGCTAGAGTCTGACTCGCACCACATTTTTACATGATTTTCGAGACAGGGTGCTGGAGTTTAACCCGCACCAGTATTTATAAAATTTTCATGTGATTTATAATATACAGAGTGCTGAGCTTAGCTCGCACTAGTTTTACCGGATTTGTGGAGTACCGCTGTCTGCCCTTGGAGTCAGCCAAAAGGCCCAACAGGCTCAAGAGACCTCTTAGGTGGGGTGAGAGTGAGGGATGAGGTTGGCGGCCTTGTGGGGATGTAAGCGGGCTCTGCCAGTTGACGTGTTTTGATGAGAGTGCTGAGCATCGCTCACACAGATTTTATGAGAACATGCGATGAGCCGTGCTTGGAGCATCGGGTAGACTGTGTGTCACCGATTTAATAGGCTCGCACGTGCGTTTTGAGACATGGCATGAGTATTGAGAAACAAACCTCTGTGGGAAGCAGGCCAATTGGGCCGGAGTACCTAGAGATATTACATGGGTTCATGGAGTACGATGTACCGTGCAAGTAGCATGGAGTACGATGTACCGTGTTGTATCTTCGGATACGGCATCTCCGGATGCAGCATCTTCGGATGCCGGGGATCGGATAAGACTGACGGGATGGACTGACCCACCTCCCGGGCGGTTCCCGATCATGGTGAGAACCCGCACACTAGGATCCGTGTAGCTGAGGAACTCACGAGGACAGATGTGGCCATAGTCCTAGTTATTTACCTATATACAGACGTTGCCTAGTCTCGCATGTTGATGATTTCTATGATGATTTAAACTGGGTTTTAAAACTAAATTGCATGATGGTATTTCCATGCTTTTCAAAACCCACGTGTGATGTAAATGTTTTCATGATTTTGTGTGAGTCAGGATCACCCGCAGGAGGGGTCGAGTCCTGACTTTATTGTCAAAATCTTAATTGAGAAAGAAATGATTTATGATAATTGCATGTTGATTTTTCGTGCAAATGTATTTTACATATCATCATAATGCATAGCATTGTTTTAAAATGTGTGGAGAAAGGGTGGTTTATGCATGGCACTATGTTCATGTAGGTAGTATGGTTACCTACTTGTTCGTAGGATTGCCTTACTGAGCTTGATGTGCTCACCCCTTTCATTTTCTCCCACAGATGATCTCCAGTTGAAGTTGAGGCGACTCAGTACTGCATTCCGGATATCCGCTGCTGCCCATCAACATAAGGTATATACACTTGTACTTATTGTATCTACATAAGCATAGCACAGTAACATGATTGTAAGTAACTTTAGGGGATGTATAAATAATATAACAATTATAAATGACTGGAGAAGAAATAAGTACTAGGGTAGATGTATGGTGGGACTGGCATTGACGCACAGCCCAATTAGTAGTGGAGTGTTGGTCACGATTCGAGGACAGGTAAGAATTAAGTAAGAAAATAAACAAAAACGCGAAAAAATTCACTCTGATTTTTGGATAGTTGGGTCGTGACAATTATTTTGGTATCAGAGCGTAATTGGTCTGATGTGTGTCAGTGTCAGAAGTTAAGAAATTACATCCCCGTGTTACTGTGCTTAGTTAGATACAATAGTGTATATCGAGATGGGCTTGACTAAGAAATGGTTGAGAATGCAGGAATGCCTAATATGAGTCGCGCTAAATGAGATAGTGCACGAGGCAGAGGTCGTAGAGGTAGACCTGAGTCTGCTAAGTCGTGCTGAGTTTGGCTATGAAAATCAGTATGAGATTGAAATAGAGGCGAATGTTGAGCATGCCTCACAGAGTCCGACAGAGAGATCGGACAGTATTGAGACACGCTTCGCGAGATTGGAGCGGAGTGTGGAGATTATTTTGAGGAGCTAATTACTCAGATTATGTACGAGATCAGAGGGCGCAGCGGAGCATTGGTGAAAACCCGCTCGACCCATCTTAAGAGCTGATATGAGAAATGATTATGGATGTATTCCGGTGACAGGATATCCTGGACATGATTTAAAGGAAATTTTGGATTAAAGTCCTTACTCTGACCCAGAGGATTTAATTTATTGACGAGTATGGAGACTCGATTATATTCTGGGCAGATATTACCTCGACACTATGAAAAGTGACAGTCGAGATGTCTAAAAGTTTATGGAAGGGCTCAGATTTTCAATTAGAGTCCGATTGGCCCGTGAGATATTACCTATACCGAGGCAGTGCACAGATTTACAGTTGGGTAAATAAGAACATGAATTGCACGCCTCTGAGACTTGGAAAGGTAGTGAGGGCCGAGATAGAGACAGAAAGAAAAGCGAGAAATGACAAGGATGTCAAAAATGGGAAAATTGGTAATTGGTAAAAGATCTGATGTAACGAGTTATGGGCTAAGATAATTGGTAAGGCCCTAGTGCATCTAATTTTGGGCACTCTTGTGGGCATTGTGATTGGAGGACCCCGACCTGCTACGAAGCAGAGTAGCAGTGTCATTACTGTGGAATGTGTGGTGGATACCACAGAAGGAGCGTCTATACCTACACGGTATTGATGAAAATGGTCGTTAAGTGTGGTATGATGGACCATTGATTTTGATTACACAGAGTTGGGCGAAATCGCCCCACAAAAAAGTAAAGAGACAGAGAAAAATTTCGTTGTTATAGCTGAAAACGAAAAGGGAGGCCATAGCCGAAGAGAAAAAGGAAAGTAGGCTATTGGACGAAGGCGAGTGGATGTCTTGGACCAGGATGCTATTGATGTTTCATGGATGTGGTGTAAGATACCACACTTGTTATGAATAACGAAGTACATATGTTCATTAATCCTGGTGCCACATATTTATTCATACCGCCTTCATTCGCATATAAGTGAGTAAAAGGCATGAATGCCTACGTCATCGGTTACAATATGGGTAAATGAGTACCCCAATAGAGGAGGATGAATTAACGGAATATAGATATAGAGATTTTAAGTTGATAAACAGGGGTGTAACGGTTGAAATTACAGGAGTAAAGGATGTACTCACAGAATGAATAAAGACAAGAGTTTCATTATAATTGATACGCAAAGGAGAAAATCTTCGAGATAAGATAGATCCTAAGTACAAGATGTATTGGAGTAGAGATATATGCTAGATAAGGAATACCTTTAATATGCGAAGTAATTGAGGTTAAACAATTAGTAGCGAATACAAATTATAACCAAGGACAAAGATGGGTATAACCATAACCGGTAGTTGTGGTTAAGTCTGAAGGCTAATAAAGGTATTTCAAAATACCTCCCCGCCTGAAGACTTGACAGCATCTAGATATATATATATATATATATATAATCTATAACGGGAAATCGATCATCGTAATAAATACCTTTAGCATTAGGTTACCTTACTAAGACGATAAGAACATTAAAATTCGACAAATTATAAAGGTTAACGTAGTAAAATTTGATAAGAGCCGTTAAGATAAGAAAAGGAAATAGCGCAGGTTAGCACCTGGAAAACGTAAGCGGTTGAGAAGGATCTTGTACGCCTTGCGTAAATAAGTCAAGGATTAGATCGAGTGTAATCATCATTAACGGTGATATGCTGGGAGTAGTTAAAGCCTAGGGCGAATTATAAGCAACAATTGGAAGATAGCTTTTACAGATGGATTATTGCGAGATTTAAAATGGTATACCCTGTTGACACGTTTAACTAAGAAAACGTGATCTTGGAATAAGATGATAAATAAGATGATAGATGTGACGTGAATTTGGCGTGATGAAGTATGAACTGACCACCATGATTAATTTCACCATGCCCAACAGCTCAAGAGGTTTTTCAGTGAGTATGAATGCCTCAAAGTTATGATGGAGCTGTGTATTGATGTATAATGGGAAGATAGTCAATTTTGGAGTCAGACAACTCTTCGATCACGAAATAAACTATCTGACCCATGATTTAAAGTTGGCAACAGTATTTGTACCGAGGATATGGTACTATTATGTACAGGGTGAGGAATTATGGATATGCACTGATCATAGAGCCCGAGTATCTGTTTTCACAGAAAGGGGCGAATATGAAAATACATATTGGGTTAGAGCTTCTGAGAGATTTTGATTTATGAGAATTGTACCACCCAAGAAAGGCGAATGTGATGACTGATGCCTTGAGCAGAAAGAGCCTCGGGATGGTACCACATATGATGGTCAGGGAGCGTGAGCTGCTAGATGCAGTTGTGGACCTCAGTATTGATGTGATCCCTTCTGAGGATGACAGTGATTGTGTGACAGCTAGCCTGATGACTAGTACCGGATGAGAGTGCCCGGATTTGCCAGGCTTAGCGTGATGATCGACCGGATGTCGATAGTTTGGGTCTGATTCAGAAAGGTACAGTGATAGAGTTCACAGTGGGTGATAATGAGTTACTGAGGATTCAGAGACAGTATGAGTGCTCCCCAGGACCACAGTTGATGAGATAGTGATATTGTCAGAAGCTCACTCTTCGGGATATACAGTGCATGCGGAAGGTAATAATAATATATATTAAAATCTCAAAAGGGGTATGGGTGGTCAGATGTGAAAAGAGATATTGGTGGAGATTGTAGAAAAGTGCCTAGTGTGTCAGCAGAGTAAGGTAGAGTATTAAAAGTCTGCAGAGTTATTGCAGCACCTACCTATATCGACACGGCACGAAAAACGAGAGTAAGTCTCCATGAATGTCGTGATGGGTTATAGGAGACCCGGATAAATCAGGAGACTAGTTGGATGGTAGTCGATAGAGTGACTAAGTCCACCCACCTTCTGGTTATGAACTCCCCAGATACTCAGAGTGTGTATGAGGATTCAGGTATAAGGAAGATTGTGGAACATTAAGTAGCGTTCCAGTGAGCATGGTATCATATAGGGATTCCCGCTCCACTTCCTACCTCAGGGAATATTTTTAGGAAGCTATGGGAACCCGACTGAGTATTAGCACAGCTTTACATCCTCAGACAGATGGTCAGTCAGGGAGGACTGTACAAGTTCTGGAGGATCCGATGAAAGCGTGTGCCATTGATTTTATAAGCTCCTGGAATGATCAGTTGATTTCTAATTGAAGTCGCCAATAACGACAATTGGCAATTGAGTATCGGGATAACAAGTTATGAGACAGTGTATAGCTGTAGGGGCTGTTCCCCAAATTGGATAAAAAAAAAAAGTTGGGTGACAGATAGAATCATTCTGATTTTGGGATAATAAGTCTCTGAGGATGTTTAGTTAAGGATGAGAGATTAAGAACACCTCAGAACAGATAGAAAAATATTGGAATTCACCCTTGGTGAATTATTATGGTTGAAAGTTACACGTCCTAAGAGAATAAGGACATAGCGGAACTTTTGGAAGAAGTAAATTGAGTTGAGCTGGATCGAATTCTTGAGAGATTGGACAAGTGGGAGATAAGACCTGTAGGTTGTTGTTAATCACTTGGATTAATAGGCACCCACAATGTGTCTCAGCTTTTGATGCTTCGGTACTACTATCCAGATCCAGCAGAGGTGATAGGATATGAACTCCAAAAGTTCAGTTTAATGAAATTATAAGTATATCGAGAAGTTGATTTGGGCATTAAACAGGAAAGAGAAAGTATTGAGGTTTAAGATGATCTCCCTAATTAAAGTCCTTTGGTAGTAATACACTCCGGAGAAGATTACATAAGAATTTAAGAGTATGATACGATCGATGTACCCGGAGTTGTATATGGACTCATATGACTTGGTTCTAATTTGGAGGACCAAATTCCTTAAGTGGGGGAGAATTGTAAGACCCGAATTTAATTAAAATACAAAAATTAAATAAGAAAAGATGGAGGAAGTATGAAGGAAGTCGGGTTAAATAAATCCCGAACACGTGTAAGGGCAAAACGGTCAAAAGATCGAAAGCCGGTATAATTTCGATAAGAAAATTTAATTAAAAATATGGATTTGAGAAATCTTGGTCAATAAAAGTGAAATAAAATTATTTCGGATTAAATTGATCAAGATATTAATTTATGAAAATTAATCGGGATTAATCGGGATTTTTAGTTCGGAAAAATAATCCCGAAAATAATCGAAAAATATACTGAAAAGTCACTCGGGACAATATCCCGAAAATACGGGGAAATTATACCCGAAAAAGGATTAAAATAAAATAAATTAAATTAAATTAAATAAATTAGAATAAAAATAATAATTTTGTATGATATTTTGGGGTGTTTTAATATATTATAAGGAATAGTAAAACAATTAAAATAAATAAAAATAAAATAAATAAAATTAATAAAACAAAAAAAAAAAGAGAGAAATTGGAAAAACGTCGGGGAGAGAGAAAGAGAAGAGGAAACCGAGGGAGACCGCGCGTGGCTAGACCGACCACCGGCCACCGGGCACCGACGGCCTCCGACGATGAGCCGAGGAGCAAGAGGGGAGGCCGGCGAAGCCAACGGCACCGGTGACGCGCGCCAAGGAGGCCGGAAAATGGCGAACGGAGAAAGAGAAGTCGCGGGGAAAAACGGAGTCGGTGCCGGCGATCCACGGCAGCTGGGGACGATCGGCGGGCACCGGTGTGACCGGGGAGAGGAGCCGGTCCTTTTGAGACCGGTATCGGCCGGCGAGACCACCGGAATCCGGTGGATCGAGGGAGAGAAGCCACGGAGGGAGAAGACGAATCCGGCGGCCACCGGCGAGATTCGGCCAACCCCGACCCCAGCCGAAGACTCCCCAGGCCCAGACGGAGCGATTGGTGGCGGTGGCAGCCACCGAAACCGGCGGACGGCGTCGGAAACAGAAAAGGAAGGAAATGGGTCCGACGGCGAGGAGAGAAGAGGCCGGACCGGCGGCTTTCCGGCGGCCTTGGGCGAAGCCGAGCCCAGATTCGAGCTGCGGACGACCCAGCGGAGCTGCTGGCGGTGGAAGCCGGCGGAGAACCGGCCGGAAAAGGGGCGAACCAGCGGTGAACCGGTCGAACCGGAGTGAACCGGCGGTCTGAACCGGTCCGAACCGGACTGAACCGGTTCAGCCAAAAAGAGGGGAAAAAAGGGAGAAAAAGGGAAAAGGAAAAAGAGGAAAAATTGGGGGAAAATTTCGGTGATGCAATCGAGCTTCGGGTAAGTCGATAAGCGGTCAAATTGACCGATTTAAATTTGGAATATTTTATTTAATTAATTTTGGGCTGAGAACTTACCCGGAAAAATTGTGGAATTGTGTAGCTCGACGATTGGCATCCACCGAGGGCTCGAGACAGCCTCGATTTGCGGACTAGCATGGAATCTCGGGTAAGTGACCCCTATTTACGACAATTTCCTCGTTATGCGTGATATTGATTTAATTCCGCATAAATTGAATTAAATTATGGAAATTTAGATTAATTGTCGTAAATATTTAAGTTAGCTATTCGAGAATTAGAACGAGGCCCGATAAATTATTGGTGGGCCCAGTGAGCCCAATAGGCCTCGATAAAGTAAAAATTAAGTGGAAAACGGGCTTAAGGCCGATTAAGGCCCATTAAGGTGCAATCGGGCCCAATAGGGGTAAACGGGCCCAATGATTTAAATTAAGCCCAGAAAAGATTAAGTACAATTAAATCATAATATCTGACCTGAGGAATATTAATACGCAGTTCCGGGCATTGGATTGGAAACATATCGGACTGCGCGATGGGACTACATTGGAAAAGAGAAAGGTCAGACTCGACGAGAATCGAGGTAAGGGAATTCTGCGGACTGCTAGAGGTAACAGTACGCAATTTTAAATTCATATGCAGTCCTTTAAAATATCTTGAAGGGTCTAGAGGTCAGATAATAATTTTAGTGCCCCGAATGGGCAAATTACTAAAATACCCTTGTTAAGGGTAAAATTCTAAAAATCTAGGAAAAATTGGGAGGAGCAAGGACAAGAGGTTCCTGCTCGTTCTGGAGATATTTCAACGCATGCATGAGTAGGCTGGCTCGCCTTGAAAGAAAGTGCACCGCATTGCATACTTTCAATGTGAAATTGATTTGAAAACTGTTTTGAGTAAATAGAGCCGCCTACGTGTTTTATTGACATATGACGTGCTAGAGCTCAGCTCGCACGGTAATTTCGATTTGTGTGATGCATGCATTAGTGCTGGAGCGAGAGCTCGCACTAGAGTTTTACATGCATAGGTGCTAGAGTATAACTCGCACCAGATTTCACATGCTCTTTCGTGACACGGTGCTAGAGTCTGACTCGCACCACATTTTTACATGATTTTCGAGACAGGGTGCTGGAGTTTAACCCGCACCAGTATTTATAAAATTTTCATGTGATTTATAATATACAGAGTGCTGAGCTTAGCTCGCACTAGTTTTACCGGATTTGTGGAGTACCGCTGTCTGCCCTTGGAGTCAGCCAAAAGGCCCAACAGGCTCAAGAGACCTCTTAGGTGGGGTGAGAGTGAGGGATGAGGTTGGCGGCCTTGTGGGGATGTAAGCGGGCTCTGCCAGTTGACGTGTTTTGATGAGAGTGCTGAGCATCGCTCACACAGATTTTATGAGAACATGCGATGAGCCGTGCTTGGAGCATCGGGTAGACTGTGTGTCACCGATTTAATAGGCTCGCACGTGCGTTTTGAGACATGGCATGAGTATTGAGAAACAAACCTCTGTGGGAAGCAGGCCAATTGGGCCGGAGTACCTAGAGATATTACATGGGTTCATGGAGTACGATGTACCGTGCAAGTAGCATGGAGTACGATGTACCGTGTTGTATCTTCGGATACGGCATCTCCGGATGCAGCATCTTCGGATGCCGGGGATCGGATAAGACTGACGGGATGGACTGACCCACCTCCCGGGCGGTTCCCGATCATGGTGAGAACCCGCACACTAGGATCCGTGTAGCTGAGGAACTCACGAGGACAGATGTGGCCATAGTCCTAGTTATTTACCTATATACAGACGTTGCCTAGTCTCGCATGTTGATGATTTCTATGATGATTTAAACTGGGTTTTAAAACTAAATTGCATGATGGTATTTCCATGCTTTTCAAAACCCACGTGTGATGTAAATGTTTTCATGATTTTGTGTGAGTCAGGATCACCCGCAGGAGGGGTCGAGTCCTGACTTTATTGTCAAAATCTTAATTGAGAAAGAAATGATTTATGATAATTGCATGTTGATTTTTCGTGCAAATGTATTTTACATATCATCATAATGCATAGCATTGTTTTAAAATGTGTGGAGAAAGGGTGGTTTATGCATGGCACTATGTTCATGTAGGTAGTATGGTTACCTACTTGTTCGTAGGATTGCCTTACTGAGCTTGATGTGCTCACCCCTTTCATTTTCTCCCACAGATGATCTCCAGTTGAAGTTGAGGCGACTCAGTACTGCATTCCGGATATCCGCTGCTGCCCATCAACATAAGGTATATACACTTGTACTTATTGTATCTACATAAGCATAGCACAGTAACATGATTGTAAGTAACTTTAGGGGATGTATAAATAATATAACAATTATAAATGACTGGAGAAGAAATAAGTACTAGGGTAGATGTATGGTGGGACTGGCATTGACGCACAGCCCAATTAGTAGTGGAGTGTTGGTCACGATTCGAGGACAGGTAAGAATTAAGTAAGAAAATAAACAAAAACGCGAAAAAATTCACTCTGATTTTTGGATAGTTGGGTCGTGACACATAAAGCCATTAAGAGATCGGTCTCACCCCACGACAGATCGATCTCCTAGGCATAAAATTACCCCAAAACATTCTCAAATTAAAATTCAGATCGATCTCATCAAGGACCAGATCGATCTCCTACCCTTCGTCTATAAAAGAACCTCAGTGTTTTCCTGCATTTCATCTTTTCTCTCTCTTTCAAACTTCCATTTTAGCCGAGCCCTAGCTTTCTCTCTCTTTCAAAGTCCTAATTTCTATCCAAATCGAAGGTTGTAGCAAGAAGGAAAGTTGTTCCTAATCCAAAGGAGAACAACATACTTGGAAATCGAAAGACAGATTGAATCGAGGTAAGAGTTAGCACTCCACAAGTTTGGGTAAATTCTAAACCTCGATCTTTGATTTTAAAGTAATTTTTGGTGATTGTGAGCATGGGCATTGTGATGAGATAGTTGGGAAATAATTAGGGATTAATGAAACTATGATTTTGTTAGAGTAGGGATGTTATTTTACAACTGTGGTAATTTTGGGAATTATGGTTATAAATTGGAATTGAGACAATATGGTGAATTTAACATGGAATATGATATGAGAAACGTGGAATATTGAGGTGTAGTGGATGAGTAAGTGAATTGTGATAGAGTTATGAGAATTGAGTTAATTGAGGTGTTAATGAGCATATGAGCAAATGTGTGATCAATAATGCGATTGAGTTGGGTTATTGATGTTTTTACATCGTTTGGACAGCTCAAGAGTTTCAGAGAGGAATGCGAGACTAGTCCGTGATACGGGGGAAACGATTGCACAATACAAGGTGCAAAGAGGTAAGGGAAAAACTTAAACTCGTTTGTGTGTGCGTTTTGTGACTATATTGTAGCATGAATTGTGATTTGAGAAAACAAGAATGTTTTATGAGTTATGAATGAGTATTGTACATGATTTTACAGCCGGTTGGGGCCCAACTTTTATGAGTTGTAAACTAAGCGTGAAAATATTTTACAACAATTTTGTGTTTAAAACGTGAAAAGAGATTTGGGCTCTACGCTAAGGCGTACTGGGATTGAGAAATATGTGTGTGGTTTTGCAGGTTGGAACTCAGTTTTAAATGTTTTATGTTGAGTACACAAATACTTTAAATGAGATTTATGAGAGAAAACCATTATGAGTTCTACGTGAAGGCAAGACGTTTTATATGATAATGAATAATGATTGAGACTTATGCGTGTCATGTTGAATACACATCAGGCATTGCTTTGGTAGCATGTAAGGCTGATATTATTCCCCGTTTTGGTAGTGTTGGGAGGCATTGCTTTGGTAGAATGTAAGGCCAATATTATTCCCTGCTTTGGTAGCGTTGGAAGGTATTGCTTTGGTAGCATGTAAGGCCGATATTATTCCCCGCTTTGGTAGCAATGGGAGGCATTGCTTTGGTAGCATGTAAGTCCGATATTCCTCCGTTTTGGTAATGAAAGATGCCTTCGTTGTGGTAACGAGAGATGCCTCCATTTTGGTAATGTGAGATAACCCCCGTTTTGGTAACGCTGGGTGGCCTTGCTTTGGTAGCATGTAAGACCGATAGTGTACATGAGGAGAGGCATTGCTTTGGTAGCATGTAAGGCCTGGCCTTATTTTGGTAACGTGTATGTCCAATATACCATGTACACAACCATATTGTCGACATTTCCCTCTTTTGAGCATGACTGGGATGCGCATCCAGAGGAGATTTATTATGATGTGACATGATGAGTTTTATTGCCTAGTCTCCTTTTTAGACACATGAGTTGTGTTTTGTGGCTGCGCCACGTTCATTCTATTGAGGTGATTTTTATCACGTTTTAATGAGAAAAGCCATTATCGCATTCTGATTTCCACATGCTTGTGACTGTGATTTGTACTGAGTTATGTACACCCATATTTTTACATGATTTCAGAGGAATGAGTTGAGAATGATGATTTAATGAGTTCATGCTACGTTTTAATTGAGTTTCAACTACGAGATAAAATGATTGTGTTGTGCAAATCATTGTTTTATTAACGAGTCCCTTACCCCATTGCTGAGTGATTTAGAAGCTCACCCTGTTTTATCTTCCCCCCCCCCCCAGATTTCTTCAAGTAAAGAGAGTTCCCTGCAACGTACAGAGTAGTGGTTAGTGGAGGACTTAAGCTCTATGCTACATTTATTGTGTTGAGGTATAATTTACATTTCATGTATCCAGACTTAATGTTGTATTTACAAGCACTTGATGTACAATGATGTTCAATGATGTATGGGATGTATTAGGATTAATTAACCTTGAATTGAGAAATGTAAATTGGATGAAATATAATTATGAGATGATGAGACCCTGAGGTATAATATGTATGATGATGTATGACACTGCATAGGAATGCACCCTTTATTATGAATGGATGTAAAAAAAAAGTTCTAAATTTGTCTTGCTTTTCGCGCTTTCGAGGTGTCACAGATACCGTATAAAGTTCTTTTTCATAGCAAATCATTATTTCCAATTTTACCTCACATATTTGGGAGTACTTATTTTGTTCGTGATGTTCATCCTCAAGTAATAGAATTAGATCCCAAATCTGTGAAGTGTATGTTCGTGAATATTCTTGTGTGCAAAAAAGGTATCAATGTTATTATCATAGTCTTAATAAGTACTTGGTGTTAGTCGATGTCACCTTCATTGAACATGGCCCATTCTTTTCTTCGTCTTCTAATTCTTTCAGTAAGGAGGAGGAGGATTTATTACTTTATCATGTCACGTACCAACCAGTCAACACTCTACCACAAAATCCAGCACCTCTTGTTATTCATACCTATATTCGTCGTCGAGTTCCTTTTGATCCATGTCTAGCACCAGTTAATTCTTCTACATCAAATCTGGCTGTAGATGATCTTGATTTACTCATTCCCTTTCGTAAAGGTAAACGTCAGTGTACTTATCCTATTTCATCTTTCATTTCTTATGATGATTTGTCTCTCTCATCTTGTTATTTTATTGCCTCGATTGATTCTGTTTGTGTTCTAAGATCTGTTATGGAAGTATTGTCTCATCCTGGTTGACGTGCAGTTATGATAGAAGAGATGAATGCTTTAGATTCTAACGGTACTTGGAATTTGGTTGATTTACCTGCTGAAAAGAAAGCTATTGGATGTGAATGGATGTTTGCGGTTAAATTTAATCTTGATGGGTCAGTTGCCCACCTTAAAGCTCATTTGGTGGCTAAAGGCTTTGCACAAACATATGGCGAAGACTATTTTGACACATTTTCTCCTGTTTCTAAATTGACATCTGTTCGGTTACTTATCTCTATGGCAGCTACTCATGACTGGCCTTTGTATCAGTTAGACATTAAAAATGCATTTCTGCATGGTGATCTTCAGGAGGAAGTCTATATGAAGCAACCACCTGGGTTTGTTGCTCACGGGGTGAATGGAAAAGTTTGTCATCTTCATAAATCACTATATGGTCTCAAACAGAGTCCACGTGCATGGTTTTAAAAATTTAGTCAAGTAGCTTAAAGGTTTGGCATGACAAAGAGTAAACTTGATCATTCAGTTTTTTATAAAAAATTTGTATCTGGTATTATTCTTCTAGTAGTATATATGGATGATATTGTTATCACAAGAAGTGATGTTATGGGAATCTCAAAACTGAAGCATTTTCTTCATAGTTAGTTTCAGACGAAAAACTTGTGAGCATTAAAATATTTCTTGGGAATTGAGGTGACAAGGAGCAAGAAAGGTATTCTTTTGTCTTAGAGGAAATATGTACTTGACTTATTAAATGAAACTAGAAAATTGGGAGCTAAGCCATGTAGTGCCCCAATACTTCCTAATTTACTGCTTACAAAAGAAGGAGAATTATTTGAGGATCCTGAAAGATGTAGGTGATTGTTTGGTAAACTGAGTTATCTTACACTAACTCGTCCTTATATCTCTTATTCTGTTAGCATTGAGAGCAAGTTCATATCTTTTCCAACAGTTCATCATTGGACAGCTTTAGAAAAAATTCTATGCTATTTAAAAGGAGCCCTAAAACGAGGAATATTATACAAAAATCATGGACATAATCAGATTGAATGTTTTTCTGATGCAGATTGGGCAGGTTCCAAAATTGATCGGAGATCTACCACGGGTTATTATGTGTTTGTTGGTGAAGATTTAATCTCTTAGAAGAGTAAGAAACAGAATGTTGTTTTCAGATCTAGTGCGAAAGCAGAGTACAGAGTCATGACTCAATCTGCATGTGAGATATTGTGGATATGTCAGCTTTTAACTGAAGTTGGTCTTGAAGTTTCAAGATCAATAGAATTATCATGTGATAATCAAGCTGCTCTTCATATTGTTTATAATCCCGTGTTCCATGAAAAAACTAAACACATTGAGATTGACTGTCTCTTTATCCATGAAAAAATACAGCAGAAGTTGATCTTTATAGATCATGGGAAGATTGGACAATAGCTAGGGGATATTTTTACAAAGGCACTCAATGGACCTCGAGTTGATTATATTTGTAACAAGCTAGGCATGATTAACATCTATGCTCCAGCTTGAGGGGGAGTGTTATAGTTGTATATTAGCATAATTAACAAATTGTATATAGCTTAATTATAGGCTGAAATATCTAGGTTTAGTTAATAACCTTCCTAATTTAGGTTTTACAATTCTGTATATTTACATATCTTGTACTCCGTTCTTTGACATGAAAACACTAATCTTTTCATCTTAACACCTACCAACTTGCCTTACCTCCACAGTTGTCTCAGATACACGACATCTTCCACATCTCCATGTTGAGGAAGTATCATCCGAACCCCACTCATATCAATGATTATGGTCCGTTGACATTCAGGGAGATATGAGTTATGTTCAACCGGTTTGGATTCTCGACAAAAGAGAGGAAGTACTTCGATCCAAGACAATTCCATTAGTAAAGGTTAGCTGGCAGCACCACTCAACAAATAAAGCTATATAAGAGCTAGAAAGCTACATGGGAGAGAAGTACCCTCGATTATTTAATGTTCCAACCTGAATTTGGATGACCAAATTCCTAAAAGGTGGGGAGAATGTGAAACCCAAAATTTTCGTTTTATTATTTATTTGGAAACTAGAAGGCAATTAAGAGACTCAAAATAATATTATGTAAGGCCCGGAACAGCCGAAGAACTTGGATTAGTGGCACGAAGCTTAGGGCACGAAACCCAAGGTAAGATTTTAAATTAAAGTATTTCTCAAAAGGCTGCATTTATAAGTATGATTTGGTGGTTAGAAAGTAAAACTAAAGCATTGGAAGTGAAAAACTAGTAAAAACTCGATCTAGCGCTAAACCGAGAAATATCTGAAGAACTCTAAATAAATTCAAAATAAATTCTATAAATTTGAGAAAATTACTCCAATCCCATAGAAAATTAGTATATGGTATATTTAAGTTGGAGAATTAAATTAGAGTGGAAAAAGTGAGGTTAAAACCCTTTAAATAAAATCTTAAAGCAAACCGAAAGTTTTAATGGTTTAGCAATGAGAAAGGTTAAATCGCGTAAAAAGAAATTTTTTCCAAAACAACTAGACCCCAAACTTCTTAGACAACAACTAGAGACATAGTTGAACAACAGAGAGGTGGAAAATTTAACAAATAAGCTGAAAAATAATTTTTATAATTTTTTTGAATGCAGGGCAGCCTGCACAGTTTCTGCTGGCCTTTTAACCTAAAAAAGTAGACTCGATACCCTTTCTAAAAAGGTATTATATGCCCTGAAACTCGAAAAACCCAGAAAGGAATTGCTCCTAGAACCTCCCGAAGCATCATTCCCCTGTTTCACTTCGTGAGATTTTTTCGACCACCTTCCTAGTAGAATTAGAGTTTGACCAAAAAGATCGATTATATCCCTGAAATTCCCCTACAACATATTAAAATTTCAGTGAAAACCAAGGTCATTTGCCTAGTGAAAAGAAAACTGGGAAAAACTGCCCTGTTCACCAATGTGAGAGAAAGTGATTTTTTTTCCTTCTTTGATGGATTTTTAAGTTTGTTTATGGTGTTTCTAAGTTGTATTCTTGTGGACATAAAGCTAAGAAAGATTGTTGGTGGATGAATTTTGGGTCAAAGTTGGTCAACCCTAAGGTAAAGTTGTTAGAAGAAGATGAAGTTGATATATGTTGATGTATGTTGGATTTGTGTGACTTTGGCTAAAGTGGACTTTTGAATTAAGTTTTCTAAGATAATGGTATGTTGTAAACAGCCTAAGGTTTGCATGGAAAAGTTCAAATTTGGTTGAATTTGATGTTTGTATGATATTAGTTTAATATAAAAAAAGCTCGGTTTAGGATCAGTTAAGTTGAAAACGATAAAAATGATGAAAATGATACTTTGGCATGTTATGGATTGTTATGGAAAGGCTTAAAATAAATGTTGTTAAACATATATAAGAATTGCGTAAGTTTAGATTGAAGTGAATAAGCTGAACTGAAAAGGCTCATTTTATGCCTCGATTTAACTAAAAATATGAAACAAGGAAAAGTGACATATAAGTAAGTTGTAAAACATAATTTATAGGCTGAAATGAATGAATAAATTGTTATTTTGACAAGTTTAAGTTTAAGAAATGAAAAGTTATTGAAATAACTAAATGGCACGTTTATCGATAAAATCGAGTAAATAATAAAGTTAGCAAAAATGGGTAAGTTTAATGAACTTTATTTAAGTCAATATATGTTTAAATATATTAAGATGAATTTTAGTATTATTTGATGGTTTTGGAATTATCTTAGGCAGCGCGAGGTGCTGGCAAGCAAAACAAGGCAAGCTCGATATCCGACAATTTTGTGCTGCCCCAAGATTCGATGGGTAAAGGATGTAATTTAAAGTGGTAATACTGTCCCTTAATTTTATTACCAACATGATTTGAAGTATGATCAAGTTGTGAAATGTGTTCAATTTCAAAAAGAACTATCTACGCATAAATTGAAATGGAGAGAAAAAAACTAATGTTTCCAAAACCTCTGAGTGTACATTCTTTTCATCTGTAAAATGTTTTGGGAAAGCAAGTTTTAATGTGAAAATGTGTTTTATTTATATGCTTCGAAAATATAAAATTTGATATAAGCTCGATTTTATCAGTATGTGGTTGAATAAGCCCAAAAGGGGATTTGTAAGCTTCGATTTAAGACAAAAGGCATCCTGTAGTCTATGAAACTTGTCATGCATAGCCTACGTGGAGCTCGATCCTTCGTGGTACATACCTTATGCCACATCGCACATGTTTGTTTTGGTCTTTTGTGGTGCATGTTTAACCACGTCGTGCATGTTATACCCACTTAGTGCTTGATTTTTCCCACGCCATGCATGTTATGCCCAAATCATGCATGTTTGTTTGGTTATTTGTAGTGCTTGGTCCTTCATGGGATAATTTTTGCCACTTTGTGCATGTTCATTTTAATCCTTAGTGGCACAGGGCGTTGTACGACCTTGATCCAGTCTACAGTCCCCTTACCATGGCCATCGATACTCTGTTTGTTTGTTTGATTCCCTCTTCAGAGGTTGAGTGATCATGACCTATGCAGCTATATGGATCTACCTAGTCTCTATGATATTCTATTTGATTTCAAAAGTAATATGATAAGTTTTGTGATACATGATATATGTTCTCTGAGTGTGTTTGATTTACTTTTCGAAGCTAAGCATGTCTTTATATATATTTGTTTTATGAAGCTTTCTACAAAAGTATCTGAAACTGATTTAAAGTATGAAATGTGTTTTAAAAGCATCTCGTTTTCCATATTTTTTTATACTATGATTGTTTTAAATGCATTTCTTACTGGGCTTTTCAAAAGCTCACCCTATTTCTCTAATTTAACAAATTATTTTCAGTGATCTTTCTATGCTTGTCGTGTATTCGATGTAGGCTGGTGGATACGACTCTCTCCCCAAGCTATCTTTGGTACATGTTAAGGTATACTCTTATTCTTATTACTAGCCATCATGTACAGCATAGATACTTTGTGTAAAAGATATTTTGGGATGTAATCTATATCAGTGTGTATGTAAATTTTGTTAACTTAGTGTTTATACAATAAAATGTCATTCTAAGGTATTAAGGAAATAGAATGGAATGTATGTTATAGAGATTAACGATAGCTCCGATTCTCACCATTCTTACTAGCTCAGGAGGTTTCTCGGTGTATACAGATGCATCACACCATGGACTGGGCTGTGTACTTATGAAGGATGGAAGGGTAGTTGCATATGGGTCTAGATAGCTGAAGGAATCATGAGAGGAACTACTCGACCTACAATTTAGAGTTGGCGGTCGTAGTGTTTGGATTGAAAATATGGCGCCACTATCTCTATGGTGAGAGATTTCAGGTTTACACTAATCATAAGAGCCTTAAGTACCTGTTTTCGCATAAAGAGCTGAACATGAGACAGAGGAGATGGCTCGAGCTTTTAAAGAATTATGATTGTGAGATCCTATACCACCCGGGTAAAGTGAATGTAGTTGCGGATGTATTAAGTAGAAAGCATCTCGGGTTGGTGTCATTCATGATAATTAGGGAACACGAGCTATTGGAACAGTTCACGAACCTCAATTTGGATATGACCCTGCCTGACGTTGATAGTGGATTTATGATAGCTAGCCTGCAATTGGAACCGAATTTGGTAGATCGAATATGGTAGGCTCAGTGGATTGATCAGCAGTGTAGTGATATTGTCAGGTAGATACAGAGGGGTATAGAGATAGACTTTGAATCGAGTTCAGATGGATTTTTAAGGTTCAGAGGTAGGATGTGTGTTCTCGATGATCCAGAGGTCCGGAAGTTGATCTTGACAGAGGCTCACTCATCAAGGTATACGATACATCCACGGAGTACTAAGATGTATCAAAACCTGAAAAAATGTTTATTGGTGATCTGGGATGAAGAAAGACATTACTGAATATGTCGCTAACTGTCTCGTTTGTCAGCAGGTGAAGGTAGAGCATCAGAAGCCTGCAGGGTTATTGCAGCCTCTACCAATACTGACTTGGAAGTGGGAGCATGTCACCATGGATTTCGTGATAGGATTGTCAAGGACCCGTAGAGGTCATGATGCTATATAGGTGATTGTGGATCAATTGACGAAATCAGCCCATTTTCTAGCTATGAGAGCTACCGATACTCTGAGCCAGTTAGCAAACTTGCATGTGCCCGAGATAGTGAGGCTACATGAAATTCCAGTGAGCGTTGTTTCTGATAGGGATGCTCACTTCACTTCCCATTTCTAGGAACATTTTCAGGAAGCGATGGGGACCCAGTTCAGTTTCAGCATCGCATGTCAGACCCAAGTTTTCGATTTACGTATGTAGCTTGTACCTTATGATTCTTATGTGTACGAACACTTGATTTTATAGTTGAATCATAAGAAGAGTATTTACTATCATGCAATTGACTAATTGAAAATTTAAAATGCATGTAAGCTACATAACAATGAGATAAGGGTTAAATTGAATTTCGAACGAGTGCAGGAATAAAACGGTCAATTGACCAAAATTCGGTATAAATTTGATGAGAAAATTCCATTAAAAATATGAAATTGAGAAATCTTGATCAATAACGGGGCAAACATTGAATTTCGAGTCCAATTGATCAAGATACGAAGTTATTTAATATTTTTAGAATTTTTACCTCGAAAATCGAGCCCAAAAATGGTAGAAAAATATACCGAAAAGGCAAAATCGAACTGATAAATTCATTTACGAACTAAATGAATTTAATATGAATTTTTGAGATATTTTTGGGATATTTTGGTATTTTATTATTATTTTAAGGAATAAAATAATAATAAAAATTTATTATAAAAAAACGAAATTGGAATTGAAATCGGGGAGAGAGAGAGGAGAGAAATCGACGCAAAATCGAGGAAAGAAAAGAGAGACCGGAAGGCCACCACCGGTGAGCAGCGGCCAAGCCAGCAGCGGGAAAAGGAAGAGGGACTCCGCGCGATCCTTCCGCCACCGACTACGCGTCCCACTGGCGCCTGCAGGAGCAGATCAACGGAGTTGAAGCCGCGGAGGAAGAAAGAGGAATCTGGCGGCCACTAGCGGTGCTTAGGCCCGATTGAGGCCAGATAAACATTCCCCAGGTTGTGGCATGCCGAACGGCGGCAGCGACACTCGGAGAACCGACCGGACGACGCCGACACGACCAAAAGATCCCTGAACCGATCAACGGTTCAGTGGAGAACCTTCTAAACTGAACCGGACCGGACTGGTTCAGCTAAGGAGAAAATGAGAAAAAAGGAAGGAAAAAGAAAAAAAATTTCGAGAATTCACCGGACTTCGGGTAAGTCGATACCAGGTCAAAAGTGACCGATTTGATTTTCGATAAATTTATTTAAATTATATTTAATCGAAAATTGACCTAGAGTTAAATATACAAATTATGCAGTTCGACGATTAATTTCGAACGGAAGCCCGATCGAACTCCGATTCGTGTACCATCGCATAATCTCGGGTAAGTAAAGCTCATTTACAACAATTTATGTGATTAACGCGTATTTAAGATTTCTTTTACGGATTTTGGATTAAATTTTGGATTTAGTGAATTATATTCGAAATTTTGAATAAACTGTCGTAAATGATATACGGGCTATCCAAAGAGTTTGGAATAAAGCCCAATGGGTATTGATAGGCCCAATGAGTCAATAGACCCTGATGAAGGGAATTAATACATGGAAAATGGGCTTAATACGGATTAAGGCCCAATTAAAGTGTTAAGGCCCATTAAGAGTAAACGGGCTCATTTAAGTGAAATGAACTGTATTAAATGTGTAATGCAGTAGAAAACGTGTAATTAATCCAGTGAATGGTTAAATGCAACTCCAGAGTCATATAGAGAGTTGGTCGGACTGCGAGATTTGGACAGCACGGAGGAAGAGAGGTCACACTACATGATCTGAGGTAAGGGATCTTTGTGAGCTCTTAGAGATAGCTGTATGTATTTTTATCGTCGTTTACATACACTTAAATTTCGTATAGCGTATGAATATGAAATTTCTGGATAGTACCCAAATATGAAAAAATTACGAAAATACCCCTAGACCCGAGGAAAAATTTGAAAATGCATAAAGTGCATGAATATGATGTTTTACATTTGGAAAAGAGGTTTTGTGAAACCAAAATGATAGACTGGCTCACGATTTGACTGTATGCATTAAATTGCACGTTTTTATGATATGTGTGTTTTGCACCATTTTGCGTATCGCACTCGGTTTTGAGTACCACTGTTGTGGGAAATAGAGCCAGCTGTCTATTTGTGTGTGGAAAATCATATTGGAGCTATGAGGTCTATGGATTTATCCAGATCTGCTCGCACTTGATTTTTGATGTGATGTATAATTGAGATCGTGCTGGAGCCTTCGTGTTGGACTGTGTGTCACACTGACTTGCTCGCACTAGATCTGAGACGATAGGCTATGGTTGATACTTTTTTTGGTTGGGGTGGTGAGCTTGTAACTCAGGCACTTACAACTGTGTGGTAATTGTACTATGGTTCGCGGAGTACGCTGTACCGTGTAGACAACATGGAGTACACTGTACTATGCAACTATGGGATGTGAGGATTGCGTCTTTGGACTCGGGCATACTTTGTCATTGCTCTGATTTGTGATAGTCATTAGATAGGAGCCGATGGATAGACTAATCCCCTCCTCGGACTCTAAGATACCCTTGCACACCTAGCTAGTGATAGCTCAAGGTCTCGGACTTTGGCCAAATGTCTTATGGATTTGTGTGGATCCCTGCCTAGTCTCGCCTGATTTTATTGGTTTCTATAACGAAACTAATTGTGATTTGACATTTGTGATGAAATCGTTTGAAATGAGAACATGATTTAAATGTGAGTTTCAATACTGAATACAGAAATATTTTACTCTGAACAAGTTTTGACATTCGGTTTTTAGGCAGTAAATTGCTATGTGTTTTAACTATAATGGTTTTGTCAGTGCTATGGATTTTCGGCATAAACCATGCATTATAAGCATCTTAGATAGTATGGTTATCTACCTGCTTTCATTTATTCCTTAATGAGCGCGTTAGCTCACCCTTTTTTTCATCTCTTCACAGATTAGCCACAGTGCTTCTGCGAGCTCTGTGGTAGATTCCTGTATTTTCCTTCCGCTAGCAGCTGTTATCACATTTCGAAAGGTATACACACTTTTGAAATCTTTTGTATCTAAATATGATAAGGTACAGTGATGTATTTATATTAGTACTGGGATGTAAACCAATATAAACGAACATAAAAGTTCTGTAAATTATTATAAGTATAACTTCTTATTATGGATGCATGAGAAGTAAATGAATTAAAGTACATGGGAGTGATCGACTGACATCGATTCATAGCCCAACTTTCCGTATGTGTAGTCGTGATGTGTGGGATTATTGATATAAATGTAAGGAATTCGGGTCACGACACCGCATTTCATCCTAAGACAGATGGTTAGTCAGAGAGGATTATACAAACCCTAGAGGATATGTTGAGAGCCCGTGCATTGGATTTTGGAGGCTCCTGGGATGACCATTTTCCACTCGCAGAGTTCGCCTATAATAACAGTTTTCATACGAGTATCGGGATGGCACCATATGAGGCATTGTATGTGCGGAGATGTTGTTCCCCTATTAGATGGGAAGAGGTTAGTGACAGACAAATCTTTGCTCCTGACTTGGTTAGACAAGCCTCTGAGGATGTCCAGTTGATTTGTGAGAGGTTATGGACAGCTCAGAGCAGACAAATGAGTTATACTGACAAGAGATGGAGACTACTAGAGTTTAATGTGGGTGAGTTAGTGTTTTTAAAGGTTTCTCCCTCGAAGGGGATCATGAGATTTGGGAAGAAGGGGAAGTTGAGCCCTCGGTATATAGGGTCATTTGAGATACTTGATAAGGTGGGAGATAAGGCATACAGGCTAGCATTGCCACCTGAACTGGCGAATGTACATAACATCTTCCACGTATCCATATTATGAAAATACCACCCAGACCTAACACATGTGATAAGATATGAGCCGTTGAAGCTAAATGAAAGCATGACTTACGTTGAGAAGCCGGTCCAGATATTGGATAGAAAAGAGAAAGTGTTGAGGACAAAGACGATTCCCTTGGTGAAAATTCTTTGGCAACATCACACGATGGAAGAGGCCGCATGGGAATTGGAGAGTTTGATGTGGGAGAGGTATCCCGAGTTATTCACAGAGTGACTAGTTCCAATTTGGAGGACCAAATTTTCTATGTAAGGGACAATGTGAGACACCATATATGTATAACCTGGTATATGTGTCTATTGGATTACAAAATGAATACACGCAATTTTTAAAGTGTATAGGGAGTGTAAGTAGGACATTTTTGTAAGCGGAATGTAAATATATTGAATTTTGAGTGGCGTGGCAAAATGGAATGAAGATTGCATGAGTTGTACACTTCCATTCAGTTTATACTATATACTTTTGGTTATACAAAGATTTCACACAAGTTTTAATGTGTATAAACTATGAATGGATTTCATTTTTAAGTCTTAAAGGTAATTGGATGAGAAAATGACTATGGCAGCAAATTAAGGATGTTTTGGTGTAAGTTTCTATAGAAAACTACAGCAAAATCTGGAAAATATGAATGCCAGATCGATCTCATAGGATGAGAGATCAATCTGGAAGAGCCAAAATGCCCTTATTCGAGCAATAGGAACCGGGTAGATCGATCTCCAATAGAGCCAAATCGATCTACTAAACATTCGGTAATGAGAGGATCAATTCTTGAGGTAAGCAGATCGATTCCCTTAGCTCTCGGGTTAGAGAAGATCGATCTCCTCCCTAGCCAGATCGATCTCCTTAACTCTCTGCCTGAGACAGATCGATCTCAAGCCCTCGATAGATCGATCTCCTGCCTTCAAATGTCGTGAAAAATAGAGATTTTAAGAGGACCAGATCGATCTCCACCCAAGGCAGATTGATCTCATCAAGCTAAATCTATAAATAGGAGCAGTTGGAACTGTAAATTTTGGGAAACAATCTCACTCTTCCATTTTCAATCCAAAAACCTAGTTTTCTCTCTCTAAATCATCTCATTTCCAGTAAGATTTGAGGGAAGGCTATTAGATACAAAGTTGTTCACATCAAAGAGAAGAACAACATAGCTTAAAGGCATTTTCCCATTTGTTGGATTTAAAGAACAAGGAGCATTTCCATTTAGAGGAAAGAGGAAATCAATCTAGGTGAGTTTCTAATGCACCAATCCAAGGTTATTTGCTTAGTTATTGAATTTAGAGTTGATTTGATGTGCATATTAATGGTAGAACCACCTAGAATGCCATGGAACAATTATAACCTAGAAATGGGTTAGTGTGAGAAAGTGAAATGTAGGGGTATTAATGTTGAATGGGATATTTTAAGGTGATAATGGTGTTGTGGGTATGATTTTAAGATGGTATTATGGAATGAATTATGAGGCTTACCCAAAATGGGTCAAATGTGTATTTGAGGCATTGGGAACAATGCATAGTTGAATAAGAGTTAGCAACACTAACTCAAGTATTGATGAATGAATTGCAGCTTTCGGGGATACATCGGAGCAAGTTGAGCCAAAAACGTGAGAAGCTAAGAGGAAGACAGTCGTACCCCGAGTAAATTGAGGTAAGGGAATTGTGTGGACTCTTAGAGATATCTGTGCGTAATATGGGCGCTTAATGTTTTGCTAGAATGCATGTGATACTAGGAAATAAAATTGGGTGATTGAAGGGCAAAGAGTTGGGTTTTGAGAAATGTGTATGAAAACAAAAGCACAATGCTTTGAAAAGGTTGTTTTATTACTTTTTAGCAAGTGATTGGTAGGTTGGCTCACATTTGAAATGGTTTGCAAAAGAAATGATTTGATTTGGTTGATAACTATGTTTTGTAAAGAATTGAGCCACCTACATGGATTTTGTGAGAATGAAAGCATGCTAGAGTATGACTCGCACAAGATTTGATGTGTTTTTACACGCATGAGTGCTGGAGCTCAGCTCGCACTAGTGTTTCACATGGATTTTCATGATGTTGTGATAGAGTTTAACTCACACAGATTTTATACTGGTTTTGACATGGTGCTGGAGCGTAGCTCGCATTAGATGTCCACAACCCTTATTGTCGTGCTTAAGATTACTCGCACGTAGGTTTTGACATGTTGATAGTCGTGTTAGGAGCTTCGGGTAGACTGGATGTCGCACCAATTAAATAGGCTCACATGTAAATTTTGAGATGTGGCATGATATGATGTGTTGATATGTGTCCACGGAGTACGCTGTACCGTGCAGGTAGCATGGAGTACGTTGTATCGTGTTGAGATTGTGATGTATCATCTTCGGACGAGGTTTATATCTACTATGGATCGGCAAGCTGGACTTGACCTACCTCCCTTGTGGAAGCAGATAGTGGTGATACCCCACACACCTGATCAGTGTAGCCGGGATCACAGGATATGGTCATAATCCTAAAGGACATTTCCCTTATTATATTGCCTATCTCACATGTCTATTGTTTTATGAATAAATCCATGTTCGAAATGTTTTATGGGTCAGGATAGTCCGAGGGAGGGGCTGAGTCCTGATGAGTGTTGATTTTATGAGATGAGAAAGTTTGATAATGGCTTTAAAGTGCACTGATGCATGATGATTTTTTCATGCCTTATTTATGAAATATGTATGATGATTTACGCAATACTTTGAATTTGGTTTATGCACTAACAAATAGCATGATTTTCTTTACATGCCTTAACACAAGCATGAACTAATGCTTTTGAGATGTGAATGAGAAACTGTATGGTTTTTTAGAATGGCATCACATCACGTAGATAGTGCAGTATCTACTTGTTCGCATGATTGCTTTACTGAGCGTGTGGTTTGCTCACCCCCTTATTTTCCCCTCTCTACAGAGATTTGAGTATAGACTGAGAGCGGCTGGAGGCTTTCCTTTTTTGTATCCGCTGCATCCCATCGCATAAGGTATACACACTAACGAAATTTTGTATCTAAACTTTCTATAGCACAATAGCATTTTGTATGTAATCATTGGGGATGTAAAGCAATGTAAACACATGTAAACAACAACTCTGATTTATTTATACAAGTGTTTACTTCTAAATTTTAATGCAAATGAAATTGTTATGGTTGGGTGAGGTAGACATTGACACACAGCCCAACTGTTGAGGGGGTAGCTGATGATCGAGGTAAGGTAAAGACAAAAAAATAAATAATGCATGAAAAGCAATACATTTGTGATGATTTTTGGTAAATTGAAGGTCGTGCCAGAAGTTGGTATCAGAGCTCGAGTTGGTCTAACGTGTGTTGGTGTTTAAAATACTTAATAAGTTGGAAAAGTACATCCCCATGTTACTGTGCTTGTTTAGATACAAACTGTGTATATGTCGATGGGTTGACTAAGAAATTGATGTAAATGTAGGGAATTGAGCATTATGCCTAATACCAGTCGCGGTAGAGGGACGAGAGCGCAAGCTCGAGGTAGTAGAGGTAGGCCTGGAGGTAGTGTTGAGCCAGAAACACACGAGACTCGGGAAGATATTGAGGTGGAGGCTGAGGTTGAGCATGCTCCACAGGGTCCAGAGGAGAGACCCGAGAGTACTAAGGCACGTTTCACGAGGATTGAGCGGAGCATAGAGATGATCTTGGAGTTGGTCACTCAATCGTTGCCTGGAGTTAGGGGCAGACAGAGTCCCACTGCATAAGGTGATGCCGAGCAGCGATAGTTCCTGAGGCACGAGCACAGCCAGCCCAAAGACCTCAGACTACAGATACACCGACACCCCACCCGTATAAGATATGCCTACACCTGTTGCTACACCACAGGGCAGTAGCGGCTAGGGTTACGGTTGTGATTTGGATAGGCTGCGGCAATTCCAAGAGTTTGGATCATCGTCTTTCAGTTGAGTCAAGGACCCAGTATCTGCAGAGGATTGGATAAATGAAATCAAGAAGTTATATGGGTTCTTCGAGTGCACTACTACCAAGATGGTAGCGTTTGTCGCATTCATGCTGAAGGGATCAGCTGAACATTGGTGAAAATCCACTAGGCCTATTTTGAGAGCCCGTCATATAGAGATTAGCTGAGATGTGTTTTTGGAGGCTTTTCGGAGATAGTATGTTCCAAATACTGCACAGCGGAAGATGAAGATGGCATTTTTGAGACTGACCCAAGGGAGTAGGACGGTGGATGAGTATGAGACGAATTTTATCTCCCTAGGCAGATATGATCCTAATACAATGGGTAATGAGATCGAGAAGATCTAAAAGTTTATGGATGGACTGAGACCAACCATCAGGTCCAGATTGGTTCCCTTGGATATACCGACCTACAAGGAGGCAGTGCGCAGGGTGCAATGTGTGAACAAGATATTGATTGGATCGCCTTGGAGTTTGGGAAAGTCGATAAAATGAGGGACAAGAATAAAAAGAGACCAGTGCTAGATAGATGCTTTAATTATAAGGGAAGTAAGAGATTTTTTGAAAAGAGGCCGAGGATCGAGGAGATTCAGGAGAGGACAGTTAATCCTCCCATGTATCCGGCCATAGCTCCAGCTAAGGGAATTATGATTGGAGGGCCACAGCCTACTACAGAACAGTGCAACAAGTGTGGTAGGTACCATGGTACTCGACCATGTTATGGACCTCCTGCAGTATGCTTCAAATGTAGGAAATCAGGGTACATAATCTAAGATTGCCCAGAGATGACAGAGAGTGCCCCACAGAAGGGCAGGGAGCCAGAGAGAGCTCCAGTTAGTACAGCTGCTCCGAGGAGGAGGGCTACAGCTGAGTAAAAGGGGAAGTAGGCCGTGGGTGTGAGCAGAGGACGAGTGCACGCATTAGACCAGGACAGTACGGATCAGTCTTCAAATGTGGTTAAAGGTACCATCCAAATCTTTGATTTAGAAGCATTTGTATTGTTTGATCCTGGTGCCACGTATTCCTTTATATCGCCATCTTTGCATGTAAATTGTTGAAGCATGTAAAACCCACACTGCTAGATAATATGTTGATGATATCTACCCTTATGAATGATAGTCAATTGACTGAGCATGTATATAGAAATTGTAAGATGAAGATAGGAGGTAAAGAAATGGCAGCCGATTTAATTTTATTAAATATGAGTGATTTTGATATATTCCTAGGTATGGATTGGCTGGCTGTAAACCATGTTGTTATGGATTGTCATGCTAGAACACTGACTTTTCCAAAGATAAATAATCTTGTTGTAAGTTTTGTGAAAAGAAATGAAAGACATGTTTAATGTAAATAAAAGAGTATGATCTTAATACATGATATTCGAGAGATGAATCTGTTTAACAATTATGTATGTTAATGTAATGATTTGTGTTACTAGCAGTGGAAAGGATAATGTGAAGGGTCCATTGCCTATGTGTTTGAGACGGATAAGGCACGTCCGGAGTTGATAGACATCCTAATGGTCAAGAAATTTTCAGATGTCTTTTCAGATGAATTACCAGGATTACCTCCAGATAAGGAGATGGAATTTGGTATAGACTTGATACCTGGTACAGAGCCGATATCCAAGCCACCGTACAGAATGGCTCAAGTTGAGTTGGATGAATTAAGAAAGCAATTACAGGAGTTGCTGGAGAAGGGGTTCATCAGGTCGAGCGTCGCACCTTGGGGAGCATCGATTCTATTTGTGAGGAAGAAGGATGGAAGCCTCCGACTATGTATAGATTATCGGTTTTTGAATAAGGCCACCATCAAGAATAAGTACCCCCTTCCATGCATCGATGACTTGTTGGATCAGTTTAAGAGAGTGTAAGTCTTCTCTAAGATAGATTTAAGATCTGGGTACCATCAGTTGAAGATACAGAGTGGAGATGTACCCAAGACAGCTTTCCGCACCTGGTATGGACATTATGAGTTTATGGTTATGCCATTTGAGTTGACAAATGCTCCCGCAGCTTTTATGTCGTTGATGGATGAGGTGTTTCACCAGTATTTGGATCGATTTGTTAGTGTGTTTATTGATGACATACTGGTGTACTCAAAATCTGGAGAGAAGCATGAACAACATCTAAAGATAGTGTTACAGACCCTCCGAGAGAAGAAGTTGTACGCTAAACTCAATAAGTGCGACTTTTGGTTTGAACATATCTTTTTTCTAGGTCATATAGTATCGAAAGATAGAGTGTCAGTGGATCCATCAAAGATTGAGGCAGTGACACAATGGCAGAGACCCCAGAAAGTGACAGAGATCAGAAGTTTCCTAGGTTTAGCTGGATATTATCGAAGGTTTGTGAAGGGATTCTTGAGATTAACTGCTCCTTTGACACGTCTCAAGAGAAAGAATGTTGAATTTGTGTAGGATGATAAGTGTGAGGAAAGTTTTCAAGAGTTGAAAAAGAGATTAACCATAGCTCCAATTCTCACCATTCCTACCAGCTTAAGAGGTTTCTCGGTGTATACGGATGCATCACACCAAAGACTAGGCTGTGTACTTATGCATGATGGAAGGGTAGTTGCATATGGGTCTAGACAGTTGAAGGAATCATGAGAGGAACTACCCGACCCACAATTTAGAGTTGGTGACGATAGTGTTTGCATTGAAAATATGTTGCCACTATCTCTATGGTGAGAGATTTTAGCTTTACACTGATCATAAGAGCCTTAAGTAATTGTTTCCGTAGAAAGAGCTGAACAATAGATAGAGGATATGGCTTGAGCTTTTAAAGGATTATGATTGTGAGATCCTGTACCACCCGGGTAAAGCGAATGTAGTTACGGATGCATTAAGTAGAAAGTATCTCGGGTTCGTGTCATTCATGATGATCAGGAAACACGAGCTATTGGAACAGTTCACAAACCTCAATTTGGATCTGACCTCACCTGACATTGATAGTGGATTTATGATAACTAGCCTGCAGTTGAACGGATCTAGTAGATCGAATCCGACAGGCTCAGCGGATTGATTAGCAGTGCAGTGATACTATTGGCAGATACAGAGGGGTACAGAGATAGACTTTGAATTGAGTTCAGATGGATTGTTGAGGTTTAGAGGTAGGATATGTGTTCCCGATGATCCAGAGGTCAGGAAGTTGATCTTGACAGAGGCTCACTCATTGAGGTATACAATACATCCATGGAGTACTAAGATGTATCAAAACCTGTAAAAAGTTTATTGGTGGTCTAGGATGAAGAAAGACATTGTTGAATATGTCACTAAGTGTCTCATTTTTTAGCAGGTGAAGGTAGAGCATCAGAAGCATGTAGGGTTATTACAGCCTCTACCATACTGACTTGGAAGTGGGAGCATGTCACCATGGATTTTGTGATGGGATTGTCAAGGACCCGTAGAGGTCATGATGCTATATGGGTGATTGTGGATCGATTGATGAAATCAGCCATTTTCTAGCTATGAGAGCTACCAATACTCTGAGCCAGTTACCGAACTTGTATGTGCGCGAGATAGTGAGGCTACATGGAATTCCAGGGAGCGTTGTTTCTGATAGGGATGTCCGCTTCACTTCCTATTTCTAGGAACATTTTCAAGAAGCGATGGAGACCCAGTTGAGTTTTAGCACCGCATTTCATCCTCAGACAGATGGTCAGTCAGAGAAGACCATACAAACCCTAGAGGATATGTTGAGAGCATGTGCATTGCATTTTGGAGGCTCCTAGGATAACCATTTTTCACTCATAGAGTTCGCCTATAATAACAGTTTTCGTGCGAATATCAGGATGGCACCATTTAAGGCAATGTATGGGCATAGAAGTTGTTCCCTTATTGGATGGGAAGAGATTGGTGATAGACAGATCTTTGCTCCTAACTTGGTTAGACAAGCCTCTGAGGTTGTCCAATTGATTTGTGAGAGGTTACGGACAGCTCGGAGCAGACAAAAGAGTTATGCTGACAAGAGACGGAGACCACTAGAGTTTAATGTCGGTGAGTTAGTGTTTTTTAAGGTTTCTCCCTAGAGTGGGATCATGAGATTCGAGAAGAATTGGAAGTTGAGCCCTCGGTATATATAGCCGTTTGAGATACATGATAACGTGGGAGATAAGGCATACATGCTAGCATTGCCACCTGAACTGGCGAATGTACATAACATCTTCCACGTATCCATGTTACAGAAATAACACCCGGACCCAACACATATGATAAGATATGAGCTGTTGGAGCTCAATGAAAGCATGACATACGTTGAGAAGCCAATTTGAATATTAGATAGAAAAGAGAAAGTGTTGAGGACAAAGACAATTTTTGTGGTGAAAATTCTTTGGCAACATCACACGGTGGAAGAGGCCACATGGGAATTGGAGAGTTTGATGTGGGAGAGGTATCCCGAGTTATTCACAGAGTGACTGGTTCTAATTTGGAGGACCAAATTTTCTATGTAGGGGAGAATCTGAGACCCAATATATGTATAACCCGGCATATGTGTATATGGGATTACGAAATGAATACATGCAAGTTTTAAAGTGTATAGCGAGTGTAAGCAGGACATTTTCGCTAGTGGAATGTAAATATATTGAATTTTGAGTGGCATGGTAAAATGGAATGAAGATTACATGAGTTGTGCACTTCCATTTAGTTTATATTATATACCTTTGGTTATACAAAGATTTCACACAAGTTTTAATGTGTATAAAGCATGAATGGATGTCATTTTCAAGCCTTAAAGGTAATTGGATGAGAAAATGACTATGGCAGCAAATTAAGGATGTTTTGGTGTAAGTTTTTGTAGAAAACTGCAACAAAATCTGAAAAATATGAATGTCAGATCGATCTCATAGGATGAGAGATCGATCTGAACGAGCCAAAATGCCCTTATTCGAGCAATAGGAACTGGGCAAATCGATCTCCAATGGAGCTAGATCGATATGCTAAACATTCTGTAATGGGAGGATCGATTCTTGAGTCAAGCAGATCGATTCCCTTAGCTCTCGGGTTGGAGAAGATCGATATCCTCCCTAGCCAGATCAATCTCCTTAACTCTCTGTCTGAGATAGATCGATCTCAAGCCCTCGACAGATCGATCTCCTGCCTTCAAATGTCGTCAAATAGAGGGATTTTAAGAGGACCAGATCGATCTACACGCAAAGCAGATGGATCTCATCAAGCTAAATCTATAAAGAAGAGCAGTTGGATCTACAAATTTCGGGAAACAATCTCACTTTATCATCTTCAATCCAAAAACCTAGTTTTCTCTCTCTAAATCATCCCGTTTCCAGTAAGATTTGAGAGAAGACTATTAGATACAAAGTTGTTCACATCTAAGAGAAGAATAACATAACTTGGAGGCATTTTCCCATTTGTTGGATTTAAAGAACAAGGAGCATTTCCATTTGGAGTAAAGAGGAAATCAATCTAGATAAGTTTCTAATGCACCAATCCAAGGTTATTTGCTTAGCTATTGAATTTAGAGTTAATTTGATGTGCATATTAATGGTAGAACCACCTAGAATGCCATGGAACAATTATAACCTATAAATGGGTTAGTGTGAGAAAGTGAAATGTAGGGGTATTAATGATGAATGGGATATTTTAAGGTGATAATGGTGTTGTGGGTATGATTTTAAGATGGTATTATGGAATGAATTATAAGACTTACCCAAAATGGGTAAAATGTGTATTTCAGGCTTTGGGTAAAATGCATAGTTGAATAAGAGTTAGCAACATTAACTCAAGTGTTGATGAATGAATTGCAGCTTCCGAGGATATATCGGAGCAAGTTGAGCCAAAAACGTGAGAAGCTAAGAGGAAGAGAGTCGCACCCCGAGTAAATCGAGGTAAGGGAATTGTGTGGACTCTTAGAGATATCTGTGCGCAATTTGGGCGCTTAATGTTTTGCTAGAGTGCATGTGAGACTAAGAAATGAAATTGGGTGATTGAAGGACAAAGAGTTGGGTTTTGAGAAATGTGCATGAAAACAAAAGCATGATGCTTTGAAAACCTTGTTATATTACTTTTTAGCAAGTGATTGGTAGGTTGGCTAACATTTGAAATGGTTTGCAAAAGAAATGCTTTGATTTGGTTGATAACTATGTTTTGCAAAGAATTGAGCCACCTACATGGATTTCGTGAGAATGAAAGCGTGCTAGAGTATGACTCGCACGAGATTTGATGTGTTTTCACACGCATGATTGTTGGAGCTTAGCTCGCACTAGATTTTCATGATGTTGTGCTAGAGTTTAACTCACACAGATTTTATACTGGTTTTGACATGGTACTGAAGCGTAGCTCGCATCAGATGTCCAACACCCTTATTGCGGTGCTTGAGATTACTCGAACGTGGATTTTGACATGTTGATAGCCATGCTAGGAGCTTCTGGTAGATTGGGTGTCGCACCGATTAAATAGGCTCGCACGTACATTTTGAGATGTGGCGTGATATAATGTGTTGATATGCATCCACGGAGTACGTTGTACCGTGCAGGTAGCATGGAGTACGTTGTACCGTGTTGAGATTGTGATGTGCCGTCTTCGGACGATGTTTAGCTCTGTTATGGACCGATGGGCTGGACTTGACCCACCTCCCGTGTGGAAGCAGATAGTGGTGATACCCAGCACACCTGATCAGTGTAGCTAGGATCACAGGATATGACCATAATCCTAGAGGAGATTTCCCTTATTATATTGCCTATCTCACATGTCTATTGTTTTATGAATAAATCCATGTTCGAAATGTTTTGTGGGTCAGGATAGTCCGAAGAAGGGGCTGAGTCTTGACGAGTGGTGATTTTATGAGATGAGAAAGTTTGATAATGGCTTTAAAGTGCACTGATGCATGATGATTTTTCCATGCCTTATTTATGAAATATGCATGATGATTTATGTCATGCTTTGAATTTGATTTGTGCACTAACAAATAACATGATTTGCTTTACATGTCATTAACACAAGCATGAACTAATGTTTTTGAGATGTGAATGAGAAACTGTATGGCTTTTTGAGCATGACATCACGATCACGTAGATAGTGCAGTATCTACCTGTTCGCATGATTGCTTTACTAAGCATGTGGTTTGCTCACCCCCCTTATTTTCCCCTTTCTACATAGATTTGAGTATAGACTGAGAGTGACTGGAGGCTTTCCTTTTTGGTATCCGATGCATCCCATTGCGTAAGGCATACACACTGACAAAATTTTGTATCTAAACTTTCTATAGCACAGTAGCATTTTGTATGTAATCATTGGGGATGTAAAGAAATGTAAACACATGTAAACACATGTAAACAACAACTTTGATTTATTTATACAAGTGTTTACTTCTAAATTTTAATGCAAATGAAATTGTTATGGTTGGGTGAGGTAGACAATGACACACAGCCCAACTGTTGAGGGGGTAGCTGATCACGATCGAGGTAAGATAAGGACGAAAAAATAAATAATGCATGAAAACTGAAAATTTTATGACGATTTTTGGTAAGTTGAGGGTCGTGACATTGACTTATTCTATACCTATGCTTTCTAAAAACACATTAAGCTATGCTTATGACTTATGATCTAATTAAGTATGCTTTTGAATTTTGTATGTTTGTAAACTAAAACTACCTTATATGTTTTAAATGAAGTATGCATGTTTGTTTTGCCTCCCTCTCTGCATGTACTCTTGCTGAGTGTTAAGCTCACCCCTCTTTTCCTTCATCCAAAGATTATGTCGCTAAGTATAAGAGCACTTCCATTGGGGCAAGCTAGGAGAGCATCGGCCTACTGCCCATTTGCGTTCTTTCGAAGCTGTATACACAGCTATATATCTTAGCCTATATGTTAGACATTGTTCATGCACACTTCATGTATTTTTTTGGGGATGTAACTGACACGCCCTAAAGGTATTGTCCACAAGTGCACGGGTCGTACAAGAAATAATGGGATTTGAGTCCCGAGTTATCGTCCCTCAAAGAAGTTGGTTAGCCTAATTAACTACCGGTTAATCTTACCCTAAGTATATTCGAGTAAATTATAAAATTGAAGTGGGTGATCTACTAAGTCTAAAGTTAAAATTACTGGAAAGCAATAAAATAAAAAGAACTAAATAAAAATCGACCAAAATTACTTACAGTGCTCCACACAATTAAAATCAAAAGCCTACAAAAGAAATTAAAACAGTTAAAACTAATTTACGCAAATAAAATGCAGATAAGAAAATAAAGCAATAACACTTTAAACAAACTTAAAATAAAAATGCATGAATTGAGTTTAATCTAAATTACTTCTAATAAAAATAAAAACTAACTAATGGCTTAATTAAATCTAAATTCTAAACTAATCAATAAATTGAACTATAACTAATCATGTAAATAAAATTAAAATCATAACTTCTTATGCTAACAAATTAAATTGGAATTAACTATTCTAAAAATGCATGAAAATGGATTAAAGCTATAATCCAATTGTGCCAAACATGGCCTTAAGTAAATTTAAACCATTCCCTTCAAACATTGTTCATGCTTCAATTTGCTTCTTTTCAGGAGATGGCCTCGGTCTGTCTAGGAGTGAGTACTGCATGCTCTCGGGTGTGTCCTGTCCATTCCTCTTATCCAGGTTTACTGCGTCAAGTGCTGCTGCGCTCGGCTACTGTCCTGCTACCTCTCCTCCATGCGCTGTCCAGGTCTGTTCCAGGTAAGGTTCTCGGTATGCAGTGTCCTTGTCTGCTTCATCATCTTTTAGCATCAACAAGAACTGACCAGCCGTATAAAAATCACTGCAGCAAGGTGTGAGTAAATTGCAGCTTCTGGAACCCGCACCTCAGAAGCACACTGCTTCAGTAGCTATCCGATGCCTCAACAGCCATAAAGGTAGCACACAGTCCAGGTAAACCGAGCTTGATAACGCAAGCTTTACACTGATAACACTTCAGATGCAACCAGTCAAGGCCCTTCCAGCAGTTCAGTACTAACGTAAGCAACCCGAAATGAACCTGCAACCAGACAACAAATCATTAAAGCAGAATAATCACATATATAGACAATGAACAGTGCAAAGCTTTTGAAACAGGGCAAAACAGAGGAGAAAACTCCTACTATTGTTGCTCTTCACCGGCGCCGGCTCTTGCTTCAATTTTCAAATGAAATCTTAAACTGAAACTAAAAAGAACAATGAACTATGGAAACGTAAAATCCCTTGCTTCATGCCCGATTATCTTACTCAGTTCTGCTCCTCACCTTCTATCGGAATCATAATACCGAAACAATAAAAAATAAATTTCAAACATAAAGGAGACCAACTGGACACACTGGTTTAATAAAGAAGAGATAACATAAAATAAATAAAAAATTAAATCAAGAAAGGAGTAAAACAAAACCTGTGTAACTCGAGAGTAACTAAAGAATTCAAAGCATTTTGTAAAAATACAAATGGTTCTAAACAGTGATTTACAACGGTGGTGATCGAAAAAGGAAAAACTTAAAAACAATAAAGCAAAAGAAATTACCTAACCGAAAGGAACATGGAAACAATCACTGTTTATTAAACCAATGCAAAGTTTTAATGAAACAAGAGAAGAACAAAGATAGGAAACTGAAATAGGAGAACCCGAGAGCAACCATATAGGAATAATAACTTTTAATTAAAACTTAAAGAGTAAAATAACAATGAATGGAAACTGAATAAATCCTAGAAGAAAATAGACAATGGTGGCTGCTGTCACCAGCCGAAAACATCAAAGAAAGTCTAAGGAAAATAAAACCTAAAATAAATGTTTAACCTAAAAAAAAAAACTAAAAGCTACCCCTTTTTCAATTGACATCTTTTTCTATTTATACACACACTTAGGGGTACAATTGCAATATTTCCATCCTAGATGAGTTGACATTGTTTGGCCACTTGTCTTCACACCATTGGCTCCTTGAAAAATAATATTTCCATGTCATCTGTATTTTTGTCCAATTGGATGTGCTAGGCTCGTATTGTCCGCGTGGTCCAATCTCGATTTTAGCCCAATTCCGGTCCATTTTCTACCGAAATATTCAAAATACATCCGGATTTAATTTATCTGCAAACATGAAAATTTTAATTAAATAAAAGGGATAATTAACAAAATAAATTGGGGATTTAAAAAATTAATTAGGAAATTAAGCACAAATAATTCAAAAAATATAGAATTATCACACCCTCAAACTTGAGCTTTTGCTTGTCCTCAAGCAAAATAAAATAATTGTAAGAATGACAAGTACTAAACACAATAATTTCCCCAATATTATCCTCAAAGAAAAAGTACAGACTATGAAATCAAAGAGTCACAATTATAAGTCCAACACTCAGAATTATTCAATCATAAGTCCTAACCCAAATTGGACTCCTCGTGAGTGTGTGAAAAATGTTAAAGTCACTTCACAGTACATTATCCGGATTAGATTATGCAAACATAGTGAATGCAAAGTCAATGACATGTGATCATTCCCATAAGTTTGCTTTTCACTTCTCTCTCCACTAATGTAGTCACACTTTACTAAAGATCAATAGGACTTCATTAAGCTTGTAATGTAAGGTTGGGGTTGAGGTATGATAAAGTCAATTTAGGTTTAATTACCCCTTAACATTCATTACTTTCAGGATCTTAATGTAAGAGCTCAAATTTATTCCCCCAAACTTATTTATTTCACTAAACATTTTTTTTCTATTTTTGTATTTTTCTTCTTTCTTCTTTCTTCTTTCTTCTTTCTTCTTTCTTCTTTCTTCTTTCTTCTTTTTCTTTTTCTTTCTTTTTCTTATTTTTTTTGAACAGTCACTATCACCAGATACCCATATGTACAAAGCTTAAAATATATCCCAATGACTTTCATGCTTTCGGGGTAGGGGATAGGAACAAAGCATTTAAGCTAAGGAAAATTATAAGCAGGTGTATTTACAAAGAAAGTCTTATTTGGCCCAGATGGGTGACTAGGGATAAAGTATGTACAGGGATGGCTTGAAAGGCTCAAAAGATCCAAAGATGGCCTAAATCATCTCCCTAATTAAGTGTGATCTAATATTTCACCTCGAGATTAGATCAAACAAATTCTAGAATATAATACACAAAATCAACTAAACAAATGCAATCCTAATTCCACATAAGCTTTCTCTAAATAAATATACAGATTCATGACATGACATGTGCATAAGATGAGGCAATCACAATCAGAATTAAGACAAATTCAAAAATTCAACTTCATGCTTTTCCTATAATCATGCTTCGTAGTCAATCAAAATCAGACTTAATCATGGGGTCATATCATTGAAATATGGGAAAACTACATGCTGAGTACTAAATCATCCCAAAATCAAATAGTTTAAGCTCAGATTTTCAAAAAAAATTTGAAAAAATTTTGAAAAAATTTTTAATTTTGCTCAAATTTTCAAAAAATACTCAAGTGATATCCTCTCCCCCAAACTTAAAGTGCACAGTGTCCTCAGTGTGCAGATAATATTAGATTTAAAGTTCAAGAACAAAGTACTCCCCTTTCTAATGATGATGAACAACTGAAGCTTTTATTGAAAGCGTAAAACTAGAAAATAAACCTGCAAAATAAACAAAGAAAGAAACAACAGAAAAGAAATAGAAAAAGAACTATATACAACAAGTGAAAAGAAAAACACAACCACTTCAAATGCAGCTGAAGAACACAACACTCAGCAACAGTGCGAAGAGTAGGAGGATTAGCCATAGTGGTGACCGAATGTCGACAGTTAACTCCTCCTGAGCTCTAGCTACTTCCTTCCTTCTTTGAGAATTCTTGTGCTCAAGCCTTATATCCTCATTAATCTCTATCTTAAAACACTCTTGAGAGTCATCAAGGAGCTTCAAAGGTTTGAAAACATTAAATGTCACCTCCTGATCTAAGACTCTCATGGTTAATTCCTTTTTTTGTACGTCAATTAATGTCCTACCAGTAGCTAGGAAAGGTCTGCCTAGAATAATGGGGACTTCCCTATCTTCCTCCATATCTAACATGATAAAATATGCAGGGAAAATAAACTTGTCCACCTTAACTAACACGTCCTCAATGATCTCCTTCGGATATTTAATGGATCTATCAGCTAATTGAAGGGTCACTGTGGTGGGTTTTGCATCTCCTATTCCTAGCTTCTGGTATATGGACCAAGGCATAAGGTTTATACTAGCTCCTAGATCACAAAGGGCTCTATCAAATAACTGATCTCCTATGGTGCAAGGTATGGTAAAACTACCTGGATCTTTGAGCTTGGGGGTAATTTCCTCTGAATAATGGCATTACACTCCTCAGTCAAGGCCACTCTCTCATAATCCTCTAATCTTCTCTTCCTCAAGAGGATATCCTTTATAAACTTCACATAACTAGGCATTTGCTCTAAAGCATCCGTATGTTAATGTGAAGCTTCTTAAAGACCTCAAGAAATTTAGCAAACTGCTGATTAAGCTTCTGGTTTTTGAACCTTTGAGGAAATGATAATGGGGGTCTAACTAGAGGAAGTGTAGTGGTAACAAGTGTAACATCAGGTGAAGAGGAAGGTTGTGAAGAAGAAGAAGGTAAAGATGAAGAAGCGCCTGACTTAGATTCCTTTACAGCTTGATCCTGATGTTCCTGCTCTTTCTGAGCTGCTTCTTTGGGACTTATGAGTTCTTCAACTATGGGCTCAACAGGATTAGACTTAACTTGTGGCTTCTCTAGCTCTTTGCCGCTCCTAAGGGTGATGGATTTAACATGTTCCTTACCCTCCCTTTGCCTAACAGGATTAACTTCAGTGCTACTGGGGAGGGTCCCTTGAGGACGTTGACTAAGAGTGTTTACTATTTGTCCTACATGAACCTCTAAGTTCTTAATTGAAGCAGCTTGATTTTGCAGGATAGTCTTGAACATTTCCTCAAGAGAGGGCTTCTTCTCAGTTGCTGGTACTACTGCAAGTATATGCTGTGGCTGGATAGGTGATGGTGGTGGTGGATGATGTGGGTATGAGTGATGAGAAGGCGGATGAAATGGAAATTACGGCTGTGGTGGTACCTGAACCGGTGGAGCTTGAAAACCAGGGAGTCCTACAGGTCTAGAGCTAGAAGTTTGCCATTGGTTTTAGCTCCAAGAGAAGTTAGGATGGTTCCTCCACCCTGGATTATAGGTCTTTAGAAAAGGGTTGTTCTGTTGCGTTTGAGAAAGGGCAACATACTGGACCGATTCTAAGTTGAGCGGACACCTATCTACAGAGTGGGTACCACTACACAGTTCGCAGGAGAAAAAAGGACTTTGGACAAAATAAACATGATTAGGATTGGATGAAGGATTATGCTGGGTACTGACCGACTCTACCTTCTTCGTAAGATTAGCGATTTGAGAGGTCAAGGTAGACAGTGTGTCTAGCTCATAAATACCCGTCGACTTCTTTGGCATTTGCCTCTCTGAGGACTATAGATAGTTGTTAGCCGCCATCTTTTCTAACAACTCGTAAGCTTCCTCCTTTGTTTTACACATTAGCGCTCCACCCGCAGCAGCGTCAACAATGGTCCTATTCTGGCTTGTAAGTCCGTTGTAGAAAATCTGGACTTACAGCCACAAAGGTAGGCCATGGTGAGGACACTTCCTAAGAAGCTCCTTATATCGTTCTCATGCTTCGTAAAGAGTTTCTGAATCAAATTGGGCAAAGGAAGATATGTTACTACGGAGTTTGGCCATTTTAAAGGGAGGGATAAACTTAGATAGAAATTGATGGGCTAACTCGTCCCATGTAGAAATAGATCTTGGAGGTAGGGAGGTTAACCAGTGTCGCGCCCTATCCCTAAGTGAGAAGGGGAATAATCTAAGCCTAAGAGCATCATCAGATAATCCATTATGTTTGAACGTGTTGCACAAGTTTAGGAATTGCCCAAGGTGAGCATGTGGGTCATCGTGTGGAAGCCCACTGAACTGTAAAGAAGTCTGAATCATCTAGAGGATTGCGGGCTTAATTTCAAAGTTATTTGTAGGGACAGCTGGTGGCCTAATGCCGGAATAATATCCTCCAATCGTCGACATTGCATAATCTCCAACGGTTCTAATTTCCCTATTTTCTGTCATCGTGTTTTGTAGCGGAACTATAAATTTCCTAGAGTCCTTTCGAATTTTCCTAAGGTTCTTTCAATTTTAGGATCTAGAGGAAAGCTATCGTAACTCCCGGCTCTACACATACAAACATCTAAAAGTCCATAGAATTTTTTTTTTTACTTAACTAATCTAGATTAAAATTCTAAATATTAACAACCTAAATATTTACAAGCTAGAATTACACCTAAGCATAATTTCACCGATATTAATTAACGACTAATTAAAACTTCCCTGACAACGACGCCAAAAACTTGACACGCCCTAAAGGTATTATCCGCAAGTGCACAGGTTGTACAAGTAATAATGGGATTTGAGTCCCGAGTTATCGTCCCTCAGAAAAGTTGGTTAGCCTAATTAACTACCGGTTAATCTTACCCTAAGTATATTCTAGTAAATTATAAAATTGAAGTGGGTGATCTACTAAGTCTAAAGTTAAAATTACTGGAAAGCAATAAAATAAAAAGAACTAAATAAAAATCGAGCAAAATTACTTACAGTGCTCCACACAATTAAAATCAAAAGCTTACAAAAGAAATTAAAATAGTTAAAACTAATTTACACAAATAAAATGCAGATAAGAAAATAAAGCAATAAAATTGATTAAACTACACTTTAAACAAACTTAAATTGAACTATAACTAATAAAAATTAACTAATGGCATAATTAAATCTAAATTCTAAACTAATCAATAAATTGAACTATAACTAATCATGCAAATAAAATTAAAATCATAACTTTTTATGCTAACAAATAAAATTGAAATTAACTATTCTAAAAATGCATGAAAATGGATTAAAGCTATAATACAATTGTGCCAAACATGGCCTTAAGTAAATTTAAACCATTCCCTCCAAACACTGTTCATGCTTCAATTTGCTTCTTTCCAGGAGATGGCCTCGGTCTGTCCAAGGGTGTGTACTACATGCTCTCGGGTGTGTCCCGTCCATTCCTCTCGTCCAAGTTTCCTGAATCCAGTGCTGATGTGCTCGGCTACTGTCTTGCTACCTCTCCTCCATGAGTTGTCCAGGCCTGTTCCAGCTAAGGTTCTCAGCATGCAGTGTCCTTCTCTGCTTCATCATCTTTTAGCATCAACAAGAACTAACCAGCCGTATAAAAATCACTGCAGCAAGGTGTGAGTAAACTGCAGCTTCTGGAAATCGCACCTCAGAAGCACACTGCTTCAGTAGCTATCCAATGCCTCAACAGCCATAAAGGTAGCACACAGTCCAGGTAAACCGAGCTTGATAACGCAAGCTTTACACTGATAACACTTCAGATGCACCAGTCAAGGCCCTTCCAGCAATTCAGTACTAACGTAAGCAACCCAAAATGAACCTGCAACAAGATAACAAATCATTAAAGTAGAATAATCACATATATAGACAATGAATAGTGTAAAGCTTTTGAAACATGGCAAAACAGAGGAGAAAACTCCTGCTATTGTTACTCTTCACCGGTGTTGGCTCTTGCTTCAATTTGCAAATGAAATCTTAAACTGAAACTGAAAAGAACAATGAATTATGGAAACGTAAAATCCCTTGCTTCATGCCCGATTATGTTACTCAGTTCTGCTCCTCACCTTCTATCGGAATCATAATACCGAAACAATAAAAAACAAATTTCAAACATAAAGGAGACCAACTGGACACACCGGTTTAATAAAGAAGAGATAACCTAAAATTAAAAAAAAATAAATCAACAAAGGAGTAAAACAAAACCTGTGTAACCCGAGAGTAACTAAAGAATTCAAAGCTTTTCGTAAAAATACAAATGGTTCTAAACATTGATTTAACAATGGTGGTGATCGGAAAAGGAAAAACTTAAGAACAATAAAGCAAAGAAATTACCGAACCGAGAGGAACATGGAAACAATCACTGTTTATTAAACCAATGCAAAGTTTTAATGAAACAAGAGAAGAACAAAGACAGGAAACCGAAATAGGAAGACCCCAGAGCAACCATATAGGAATAATAACTTTTAATTAAAACTTAAAGAGTAAAATAATAATGAATGGAAACTGAATAAATCCTAGAAGAAAATGGACAATGGTGGCTACTGTCACCAGCCGAAAACATCAAAGAAAGTCTAATTAAAATAAAAACCTAAAATAAATGTTTAACCTAAAAAAAAAAACTAAAAGCCACCCCTTTTCCAATTGACATCTTTTTCTATTTATACACACACTTAGGGGTACAATTGTAATATTTCCATCCTACATGAGTTGACATTGTTTGGCCACTTGTCTTCACACCATTGGCTCCTTGAAAAATAATATTTTCATGTCATCTGTCTTTTTGTCCAATTGGATGTGCTAGGCTCGTGTTGTCTGCGTGGTCCAATCTCGATTTTAGCCCAATTTCGATCCATTTTCTACCAAAATATTCAAAATTCATCCGGATTTAATTTATCTGCAAACATGAGAATTTTAATTAAATAAAAGGGATAATTAACAAAATAAATTGGGGATTTAAATATTAAATTAGGAAATTAAGCACAAATAATTCTAAAAATATAGAATTATCAGTAACAATAGGTTATAATAGGTATCAAATGTAGTCTTAGAGCTATATTAGATATTGATTATGACCTGTAAGGAAACGATCAAACTGATTATAGTTGTATTCTTTTTACAAACAATTAACGGGTGATTTCACTTATAGTTTTATGATATGTTGTATGTATGAAATGTATCGACTGTCACATCACATACTTAAGGATGGGAACAAGACTAAAGAAAACTTATCAGAGTTGGCTAATAAGACCAATGGAAAAAGATTAGGTGCTACATTAATCATAGACAAAATAAGTAAGGAAAAGAAAAAAAAAAGAGTCCATTTTCCACTGAAAAACGGGACGTGACATTGACATCTTAATTGGACATGCAACCAATTAGTGTATATCTAATGTTATTATTATTAATATCAACATAATCTGTCACAACCCAAATTACCTAAAAATTAGAGTAAATTTTTTGCTTTTCCGTTTATTTTTTAATTCTTACCTTTCTCTCATCGTGACCATCCTACAAACAGTTGGGCTATGATTCGATGTTAGTCACCTCACACTATTATCAATCCATTTCCATATTCACATTCATATATCAAAGTTTACTATCTTTTGACTTTACATAAATACATACACAATGGTATTTACTTAACCTTACATCCCCGACATCATATCCGTTTACAGTACTGTGCATTACATATTTAGATACAAAACCTTACAAATGTGTATACTTGTCTCTCAATGGGAAGCAGCGGATACCAATACATTCAAGTCCTCAGCCGTTTACTAATTACTGTGAGTGCTCTGAAAAGATGGGAAAATAAGGGGGTGAGCAAACCACATGCTCAGTAAGGCAATTATGCAAGTAAGTAGATAGCTCCACTATCTACATGCTCATAATGCCATGCCCTTAAATCCATTTCTTTTCATTAAAATCATCAAGCACAAAGTCATGCAACATCAATGACTTAGTTTATCAAAACAATTTGTGCATATAGAAATCATACTACTTATGCATTAAAGGCATTTTATGTGACATCATTAAATCATAGTTAGCATGAAGTAAATCAAGATCATGCCATGTAAAACAAATCATGAGATCAATTTCTTTTCATGAATTTATCATTTTAACATGGAAAACTCATCATGCTATTGCATTTAAATCATTTCAATAAAATTGCAGTATAAACTAACCCTTTTTGGTCAATCATCTCATAAAACAATTCATTATAAAATTCTCTGAAAAATCTAGCATGATAGTAATAAAGCACATTTCAGTGAAAATCACGAAATCGGGGGCCTGACCCCTCTCTCGGGTCTACCCTGGTCTATCGACCAATAGTTATATCATGTGAGGCATGTAATTTATTATATTAGTAACATTAAGAACTATGGCCATATCCTAGTGATCCCTGGCAACATGGTACCTAGTGTGCAGGGTATCACACCTGAAACGGGAGGTGGGTCGTCCTACTCGCCAAAACAGCATAACACTAGGATTGCGAGGGCAAGGCTTGCTGCCTCATGGCTAATGCCACTCCACTCCAACAATCCCCACGGTACAGTGTACTCTGCGTGATATACACGGTACAACGTACTCCGTGAACCCAAGCTCAGTCAAGGGTGCCTGTAATAGGACTTATCCACCCATATCATCTCTGTCTCAGTATGCACATGTGAGCATATCATCTCACTGTGACACACAGTCTATAGGAGGCTCCAACACGGCTATATGCATGTAATATAAATCCCTGTACGAGCGAAGCTCTAGCACGGCTCCATGCATATTCATGATATCAGAAAACCTTGTTCGAGCAAAGCTCTAGCACGATTTCATAAAAATCAGTAAAATCTGTGTATGAGCAGCGCTCCAGTACGACTTAAACTGATTATAAATTCAAGTAAAATCCACGTACGAGCAATACTCTAGTACGGATATGTAAAAAAACTCAGTGAAAACCTCGTACGAGAAAAACTCCAGTACGACTTTAAAATGAGTTATAAAATCATATAAAACTTCGTGCGAGCAACGCTCTAGCACGAGTGAATGCTCAAGTAAATCAAATCTCGTGCGAGTTACACTCCAGCATGACTTTATGCATAATTATATCAAAACAGGATGCGAGCTAAGCTCCAGCACCTCTCATGCATGTCAAATCATAAAAACTAGTACGAGCAATCGCTCCAGTACTATTTTATGCATATCACTTCAAAACAGTCAAAACCTGTCAAATCATGTCAAAACAAAGTGCGAGCTAGGCTCCAGCACTTCTCATGCATTTCATAGGAATAAAAATCAGTACAAGCAACCGCTCTAGCACATGTCATGCATATGATGTCACACAAGTCGGTGCGAGCAACCGCTCAAGCACATTTATGCACATTCGCAAACGCAGATATAGTGCGAACTACGTGTCGACACTATCTATTTCCATATAAACTTGATAGTTAGCCTATTTTCCAAAGAAATTTCCATTTAAATACAAATAACACTTATGTAGTGTTATCATGTGAAATTCATGCAATTACTGGCCAATCTACCACTTTGCTTTGATTAAAACCAATCAAATTCTTTAATTCAGAAAATTCCTTAAATCATGCACTTCATGCATGTCATGCTTTCACCATCCATAGGTGAACTTCCCTCAATAGGGGTAAAATAGTCCTTTTTACCTATTTCGATCCTTAAAATCATTTAAACCACTTTTAGGATCATTATACAATAACCATGTATACATACATAATCAGTGTATACAAAAACTATTAAAATACGCATAGCTACCTCTAGCTACTCACACAATTCCCTTACCTCATTTTTCTGTACAGTCTGACCTTTTCCACTGATGTCTCGTCACGCGCAGTCCAATTTGCTCCCAATCTAAATCAAATCTCCGAAACTACGGATACACATTCATCAGGTCAAATACAATACAATTTAATTGTATTTCATATTTTCTGGGCTTAATTTTAAATCATGGGGCCCGTTTACCCATATTGGGCCCGATTGCACCTTAATGGGCCTTAATTGGCCTTAAGCCCTTTTACCACACTTTATCGAGACCTATTGGGCTCACTGGGCCCATCAGTATATATTAGACCTCGTTCTAAATTCTCGGATATCTCAATTTAGTAGTTACGACAATTTATTTAAATTTCCAAAATTTAATTCATTTATGCGAAAATTAAATCCGTAATTCATCAACATGCATAACGATGTAAATTGTCATAAATAAAGGTTACTTACCCGAGATTCCATGGTAGTATGCAAATCAAGGCTGTCTCGAGCTCTCGGTTGACGCCAATTGTCGAGCTGCATAATTTAATATTTTTTTGGGTAAATTTCAAGTCGATTATTTATCAAATTAAATATTCTGAAATTTAAATCGGTCAATTCGACCGCTTACCGACTTACCCGTAGCTCGATTGTATCACTGAAATTTTCTCCAATTTTTTCTCTTTTTCTTTCTCCCTTTTTCTTCTTTTTTTTCATTTTCTTTTTAGCTGAACCGGTCCGATCCGGTTCAACCCGGTTCAGACCGTCGGTTCGATCCGGTTCAGTTCGACCAGTTCAGTCCGGTTCGGTCGGTTCAGTCACCATTTGGTCGTTTTGGCGCCGTCTAGCCGTTTTCGGTGCCGTTTGATGTGCCATTGCATGGGTTTCCAAAATCGAGCCTCGGTGTGGCCCGAATCGACGCCGATGGCCGCCGATCAAGCTTTCTCTCCCGCGGCCTCTCATTCATTTTTCGACGTGCTCCGGCGTTTCCACGGGGCGTCATGGTCGGTGGTGGTTCGCCAGGGGTCGGGCTATCTTCGTCGACCCTTGTCGGACCCTCGGTCCCGCCGGTGGTAGTCAGATCAGACGAAGTGGTCCGTCGGCTGCTTTCACCTGTTTCGTTTCTTCTTTCTGTTTCGCAATTCCTGATTTTCGCGTTTTTCTAACTTTATTTATTTATTTATAATTAAATTTTATTATTATTTTATTCAGTAAAATAATAATAAAATTCCCAAAAAATATCTAAAAAATTTCTATTTTATTCATTTAATCCATAAATAAATTTATCAGTCTGATTTTACCTTTTTGGTATAATTTTTGATTTATTCCAATAAATTCATATCATGATCAATTTAATCTGAAATTTAATTATTTCTTTGTTATTGATCAAGATTCTCAAATCCCATATTTTTAATTAAATTTTCTTGTCCCGATGAATACCGAATTTTGATCTTTTGACCGTTTTGCCTTGCACGTGTTCGGTAATTTCAATTCAATCCTTTTACATTTTTAAATGCACTAAAAAATTTCTATTCATTCCTTTTTTTCTCTTACGATAAAACCGGGTCTTACAATCTCCCCCACATAAGAAATTTGGTCCTCCAAATTAGAACCAAGGCAAATGATTCCTTAAACAACTCCGGGTATGACTATCGTATCATATACTGTCATCCTCAAGTGACTTTCTCCGGAGTGTAATACTACCATCATACTTAACTAGGGAGATTATCTTAAACTTCAACACTTTCTCCTTCATGTTTAATACCCGAATCGATTTTTTTAGCATATGTTATACTTTCATTGAGCTAAGCTATTGGAGCTCATATCCGATCACATATGTTGGGTCCGGATAGTATTTCTAAAACATCATAAGATAGGACACATTGTGGATACCTGCTAATGCATGTGGTAACGCAAACCTACTTGCCTTGTCTCCCATTTTGTCCAATCTCTTTCTGAATCTCATTACGTCCTTAGGACATGTAACTGCCACAATATTGATTCACACTCGGTGAATTTCCAATGGTTTCTGTCTCTTGTCAGCATAGCTTTTTCCGTCTGCTCTGAGGTGTTCTTAATGTCACGATCCAAATTACCTAAAAATCAGAGTAAATTTTTCACTTTTTCATTTATTATTTAATTCTTACCTTTCTCTCATCGTGACCATCCTACAACACAGTTGGGCTATGATTCGGTGTTAGTCACCTTACACTATTTACCATTTCATTTCAATAATCACATTCATATATCAGAGTTTACTATCTTTTGACTTTAAATAAATACATACACATTGGTATTTATAACTCTACATCCCCAACATCATATCCGTTGCATATTTAGATACAAAACCATACAAATGTGTATACCTGTCTCTCGATGGGAAGCAGCGGATACCAAGCATGCAAGTCCTTAACCGCTCAATAACTATTACGAGTGCTCTGAAAAGATGGGAAAATAAGGGGGTGAGCAAACCACACGCTCAGTAAGGCAATTATGCAAGTAAGTAGATAGCTCCACTATCTACATGCTCATAATGCCATGCCCTTAAATCCATTTCTTTTCATTTAAAACTCAAGCACAAAATCATGCATATATCAATGACGTAGTTTATCAAAACTATTCGTGCATATTGAAATCATACTGCATATGCATCAATAGTATTTTACATGACATCAATAAATCATACTTAGCATGAATTTAATCAAAATCATGCATTCTTTCATGTTATGTAAGACAATTCATGAATTTGAAATGAAAGCATGGGAAATATCATCATGCTACTACATTTAAATCATTTCATTAAAATTACAGTATAAACTAACCCTTCCAGGTCAATCATCTCATAAAACAATTAATTAAAAATTCATTATAAAACTTTGGTTATAAAACCACCCTTCTTTCAGGGTCACATATCAGAATATAATAAAATCATCAAATCATAAAATCGGGGGCCTGACCCCTCCTTCGGGTCTACCCTGGTCTATCAGACCACAAGTTATATCATGTGAGACAAGTAGGTAATCATCAGTAACAACATAGGACTATGGCCATAACCTCGTGATCCCTGGCAACACGGTACCTAGTGTGCGGGGTATCACACCTGAAACAGGAGGTGGGTCATCCTACCCGCCAGAACAGCATAACACCAGGATTGCGAGGGCAAGGCTTGTTGCCTCATGGCTAATGCCACTCCACTCTAACAATCCCCACGGTACAGCGTACTCCGCGTGAGATACACGGTACAAGGTACTCCATGAACCCAAGCTCAATCAGGGGTGCCTGCAATAGGTCTTATCCACCCAAATCATCTCCGTCTCAATATGCACGTGTGAGCATATCATCTCACTGTGACACACAGTCTACAGGAGGCTCCAACACGGCTATATGCATGTAATATAAATCCCTGTGCGAGCGAAGCTCTAGCACGGCTCCATGCATATTCATGATATCAGAAAACCTCCTGCGAGTGAAGCTCTAGCACGGTTTCATAGAAATCAATGAATCTGCATATGAGCAGTGCTCCAGTACGACTTAAACTAATTATAATTTCAAGTAAAATCCACGTACGAGCAATGCTCTAGTACGGATATGTATAAAAACTCAGTGAAAACCTCATATGAGAAAAACTCCAATACGACATTCAAATGTATTATGAAAACCATATAAAACTTTATGCGAGCAACGCTCCAGCACAAATGAATGCTCAAGTAAATCAAATCTCGTGCGAGTTACACTCCAGCACGACTTTATGCATAATTAAATCAAATCTCGTGCAAGTTACACTCCAGCACGGCTTTTATGCAATTATCATATCAAAATTGGATGCGAGCTAAGCTCCAGCATCGCTCATGCATGTCAAATCATAAAAACTAGTGCAAGCAATCCCTCCAGCACCTTTTTATGCATATCTGGTCAAAACATGTCAAAACAGAGTGCGAGCTAGGCTCTAGCAGCTCTCATGCATATCAAATCATAAAATAAGTGCAAGCAACCGCTCTAGCACATTTCATGTGACGCCCCGGAAGCGCGAAAAATAGGGCTAATTTAAAACTTTTTTTCTCATTAATTCATAATTAAGGGTGCATTCCTGTGCAGTGTCATACATCATCATAATTATATGCCTCAGGATCTCATCATAATATAGTATATATTGTATTATATACATTACTCAATTCCAAGTTAATTAATCCTAATACATCCCGTACATCATTGTACAATAAGTGTCTGTAAATATAACTCTAGTCTGGGTACATAAATAGTAAATATCTACCTCATTACACAAAATACGGCCTGGAGCTCAAGTCCTCCACTAGCCTCTAACCCGTACGTCATAAGGAACTCACTTCACTTGAAGCAATCTGGGGGGAGAGAGAAAACAGGGTGAGCTTCCAAATCGCTCAGTAAGGGGGGGTAAGGGAACTCAGTTATATAAACCATATCACACATCACAAATATGTATTTGTTTATGAAGCTCATTTGAAATCGTAGCATGAAAGTTCTCAAAACATCATCATCTCATAACTCATAAATCATGTGAAAACATGGAGGTAAAAAGGCTCAATATCGAGCACTCACAAGCATGTGTAAATATATGCGATAATGGCTGTTCTCAAAATACGTGATAAAAATCACCTCAGTAAATAGCACGTGACAAGGTCACAAAACATAACTCATGTGTAAAACGAGACTAGGCAATAAAACTCAATTAAAACTCGTCATGGCACATCAAATATGTAATCTCCTCTGGATGCGCATCCCAGGCATCCTCATATAGAGGGAACGTCGACAATATGGTCGTATGCATGGTATATTGGACTTATATGTTACCAGAATAAGGCCCGGCCTTACATGCTACCAGAGCAATGCCTCGCCTCATGCACACTATCACGTGGTCCCTGGGTCAGTTCCCAGGCGGCCCACTCTCTCGGTCTTACATGCTACCAAAGCAAGGCTACCTAGCGTTACCAGAACGGGGGTCATCTCATGTTACCAAAAGGGAGGCATCTCTCGTTACCAAAATGGAAGCATCTCTCGTTACCAAAACGGAGGAATATCGGACTTACATGCTACCAGAGCAAGGCCTCCCAACTCTACCAAAGAGGAGGAATAATCGGACTTACATGTTACCAGAACAAGGCCTGTGGTCCCTGGGTCGGTTCCCAAGCGTCCCACTATATCGGTCTTACATGCTACTAGAGCAAGGCCCGATGTGTATTCAACATGACACGCCTAAGTCTCAATCATTAGCCATTATCTTATAAAACGTTATGCCTTCACGTAGAACTCATAATGGTTTTCTCTCGTAAAACTCATTTAAAACATTTGTGTACTCAACACAAAACATGTTAAAACTGAGTTCCAACCGGTAAAACACGCACACATTTTCTCAAATCTCAATATCGCCTTAACGTAGAGCCCAATTTACTTTTCACGCAAACTTAAAGGTTTATAAAGCAATTTCACACTCAGCTTATAAACTCATAAAATAATGGGCTCCAACCGGCTATTAAAACCATGTGCAATTATATCACAACACAACACCAAACATGCTTGTATTCTCAAATCATGGTTCATGCTACAACGATTCATCAAAACACATACACAAATGGTTTAGTTTTCCCTTACCTCTTTGCACCTCGTATAGTGCAATCGTTTCCCCCGTATCACAGACTAGCCTCGCATTCCACTTTAGAACTCCCGAGCTGTCTAAACGATGTTAAAACATCAATACTCATTATCACATTAACCTCAATTCTCAAAATCGAGCATAATTGCTCATGACTCCTCAAATTTCTCAATTCTCATAACTCCATCACAAACCACAATCTCGCTCACAACACCTCAACATTCTATATTTCCTATGCCACAATATCTATGCTAATACACCACATTGTCTAAATCTCCATTTATAGCTCAAAATTCCTAAATTTAGCAAAGTTGCTAAATATCATCATCACTCCAACTACATTGTAATTTCATCAATCCCTAATCATTTTTAAGCTATTTCAATACAATGCCAACAACTATCATCACCAAAATCATCTCAAATATAAGGATCGAAGTTTAGAAATTACCTAAAACTTGTGGAGAGCTTATCTCTTGCCTCGATTCAATCCGTCTTTCAATTTCCAAGTATTGGGTGAGGAACAACTTTCCTTCTTGCCACAACTTTTGATTTGAACGGAAATGAGTGCTTTGGATGAGTGAGAAAGCTAGGGCTCGGTGAAAATGGGGGTTGGAAGAGAGAGAAAGTGAAATTACTGGAGAAAGCAGGGATTCCTTATATAGACTGAGGGTAGGAGATCAATCTGGCTCTTGATGAGATCGATCTGCATTTGAATTTGGGGACGATTTGGGGTAATTTATGCCTAGGAGATCGATCTGTCGAGGGGTGAGATCGATCTCTTTATGGCTTTATGAGATCGATCTGCGCCTTGGGGAGATCGATCTTCTCCCAAACAGAAATATTTGGAGATCGATCTCTTCCTCATGAGATCGATCTTCTCTCAAACAGAATCATAAGGAGATCGATCCTCTTCCATTGGAGATCGATCTGCTCCTTAAATTCCTCCTTCCTTGTCATTTTTAACTCACCAGATCGATCTCTCCTTCTCCCAGATCGATCTGTCCTCATAGCTTCATACTTATTTTAAACACTTAACATATAAACTCCAATTATCATTCCCCAATTCACTTAGCTCAATAAATTATACCTCAAGTTCATATTACATAATTGAAATATGTCTGAAATTCTCAGATCTCACATCCTCCCCACCTTAAAAGAATTTGGTCCTCCAAATTCAACTCAACTAGTCAAAGAGATGGGGGTATTTCTCCTTCATGAGGTTCTCTAGTTCTCACATTGCCTCTTCCCTTAAGTGATGTTTCCACAAAACTTTCACTAATGGGATGCTCTTGGTTCTCAGTACCTTCTCCTTTCTATCGAGAATCCGGACGGGTTCCTCAGTGTAGCTTATGTCCTCCTGTATGTCCATCTCGTCATACTCTATAACAGGAGAAGGGTCCGGGTGGTACTCCCTCAACATAGACACATGAAAGATGTTGTGTATTCCAGACATCTGTGGGGGTAATGCCAATCTGTAGGCTACCTCTCCCACTCTCTCAAGAATCTCGAATGGTCCTATGTATCGAGGACTCAATTTTCCTTTCTTCCCAAATCGCACGATACCCTTACTCGGTGATACTTTCAGAAATACTACATCACCAACATCAAACTCGAGTGGTCGTCTACGCACATCTGCGTAGCTTTTCTGTCTATCCTGTGCAGCCCGTAGCCTCTCACATATGAGTTTCACACTCTGTACAGCTTGCTCAACAAGCTCGGGAGCATTTATCTTTCTATCACTGACTTCTTCCCAAGCTACAGGGGATCTACACCTCCTACCATATAGAGCCTCAAAGGGTGCCATTCCAATACTTGCATGATAGCTGTTATTGTACGTAAACTCTGCTAGGGGCAGGTGATCATCCCATGATCCCTTAAAATCCATCGTACACGCCCTCAACATATCCTCCAGGGTTTGAATAGTCCCTCTGACTGACCATCTGTCTGAGGATGATAGGCGGTACTAAAACTCAATTGAGATCCCATGGACTCCTGAAACTGGGTCCAAAATCTGAAAGTAAACCGGGAATCTCTATCAGAAGTAATACTCACTGGAGCCCCATGTAATCTATCTATCTCGCTGACATACAGCTCAGCTAAGGTATCCACGGTATCTATGCTCTTGATGGCAAGGAAGTGGGCACTCTTGGTCAATCTATCCAAAATGACCCATATCGCATCACAACCTCTTCGGGTCCTCGGTAAACCCATAATAAAATCTATGGTGACATGCTCCCATTTCTATGTAGGTATAGGTAAAGGCTGTAGTAGTCCTCCAGGCTTCCTATGCTCAGCTTTCACTTGCTGGCATATTAAACACCTGGCCACATACTCTGCCACGTCTCGCTTCATACCACTCCACCAGTACACCTTTCTCAAGTCTCGGTACATCTTAGTACTCCCTGGGTGCATGGTGTATCGCGAGCAGTGAGATTCTCTCAGTATCAGTCTCTTTAGGGTATCATCGTCCAGTACACAAATCCGTCCTATGAATCTCAACAATCCATCCTCACTGACTGTGAGATCCGACTGCGAACTCTGTTCAACTTGGCTAACCATATCTATCAACCTCTGATCACTACGCTGCCCAGTTCTAATCTGATCCATGATCCTGGGCTCTATCCGCAAGCTAGCCAAAAATTCAGTCTCTACCTCTTTAACTCTGATCGAAGTTCGGCAAACTGCTCTAATAAATCCCATTCCCTGATCATCATAGCAGATATCATACTCTTCCTGCTCAGGGCATCAGCAACTACATTCGCCTTACCCGAATGATATAAAATCTTGCAGTCATAATCCTTAAGGAGTTCCATCCATCTCCTTTGTCTCATGTTTAACTCTTTCTAATCAAAGAGATATCTTAAACTCTTGTGATCAGTGAAGATCTGGAATCTTTCCCCATATAAGTAGTGTCGCCAGATCTTCAAGGTAAATACCACAGCCGCTAACTCCAAATCATGCGTGGGGTAATTCCGCTCATGGTCTTTCAACTGTCGCGATCCATATGTGACCACTCTTCCGTGCTGCATAAGCACACACCCCAATCCTTGATGAGATGTATCACTATACACTGAAAATCCTCCTGATCCCTCTGGAATAGTTAACACAGGTGCCGTTGTCAATCTCCTTTTTAACTCCTGAAAACTGAGCTCACATTGATCAGTCCATATGAACGGAGTCTCCTTACGCGTGAGTTTAGTCAAAGGAGCGGCAATCCTTGAAAATCCTTCCACAAATCTTCTGTAATACCCTGCCAAACCAAGGAAGCTTCGCACCTCAGTAACTATCCTCGGTCTCTCCCAAGTAAGCACAGCTGCTACTTTACTTGGATCCACTGATACTCCTTCCTCTGAGACTATATGACCAAGGAAAGCTATCTGGTTCAGCTAAAACTGACACTTACTAAGCTTTCCGTATAATTGCTTATCTCAGAGTATCTGAAGTACTAACCACAAATGTTGTGCATGCTTCTCATACGACCGAGAGTATACCAAGATATCATCAATAAAGACTATCACAAATTTATCTAGATAGTCTCTGAACACTTCGTTCATCAACCTCATAAATGCAGCAGGGGCGTTCGTCAATCCAAAGGACATCACCAGAAATTCATAATGGCCATACCTTGTCCTGAAGGCCGTCTTGGGAATATCTTCTTCTTTGATCCTCAATTGGTGATAGCCCGATCTCAAATCAATCTTAGAAAAGACTGAGGCCCCTCTTAGTTGATCAAGTAGATCATCAATCCTGGACAGTGGGTATTTATTCCTCATCGTGGCTTTATTCAACAGTCGGTAGTCTACGCATAATCTGAGACTACCATCCTTCTTCTTAACAAATAAAACTGGTGCTCCCCACGGTGAAACACTGGGCCTAATGAACCCTTGATCCAATAACTCCTGTAGTTGTTTCCTCAATTCCTCAAGTTCCACTAATGCCATCCTGTAGGGAGGTTTAGAGATCGGCTGAGTATCTGGTACTAAATCAATGATAAACTCCAGCTCTCTCTCTGGTGGTAAACCTGGCAGCTCATCTAGGAAAACATCCGGGAATTCACACACCACAGGTATATCCTCAATCCTCGGATGTTCCCGCTCATTGTCTGAGATGAGTGTTTAATAACCTTCACATGAACAATCATATTTAATACTCTCAAAAATAATATTAAAATTCTCAAATTACTTACTAGAATTCCACATATTCATTTCCTCAATATCTCAACCGTACACTGTAAGGTTCAGGTAGGGAGAAAGTTACAATCTTAGTGTAGCAGTCTAAACTCACTCGATTGGTTGCCAACCAATCCATCCCCAGAATTACATCAAACCCGTGTATATTCAACATGATTAGATCTGCTAACATCACTCTATCTCCCACCTTTATTTCACATCCTCTATAGATTAACTCAGTTCTCTGGGATTCACGCATAGAGGTATTTACATGTAGTACATACTCTAGAGGTTCAAACTTCAAATTTAAACTACATGCAAAATGCTCTAAAATAAACGAATGCGTGGATCCTGGGTCTATCAACACATGAATCTTATGATTACAGACAGAAAGTGTACCTCTTATAGTTTCTGCTGAAGTGTCCGCAGTTTCCTTATCCAGGGCAAACACACGTCCCTGTGTCATAGGTTTCTTCCCTTTCTCTGCAGCAGTGGCCCGTCTCTGGGGATTCACTCTCTGAGGCTGCTGTCTAGTAGGCTCCGGAGGATGTGGTATCTGAGGTTGAGGACAGTCCTTCACTCTGTGACCCATGTTACCACATCTAAAACATCCACGGATCGACCCAGTACAACTTCCCTCATGCGATCGGCCACAGTCTCTACAAACCCTTATCTCTGGCCTGCCATATCAAGGGGTCTCCTTGATAATAGGATAAGCTCTGGGTCTCTCCAATCTGCCCTTTTGTACCTCAATCCTTCCTCTCCTGAAGGAACTTCTCCGAACATCTGCTTGAGACATCACTGGCCTCTTGCCTTTATCCCTAATCACTGCTCCAAACTCATTCTGGGACTGTACAATTTCAATTCCCCTCTCAATCTCTTGTGCTCGTCTCAGAGCATCTCCAAACTCAGTAATACACAACCCAATCAATCGATCTCTGATGATGGGCTTTAATCCATACACAAATCTCTCTGTGTGGAGCTCTTCATTCTTGAAAGTCTCTGGATCATATCTCAACATAGCGGTAAATCGACTCTCGTAATCATCTACAAACATGTCACCCTGTACCAAACTCAAAAACTTTGTTTGCCTCTTTCTCTGGGCAGCTCGTGGTACATATTGGGCTCTAAAGGCTGTCTGGAACTCTTCCCAACCAATCACATCCTGGTGGGTCATCAAAATACCCTGGGTAGTACCCCACCAATCTCGAGCTCTCCCTTTCAACATATAGGCACTCATACTGACCCTCTCAGCATCGGTGCATCCCAGATAGTCGAATATAACTCTCAACTCCGTCAACCACTCCTCAGCCTCTGTAGGATCCTTCTTTCCCCTAAATGCAGGTGGATTCAATTTTAAAAAGTCCTTCAGTCGGACCATACTTCTGTCATCAGGCTGAGTGACGGGAGGCATTGGGGGTTGGGAGGTCCTTGTGGTGGTGTAGGAGTAGTACCCGAGGCCTTAACTCCAAAGTGTTGCGCGAATAACGCTGCCATCTGCTCAAAACCTTGCCTCACATCGGTCTCAATCCGATTAAATCGAGAGTTAGGACTCTCTGGTTGTGGGACAGGTGGCGGAGGGGACTCTGCCTGCCTCCTCGAACGACCTAATCGTTTACTCATTCTCTATCTCAACTCGTCTCCTGCGCGTAAATATCAAAATCGATTGAAATCTCAATCCTCAGATTCAGTTCATGACCAGACTATTACAGACACTTGATTTTACTTAACCGACACTGACAGTACTAAACACCCGAAGCTCTGATACCAAGAAAACTCTGTGACGCCCCGAAAGCGCGGAAAATAGGGCTAATTTAAAACTTTTTTTCTCATTAATTCACAATTAAGGGTGCATTCCTGTGCAGTGTCATACATCATCATAATTATCATGCCTCAGGATCTCATCATAATATAGTATATATTGTATTATATACATTACTCAATTCCAAGTTAATTAATCCTAATACATCCCGTACATCATTGTACAATAAGTGTCTGTAAATATAACTCTAGTCTGGGTACATGAATAGTAAATATCTTCCTCAGTACACAAAATATGGCCTGGAGCTCAAGTCCTCCACTAGCCTCTAACCCATACGTCGCAGGGAACTCACTTCACTTGAAGCGATCTTGGGGGAGAGAGAAAACAGGGTGAGCTTCCAAATCGCTCAGTAAGGGGGGTAAGGGAACTCAGTTATATAAACCATATCACACATCACAAATATGTATTTATTTATGAAGCTCATTTGAAATCGTAGCATGAAAGTTCTCAAAACATCATCATCTCATAACTCATAAATCATGGAAAACATGGAGGTAAAAAGGCTCAATATCGAGCACTCACAAGCATGTGTAAATATATGCGATAATGGCTGTTCTCAAAATACGTGATAAAAATCACCTCTGTAAATAGCACGTGACAAGGTCACAAAACACAACTCATGTGTAAAACGAGACTAGGCAATAAAACTCAATTAAAAATCGTCATGGCACATCAAATATGTAATCTCCTCTGGGTGCGCATCCTAGGCATCCTCGTATAGAGGGAACGTCGACAATATGGTCGTATGCATGGTATATTGGACTTATATGTTACCAGAACAAGGCCCGACCTTACATGCTACCAGAGCAATGCCTCGCCTCATGCACACTATCACGTGGTCCCTGGGTCGGTTCCCAGGAGGCCCACTCTCTCGGTCTTACATGCTACCAAAGCAAAGCCACCTAACGTTACCAGAATGGGGGTCATCTCACGTTACTAAAATGGAGCCATCTCTCGTTACCAAAACGGAGGCATCTCTTGTTACCAAAACGGAGGAATATCGGAGTTACATGCTACCAGAGCAAGGCCTCCCAACGCTACCAAAGCGGAGGAATAATCGGACTTACATGTTACCAGAACAAGGCCTGTGGTCCCTGGGTCGGTTCCCAGGCGTCCCACTATATCGGTCTTACATGCTACCAGAGCAAGGCCCGATGTATATTCAACATGACACGCCTAAGTCTCAATCATTAGCCATTATCTTATAAAACGTTATGCCTTCATGTAAAACTCATAATGGTTTTCTCTCGTAAAACTCATTTAAAACATTTGTGTACTCAACACAAAACATGTTAAAACCGAGTTCCAACTGGCAAAACACGCACATATTTTCTCAAATCTCAATATCACCTTAACATAGAGCCCAATTTACTTTTCACGCAAACTCAAAGGTTTATAAAGCAATTTCACACTCAGCTTATAAACTCATAAAATAATGGGCTCCAATCGGCTATAAAAACCATGTGCAATTATATCACAACACTACACCAAACATGCTTGCATTCTCAAATCATGGTTCAGGCTACAACGATTCATCAAAACACATACACAAATGGTTTAGTTTTCCCTTACCTCTTTGCACCTCGTATAGTGCAATCATTTCCCCCATATCACGGACTAGCCTCGCATTCCACTCTGGAACTCCCGAGCTGTCCAAACGATGTTAAAACATCAATACTCTTTATCACATCAACCTCAATTCTCAAAATCGAGCATAATTGCTCATAACTCCTCAAATTTCTCAATTCTCATAACTCCATCACAAACCACAATCTCGCTCACAACACCTCAACATTCTATATTTCCTATGCCACAATATCTATGCTAATACACCACATTGTCTAAATCTCCATTTATAGCTCAAAATTCCCAAATTTACCAAAGTTGCTAAATATCATCATCACTCTAACTACATTGTAATTTCATCAATCCCTAATCATTTTTAAGCTATTTCAACACAATGCCAACAACTATCATCACCAAAATCATCTCAAATATAAGGATCGAAGTTTAAAAATTACCCAAAACTTGTGGAGAGCTTATCTCTTACCTCGATTCGATCTGTCTTTCGATTTCCAAGTATGTTGTTCTCCCTTGGGTGAGGAACAACTTTCCTTCTTGCCACAACTTCTGATTTGGACGGAAATGAGTGCTTTGGATGAGTGAGAAAGCTAGGGCTCGGTGAAAATGGGGGTTGAAAGAGAGAGAAAGTGAAATTGTAAGAGAAAGCAGGGATTCCTTATATAGACTGAGGGTAGGAGATCGATCTGGCTCTTGATGAGATCGATCTGCATTTGAATTTGGGGACGATTTGGGGCAATTTATGCATAGGAGATCGATCTGTCGAGGGGTGAGATCGATCTGTTTATGGCTTTATGAGATCGATCTGCGCCTTAGGGAGATCGATCTTCTCCCAAACAGAAACATTTGGAGATCAATCTCTTCCTCATGAGATCAATCTTCTCTCAAATAGAATCATAAGGAGATCGATCCTCTTCCATTGGAGATCGATTTGCTCCTTAAATTCCTCCTTCCTTGTCTTTTTTAACTCACCAGATCGATCTCTCCTTCTCCCAGATCGATCTGTCCTCATAGCTTCATACTTATTTTAAACACTTAACATATAAATCTCCAATTATTATTCCCCAATTCACTTAGCTCAATAAATTATACTTCAAGTTCATATTACATAATTGAAATATGTTTGAAATTCTCAGATCTCACATTTCATGCATATGATGTCACACACGTCGGCGAGCAACCGCTCAAGCACATTTATGCACATTCACGAACGCAGATATAGTGCGAACTATATGCCAACACTATCTGTTTCCATATAAACTTGATAGTTGGCCTATTTTCCAAAGAAATTTCATTTAAATCTTAATAACACTTACGTAGTGTTATCTTGTGAAATTTATGCAATTACTGGACAATCTATCGTTTTACTTTGCTTAAAAACCAATAAATTTTCTTAAATCAGAAAATCCTTTAATCATGCATTTCATGCATGTCATGCTTTCACCATCCTTAGGTGAACTTCCCTCAATAGGGGTAAAATAGTCTTTTCACCTATTTCAATCATTAAAATCATTTAAACCATTTTTAGAACCTCTGTACAATATCAATGTATAGATACATATTCAGTGTATACAAAACTATTAAAATACGCGTAGCTACCTCTAGCTACTCACATAATTCCCTTACCTCATTTTTTGTACAGTCTGACCTTTCCCACTGATGTCTCGTCATGCAGTCCGATTTGCTTCGAATCCAATCTCTGGAACTGCGAATACATATTCATCAGGTCAAATACAATACAATTAATTGTATTTGACAATTTTTTGGGGTTAATTTAAATCATTGTGCCCGTTTACCCATATTGGGTCTGATTATACCATAATGAGCCTTAATCGGCCTTAAGCCTGTTTCCTCACTCTATCGAGGCCTATTGGGCTCATTGGGCCCAGCAGAATTTATTTAGCCTCGTTCTAAACTCTCAGACAGCTTATGAATTATTTACGACAATTTATCTCAATTTTTTAGAATTTAATTCATTTAATGCGAAAATTAAATCTGAAATTCATCAACATGCATAACGATGTAAATTGTCGTAAATAAGGGTTACTTACCCGAGATTCCTTGATAGTACAAAAATTGAGGCTGTCTCAAGCTCTTGGTGGATGCCAATTGTCGAGCTACACAATTTAAATATTTTTTCGGGTAAATTTCCAGTCAGTTAATAATCAAATTAAATATTCTGAAATTTAAATCGGTCAATTCGACTGCTTACCGACTTACTCGTAGCTCGATTGCATCATTAGAATTTTTTTCAATTTTTTCTCTTTTTCTTTTTCCTTTTTTCTTCCTTTTTTCCTTCTCCTTTTGGCTGAACCGGTTCGATCCGTTTCAACTCGGTTCAGACCGGTTCGATCCAACAGTTCGGTCCGGTTCGGTCCAACGGTTCGGTTCGGTTCGACATCATTTGGTTGTTCCGGCGCCGTCCGATGCACTGATCTGGGGTTGGTTTCATTCATGGCCGCCGGAAAGTGGCCGGTTCAGCTCTTCTCTCCTTCGCCGGCGGTATCGTTTCGGTTTGGCCGTCGTTTTTGACACTGGCCGTCGTTCCATTGGCCAAGGATGCCACCAATCGCACCGTCGGCGCCTAGGGAACGCTCGGCTGGTGGTGGTCGGCCATGAATCGGTGCCGGTGGTCGGGAATCTCCCTCGATTCAGTCTTTTCACCTATTTCAATCATTAAAATCATTTAAACCATTTTTAGAACCTTTGTACAATATCAATGTATACATACATATTCAGTATATACAAAACTATTAAAATACGCGTAGCTACCTCTAGCTACTCACATAATTCCCTTACCTCATTTTCTGTACAGTCTGACCTTTCCCACTGATGTCTCATCATGCAGTCCGATTTGCTTCGAATCCAATCTCTGAAACTGCGAATACATATTCATCAGGTCAAATACAATACAATTAATTGTATTTCATAATTTTTTGGGCTTAATTTAAATCATTGGGCCTGTTTACCCATATTGGGCCCGATTATACCATAATGAGCCTTAATCGGCCTTAAGCTCGTTTTCTCACTCTATCGAGGCCTATTGGCTCATTGGGCCCAGCAGAATTTATTTAGCATCGTTCTAAACTCTCAGACAGCTTATGAATTATTTACGACAATTTATCTCAATTTTCAAAATTTAATTCATTTAATGCGGAAATTAAATCTGAAATTCATCAACACGCATAACGATGCAAAATTGTCGTAAATAAGGGTTACTTACCCGAGATTCCATGATAGTATGAAAATCGAGGCTGTCTCGAGCTCTCAGTGGATGCCAATTGTCGAGCTACACAATTTAAATATTTTTCGGATAAATTTCCAATCGGTTAATAATCAAATTAAATATTTCAAAATTTAAATCGGTCAATTCGAAAGCTTATCGACTTACCCGTAGCTCGATTGCATCATTGGAATTTTCCCCAATTTTTTCTCTTTTTCTTTTTCCTTTTCTCTTCCTTTTTTCCTTCTCTTTTTGGCTGAACTGGTTCGGTCCGATTCAACCCGGTTCAGACTGGTTCAGTCCAGCGGTTCGGTCCGGTTCGGTCCAGTGGTTAAGTCCGGTTTGGCATCATTTAGTCGTTTTGGCGCCGTCCGATGCACGGATCTGGGGTTGGTTTCGTTCATGACCATCGGAAAGTGGCTGGTTCGTCTCTTCTCTCCTCCGTCGGCAGTATCGTTTTGGTTTAGCCGCCGTTTTCGTTGCTGGTAGTCGTTCCATCGGCCAAGGCTGCCACCAATCGCACCGTCGGCGCCTAGGGAACGCTCGGCTGGTGGTGGTCGGCCTCGAACCGGTGCCGGTGGTCGGGAATCTCCCTCGATTCTCTCTCTCGGCTTTTCCTCGCCATTCGCCGTCGTTCACCGCTTGTTGGTGCCGGTGGATGGCTCAGTTGGGCTACCTCCTCGTCGGCCGCTCCTCTATGTTGGTCGCCGGCCTCCGATCATCGGTGAAGAAGGGAAGCTCGGCTTCCGTCTCGTTTTTCAGCTCGCGTTTCACGAGTTTCCTTTTTTTTCAATTGTTTTATTATTTTATTTATTATTTATTTTTAATAATATTTTATTTTTAACAATATTTTAATCAATTAAAATATTATTAAAATCCAAAAATATCTAAAAAATTTATTATTTTATTCATTTATTTCGTAAATGAATTTATCAGTCCGATTTTACCTTTTCGCTATATTTTTCGATTATTTTCGGGATTATTTTTCGATACGAAAATTTCAGTTTATTCCAATAAATTCATATCTTAATCAATTTAACCCAAAATTTAATTATTTCTTTGTTATTGATCAAGATTTCTCAATCCCATATTTTTTATTAAATTTTCTTCTCGAATTTATATCGACTTTTGATCTTTTGACCGTTTTGCCCTTGCGCGTTTTCGAGAATACCATTTCAATCCTTTTGCATTTTTAAATGCACTCAAAAATTTCTATTCATTCCATTTTGCTCTTACGATAAAATCGGGTCTTACAATCTCCCCCACTTAAGAAATTTGGTCCTCCAAATTAGAACCAAGTTAAATGATTCCTTAAACAACTCCGGGTACATCTATTGTATCATATACTATCATCCTCAAGTGACTTTCTTCGGAGTGTAATACTACCATCATACTTAACTAGGGAGATCACCTTAAACCTCAACACTTTCTCCTTCCGTCTAATACCCGAATCGATTCTTCAATCATACGTTATACTTTCATTGAGCTAAGCTGTAGGAGCTCATATCCGATCATATATATCGGGTCCAGATAATATTTCTTAAGCATCAAAAGATAGGACACATTGTGGATGCTTGTTAATTCAAGTGGTAACACCAACCTACAGGCTTTATCTCCCACTTGTCCAATATCTCTATCCGAATCTTGTTACGTCCTTAGGAAATGTAAGTGCCACAATACTAATTCACCCTCGGTGAATTCCAATGGTTTCCTGTCTCTTGTCAGCATAGCTTTTCTGTCTACTCTGAGGTGTTCTTAATTTCTCACAAATCAACTGAACGTCCTCAGAGGTTTGTCTTACCAATTTGGGATCAATTCTCTATCTGTCACCCACTTTTTCTTATCTAAGTCGGGAAAAAGTCCCTACAGCCATACAATACCTCATATAAAGTCTTCCCGATACTCGAGTGACAACTGTCATTATTGACAAATTCGAGTAGTAACAACTGATCATCCCAGGAGCTCATAAAATCAATGGCAGACGCTCTCATCACATCCTCCAGACCAGTACAGTTCGGTCCAGCGGTTCAGTCCGGTTCGGCATCATTTGGTCGTTCAAGCGCCGTCCGATGCACAGATTTGGGGTTGGTTTAATTCATGGCCATCGAAAAGTGGCCGGTTCGGCTCTTCTCTCCTCCGTCGGCGATATCGTTTCGGTTTGACCGTCGTTTTCGTCGCTGGCCGCCATTCCATCGCCATCATTCACCGCTTGTTGGTGCCGGTGGATGGCTTGGTTGGGCTACCTCCTCGTCGGCCGCTCCTCTATGATGGTCGTCGGCCTCCGATCATCGGTGAAGAAGGGAAGCTCGGCTTCCGTCTCGTTTTACAACTCGCGTTTCGCGAGTTTCCTTTTTTTTCAATTGTTTTATTATTTTATTTATTATTTATTTTTAATAATATTTTAATCAATTAAAACATTATTAAAATCCAAAATATCTAAAAAATTTATTATTTTATTCATTTATTCCGTAAATGAATTTATCAGTCTGATTTTACCTTTTCGGTATATTTTTCGATTATTTTCGGAATTATTTTTCGATATGAAAATTTCAGTTTATTCCAATAAATTCATATCTTGATCAATTTAACCCGAAATTTAATTATTTTTTTGTTATTGATCAAGATTTCTCAATCTCATATTTTTAATTAAATTTTCTTCTCGAATTTATATCGACTTTCGATCTTTTGATCGTTTTGCCCTTGCGCATTTTCGAGAATATCATTTCAATCCTTTTGCATTTTTAAATGCACTCGAAAATTTTTATTCATTCCATTTTGCTCTTACGATAAAATCAGGTCTTACACTTAATCTCTCACAAATCAACTGAATATCCTCAGAGGTTTGTCTTACCAATTCGAGAACAATTCTATCTGTCACCCACTTCTCTTATCCAAGTCAGGGAACAACTCCCTACGGCCATATAATGCCTCATAAAATGTCATCCCAATACTCGAGTGACTACTATCATTATTGGCGAATTCGATTAGTAATAACTGATCATCCTAGGAGCTTATAAAATCAGTGGCACACGCTCTCATCACATCCTCCAAAACCTGTACAGTCCTCTCTGACTGACCATTTGTCTGAGGACGAAAAGCTGTGCTAACACACAATCGGGTTCTCATAGCTTCCTGAAAAATATTCCCAAAAATGGGAAGTGAAGCGGAAATCCCTATCTGATACCAGGCTCACTGGAACGCTACACAATGTTTTACAATTTTCTGTACACATAACTCCGCCTACGCACTCAGAGTATCTGGGGATTTCATTACTAGAAGGTGGGTAGACTTAATCAATCTATCAACTATCACCCATATAGCCTCGTGATTCATTTGGGTGCTCTATAACCCATCACACAATTCATGGTAACTTGTTCCCATTTCCTTTGCAATATAGGTAGAGGCTGCAATAACTCTGCAAACTTCTAGTACTCTACCTTACTTTGCTGACATACGAGACACTTTGCTACAACTCTAAAATATCTCTTTTCAGACCTGACCACCAATACCTTTTTCAGAGATTCTGATATATTTATTATTTCTCAAATGCACTGTATATCCCGAAGAGTGAGCTTCTGACAATAGTACTATCTCATCAACTGTGGTCCTGGGGAGCACTTATACTGTCTCTGAACCTCTGTAAATTATCATCACTCACTGTGAACTTTGTCACCATCCCCCTCTGAATCTGACCTACACTATCGACACCATACTGATCATCACGCTAAGCCTAGCAAATCCGGTCTCTCAAATTCGATTCTAACCTCAGGCTAGCTGTCACAAAATCACCATCATCATCATAAGGGATCACATCTCTACTGAGGCTCACAACTGCTCTAGCAGCTCACGCTCCTTGACCATCATATGTGATACCATCCCGAGGCTCTTTCTGCTCAAGGCATCAGCCATTACATTAGCCTTTCCTAGGTGGTACAATGTTCACAATCATAATCCCTTAGAAGCTCTAACCCTCTTGGTTATCTTATATTCTACTCTTTCTGTGAAAACAGATACTCGGGGCTTTTACGATCAGTGCATAAACGAAATTTCTTACCATTTAAGTGGTGGCGCCATACTTTTAGTGTAAACGCTACGGCTGCCAACTCTAAATCATGGGTCAGATAGTTTCTCTCATGGTCCTTGAACTATCTGGATCCGTAAACTACTATCTTCCTATTTTACATCATTACAAAGCCCAATCCTTATTTTGGTATCCATATACACTGAAATCTCTTGAGCTGTTGGTTATAGTGAGATTACTTACGGTGGTCAGTTCATTACTTCAATATACCAAAACTCACGGAAGTTACTTTCATACTTATCATACCACTCATATGAAATCTTTTTCCCAAACAATACATGTCAACTGAGCAGCCAATTTTGAGAAACTCTCAACAATTCATTTGTAAGACAGTTTCCTGTTGCTACTCATGCTCTTCCCTGGACTTCGAATACATCATAATATCATCGCTAAAGATGACAACCAATCAGTCCAGGTAAAGTTTAAATACCTCATCGTAGTTGAGTTCCACTCAATATTTCAATCACCCATATTCTTGACCTATGTACGCATAAACGTACAATGTCATTTCGAAATCGCTTCCATTTAAGATACTAACCCACGTCATTTCCTTTTTCTTATATTAACAGCTTTTTATAAAATTTTAATTTTTAAACCTTCTTGATTAATCAAATTCTATATTTCTTTATCGTACCAGCAAAGGTACCCAAATTTTAAATGTATATATACGACTGTCGATTTCAATTTCTGGTTATGTGTTTTCTTCCAGACGCTGCCAAATCTTCAGGCAGGGAAGTATTTTGAAATACCTTTATTAACCCTCGGACTTGACCATATGGACTGGGTATAGATATATCTACCCCTTATACTTGTTCGCAATTCATATTCACTACATATTGCTCAATCCAAATTACTTTACATATCAAAGGTATTCTTACCTTGCATACGCCTCTTATTCCAATAAATCTCGTATTCAGAATCTATCACATCTCAAAGCTTATCTCCTTTCATAAATCACTTATAATAAACTCTTTCATTACTTGTCAAACTTACAATACACTTTTCAGTGATGTTTTCACCCCTATTTTCAACTTACAATCTCTATACCCATATTTAGTTAGTGAAAATCAGCTAACCATCATCATCTTGCTTAAAGGTACAGGCTTCACATCTTTCACTAGCTTATAAGCAACTAAAAGTGGTATGAAAAAAAGCGTGGCACCAGAATTAATTAAAACAATTATTTCATTATTTATAACCAGTGTGGTATCTTCCACCACATCTGATGAAACATCAATAGTGTCATGGTCCAGGCATACATTCGCCCTCGTCCAACATCTTATTTCCGTGGTAACTACTACACATCTTACACTGCTACTCTATTACACAGCTTACACTGTTACACTGCTCTCACTGCTACGGAGTAGGTCGGGGTCCTCAAATCACATTACCCCTCAAAAGTATTGAAATTGAATACACTGTGGCCTTGCCAATCATCTTACCCCGTGATTTATCAACTCAAATCTTTTACCAAACTACCTTTTTTTTCGATATGACATCTCTGTCATTCTCTATTCTCTTTTGTCTCTATTTCAGCCCTTACTACCTTTCCCAATCACAGATGCGTGCAACTCATGATCTTATTCATACAACTGTAGTCTACGCACTGCCTCAGCATAGGTAGTGATATCTGACGGCCCAATCGGACTCTAATCGACAATCTGAGCCCTTCCATGAACTTTCAGACATCCCGACTCTCACTATTCATAGTGTCTGAGTCATATCTGCCCAGGAATATAAACTGAGTTTCATACTCGTTAATCAACTAGTTCTTCTGGGTCAAAGTCAAGACTTTTAGCTGCAATCTCCTTTAAGTAGTGTCTGGGATATTCTGTCACCGGAATACATCAAAATTTATTTTTCAAGTCCATTCTGGATGTCTAACTCATATGATGGGTTGAGCGAACTTTCACCAATGCTCCAACTCGCCCTTAAATCTCATACATACTATGAGCAAATAGCTCTCAAATATTCTCCACACTCCGCTCCAACCTCACGAAGCGTGTCTCAATACTGTCCAATCTCTCTGTCAGACTCTGTGGGGCATACTCAACATCAGCCCCCACTTAAATCTCATCTCGAGTCTCATGTGGCGATTCAGTACGACTCTCAGGTCTACCTCTACGGCCTCGACCTCATGTACTCGCCTTTTTACTATAGCGGTTATCACTTAATGAGTCTATATTCTTGCATTCAAAACCAAATTCTTAGCTGCACTTCCATCTCGATATACACAATTGTATCTAAACAATGCACAGTACAAGAGGATATAAACTTTCTTAACCACTAACACCGACTCATATCAGGCCAACTCAGGTGTGATACCATAACTGTCATGACCCAAATTACCTAAAAATCAGAGTAAATTTTTCACTTTTTCGTTTATTATTTAATTCTTACCTTTCTCTCATCGTGACCATCCTACAAACAGTTGAGCTATGATTCGGTGTTAGTCACCTCACACTATTACCAATCCATTTCCATATTCACATTCATATATCAGAGTTTACTATCTTTTGAATTTACATAAATACATATACAATGGTATTTAGTTAACCTTTACAAACCCCGACATCATATCCATTTACAGTACTATGCATTACATATTTAGATACAAAACCATACAAATGTGTATACCTGTCTCTCGATGGGAAGCAGCGGATACCAATACATGCAAGTCCTCAGCCGCTTACTAATTACTGTGAGTGCTCTGAAAAGATGGGAAAATAAGGGGGTGAGCAAACCACACGCTCAGTAAGGCAATTATGCAAGTAAGTAGATAGCTCCATTATCTACATGCTCATAATGCCATGCCCTTAAATCCATTTCTTTTCATTAAAATCATCAAGCACAAAGTCATGCAACATCAATGACTTAGTTTATCAAAACTATTTGTGCATATAGAAATCATACTACTTATGCATTAAAGGCATTTTATGTGACATCATTAAATCATAGTTAGCATGAAGTAAATCAAGATCATGCCATGTAAAACAAATCATGAGATCAATTTCTTTTCATGAATTTATCATTTCAGCATGGAAAACTCATCATGCTACTGCATTTAAATCATTTCATTAAAATTGCAGTATAAACTAACCCTTTCGGGTCAAACATCTCATAAAACAATTCGTTATAAAATTCTCTGAAAAATCTAGCATGATAGTAATAAAGCACATTTCAGTGAAAATCACGAAATCGGGGTCCTGACCCCTCCCTCAGGTCTACCCTGGTCTATCGACCAATAGTTATATCATGTGAGACATGTAATTGATTATATCAGTAACATCAAGAACTATAGCCATATCCTAGTGATCCCTAGCAACACGGTACCTAGTGTGCGGGGTATCACACCTGAAACGGGAGGTGGGTCGTCCTACCCGTCAGAACAGCATAACATTAGGATTGCGAGGGCAAGGCTTCCTGCCTCGTGGCTAATGCCACTCCACTCCAACAATCCCCACGGTACAGCGTACTCCGCTTGATATACACGGTACAACGTACTCCGTGAACCCATGCTCAATCAGGGGTGCCTGTAATAGGTCTTATCCACCCATATCATCTCTATCTCAGTATGCACGTATGAGCATATCATCTCACTGTGACACACAGTCTACAGGAGGCTCCAACATGGCTATATGCATGTAATATAAATCCCTGTGCGAGCGAAGCTCTAGCACGGCTCCATGCATATTCATGATATCAGAAAACCTCGTGCGAGCGAAGCTCTAGCACGGTTTCATAAGAATCAGTAAAATCTACGTACGAGCAGTGCTCCAGTACGGCTTAAACTGATTATAAATTCAAGTAAAATCCACGTACGAGCAATGCTCTAGTACGGATATGTAAAAAAACTCAGTGAAAACCTCGTACGAGAAAAACTCCAGTACGACTTTAAAATGAGTTATAAAATCATATAAAACTTCGTGCGAGCAACGCTCCAGCACAAGTGAATGCTCAAGTAAATCAAATCTCCTGCTAGTTAGACTCCAGCACGACTTTATGCATAATTAAATCAAATCTTGTGCGAGTTACACTCCAACACGGCTTTATGCATAATTATATCAAAACAGTATACGAGCTAACATCCAGCACCTCCCATGCATGTCAAATCATAAAAACTAGTGCAAACAATCGCTCCAGCCCCATTTTGATGCATATCACTTCAAAACTGTCAAAACCTGTCAAATCATGTCAAAACAGAGTGCGAGCTAGGCTCCATCACTTCTCATGCATTTCATAGGAATAAAAATCAGTGCGAGCAACCGCTCTAGCACATGTCATGCATATGATGTCACACAAGTCGGTGCGAGCAACCGCTCAAGCACATTTATGCACATTCACAAACGCAGATATAGTACGAACTACGTGTCGGCACTATCTGTTTCCATATAAACTTGATAGTTGGCCTATTTTCCAAAGAAATTTCCATTTAAATACCAATAACACTTACGTAGTGCTATCATGTGAAATTCATGCAATTACTACCAATCTACCGCTTTGCTTTGATTAAAACCAATCAAATTCTTTAATTCAGAAAATTACTTAAATCATGCACTTTATGCATGTCATGCTTTCACCATCCATAGGTGAACTTCCCTCAATAGGGGTAAAATAGTCCTTTTTACCTATTTGATTCCTTAAAATCATTTAAACCACTTTTAGGATCATTATACAATAACCGTGTATACATACATAATCAGTGTATACAAAAACTATTAAAATATGCATAGCTACCTCTAGCTACTCACACAATTCCCTTACCTCATTTTTCTGTACAGTCTGACCTTTTTCACTGATGTCTTGTCACGCAGTCTGATTTGCTCTCAATCTAAATCAAATCTTCGAAACTGCGGATACCCATTCATCAGGTCAAATACAATACAATTTAATTGTATTTCATATTTTCTGGGCTTAATTTTAAATCATGGGGCCCGTTTACCCATATTGGGCCCGATTGCACCTTAATCGGCCTTAAGCCCGTTTACCACACTTTATCGAGGCCTATTGGGCTCACTAGGCCCATCAATAAATATTGGACCTCGTTCTAAATTCTCGAATATCTCAATTTAGTATTTATGACATTTTATTTAAATTTCTAAAATTTAATTCATTTATGCAAAAATTAAATCCGTAATTTATCAACACGTATAACGATGCAAATTGTAATAAATAAAGGTTACTTACCCAAGATTCCATGATAGTATGCAAATCAAGGCTGTCTCGAGCTCTCGGTTGACACCAATTGTCGAGCTGCACAATTTTATATTTTTTTGGGTAAATTTCAGGTCGATTATTTATCAAATTAAATATTTCAGAATTTAAATCGGTCAATTCGACAGCTTACCAACTTACCCGTAGCTCGATTGCATCACTGAAATTTTCTCCAATTTTTTCTCTTTTTCTTTCTCCCTTTTTCTTCTTTTTTTCCTTTTCTTTTTGGCTGAACGGGTCCGGTCCGGTTCAACCCGGGTCAGACCGCCGATTCAGTCCGATTCGATTCGACCAGTTTAGTTCGGTTCGGCCGGTTCAGTCACCATTTGGTCATTCCGGCGTCGTCCGGTCGGTTCTCGGGCCGTTTTCAGTGCCGTTTGGTGCGCCATTGCCTGGGCTTCCAAAATCGGGCCTCAATGTGGCTCAAATCGGCGCCGATGGCAGCCGATCATGCTTTCTCTCCCGCGGCCACTCCTTTATTTTTCGGCGTGCTCCGGCGTTTCCACGGCGCATCATGGCCAGTGGTGGTTCGCCCGGGGTCAGGCTGTCTTCACCGACCCTCTTCGGCCCCTTGGTCCCCCCGGTGGTAGTTAGATTGGACGGAGTGGTCCGTCGGCTGCTTTCGCCTGTTTCGTTTCTTCTTTCTGTTTCGCAATTCCAGATTTTCGCTATTTTTTAACTTTAATTATTTATTTATAATTAAATTTTATTATTATTTTATTCAATAAAATAATAATAAAATTTCCAAAAATATCTTAAAAATTTCTATTTTATTCATTTAATCCATAAGTAAATTTATCAGTCTGATTTTACCCTTTTCGGTATAATTTTCGATTTATTCCAATAAATTCATATCGTGATCAATTTAATCCGAAATTTAATTATTTCTTCGTTATTGATCAAGATTCTCAAATCTCATATTTTTAATTAAATTTTCTTGTCCCGATTAATACCGAATTTTGATCTTTTGACCGTTTTGCCCTTGCACGTGTTCGGTAATTTCATTTCAATCCTTTTTCATTTTTAAATGCACTCAAAAATTTCTATTCATTCCATTTTTTCTCTTACGATAAAAGCAGGTCTTACATAATCAAATTAGTAATCATTTGGTGTATAATTGTATATGATATGATTATACCAAATGTTAAAAATATAATGTCAATTGGCGTATATAACTTTTTTAATTCAACATTCTAAATTTTTAATGAGACATTTGATTAATTAGTGTATACGAGTATATTTAATGCAACAATGTTAATATTATGATTTATGTACAAACCAAAAACAAACTAGAAATAAAATTGAGATAATTAGTTGACCAATTATTCATATTAAGTATTTTTTTAAATGATAATTGGTACTTTTCTATTCATAATATCTACATATAATATTTTTGCAAATGATGGATATAATTATATATACTATTTTATAGCAAACATTATAGAAAATTTAAAAAAGTAAATATTTTTTGTCAGATAATAAATATTAAAATTTAGAAATTTGTATTTATATAAATATTTATTAAATTTTAAAATTATATAAAAATTAAATTAATTATCACATTCAAAATTTAAAAAAATGTTTATAACTTATAAAATTTCAAAATAATTTTAAAGTCGGCTCGTTATATCCGTCTTACTGAAACCGAACCGAACTCGAAAATAACCTAAACCAAAAATTACCAAACCAAAATAAAGTCCAACCAAAACGCCCAAACCTCAAATTATCCGAATAAAAAAAAAACAAAATACGAAAAAGGCTCAAACTTGAAAATACTCAAACTCGAAAAAGTTTGAACCCAAAACAATCCTAACCCAAAGACAACCGGACTGAACCCGCCCATTTGCTACCTTTTCTTACATGTCCTTTTTTTTTTCAATTTTCATTTCATCTTTTTTAGATTTATTTGTTAAATTATTTTGTTTATTTATTCATTCAATCATTTTCTTTAATAAAAAGAAAATGAATATATCCATACAAATTATCTATTCGTTTGAAATTTGTATTATCTTAAATATTATATTTAATTATTTTGAAATAATTTAAATTTTAAAAAGTTTAAATAACAAATATATGTATTTTTACTTACATTTTTACTTTATTCACTTTTTTATAATTGAGACTATCATAAATAAAGTTTTTTTTCAAAATCCTAAAAATTTAGTTTGAGTAATTTAATTTTAAATTTTAAAAATAAATCAATTTCAAATATGAAACATTAATCAATAATTTATTAATGACTAATGTAGTACGAAATTGTTTTCATTAAAGTTGTAATTTGTCACGACCCGAACTACCCAAAAATCAGAGTAAATTTTTCGCGTTTTTATTATTTTATACCTCCTCTGATCGTGACCAACCATAACCAATAATTGGGCTGTACGTCAGTGCCCACATCTTCTCCATGCAATTACAATTAGTGCACAATTTAATTTAAATATACATTCTTGTATTCTGCACTACATTTCTTTGATTTAATTACATAATTACACCCACTCTATACATCCCAGTGTCATACAAAATATAAGTACTGTGCTCATGTTATTTAGATACAAAAACCATATACATAGCATGCATATACCTCAAAAGATAGGCAGCAGCGGACAACTAGAATGCCGTACCCAGTCGCCTCCCAATCTACTGGAAGAAATCTGTGTGAGAAAGTGAAAGGGGTGAGCACATCAAGCTCAGTAAGGCAATTCTACGAACAAGTAGATAACAATACAACCTACATGAACGTAGTGCCATGCATAAACCGCCCCTTCTCCACACATTTCCAAAACAGATGATATGTTATGATGTCGTGTAAAATAACTCATATGAAAACTCAAAAGCATGAAAACTTAACGTGCATATCTTTTAAATCATTTATTTCTCGTTAAAATATCAAATAAGGTCAGGACTCAACCCTTCCCTCGGGTTGCCCTGACTCACACAAAATCTGTGAAATCATGTTCCTCGAAAACAATAACATCGAAATCATAAATCTACGAGATACGAGACTAGACAACATCGGTATATCGGTAATAACTAGGACTATGGCCATATGTGTCCTCGGGAGTTCCTCAGCTACACGGATCCTAGTGTGCGGGTTCTCACCATGATCGGGAACCGCCCGAGAGGTGGGTCACTCCATCTCGTCGGTCTTATCCGATCCCATGCATCCGAAGATGCTAATGTATCATATTGTGACGGCCAACCCCTGCCGGGCCAACCCCTGCCATCGGCCATGGCCACCCCTCTTGGGCCCACGCACAACGATGGTGGTCTAACAACGGGTGGTCCAACAACGTCAACAATCCAACGTATCACGAAGATACCACACGGTACATCGTACTCCATGCTACTTGCACGGTACATCGTACTCCGTGAACCCATAACATGTCTCTATACTCATGCCATGTCTCAAGCGCACGTGCGAGCCTATTAAAACGGTGACACACAGTCTACCCGTTGCTCCAAGCACGGCTTATCGCATAATCTCTGAAAAGTAGTGCGAGCGGTGCTCTAACACTGTCAGTAACTCAGGTAAAACTAGTGCGAGCTAAGCTCAAGCACTCTGTCATGAAAAATCGTATATAAAAATATGGTGCGAGTTAGACTCCGGCACCGTGTCATGAAAATCATGTAAAACCCTAGTGCGAGCTCTCGCTCCAGCACTAGTGAAATCATTGCACAAATCAAAGCTCGTGCGAGCTGAGCTCTAGCACGTCGCATTTCTGAAAGGTCACGTAGGCGGCTACATTTCTTAAATCGATTTTCAACGAAATCCACGTTTGTTGAAAATATGAGATGCTGTGCAATTTCATTTAAAAGTTAGCCGACCTACCTATGCATGTACCAGAATACCTCAAAAATAAGCAGGAACCCTTTGTCCTTGCTTCTTACACTTTTTCCTAAAACTTGGAATTTTACCCTTAACAGGGGTATTTTGGTAAATTTGCCCACCCGGGGCCCTAAAAATTTTATCGCAAATCTAGACCCTTCCGATAATTTAAGGGAATGTAAATGACGTCGAAAATTCGTAAAGCTATCTTTAGCAGTTCGTAAAATTCCCTTACCTGGAATCGCGCACAGACTACTCTTATCTCGATGATACCGAACCTCTCGGCCTAAATGCGTGCCAACCAATGTACGTAACTGCATATAACCACATAATCGAGGTTAATTAAATTATCCCGATCAGTAGATTGCATTTACTGATCAACTTGAAGCTATTGGGCCTTATCTACCTGATTGGGCCTCGGCCCATTTTAGCCCGTATACCATTTACGGCAATTATATTACAATTCCGAGTAATATTCCTTCCTACGCAAAATTAATCCATAATTCCGTAAAATAATTAAACTCGGCATTTAAAGAACTCTAATTGCCGAAATTAAATTGTACTTACCCGATATGATGCGGGGTACGAGAATCAGAGCTCGATCGGCTCTCGTTCGGTCTCTGTCGTGAAGCTGCACAATTAGGTAAATCCAGATTATTTTTCATTAAAATAATATTAAATTAAATTTCTGAAATTTACCCATAGGCCAATTTCGACCCTCGGTCAACTTACCCGAACCTCGAGTCGTCCCCGATAAATTTCTTTCCTTTTTCCCCCTTTTTCCTTCCTTTTCCTTCCTTTTCCTTTCTTTTCTTTTCCCTTTTCCTTCCTTTTCCTTCCCTTTCCTTCCCTTTCCTTCCAGCCAAACGACACCGTTTCTGTCTTTTACCGTCGCCGGCGTTTCCGGCGGTCTCACCGGCCCAGATCGGTCTCAAAAGAACCGGCTTCCTCCCCTAAGTGTATCGGTGGCCTCCTTTCCGGCCCAGTCGCGACGGTTCACCGGCGATCACTCCGTTTCTCCCTCGGGTTTTCGAAGCTCGGATCGGCCTGCTCCGGCCACCTGGGGGCTCGGTTTCGGTACCCACGTGCTCGTCGGACTCCCCTCTTCCTCCTGGCAGCTTCGTCGAAGTCGGTGGTCGCCGGTGGTGCGAGAATCGGCGGTGGTCTTCCTCGGGTCTTCTCTCGATTTCTCTCTCGGGTTTTTCCCGAGTTTTTCTCTCTCCTCTTTTTTTGTTTCAATTACTTTACTTTTTTTATTATTATTATTTATTTTAATTAATTTACTATTCAATAAAATACTCCATAAAATCCCAAAATATCTACACTTTCATTATTTTTATTCTACTTTAATTTATTCAATTTAAATTTAATTTATTAATTTTATATTTTTCTAAATTTTGATATTATTTCTTCGCGTTTTTCGAGATATAGTCCCGGTAATTTTTTCGGTATTTTTAAAATTTCTGAATCTTGATCAATTGACCCAAAATTTATAATTTCCTTATTATCGATCAAGATATCTTGCATCCATAATTTTTAATTAAAATTTCCTTATTGTCCTAATACCGAGTTTTGGTATTTTTACCATTTTACCCCTGCTCTTGTTTCCGAAATCAATTTAACCCGACCTTCCTTCATACATCCTCCATATTTTCTTATTTAATCTTCGTATTTCCGGTTAACTTCATTCTGATCATTTTCGTTTGATCAGTGGTCATTTTGACTCGTATTTAATTACTTCTGACTTCTACCGATATTCCATTTTATTTTGCTTCACAATTTGGTTAATCAACGCTCTTCTTATGATTCGATAAATATATATAAGTGTACATCGCATGAATCATAAGGAATACAGCAACAATACATACAAAGTGGGTCTTACATAATCTCCCCCACTAAAAGAATTTGGTCCTCCAAATTGGAACCAAATCAGACTCTGAATAACTCCGAGTAATTCTCTTTCATCTGACTCTCTAACTCCCAAGTCGCCTCCTCCGGAGTGTGATGCTGCCACAGTACCTTCACCAGAGGAATCGTCTTCGACCTCAATACCTTCTCCTTCCTATCCAAAATCCGAATCGGTCTCTCAACATAGGACATACTCTCACTGAGCTCCAGTGGCTCATATCTGATCACATGCGACGGATCCGGCTGATACTTCCGAAGCATGGAGACGTGGAAGACATTATGAACATTTGCTAGCTCTGGTGGCAATGCTAGCCTGTAAGCTCGATCTCCCACTCTCTCGAGTATCTCGAAAGGTCCTATGAAGCGAGGGCTCAGCTTCCCTCTCTTCCCGAATCTCGTAATACCCTTGGAAGGAGAAACTTTTAAAAATACCGACTCCCCTGCTGTAAACTCCAACGGTCTACGTCTCCTGTCAGCATAACTTTTCTGTCAACTCTGAGCTGTCCTCAACCTCTCACAAATCAACTGGACGTCCTCAGAGGCCTGACGTATCAAATCGGGAGCGAATATCTGTCTGTCACCAACCTCCTCCCATCCTATAGGAGATCGACATCTACGGCCATACAAGGCCTCATATGGTGCCATCCCGATACTCGAATGATAACTGTTATTATAGGCGAACTCCGCGAGTGGTAGGTGATCATCCCAGGAGCCTCTAAAATCAAGTACACAAGCTCTCAACATATCCTCGAGGGTCTGTATAGTCCTCTCCGACTGCCCATCTGTCTGAGGATGGAAAGCTGTACTGAATCTCAACTGGGTCCCCATAGCTTCCTGAAAATGTTCCCAGAAACGGGAAGTGAAGCGGGAATCCCTATCCGACACAATACTCACTGGGACACCATGCAGTCTCACAATCTCGAGCACATAGAGCTCCGCCAACCTGCTCAGAGTATCGGTGACTCTCATCGCTAGGAAATGTGCCAACTTCGTCAATCTGTCGACTATCACCCATATGGCATCATTCCCTCTACGAGTCCTCGGTAAGCCCATCACAAAGTCCATGGTGACATGCTCCCATTTCCAAGTCGGTATAGGTAGAGGCTGCAATAACCCTGCAGGCTTCTGATGCTCTACCTTCACCTGCTGACAGACGAGACATCTCGCAACAAACTCTGCTATGTCCCTCTTCATCCCCGACCACCAGTATACCTTCCGGAGATTCTGATACATCTTCGTACTACCCGAATGCAAGGTATACCTCGACGAATGAGCCTCTGTCAAGATCAACCTCCTGATCTCAGAATCCTCGGGAACACATATCCTGTCTCTGAACCTCAGTAACCCATCTGAACTCAACTCAAACTCAGTCTCAATACCCCTCTGCATCTGCCTGACTATCTCAATACACTGCTGATCCTCACGCTGAGCCTGCCGAATCCGATCCATCAAATCCGGCTCTAGTCGCAGGCTAGCAATCATATAACCACTATCAGCATCAGGCGGGGTCACATCCAAACTGAGGCTCGCAAACTGCTCCAATAACTCGTGCTCCCGTACCATCATATAAGCAACCAACCCGAGATGCTTCCTACTCAACGCGTCAGCCACAACATTCGCCTTACCCGGGTGGTATAAGATCTCACAGTCGTAATCCTTCAGAAGCTCAAGCCACCTTCTCTGTCTCATGTTCAATTCCTTTTGCGAAAACAAATACTTGAGGCTTTTGTGATCGGTAAATACCTGGAATTTCTCACCATACAGATAGTGGCGCCATATCTTCAATGCAAACACTACGGCCGCCAACTCTAAGTCGTGGGTCGGGTAGTTCCTCTCATGATCCTTCAGCTGTCTGGATCCATAAGCGACTACCTTTTCATCCTGCATCAATACACAGCCCAGTCCTTGGTAAGAAGCATCCGTGTAAACAGAAAAACCTCCTGAGCTGGTAGGAATGGTGAGAATCAGAGCAGAGGTCAATCGACGCTTCAGCTCCTGAAAGCTTTCCTCGCATCTATTGTCCCACTCAAACGCAACACTCTTCCGAGTGAGACGTGTCAACGGAGCAGCCAATCTCCAAAACCCCTCCACAAATCGTCTATAATATCCAGCTAAACCCAGAAAACTCCTGATCTCCGTGACTGTCTGAGGCCTCTGCCACTGTACTACTGCCTCAATCTTGGATGGGTCTACTGACACACCATCCCTCGACACAATATGTCCCAAGAAGGAGATCTGCTCAAGCCAAAAGTCACACTTACTGAGTTTAGCATACAACTGCTTCTCACGGAGGGTCTACAATACAATCCTCAAATGCTGCTCATGCTCCTCTCTGGATCTCGAATAAACCAGGATGTCATCGATGAAGATAATCACAAACTGATCCAAATAAGGCCGAAACACCTCATTCATCAATGACATAAAAGCTGCGGGAGCGTTCGTCAACCCAATGGCATAACTGTAAACTCAAAATGACCATAGCGGGTGCGAAAAGCTATCTTGGGTACATCTCCATCCCAAACTCTCAACTGATGGTACCCAGACCTCAGATCAATCTTGGAAAAGACCTGTGCTCCCCGTAGCTGATCCAGTAAATCATTAATCCTCGGAAGGGGGTACTTATTCTTGATGGTGGCCTTGTTCAATAGTCGGTAGTCAATGCACAACTGAAGGCTCCCATCCTTCTTCCTAACAAACAGGACCGGTGCTCCCCACGGTGACACACTCGGCTTGATAAACCCCTTCTCTAACAGTTCTTGCAACTGTTTCCTCAGTTCCTCTAACTCAACTGGAGCCATCCTGTACGGTGGTCTCGATATCGGCTCTGTACCGGGAGTCAGATCAATACTGAACTCTGCCTCCCTCACTGGCGGTAACCCTGGTAACTCATCCGAAAAGACATCTGAAAATTCCCTGACTACTGGAATGTCTGCCAATTCCGGACGTGCCACAGCCGTATCTACCACGTACGCAATATAACCTTCACAACATTATCCACCAAATTAGTACGTCATTCACTCGTACTCTTATAAAATTCTCATTCACATTTACTTCAAGGAAATTGCACAATACATTTTTCTGGAGTATGAAACGTAACTGTCCTAGCAAAACAATCTAAAACAGCTCGATAAACAGCCAACCAATCCATTCCTAAGATTACATCAAAATCTCTCATATGCATTAAGATTAGATTGGCTGTCATCACTCTACCACCTAATTTCAGATCACAATCCCTCAATACATACTCCACTAATTGGCTAGTATTCATAGGTGTCATTATAGATAACTTTCTACTCAGAGGGGTAGGTTTCACATGATTACCCAATTTAAATGCAAACAATGGTGATACAAATGAATGCGTAGAACCAGGATCTATTAACACACATGCTTCTAAATCATGGATCAGAATAGTACCTTTCACCACCTCTGCTGACTGATCTGCTGTATCCTAGTCAAGAGCGTGCACTCGCCCTGTACCAACCGCTTGCTTCCCCTTCTCAGCCGCTGTCGCTTTCCTCCGCGGCGCAGATGTATCACCAGAAGCCCTCTCTGAAGCCTGGCCCTTCTGAGGGGCACTCCCCACTATCTCAGGATAATCTCTGATCATGTGTCCCGACTTCCCGCATCTATAGCATACTACTACAGGAATAAGGCAGGGTCTACCACCATGGTATCTGCCACACCTGCCGCACTTCTCAGTCGTAGGTCATGGCCCACCTATCACAATGCCCTTCTGAGGAGCAGCTGAAATGGCCGGATAAACTGGAGGTCTAGCTGGCCTCTCTCGGATCTCCTCTATCTTCGGCCTCTTCCCAATCAACTGTCTGCCCCCCTTATATCCAGACCCTCTATCTCCCACTAGTCTCTTCCTCTCTCTTTGTCTGCTGCCAGTCCTCCCAAACTCTGAGGCAGTCCTCTCTAAATCCTGCTCAATCAGTTGTGCTCTACTCACTGCCTCCTCGTAAGTCGGGATAGCCAAAGGGACCAATTTAGATCTGATCGCTGGCCTCAATCCATCTATAAACCTCCGGACCTTCTTAGTCTCACTACTCAAGGTGTCCAGGTCATACCTGCCCAAGGAGATAAACCTCGTCTCGTACTCGTCTACCGTCTGACTCCCCTGGGTCAAGTGGAAAAACTCAGACTGCAGCTTTCGCTGCGCTGTATCTGGGATATACTGCCTCCGAAAGGCCTCCAAGAATATCTCCCAGTTGATCACAGTATGTCTAGCTCTGAGAATCTGCCTGGTGGACTTCCACCAATGCTCCGCTGATCCTCTAAACATAAAAACCGCGAATGCCACCATCTCCGTAGAGGTACACTCGAAGAACCCGTATAACTTCTCCATCTCGCTCAACCAATCCTCAGCTACAACTGGGTCCTTCGCCCCGATGAATACCGGCGGTCTAAACTTCTGGAACCGCCGCAATCTATCCATATCACAACTGTAACCCCAATCTCGGGTACTCTGATGCGGGGTGACAGGAGAATCCACGTCCTGAACCTGTGGGGGTGTAGGAGTCTCCGTCTCTTGGACTGGTTGAGCAGGCGCATCAGGAGTAGCTGCCTGTCCAGCATCACCATGTCCCCCTCTAGCACCCTGTACCGACTGAGTAACCAACTCCATAAGTACCTCGAGGCTCCGCTCTATCCTAGCGAACCGTGCCTCAATCGCCTCAGCAGATCCCCCTGCAGTATCCCTCTCTGCAGTACCCTGCTCTGTAGTTTCTCTCTCTGGGGAACCCTGTGGGGCATGCTCCACCCCGGTCTCTACCTCAGCCTCCTCCTGAGTCTCATGAGGTAACTCGGCACATCTATCAGTCGCAGGCCTACCTCTACGGCCTCTGCCTCGTGCCCGACCTCCTCTACCGCGACGAGTAACAGGCATCCTGCCTATAGTCCTGCATTCACAACCATTTCTTAATTAAAGCCTATCTTAATATACACGATTGTATCTAACCAAGCACAGTAACACAGGGATGTAATTCCTAATTATTGACACTGACATACATCAGACCAATTCCGCTCTGATACCACCTTAATTGTCACGACCCGAACTACCCAAAAATCAGAGTAAATTTTTCGTGTTTTTATTATTTTATACCTCCTCTGATCGTGACCAACCATAACCAATAATTGGGCTGTACGTCAGTGCCCACATCTTCTCCATGCAATTACAATTAGTGCACAATTTAATTTAAATATACATTCTTGTATTCTGCACTACATTTCTTTGATTTAATTACATAATTACACCCACTCTATACATCCCAGTGTCATACAAAATATAAGTACTGTGCTCATGTTATTTAGATACAAAAATCATATATATAGCGTGCATATACCTCAAAAGATAGGCAGCAGCGGACAACTAGAATGCCGTACCCAGTCGCCTCCCAATCTACTGGAAGAAATCTGTGTGAGAAAGTGAAAGGGGTGAGCACATCAAGCTTAGTAAGGCAATTCTACGAACAAGTAGATAACAATACAACCTACATGAACGTAGTGCCATGCATAAACCGCCCCTTCTCCACACATTTCCAAAACAGATGATATGTTATGATGTCGTGTAAAATAACTCATATGAAAACTCAAAAGCATGAAAACTTAACATGCATATCTTTTAAATCATTTATTTCTCGTTAAAATATCAAATAAGGTCAGAACTCAACCCTTCCCTCGGGTTGCCCTGACTCACACAAAATCTGTGAAATCATGTTCCTCGAAAACAATAACATCGAAATCATAAATCTACGAGATACGAGACTAGACAACATCGGTATATCGGTAATAACTAGGACTATGGCCATATGTGTCCTCGGGAGTTCCTCAGCTACACGGATCCTAGTGTGCGGGTTCTCACCATGATCGGGAACCGCCCGAGAGGTGGGTCACTCCATCTCGTCGGTCTTATTCGATCCCATGCATCCGAAGATGCTAATGTATCATATTGTGACGGCCAACCCCTGCCCGGCCAACCCCTGCCATCGGCCATGGCCACCCCTCTTGGGCCCACGCACAACGATGGTGGTCTAACAACGGGTGGTGCAACAACGTCAACAATCCAACGTATCACGAAGATACCACACAGTACATCGTACTCCATGCTACTTGCACGGTACATCGTACTCCGTGAACCCATATCATGTCTCTATACTCATGCCATGTCTCAAGCGCACGTGCGAGCCTATTAAAACGGTGACACACAGTCTACCCGTTGCTTCAAGCACGGCTTATCGCATAATCTCTGAAAAGTAGTGCGAGCGGTGCTCTAACACTGTCAGTAACTCAGGTAAAACTAGTGCGAGCTAAGCTCAAGCACTCTGTCATGAAAAATCGTATATAAAAATATGGTGCGAGTTAGACTCCGGCACCGTGTCATGAAAATCATGTAAAACCCTAGTGCGAGCTCTCGCTCCAGCACTAGTGAAATCATTGCACAAATCAAAGCTCGTGCGAGCTGAGCTCTAGCACGTCGCATTTCTGAAAGGTCACGTAGGCGGCTACATTTCTTAAATCTATTTTCAACGAAATCCACGTTTGTTGAAAATATGAGATGGTGTGCAATTTCATTTAAAAGTTAGCCGACCTACCCATGCATGTACCAGAATACCTCAAAAATAAGCAGGAACCCTTTGTCCTTGCTTCTTACACTTTTTCCTAAAACTTGGAATTTTACCCTTAACAGGGGTTTTTTGGTAAATTTGCCCACCCGGGGCCCTAAAAATTTTATCGCAAATCTAGACCCTTCGGACAATTTAAGGGAATGTAAATGACGTCGAAAATTCGTAAAGCTATCTCTAGCAGTTCGTAAAATTCCCTTACCTGGAATCGCGCACAGACTACTCTTGTCTCGATGATACCGAACCTCTCGGCCCAAGTGCGCGCCAACCAATGTACGTAACTGCATATAACCACATAATCGAGGTTAATTAAATTATCCCGATCAGTAGATTGCATTTACTGATCAACTTGAAGCTATTGGGCCTTATCTACCTTATTGGGCCTCGGTCCATTTTAGCCCTTTTTATATTTATTAATTCCCTTCTTCGGGTATACCGAGCTTATACAGCTTTCTAATAATTATCGGGCTTCATTCCAATTTCATTGGATAGCCCGTATACCATTTACGGCAATTATATTACAATTCCGAGTAATATTCCTTCCTACGCAAAATTAATCCATAATTCCATAAAATAATTAAACTCGGCATTTAAAGAACTCTAATTGCCGAAATTAAATTGTACTTACCCGATATGATGCGGGGTACGAGAATCAGAGCTCGATCGGCTCTCGTTCGGTCTCTGTCGTGAAGCTGCACAATTAGGTAAATTCGGATTATTTTCCATTAAAATAATATTAAATTAAATTTCTGAAATTTACCCATAGGCCAATTTCGACCCTCGGTCTACTTACCCGAACCTCGAGTCGTCATTCAAAAAGAATATCTATATAAGTGTTCATATTATTACAACTTATAAAGTTTGTTTGTATTTTGTAATATAATATATATATATATAATTATATATTAGAGTAGATTTTATATATATATATATATATATATATATATATATATATATATATATATATGAATTGAGATGATATATTGCGATCCACTAACATTATATCAAATATTAAATCTATGATATTTATACCCTAACATTACAATAAATGTAATTCTGATATGTAAACCCAAGGGATAAAAAATTATTTAAGAAATTATTTGATGTATGATTCATTTTTTTTTTTTTGAGTGTTGAAAAAATGTATTAACTTCAAAATATAAATACATAAATATCTTTATTTTATTTTATATTATAATATAACTTTATTTAAATTAGTACACTTAGATAGTTTAAATTAGGAAAAAGATATATCTACATAGTTAGTGAAATCTAAATCAAAATTATTTTTTTCATAAAAAGTATAAAAAGGAAATGAGAAAATCGACATTGGAACTAATGATGTTGATGGAGGTAATTTACATCAAGTCCACGTAGGCAACATTAGCTAACGAGTGACAGCCACGTGTCAAGTCACAATGCCACATGGCATGTGCCACATGTCAAGTCATAATGCCATGTGGCAATCACTGAAGAGCCAAGGACACCTTTGCACCTATAGTGCCCTGCGGCAGACCTCTGCACCCCTGGTGCGAGATCAGACCTCTGCACCCTACAGCAGACCTCTGCACCCTACGGTAGACCTCTGCACTCTTGGTGCAAGATCAGACCTCTACACCCTGCAGCAGACCTCTGCACCCTTGGTGTAAGATTAGACCTCTACCGCAGGGTGGCAAACTTCTTAACCCTGCGGCAGAGGTTCTCAGAGCTCTGCACCCCTGAGACTGAGCTCTCAGAACTCACTTCTGATAGCTCAGTCGCGTGCCTAGGCCTCAGAACACGGAAGGCCCAAAACAATAAAACTTTGGGCCCAAATACCTATAAGTCCTGAGCTTATTGAAGCCACACAGTGGACATCTATAAATACCCCACATGTATGATCAAAAAACTCTAAGCTCTATTTTGTTGACTAAAACTTTGCTTAAACACTTTTTTTTTACTTAAGCATCAGAGTACGCGCGTAGAGACAGATCCCTGTGCCTCCTTGACCTTGACTGTTTTTGTAGAATCTTCAGTACACGTGGAGAAGATGACAAAGAAGATTACATCATCATCATTTCATTATTGTTAAGAGCAACAACAATTGGCGTCGTCAGTGGGAATCAAACATAAAAGCCAATTTTTTTAATGAAATGGTGAGAACACGTTCGACAGCAGTAACGAACTTAGGGGAGAAAAATTATGTGAGTCCTCCCAACATACCTGCGAGAAGCTAGAAGCAGATTGGAGAAGGAGAGGGGGCTGCCACAGTTTTCCTAGAGGAGTTTGAGGCTTTGAGATGTCAGAATGAGGAGGTTACTCATGCACACCAACGCCAAAATGAGCAAATGACTGTAACCTTAAAGGCCATGGTGGATTTCTTCAAAAATGCACTGCCACAGTTCAGTCTACCCCTAGAAGTACAGTAACTAGAGAGAGAGAATATCCCACAGCACACCTATGAGAAAGGTCAACCCTTTACAGCGATAAATTCAGGACAACTAGAATGGGGGCTAACAGGCAGTATGTTGCGCATCACTCAGCATCAACAAGATCCTGCCGTAGGGTTTCAGGAGCAGTACCTTACTACAGGGGTCAGGAGTGAAGACCCTGTCGCAGGTCTGAGTGAGTTTAACCTTGCCGCAGGAGTAAGGGAGCCAAACCCTGGCGTAGGGATCAGGAGTCAAGACCTTACTGCAAGTCTGAGGGAGTTCAACCTTGCCGCAGGGGTGAGGGAGCCAAACCCTGTCGCAGGGGTCAGGAGTCAAGACCCTGCCACAGGTCTAAGGGAGTTCAACCCTGCCACAGGGGTGAGGGAGCCAAACCCTGCCGCAGGGGTCAGGAGTCAAGACCCTGCGGCAAGTCTGAGGGAGTTCAACCCTGTCGCAGGTTTGAAGGAGTTCAACCCTATATCAAGGGTCATGAGTCAAGACCCTATCGTAAGTCTGAGGGAACTCAACCCTGCCGCACGGTTTCTGGAGCAATACCCTAGTGCAGGGTTTAGGAGGCAGATCTCTGCCGTAGAGTTCAGGAGGCAGACCTCTACCGCAGAGTTTAGGCTGCATAATTTTGAAGTTCATCGATCTGGGGAGCCTTGGAGATAGAACTCTTCCTCAGCGGACGGGACGCGGCAGGCTTATTATGAGATCTGAGAATTTTAGACATATTTTAATTATGTAATATGAACTTGAAGTGTAATTTATTGAGCTAAGTGAATTGTGGAAATTATATTTGGAGATTTATGTGTAAGTGCTTAACCAAGTGGGAAACTATGAGGTCAGATCGATCTTAGGGAAGAAAGATCGATCTGGTAAGCTAAAATTGACAAGGAAGGAGGAACGCAAGTGAGCAGATCGATCTCCAATGGAAGAGGATCGATCTCCTTATGATTCTGTTTGACAGAAGATCGATCTCATGAGGAAGGGATCGATCTCCAAATGTTTCTGTTTGGGAGAAGATCGATCTCCTCAAGGAGTAGATCGATCTCATGTAGCCATTAAGAGATCGATCTCACCCCTCGACAGATCGATCTCCTAGGCATAAAATTACCTCAAATTGTCCCCAAATTCAAATGCAGATCGATCTCATCAAGCGCCAGATCGATCTCCTATCCTCAGTCTATATAAGGAACCCCTGCTTTCTCTTGTAATTTCATTTTCTCTCTCTTCAAAACCCTATTTTCACCTGAGCCCTAGCTTTCTCACTCATCCAAACCACCCATTTTTGTCCAAATCAGAGGCTGTGGCAAGAAGGAAAGTTATTCCTCATCAAAGGGAGAACAACATACTTGGAAATCGTAAGACAGATTGAATCGAGGCAAGAGATAAGGTCTCCACAAGTTTTGGGTAATTTTTAAACCTCGATCTTGATATTTGAGATGATTTTGGTGATAATGGTTGTTGGTATTGAGTTGAAATAGTTGGAAAATGATTAAGGATTGATGAAATTACAATGTAGTTGGAGTGATGATGATATTTAGCAACTTTGGTAAATTTGGGAATTTTGAGCTATAAATGGAGATTTAACAATGAGGTGGATTAACATAGATATTGTGGCATGGGAAATGTAGAATGTTGAGGTGTTGTGAACGAGATTGTGGTTTGTGATAGAGTTATGAGAATTGATTAAATTTGAGGTGTTATGAGAAATTATGCTCGATTTTGAGAATTGAGGTTACTGTGATGATGAGTATTGATGTTTTAACATCGTTTGGACAACTTGGGAGTTCCAGAGTGGAATGCGAGGCTAGTCCGCGATACGGGGGAAATAATTGCACTATACGAGGTGCAAAGAGGTAATGGAAAACTAAACCGTTTGTGTATGTGTTTTGATGAATTGTTTGTAGGATGAACCATGATTTGAGAATACAAGCATGTTTAGTGTTGTGTTGTGATATAATTGCACACGATTTTTATAGTCGGTTGGAGCCCATTATTTTATGAGTTTATAAGCTGAGTGTGAAATTGCTTTATAAACCGTTGAGTTTGCGTGAAAAGTAAATTGGGCTCTATGTTAAGGCAATATTGAGATTTGAGAAAATGTGTACATGTTTTGTCGGTTGAAACTCTGTTTTAATATGTTTTGTGTTGAGTACACAAATGTGTTAAATGAGTTTTATGAGAGAAAACCATAATGAGTTCTACATGAAGGCATAACGTTTTCTAAGATAATGGCTAATGATTGAGACTTAGACATGTCATGTTGAATACACATCGGGCCTTGCTTTGGTAGCATGTAAGACCGATATAGTGGGACACTTGGGAACCGACCCAGGGACCACAGGCCTTGTTCTGGTAACATGTAAGTTCGATTATTCCTCCGCTTTGGTAGCGTTGGGAGGCCTTGCTCTGGTAGCATGTAAGTCTAATATTCCTTCGTTTTGGTAACAAGAGATATCTCCATTTTGGTAACGTGAGATGACCCCGTTCTGGTAACTCTGGGTGGCCTTTCTTTGGTAGCATGTAAGACCAAGAGAGTGGACCGCCTGGGAACTGAACTAGGAACCACGTGATAGTGTGCATGATGCGAGGCATTGCTTTGGTAGCATGTAAGGCCGGGCCTTGTTCTGGTAACATATAAGTCTAATATACCATGCATACGACCATATTGTCGACGTTCCCTCTTACGAGGTTGCCTGGGATGCGCACCCAAAGGAGATTACATATTTGATGTGCCATGACGAGTTTTATATGAATTTTATTGCCTAGTCTCGTTTTAGACATGAGTTGTGTTTTGTGACCTTGTCACGTGCTATTTACTGAGGTGATTTTTATCACATAATTTGAGAAAAGCCATTATCGCATATATTTACACATGCTTGTGAATGCTTTATATTGAGCTTTTTAACTTCATGTTTTCACATGATTTGTGAGCTATGAGACGATGATGTTTCGAGAACTTTCATGCTACGATTTCAAATGAGTTTCATAAACAAATACATATTTGTGATGTGTGATATGGTTTATATAACTGAATTCCCTTACCCCCCTACTTAGCGATTTGGAAGCTCACCCTGTTTTCTCTTCCCCTAGATTGCTTCAAGTGAAGTGAGTTCCCTGCGACGTATGGGTTAGAGGCTAGTGGAGGCTTGACCTCCATGCCGTATTTGTGTATTGAGGTATATATTTAATATTCGTGTATCCAGACTAGAGTTATATTTACAGACACTTATTTTACAGTGATGTACGGGATGTATTAGGATTAATTAACTTGGAATTGAGTAATGTATATGATGCGATATATATTATCTTATGATGAGATCCTGAGGCATGAAAAGTATGATGATGTATGACATTGCACAGGAATGCACCCATAATTATGAATTGATGAGTAAAAAGTTTTAAATTAGCCCTATTTTTTACGATTTCGAGGCGTCACAGAGTTTTCTTGGTATCAGAGCTTATGGTGTCTAGTATTGTCAGTGTCAGTTAAGTGAAATAGAATACATCCCAAGTGTCTGTATAAGTTTGGTCATGAACTAAATTTAAGGATTGAGATTTCAATCGATTTTGGTATGTACGCGCAGGAGATGAGTTGAGATAGAGAATGAGTAAACGACGAGGTTGTTCGAGGAGGCAGGCAGAGTCCCCTCCGCCACCTGCCCCCAACCAGAGAGTCCTAACTCTCGATTTAATCAGATTAAAACTGATGTGAGGCAAGGTTTTGAGCAGATGGCAGCGCTATTCGCGTAACATTTTGGAGTTAATACCTCAGGTACTACTCCTACACCACCACAAGGACCTCCCATACCCCCGGTACAAATGGACCCAATGCCTCCCGTCACTCAGCCTGATGACAGAATTATGGTCTGACTGAAGGATTTTCTGAAGATGAATCCACCCGCATTTAAGAGAAAGAATGATCCTACAGAGGCTAAGGAGTGGTTGACGGAGTTGAGAGTTATATTCGATTATCTGGGGTGCACAGATGCTGAAAGGGTCAGTATGAGTGCCTATATGTTAAAAGGGAGAGCTCGAGACTGGTGGGGTACTACCTAGGGATTTTGATGTCCCACCAGGATATGATTGGTTGGGAAGAGTTTCAGACAGCCTTTAGAGCCCAATATGTACCACGAGCTGCCCAGAGAAGGAGGCCAGCAGAGTTTTTGAGTTTGGTACAGGGTGACCTGTTTGTGGATGATTACGAGAGCCGATTTACCGCTCTATTGAGATATAATCCAGAGACTTTCAAGAATGAAGAGCTCCACACAGAGAGATTTGTGTATGGATTGAAGCCCATCATCAGAGATCGATTGATTGGGTTGTGTATTACTGAGTTTGGAGATGCTCTGAGACGAGCATAAGAGATTGAGAGGGGAATTGAAATTGTACAATCACAGAATGAGTTTGAAGCAATGACTAGGAACAAGGGCAAGAGACCAGCGATGTCTTAAGAAGATGTTCAGAGAGGTTCCTTCAGGAGAGGAAGGATTAAGGTACAGAAGGACAGGTTAGAGAGACCCAGAGTTTATCCTATTATCAAGGAGATCCCTCGATATGGCAGGCCTGAGATAAGGGTTTGTAGAGACTGTGGTCGATTGCATGAGGGAAGTTGTACTGGGTCGATCCGTGGATGTTTTAGATATGGTGACATGGGTCACAGAGTGAAGGACTGTCCTCAACCTCAGATACCACATACTCCGGAGCCTACTAGACAGCAGCCTCAGAGAGTAAATCCCCAGAGATCGGGTTATCACTAATTGAGGATCAAGGAAGAGGATATTCCAAAGACGGCTTTCAGGATGAGGTATGGCCATTATGAATTTCTGGTGATATCCTTTGGATTGACGAACACACCTGCAGCGTTTATAAGATTAATGAACGAGGTGTTCAGAGACTATCTAGATAAGTTTGTGATAGTCTTTATTGATGATATCCTGGTATACTCTTGGTCATATGAGGAGCATGCACAGCATTTGTGGTTAGTACTTCAGATACTCTAAGATAAACAATTATATGGAAAGCTTAGTAAGTGTGAGTTTTGGCTGGATCGGATAGCTTTCCTTGGTCATATAGTCTCAGAAGAAGGAGTATCAGTAGATCCAAGTAAAATGTAGGCTGTGCTTAACTGGGAAAGACCGAGGATAGTTACTGAGGTGCGAAGCTTCCTTGGGTTGGCAGGGTATTTCAGAAGATTTATGGAAGGATTTTTCAGGATTGTCGCCCCTTTGACTAAGCTCACGCGCAAAGAGACTCCATTTATATGGACTGATCAATGTGAGCTCAGTTTTCAGGAATTAAAGAGGAGGTTAACAGCGGCACCTGTGTTGACTATCCCTGAAGGATCAGGGGGATTTTCGATATATAGTGATGCTTCTCATTAAGGACTGAGGTGTGTGCTTATGCAGCATGGAAGAGTGGTCGCATATGGATCACGACAGTTGAAAGACCATGAGCGGAATTACCCCACGCATGATCTGGAGTTAGCCACTATAGTATTTTCCTTGAAGATCTGGCGACACTACTTATATGGGGGAAGATTCCAGATCTTCACTGATCACAAGAGTTTGAGATACCTCTTTGATCAGAATGAGTTAAACATGAGACAAAGGAGATGGATGGAACTCCTTAAGGATTATAACTGTGAGATTCTATAACATCCGGGTAAGGCAAACGTAGTTGCTGATGCCCTGAGCAGGAAGAGTATGATATATGCTATGATGATCAGGGAATGGGATTTACTGGAGCAGTTCGTCGAACTCCGGATCAGAGTTAATGAGATAGAGACTGGATTTTTGGCTAGCTTACGGATAGAGCCCAGGATCATGGATCAGATTAGAACTGGGCAGCGCAATGATCAGAGGTTGATAGATATGGTTAGCCAAGCTGAACAGAGTTCGTAGTCGGATCTCGCCATCAGTGAGGATAGATTGTTGAGATTCAGAGGAAGAATTTGTGTACCGAACGATGATACCCTGAAGAGACAGATACTGAGAGAATCTCACTGCTCGCGATACACCATGCACCCAGGGAGTACTAAGATGTACCGAGATTTGAGAAAGGTGTACTGGTGGAGTGGTATGAAGCGAGACGTGGTAGAGTATCTGGCCAGATGTTTAATATGCCAACAAGTGAAAGCTGAACATCGAAAGCCTGGATGACTACTACAGCCTTTACCTGTACCTACATGGAAATGGGAGCATGTCACTATGGACTTTATTATGGGTTTATCGAGGACCCGAAAAGGTCGTGACGCTATATGGGTTATAGTGGATAGATTGACCAAGAGTGCCCACTTCCTTGCCATCAAGAGCATAGATACTGTGGATGCCTTAGCTGAGCTGTATGTCAGCGAGATAGCTAGATTACATGGGGATCCAGTGAGTATTACTTCTGATAGAGATTCTCGATTTACTTCCAGATTTTGGACCTAGTTTCAGGAGTCCATGGGATCTCGATTGAGTTTTAGTACTGCCTATCATCCTCAGACAGATGGTCAGTCAGAGAGGACTATTCAGACCTTGGAGGATATGTTAAGGGCGTGTACGATGGATTTTAAGGGATCATGGGATGATCACCTGCCCCTAGCAGAGTTTGCGTACAATAACAGCTATCATGCAAGTATTGGGATGGAACCTTTTGAGGCTCTATATGGTAGGAGGTGTAGATCCCCTGTAGCTTGGGAAGAAGTCGGTGATAGAAAGATAAATGCTCTCGAGCTTGTTGAGCAAGCTGTACAGAGTGTGAAACTCACATGTGAGAGGTTACAGGCTGCACAGAGTAGACAGAACAGCTACACGGATGTGCGTAGACGGCCACTCGAGTTTGATGTTGGTGATGCAGTATTTTTGAAAATATCACCGAGTAAGGGTATCATGCGATTTGGGAAGAAAGGAAAATTGAGTCCTCGATACATAGGACCATTCGAGATTCTTGAGAGAGTGGGAGAGGTAGCCTACAGATTGGCATTACCCCCACAGATGTCCAGAATACATAATGTTTTTCATGTGTCTATGTTAAGGAAGTACCACCCGGACCCTTCTCATGTCATAGAGTATGACGAGATGGACATACAAGAGGACATGAGCTATACTGAGGAACCCATCCAGATTCTCGATAGAAAGGAGAAGGTACTTAGAACCAAGAGCATCCCATTAGTGAAAGTTTTATGGAAACATCACTCAATGGAAGAGGCAATGTGGGAACTGGAGAATCTCATGAAGGAGAAATACCCTCATCTATTTGACTAGTTGAGTTGAATTTGGAGGACCAAATTCTTTTAAGGTGGGGAGGATGTGAGATCTGAGAATTTTAGACATATTTTAATTATGTAATATGAACTTGAAGTGTAATTTATTGAGCTAAGTGAATTGTGGAAATTATATTTGGAGATTTATGTGTAAGTGCTTAACCAAGTGGGAAACTATGAGGTCAGATCGATCTTAGGGAAGAAAGATCAATCTGGTAAGCTAAAATTGACAAGGAAGGAGGAACGCAAGTGAGCAGATCGATCTCCAATGGAAGAGGATCGATCTCCTTATGATTCTGTTTGAGAGAAGATCGATCTCATGAGGAAGGGATCGATCTGTAAATGTTTCTGTTTAGGAGAAGATCGATCTCCTCAAGGAGCAGATCGATCTCATGTAGCCATTAAGAGATCGATCTCACCCCTCGACAAATCGATCTCCTAGGCATAAAATTACCCCAAATCGTCCCCAAATTCAAATACAGATCGATCTCATCAAGCGCCAGATCGATCTCCTACCCTCAGTCTATATAAGGAACCCCTGCTTTCTCCTGTAATTTTATTTTCTCTCTCTTTAAAATCCCATTTTCACCCGAGCCCTAGCTTTCTCACTCATCCAAACCACCCATTTTCGTCTAAATCAGAGGCTGTGGCAAGAAGGAAAGTTGTTCCTCATCAAAGGGAGAACAACATACTTGGAAATTGTAAGACGGATTGAATCGAGGCAAGAGATAAGCTCTCCACAAGTTTTGGGTAATTTCTAAACCTCGATCTTAATATTTGAGATGATTTTGGTGATAATGGTTGTTGGTATTGAGTTGAAATAGTTGGAAAATGATTAAGGATTGATGAAATTACAATGTAGTTGGAGTGATGATGATATTTAGCAACTTTGGTAAATTTGGGAATTTTGAGCTATAAATGGAGATTTAGACAATGAGGTGGATTAGCATAGATATTGTGGCATGGGAAATGTAGAATGTTGAGGTGTTGTGAACGAGATTGTGGTTTGTGATAGAGTTATGAGAATTGAGAAAATTTGAGGTGTTATGAGCAATTATGCTCGATTTTGAGAATTGAGGTTACTGTGATAATGAGTATTGATGTTTTAACATCGTTTGGACAGCTTGGGAGTTCCAGAGTGGAATGCGAGGCTAGTCCGCGATATGGGGGAAATAATTGCACTATACGAGGTGCAAAGAGGTAAGGGAAAACTAAACCATTTGTGCATGTGTTTTGATGAATTGTTTGTAGCATGAACCATGATTTGAGAATACAAGCATGTTTAGTGTTGCGTTGTGATATAATTGCACACGATTTTTATAGCCGGTTGGAGCCCATTATTTTATGAGTTTATAAGCTGAGTGTGAAATTGCTTTATAAACCGTTGAGTTTGCGTGAAAAGTAAATTGGGCTCTACGTTAAGGCAATATTGAGATTTGAGAAAATGTGTACGTGTTTTGCCGGTTGGAACTCAGTTTTAATATGTTTTGTGTTGAGTACGCAAATGTGTTAAATGAGTTTTATGAGAGAAAACCATAATGAGTTCTACGTGAAGGCATAATGTTTTATAAGATAATGGCTAATGTTTGAGACTTAGGCGTGTCATGTTGAATACACATCGGGCCTTGCTTTGGTAGCATGTAAGACCGATATAGTGGGACGCCTGGGAACCGACCCAGGGACCACAAGCCTTGTTCTGGTAACATGTAAGTCCAATTATTCCTCCGCCTTGGTAGCGTTGGGAGGCCTTGCTCTGGTAGCATGTAAGTCCGATATTCCTCCGTTTTGGTAACGAGAGATGCCTCCATTTTAGCAACATGAGATGACCCCATTCTGGTAATGCTGGGTGGCCTTGCTTTGGTAGCATGTAAGACCGAGAGAGTGGGTCGTCTGGGAACCGACCCAGGGGCCACGTGATAGTGTGCATGAGGCGAGGCATTGCTCTAGTAGCATGTAAGGCCGGGCCTTGTTCTAGTAACATATAAGTCCAATATACCATGCATACGACCATATTGTCGACGTTCCCTCTTACGAGGATGCCTGGGATGTGCACCCAGAGGAGATTACATATTTGATGTGCCATGACGAGTTTTATATGAGTTTTATTGCCTAGTCTCGTTTTACACATGAGTTGTGTTTTGTGACCTTGTCACGTGCTATTTACTGAGGTGATTTTTATCACATAATTTGAGAAAAGCCATTATCGCATATATTTACACATGCTTGTGAATGCTCTATATTGGGCCTTTTTAACTTCATGTTTTCACATGATTTGTGAGCTATGAGACGATGATGTTTCGAGAACTTTCATGCTACGATTTCAAATGAGTTTCATAAACAAATACATATTTGTGATGTGTGATATGGTTTATATAACTGAATTCCCTTACCCCCCTTACTGAGTGATTTGGAAGCTCACCCTGTTTTCTCTTCCCCCAGATTGCTTCAAGTGAAGTGAGTTTCCTGCGACGTACGGGTTAGAGGCTAGTGGAGGACTTGAGCTCCAAGTCGTATTTTGTGTATTGAGGTATATATTTAATATTCATGTATCCAGACTAGAGTTATATTTACAGACACTTATTGTACATGATGTACGGGATGTATTAGGATTAATTAACTTAGAATTGAGTAATGTATATGATGCGATATATATTATCTTATGATGAGATCCTGAGGCATGATAAGTATGATGATGTATGACACTGCACAGGAATGCACCCTTAATTGTGAATTGATGAGTAAAAAGTTTTAAATTAGCCATATTTTTCGCGTTTTCGGGGCGTCACACTTATGGGCAGGATAGTCTTGAGTCCCTAGACTATTTCGAAGGCTCGAGGCCCAATCATGGAATGAGAGGTGTTTGAAGGAAGCCTTCGGTGCAAGGACCCGGGGAAATGGAGATTACAAACAATGTGGATATCCCTAGCAGGGAAATGAACCATATACGGGATCCAGAAAGGGAGAGTATAATGAACCCTCGAGACATGACGCAGATGGTGCCATTGAACAAGCCACGAAACAAGGGAAAAATGGACTCTCACTCAAATTACTCAGACTCTTCTAGTATTGAGGAAAGGGGAGCACACTTGACTCGAGAATCAGAGAACATGAAAAAAGTCATAGAAAGGGTTTTGGAAAAGAAGAAGTTGGTGTCTGCTGAAAATAGCTAGAGAAGGAGAATCCCTTTCAGCTTTGAGATTATGGAGAAACCGCTACCGAAGAAATTTAAGATGTCTTCTATGGCTACTTATGCTGGCAAAGCCGACCCATATGACCATATGAAAAATTATGAGTGTCTCATGTTACTCCATGGATTGGAAGATGAAATAATGTGTAGAGCCTTCTCGCTCACACTAACGGGATATGTTATGAAATGGTTTAATGGACTGCAGGAAGGTTCCATCTCATCTTTTGACTAGTTGCGAAGTGAGTTTTCGAAAGCATTCATGATCAATAGCCAGTGAAAAAAGGACGCCACCTACCTGCTTACACTCAAGCAAGGAATAAGGAGTCTTTGAAAAGTTATGTGGATCCCTTTCGGGATACGACTTTAGAGGTGAAGGATTTACAAGTAGGAGTAGCTATAGCAGCGATGCAGCAAGGAACAAAATCTGAGAAGTTACAAAAGTCTTTATCCCTAGATCAGCCTGCAACTATCTCAGATTTATTTGCCCGAGCGAATAAGTATATTGCCCAAGAGGAAGTGATGAGAATGGTGCAGTCTCGAGAGGCGAATGAGGGAAGAAAAAGAGAAAGAGACATGACTGAAATGAGTTCTTCTCGACCTGACAAATCAGACAAGGCTCCTAGGCTTAGGCACGAAAACTATACCAAGCTAAACGAGCCTCGTGCTGCTATTCTTGCTGCTATTTAATGGACTAGACTGTTGGAGTTCCTGAAGAAAAAATAGGAAACTTAGGGCGAAACGTAGATGCCTATTGTAGTTTTCACTCCGCTCATGGACATCCTACGAAAAGGTGTAGAGAATTGATGGATCAATTGGAAAAGTTAACTCGAGAGGGAAGATTAATCATTTCCTTTGGAGAAGTGAAAAGGCTCATTACCTCTTGCGAGATCGAAAGGATAACTGTCCACAAAATAGACAGACTAATGATGGCAGAAATAGGGGAAAAAGGTCGAGAGATGAGGGAGAAGCTAAAGCAGATCCTAGGGGTAACCAACAGGATAATAAACCAACTGGTCCAGCTATAAATGTCATCGCAGGTGGAGATTCGATGGCAGGGATCTCCTCTGCCTCTCACAAAGCTTACGCAAGGCAAACATATCAAATTCATGCTGTTATGAAGGAGAAGGTGGATGAAGAGCCTATTGTGTTTACTCCAGCAGATAGGGGAGATATTGTCATCCCCCATGATGATCCTATGGTAGTCTCAACGATGGTGGCAAAACACCCAGTTGGCAGAATCCTGGTTGATAACGAAAGCTCGGTGAATTTAATTTATTGGAATTGTTTTGAGAAGATGAACGTATCGGAGGATAGATTAAAACCAATTGCGACACCACTGTATGGATTTGCAGGGGAGAAGGTGAAGGTAGCTGAATCCATTTAGTTACCCATAACTCTTAAGGAAAGTCCAAAGGATGTGACTCGACAAGTGTTATCATGGTCGTGAAATCAACTTCGACTACCTATAACATAATTTTGGGAAGACCTCTGCTGAATGACATAAGGGCTATAATCTTTTCTTGCTACCTATTAATGAAGTTTCCTACCCCTAATAGAGTTGGACAAGTGCGAGGAGATCAAAAGAAGGCTCGTACATTTTATATCACCACTATTACTTGCAAAGGAATACAGAGGAAGGAGACGCTAACTATAGTCGACCCCTCTAAGCCTCAACCTGTTGAAGAGATGGAAGCTATTGAGTTTATAGAAGGAGATGGAGAAAAAAAGGCCTTCATGGGAACTCAACTTGATGAATAAATAAGGAGAGAGTAGTGGAATGCCTAAGGAAAAACTCTGATGTTCTTGCTTGGATGCTAGTTGATATGCCCGGGATTAATTCGAAAGTAATCTGCCCTAGACTTAATGTTCTACTTGGGCATAAGCCCTTCAAACAAAAGAAGAGAAATTTTACCCCAGAAAGATAAAAAGTGATCACTGAAGAGGTTAATAAGCTTTTAGAGGCTAGATTTATTAGAGAAGTTAACTATCCAAAGTGGCTGGCCAACGTTGTGATGGTAAAGAAGTCTAATGGGAAATGGAGGATGTGTATGGACTTTACCGACTTGAACAAAACTTATCCCAAAGATTCTTATTCTTTGCCCCGAATTGATAAGCTTGTAGATGAAACTTTGGGATATGAACTTCTCAATTTTCTAGACGCTTTTTTCGGATACCACCAGATTATGCTTCATCTAGAAGATGAAGAGCAGACTTCCTTTATAACAGATGATTGGACATATTGTTATCGTGTGATGCCATTCGGTTTAAGGAATGCTAGAGCCACATAAAAGCGGATGGTAAACAATGTCTTCAAGGATCTCCTGGGAAACTCCATGGAAGCTTATGTGGATGACATGATCATTAAAAGCAAAGCAGGGGAGTCTCATGTTCACCAGATGTCTAAGGTGTTCAAAGTGTTTAGGGAGTTTAATATGAAGCTAAACCCTAACAAGTGTTCCTTCGGAGTCAGATCTGAAAAGTTCTTGGGATTCATGATCACTAATAAGGGTATTGAGGCAAACCCCAAGAAGGTACAAGCGATCATAGATATGAAGCCACTAACTACAGTGAGAAAAGTCCAAAAATTGACGAGCATGATAGCAGCTCTGAACCGTTTTCTATTGAAATTTGCGAAGAGGAGCCTGTCATTCTTCAAAACTCTAAGAGGTGGAAAGAATTTCAAATGGACAGATGAGTGCCAAGCAGCTTTCAAAGACTTAAAAGAGTATTTGAAGGAGCTACCTTTATTGACAAGGCCTTAAGTAGGGGAACATTTGTTTATATACCTAGGAGTTGGTGAGTACGCCATCAGTGTAATATTGTTGAGAAAAGATGAAATGGGGGATCGCCCTATTTATTATGTGAGTAGGGTGTTGCTAGACCCTGAGACACGCTATCCGCTAGCTGAATTTTTTCACATTAATCCTCATGATGACCTCTCAAAAATTGCGTCCTTACTTTCAAGTACACCCTATCACAGTTTTGACGGATCAACTGTTACGGTAAATTCTTCAAAAGCCTGAACACTCAAGGAGATTGGTGAAATGGGCAATAGAACTCGGAGAGTATGATATCACATTTTAGCCCCGACAAGCCATTAAAGGCGAAGCTATAGTGAACTTCATAGTCGAATGCACTAGCCCAAAGGGCAACAATGAAGAAGAAACTCGGCCCTGGCTACTGCACATTGACGGAGCGTCAAGTTCAAATGGTAGTGGGGCTGGCATAGTCCTGGTATCACCTGAAGGGAAATCTTTGGAATATTCTTTACGCTTTGGATTCCCCAGTTCAAATAACATAGCAGAATATGAAGCCTTGGTAGCTGGAAAGAAATTAGCAGAGAGATTACAAGTTCGCAACCTAGTGATAATTCTATATTTTTAGAATTATTTTTTCTTAATTTCCTAATTAATTATTTAAATCTCCAATTTATTTTGTTAATTATCCCCTTTATTTAATTAAAATTCTCATGTTCGCAAATAAATTAAATCCGGATGAATTTTGAATATTTCGGTAGAAAATGGATCGAAATTGAGCTAAAATCAATATTGGACCACACAGACAACACGAGCCTAGCACATCCAATTGGACAAAGAGACAGATAACATGAAAATATTATTTTTCAAGGAGCCACTGGTGTGAAGACAAGTGGCCAAACAATGCCAACTCATCTAGGATGAAAAAAATTACAATTGTACCCCTAAGTGTGTATATAAATAGAAAAAGATGACAATTGAAAAAGGTGGTAGCCTAGGTTAGAAGAGAAGTAATTTAGGGTAGAGTAGTTTTTAGGTTAATTTTAAGATTTATTGCCTTTGTTTTTAAGCTTTCCCGAAAAGAGTATTTTGTTTTTAGCAAACTTTTACTGTTCATTCAATCTTCAATCTATGAAAAAGTTTGTTTCATTTTCTTGTTTCTGGGTATTTCATTAGCAATCACATTTCGTCTTTCTATTCTTCTCGGTTTGTAAAAGTTCATTCCTTAATGTTTTTTATTTTGTGAGATTTAAATGAAAGTTTATAGTTTTCAATGTCAAGCTCTCGGTTTGTTCATTCAAGTAAATCGGTTTCATCCATCATTGCTTTTGATTCTGATGCTTTGATGTGGTTTTAATGCCCAGTATTATTTCCACATCAATGGTAATGTGGGATCACAGCAGTAAGAGGAGGAATCGAGGCAAACTGAGGATGCTAGTTTACCTGTTCATGTGATTTACGGGTATTGGTAGTGTTGGTTAATTTTTCAGTATTAATCTTCACTTAGATCTTTTCATTTTTAAGTATTTAGTTAGCAATGCACTATTATTTGAATGTCTGTTCATTTTTCAATATCTACGTTTCACTGATTCTGCACCCTACCGCATGTTAACTTCTGTTATTTTCTACCGAATGGCATTCACTCATCTCAGTTTTACATTTACTTGTATTTACATGTTTTTTTTCATCTTTTCTTTTGCTTGTTGATAAGATCAAGTTTGCTGCTGTGTAGACATAGCTTAGGATGAGTAAACAATTACAATTTACATGGGTTATATAATTTTCCTCTGTTTAGCTCTGTTTCACGTTATTTCCACTGTTCATTGTTGTTATTTTGTGTTATTCAATGTCAAGCAAGTATTAGTTTCTTGTTCAAGATTCCAGTGCTGAGTTGTAGTCCTTCACCATCACTAAGCTATTGAAGAAGATGTTGAGAGGTTGCAGCTGAAGGATGCAGGGGTCGTGTAACCGAGCTTGGGTCTAATCTGTGTCTCCATGATCTGTGCAGAATGATGCTTGCTGATGATGTTCGTTCACGCTGATCTGCTCACAACATAGGACTGGAATTGATGCTGGCAAATGCAGTGCATAAATGTTGCAGTAGCAACCGATTGCTGGGCTGAAAGTGGTGCACGACATGAGCAAAGCAGGAGCTAGTACAGTCGAGGATGTGCAGCAAGGCAGTAGCAGAACCAGTTACAGCAAGCTGGAGCAAAACATGGAGCATGTACAGCAGTACACTACCACCAGCTGAAGCACGACGGGGCCAGCAACAGCAGCACCTGGGATGTATATAGTTGCAGGACAAAAGAACAGAATGTAGAATACACCTACAGCAGAGAGCAGTGCATCACTTGCAGAACCGAGAGCATGTATGGAGAATCAGGAGGCAGAAACGGATAGTGCAGGGAGCGGACAGCAACACCTGGAGCAGCAGCACGGCATGAGTATTCAACTGGGCAAACCGTGGACACCTGGTGTCACGACCCAACTATCCAAAAATCAGAGTGAATTTTTTCGCGTTTTTTGTTTATTTTCTTACTTAATTCTTACCTGTCCTCGAATCGTGACCAACACTCCACTACTAATTGGGCTGTGCGTCAATGCCAGTCCCACCATACATCTACCCTAGTACTTATTTCTTCTCCAGTCATTTATAATTGTTATATTATTTATACATCCCCTAAAGTTACTTACAATCATGTTACTGTGCTATGCTTATGTAGATACAATAAGTACAAGTGTATATACCTTATGTTGATGGGCAGCAGCGGATATCCGGAATGCAGTACTGAGTCGCCTCAACTTCAACTGGAGATCATCTGTGGGAGAAAATGAAAGGGGTGAGCACATCAAGCTCAGTAAGGCAATCCTACGAACAAGTAGGTAACCATACTACCTACATGAACGTAGTGCCATGCATAAACCACCCTTTCTCCACACATTTTAAAACAATGCTATGCATTATGATGATATGTAAAATACATTTGCACGAAAAATCAACATGCAATTATCATAAATCATTTCTTTCTCAATTAAGATTTTGACAATAAAGTCAGGACTCGACCCCTCCTGCGGGTGATCCTGACTCACACAAAATCATGAAAACATTTACATCACACGTGGGTTTTGAAAAGCATGGAAATACCATCATGCAATTTAGTTTTAAAACCCAGTTTAAATCATCATAGAAATCATCAACATGCGAGACTAGGCAACGTCTGTATATAGGTAAATAACTAGGACTATGGCCACATCTGTCCTCGTGAGTTCCTCAGCTACACGGATCCTAGTGTGCGGGTTCTCACCATGATCGGGAACCGCCCGGGAGGTGGGTCAGTCCATCCCGTCAGTCTTATCCGATCCCCGGCATCCGAAGATGCTGCATCCGGAGATGCCGTATCCGAAGATACAACACGGTACATCGTACTCCATGCTACTTGCACGGTACATCGTACTCCATGAACCCATGTAATATCTCTAGGTACTCCGGCCCAATTGGCCTGCTTCCCACAGAGGTTTGTTTCTCAATACTCATGCCATGTCTCAAAACGCACGTGCGAGCCTATTAAATCGGTGACACACAGTCTACCCGATGCTCCAAGCACGGCTCATCGCATGTTCTCATAAAATCTGTGTGAGCGATGCTCAGCACTCTCATCAAAACACGTCAACTGGCAGAGCCCGCTTACATCCCCACAAGGCCGCCAACCTCATCCCTCACTCTCACCCCACCTAAGAGGTCTCTTGAGCCTGTTGGGCCTTTTGGCTGACTCCAAGGGCAGACAGCGGTACTCCACAAATCCGGTAAAACTAGTGCGAGCTAAGCTCAGCACTCTGTATATTATAAATCACATGAAAATTTTATAAATACTGGTGCGGGTTAAACTCCAGCACTCTGTCTCGAAAATCATGTAAAAATATGGTGCGAGTCAGACTCTAGCACCGTGTCACGAAAGAGCATGTGAAATCTGGTGCGAGTTATACTCTAGCACCTATGCATGTAAAACTCTAGTGCGAGCTCTCGCTCCAGCACTAATGCATGCATCACACAAATCGAAATTACCGTGCGAGCTGAGCTCTAGCACGTCATATGTCAATAAAACACGTAGGCGGCTCTATTTACTCAAAACAGTTTTCAAATCAATTTCACATTGAAAGTATGCAATGCGGTGCACTTTCTTTCAAGGCGAGCCAGCCTACTCATGCATGCGTTGAAATATCTCCAGAACGAGCAGGAACCTCTTGTCCTTGCTCCTCCCAATTTTTCCTAGATTTTTAGAATTTTACCCTTAACAAGGGTATTTTAGTAATTTGCCCATTCGGGGCACTAAAATTATTATTTGACCTCTAGACCCTTCAGGATATTTTAAAGGACTGCATATGAATTTAAAATTGCGTACTGTTACCTCTAGCAGTCCGCAGAATTCCCTTACCTCGATTCTCGTCGAGTCTGACCTTTTTCTTTTCCATTGTCGTCTCGTCGCGCAGTCCGATATGCTTCCAATCCAATGCCCGGAACTGCGTATTAACATTCCTCAGGTCAGATATTATGCAATTTAATTGTATCTATTACTTTCTGGGCTTAATTTAAATCATTGGGCCCGTTTACCCTTATTGGGCCCGATTGCACCTTAATGGGCCTTAATCGGCCTTAAGCCCGTTTTATATTTATTAATTTCCTTCTTCGGGTATACCGAGCTTATACAGCTTCCTAATAATTATCGGGCTTCATTCCAAATTTATTGGATAGCCCGTATGCCACTTACGGCAATTATATTACAATTTCGCATAATATTCCTTCCTACGCGAAATTAATCCATAATTTCATAAAATAATTAAACTCGGTATTTAAATAACTCTAATTGTCGAAATTAAATTGTACTTACCCGATATGATGCGAGGTACGAAAATCAGAGCTCGATCGGCTCTCGTTCGGTCTCCGTCGTAAAACTGCATAATTAGGTAAATCCGGATTATTTTCTATTAAAATAATATTAAATTAAATTTCCGAAATTCACCCGTTGGTCAATATCGACCCTCGGTCAACTTACCCGAACCTCGAGTCGTCCCCCGGTAATTTTTTCCCTTTTTCCTTCCTTTTCCTTCCTTTTCCTTTCTCTTTTCCTTTCTCTTTTCCTTCCCTTTCCTTCCCTTTCCTTCCCTTTCCTTCCAGCCAGCCAAACGGTGCCGTTTTGAAGCTCCTCACTGCCTCTTGCCGTCGCCGGCGATTCCGGCGGTCTCACCGGCCAAGACCGGTGCCAAAAGGACCGGCTTCCTCCCCTGAACACGCCAGTAGCTCCCTTTCCGGCCCAGACGCAGCGGTTCGTCGGGAATCAACCCGTTTTTCCGGCGATCTTCCTCGGCTCCGATCGGGCTGCTCCGGCCACCTGACGACGTGAAACCGGTACCCACGTGTTCGCCGGACTCTCCTCTTGCTCCTGGAAGCTTTGTCGGACGTCGAACGGTCGCCGGTGGTGAGATTCGACGGTGATGGTTTTCGGGTCACTGTTCACGGTTTTCGGTTTTCTCGGGTCTTCTCCCTTTTTTTTTTCTTCAGTTGCCCTTTTTTTTTATCTTATTTTATTTATTTTATTTTTATTTTGATTTATTTATATTGATTTACTATTCCATAAAATACTCTTAAAAACCCAAAATATCTTCACTTACCTTATTTTTTTTATTCTACTTTTATTTATTCAATTAAAATTTAATTTATTAATTTTATTTTTCTCTAAATTTCGGTATTATTTCTTCACGTTTTTCGAGATATAGTCCCGATAATTTCTTCGATATTTTTAAAATTTTCGAATCTCGATCAATTGACCCAAAATTTATAATTTCCTTATTTTTGATCAAGATATCCAAATTCCTTATTTTTAATTAAAATTTTCTTATCGCTGAAATACCGGATTTTGGTATTTTTTACCATTTTACCCTTGCTCTTGTTTCGGGATCCAATTTAACTTAACCTCCCTTTATACACCCCCCATATTTTCTTATTTAATTTTTTTGTATTTTAATTTAATTCGGGTCTTACACCTGGAGGCAAAAGACAAAATGCAGAGCACTGGATAAACCGAGGCCATCACCTGGAAACCGAAACCACACCTGGAAATGAAAAATGAAATGAAGCATGAACAGTGAATGGAGGGATTTGGCTGATTTAAAATTGTTAAGGCTTTGTTTGACTAGTTCATTATAGTTAATTAAGTCATTTTCATGCATTGTTAGTATGAGTTAATTTTAATCTAATTTGTTAGCTTAGTTTAGAGCCTTTAATTAAATTGCATGATTAGTATTCTTGCTTAGTGGTTTAGAACTTAGTTTTAATTATGATGATATTTATTTAAGTGTTCATTTAGAATTAGATTAGGGGTAAATTTATTTCATTAAATCTTAACTTAGTTTAAATTGCATTTTGATTTAGTTTAATGACATTTTAGGTTAGTTTAATTTTAGTTTAATTAATCTTACTTTGTTATTTTCATAATTGCATTTTATTTTAATTGCGTTAATTAGTTTTAACTATTTTAATTATTTTTGTAGGTTTTTTTATTTTAATTGCGTGGAGCACTGTAAGTAATTTTTCTCGGTTTTATTTTTTTATTTTATTTCTTTCCAGTAATTTTAATTAGCCTAGTAGATCACCCCTTGCAACCTCATAATTTGTTAGAATATACTTAGGGTAAGATTAACCGGTACTTAATTAGGCTAGTCAACTTCTCTGTGGGACGATAATTCCGGGACTTAAATCCCATTATTACTTGTACGACCCGTGCACTTGCGGTAATACGTTTAGGACGTGTCAAGTTTTTGGCACCGTTGCCGGGGAGTTTTAATTAGTCGTTGATTAATATCGGTGAAATTATGCTTAGGTGTAATTCTAGCTTGTAAATATTTAGGTTGTTAATATTTAGAAGTTTAATCTAGATTAGTTAATTGAAAAATTAAAAAACAAAACTTAAAAAAAAAATTTCTAAGGACTTTCTGATGTTTGCATGCGTAGAGCCATTAGTTTTGATTACTTTCCTCTAGATCCTGAAATTGAACGCACTCTTAGAAAAATTCGAAAGGACTCTAGGAAATTTATAGCTCCGCTGCGAAACACGATGGCAGAAAATAGGGAAATCAGGACCATTGGAGATTATGCGGTGTCGACGATTGAAGGATATTATACTGGCATTAGGCCACCAGCTGTCCCTGCTAATAACTTTGAAATTAAGCCTTCCATCCTCCAGATGATCCAAACATCTTTACAGTTCAGTAGGCTTCCACACGATGACCCACATGCTCACCTTGGGCAATTCCTGGACTTGTGCAACAGGTTCAAACACAAGGGGTTATGTGATGATGCGCTTAGGCTTAGATTATTCCCCTTCTCATTTAGGGATAGGGTGCGACACTGGTTAACCTCCCTGCCTCCAGGATCCATTTCTACATGGGACGAGTTAGCCCACCAATTTCTATCTAAGTTTTTCCCTCTCTCTAAAATGGCCCAACTTCGTAGTAACATATCTTCCTTTTCCCAATTTGATTCGAAAACTCTTTACGAAGCATGGGAACGATATAAGGAGCTTCTTAGGAAGTGCCCTCACCATGGCCTACCTCTGTGGTTGCAAGTCCAGACCTTCTACAATGAACTTACAAGCCCAAATAGGACTATTGTTGACGCTGCTGCGGGTGGAGCGCTAATGTGTAAAACAGAGGAAGCTTACGAGTTGTTAGAAAAGATGGCGGCTAACAACTATCTATGATCCTCGGAGAGGCAATTGCCAAAGAAGTCGGTAAGTATTTATGAGCTCGATACACTGTCTACCTTGACCTCTCAAATCGCTAACCTTACGAAAAAAGTAGAGTCACTTAGTACGTAACATAATCCTCCCACTAATCCTAACCCTGTGTATTCTGTCCAAACTCCTTTTCTTTCCTGCTAGCTGTGTAGCAGTACCCACTCTGTAGATAGGTGTCTGCTCAACTTAGAATCGGTTCAGTATGTTGCCCCTTCTCAAACGCAACAGAATAACCCTTTTTCAAACACCTATAATCCAGGGTGGAGGAACCATCCTAACTTCTCCTGGAGTCAAAACCAAGGGCAAACTTCTAGCTCTAGACCTGTAGGACTCCCTGGTTTTCAAGCTCCACCGGTTCAGGTACCACCACAGTCGCAATTTCCATACCATCCACCACATCATCCATCCCCACCTCAATTTCAATATCATCCATCACCACAACCACCACAACGTATGCAGCCCCAACATTACCACACACCAGCAGCTGAGAAGAAGCCTACATTAGAGGAGATGTTCACGACTATCCTACAAAATCAAGCTGCCTCAATTAAGAACTTAGAAGTTCAGGTTGTACAAATAGCTAGTGCTCTTAGCCAATGTCCTCAAGGGACCCTTCCTAGTAACACTGAAGTTAATCATGTTAAGCAAAGGGAGGGTAAAGAACATGTTAGATCCATCACCCTTAGGAGTGGTAGAAATCTAGATGAGCCACAAGTTAAGTCTGGACTTGAACAGCCCATAGTTGATAAGCCCATAGGTTCTAATGAAGCAGCTCAGAAGGAGCAGGAACATCAGGATCGGGCTGCAAAGGAAACAAAGCTATGCGCTTCTTCATCTATACCTTCTTCGTCTTCATTGCCTTCCTCGTCCTCTGATTCTACACAGGTTCTCATTACTTTGCCTCTAGTTAAACCACTAGTACCTTTTCCTCAGAGGTTCTAAAATAAAAAACTAGAACAACAATTTGCTAAATTTCTTGAGGTTTTTAAGAAGCTTCACATCAACATTCCTTTTGCAGATGCCTTAGAGCAAATGTCAAGTTATGTGAAGATTTTGAAGGATATCCTCTCTAGGAAAAAGGAGATTGGAAGAATATGAGACGATGGCCTTAATTGAGGAATGTAGTGTCATTATCCAGAGAAGTTACCCCCTAAGCTCAAGGATCCCGAGAGTTTTACCATACCATGCACTATTGGAAATTTATTCTTTGGTAGAGCCCTGTGTGATTTAGGAGCTAGTATAAATTTGATGCCATTATCTATCTATCAAAAGTTAGGAATAGGGGATGCCAAGCCCACTGCAGTGACCCTCCAGTTGGCTAATCGATTAATTAAATATCTGAATGGGGTCATTGAGGATATGTTAGTAAAGATGGACAAATTTGTTTTCCCTGCGGATTTTATTGTTTTAGACATGGAGGAAGACAGGGAAGTCCCTATTATACTAGGCAGACCATTCCTAGCGACTGGTAGAACATTAATTGATGTACAAAATGAAGAGTTGACTATGAGAGTCCTAGATTAGGAAGTGAAATTTAATGTTTTCAAACCTTTAAAGTTCCCTGATGACTCTCAAAACTGTTTTAGGATGGAGGACATAAGGCTTGACCATATAATATCTGAGAGAAAGAAGGAAGTAGATAGGGCTCAGGAGGATTTAACTGTTAACATTTTGTCACCACTTTGGCTGATCCTCCTACTCTTCGCTCTGCTGCTGAGTGTTGTGTTCTTTAGCTGCATTTGAAGTGGCTGTATTCTTCTTTTCACTTTGTATATAGTTCGTTTTTCTTTTTCTTTTCTGTTGTTTCTTTCTTTGTTTACTTTGCAGGTTTATTTTCTAGTTTTATGCTTTCAATCAAAGCTTCAGTTGTTCATCATCATTAGAAAGGGGAGTACTTTGTTCCTGAACTTCAATTCTTATATTATCTGCACACTGAGGACATTGTGCACCTTACGTTTGGGTGAGGGAATATCACTTGAGCATTTTTCAAAAATTTGGGCAAAATTGAAAAAAAATTCTAAATTTTTTGAAAATATGAGCTGAAATTGTTTAATTTTAGGATGATTTAGTGCTTAGCATGTAGTTTTCCCATATTCCAATGATATGACCCCATGATTAAGTCTGACTTTGATTGACTGAGAAGCATAATTATAGGAAAAGCATGAAGTTGAATTCTTGAATTTGTTTTGATTCTGATTGTGATTTCCTCATTTTATGCACATGTCATGTCATGAATTTGTATATTTATTTAGAGAAAGCTTATGTGGACCTAGGATTGCTTTTGTTCAGTTGATTTTGTGTATCATATTCTAGAATTTGTTTGATCTAATCTCGAGGTGAAATATTAGATCACACTTAATTAGGGAGATGATTTAGGCCATCTTTGGATCGTTTGAGCCTTTCTAGCCATCCCTGTACATATTTTACCCCTAGTCACCCATCTGGGCCAAATAAGCTTTTCTATGTAAATACACTTGCATTATTTTCCTTAGCTTAAATACTCTTTTCCTATCCCTTACCCCGAAAGCATGAAAATTTATTGGGATATATTGTGAGCTTTGTACATATGGGTATTAAGTGATAGTGAAGGAATATTTATTCAAAAAAAAAAGAAAGAAAGAAAAAGAAAAGAAAATGAAAGAAAAAGAAAAAGAAAAAGAAGAAAAATACAAAAATAGAATAAAAAGTTTAGTGAATAAATAAGTTTGGGGGAAATGATTTGTGCTCTTACATTAAATCCTAGAAGTAATGTATGTTAAGGGGTAATTAAACCTAAATTGACTTTATCATACCTTAACCCCAGCCTTACATTACAAGCTTAATGAAGTCTTATTGATCTTTGATTAAGTGTGACTACATTAGTGGAGAGAGAAGTGAAAAGCAAACTTATGGGAATGATCACATGTCATTGACTTTGCATTCACTGTGTTTGCATAATCTAATCCGGATAATGTACTGTGAAGTGACTTTGACATTTTTCACACACTCACGAGGAGTCCAATTTGGGTTAGGACTTATGATTGAATAATTTTGAATGTTGGACTTGTAATTGTGAATCTTTAAGATCATAGTTTGTACTTTTTCTTTGAGGATAATATTGGAGAAATTATTGTGTTTAATACTTGTCATTCCTATAATTATTTTGTTTTGCTTGAGGACAAGCAAAAGCTCAAGTTTGGGGGTGTGATAATTCTATATTTTTAGAATTATTTGTGCTTAATTTCCTAATTAATTATTTAAATCCCCAATTTATTTTGTTAATTATCCCCTTTATTTAATTAAAATTCTCATGTTTGCAGATAAATTAAATCCGGATGAATTTTGAATATTTCGGTAGAAAATGGACTGGAATTGAGTTAAAATCGAGATTGGACCACGCAGACAACACGAGCCTAGCACATCCAATTGGACAAAAAGACAGATGACATGAAAATATTATTTTTCATGGAGCCAATGGTGTGAAGACAAGTGGCCAAACAATGCCAACTCATCTAGGATGAAAAAAATTACAATTGTACCCCTAAGTGTGTATATAAATAGAAAAAGATGGCAATTGAAAAAGGTGGTGGCCTAGGTTAGAAGAGAAGTAATTTAGGGTAGTGTAGTTTTTAGGTTAATTTTAAGATTTATTGCCTTTGTTTTTAAGCTTTCCGGAAAAGAGTATTTTGTTTTTAGCAAAATTGTACTGTTCATTCAATATTCAATCTATGAAAAAGTTTGTTTCATTTTCTAGTTTCTGGGTATTTCATTAGCAATCATGTTTCATCTTTCTCTTCTTCTCGGTTTATAAAAGTTCATTCCTTAATGTTTTTTATTTTGTGAGATTTAAATGAAAGTTTAGAGTTTTTAATGTCAAGCTCTCGGTTTGTTCATTCAAGTAAATCGGTTTCATCCATCACTGCCTTTGATTCTGATGCTTTGATGTGGTTTTAATGCCCAGTATTATTTCCACATCAATGGTAATATGGGATCACAGCAGTAAGAGGAGGAATCGAGGCAAACCGAGGATGCTAGTTTACATGTTCATGTGATTTACGGGTATTGGTAGTGTTGGTTAATTTTTCAGTGTTGATCTTCACTTAGTTCTTTTCACTTTTAAGTATTTAGTTAGCAATGCATTGTTATTTGAATGTCTGTTCATTTTTCAATATCTAGGTTTCACTAATTCTGCACCCTATCGCATGTTAACTTCTGTTATTTTCTACCGAATAGCATTCACTCATCTCGGTTTTGCATTTACTTGTATTTACATGTTCTTTTTCATCTTTTCTTTTGCTTGTTGATAAGATCAAGTTTGCTGCTGTGTAGACATAGCTTAGGATGAGTAAACAATTACAATTTACATGGGTTATATATTTATCCTTTGTTTAGCTTTGTTTCACGTTATTTCCACTATTCATTGTTGTTATTTTGTGTTATTCAATGTCAAGCTGGTATTAGTTTCTTGTTCAAGATTCCAGTGCTGAGTTGTAGTCCTTCACCATCACTAAGTTGCTGAAGAAGATGTTGAGAGATTGCAGCTGAAGGATGCAGGGGTCGTGTAACCGAGCTTGGGTCTAGTCTGTGTCTCCATGATCTGTGCAGAATGATGCTTGCTGATGATGTTCAATCACGCTGATCTGCTGGCAACATAGGAGTGGAATTGATGCTAGCAGGTGCAGTGCATAAATGTTGCAGCAGCAACTGATTGCTGGGCTAAAAGTGGTGCACAACATGAGCAAAGCAGGAGCTAGTACAGCCAAGGACGTGCAGCAAGGCAGTAGCAGAACCAGTTACAGCAGACTGGAGCAAAACATGGAGCATGTATAGCAGTACACTACCACCAGCTGAAGCACGACTGGGCCAACAACAGTAGCACCTGGGATGTATACGGTTGCAGGACAAAAGAACCAGAATGCAGAATACACCTGCAGCAGAGAGCAGTGCATCACTTGCAGAATCGAGAGCACGTATGGAGAATCAGGAGGCAGAAACGGATAGTGCAGGGAGCAGAAAGCAATGCCTGGAGTAGCAGCACGGCAGGAGCATTTAATTGGGTAAACCGTGGACACCTGGAGGTAGAAGACAAAATGCAGAGGACTGGATAAACCGAGGCCATCACCTGGAAACCGAGACTACACCTGGAAATGAAAAATGAAATGAAGCATGAACAGTGAATGGAGGGATTTGGCTGATTTAAAATTGTTAAGGCTTTGTTGCGCTAGTTCATTATAGTTAATTAAGTCATTTTCATGCATTATTAGTATAAGTTAATTTCAATCTAATTTGTTAGCTTAGTTTAGAGCCTTTAATTAAATTGCATGATTAGTATTCTTGCTTAGTGGTTTAGAACTTAGTTTTAATTTGGATGATAGTTATTTAAGTGTTCATTTAGAATTAGATTAGGGGTAAATTTATTTCATTAAATCTTAACTTAGTTTAAATTGCATTTTTATTAAGTAGTTTAATGACATTTTAAGTTAGTTTAATTTTAGTTTAATTAATCTTGCTTTTTTACTTTCATAATTGCATTTTATTTTAATTACGTTATTTAGTTTTAACTGTTTTAATTATTTTTGTAGGTTTTTTTATTTTAATTGTGTGGAGCACTGTAAGTAATTTTGCACGGTTTTATTTTTTTATTTTATTTAGTTCTTATTATTTTATTGCTTTCCAGTAATTTTAATTAGCCTAGTAGATCATCCCTTGCAACCTCATAATTTGCTAGGATATACTTAGGGTAAGAATAACCAGTACTTAATTAGGCTAGTCAACTTCTCTGTGGGACGATAATTTCAGGACTCAAATCCCATTATTACTTGTACGACCCATGCACTTACAGTAATACGTTTAGGGCGTGTCACCTAGTGGCACATAGTGACTCTCAATTAGTGGTGAACCAATTCAGCGGACAATACAAGACTCGAGAGCCGATGTTAATTCCATACCTAAAGAAAGTCCAATCACTGGCTCGAACTTTCGAGAACTTTCAATTGGTATAAATCAACCGATCTGAAAACACACATGCAGACTCATTATCTAAATTGACCTCTTCTAATGAGACCGAAGGAAGAGTTATGAAGGTGGAAAGGCTAGAAATGTCTAGTATTGAAGAAGTGGAAGTGTATGATATTGAGGTGGGAGACAATTGGAGGACACCATTTAAATAGTACCTAACTGATGGCACACTTCCACATGACAAGGAAGTAGCTCGACGCTTAAAGATGCAAGGGGCAAAGATCACGTTAATAAATGGGGAGCTGTATAAGAGGGGGTATATATCACCTCTGTTAAAGTGTTTAGGGCCAGAAAAGGCTAACTATGTCCTAGCAGAAGTACATGAGGGAATTTATGGCGAACATTTGGGAGCTAGAGCCCTTGCCTCCAAAATATTACGGTCGGGATTCTATTGGCCCACATTGAAGAAAGATGTAGTGGATAATGTCCACAAATGTGACAAGTGCCAAAGGTTTGCGCCAATAACAACGGCTCCAATTACTCCGTTTCAGGGCATGGTGCAACCAACGCCCTTTGCACAATGGGGGATAAACATTTTGGGACCCTTTCCATTAGCTATGGGACAAAGAAAGTTTCTGCTGGTAGATAACGATTACTGACAAAATGGATTGGGACAAAACCATTAGCTACTATTATTGAGAAGAAAGTCGAGGCAATGGTATGGAAGGACATTATATGTCGATTTGGGATTTCGCGCGTCTTAAACGCTGACCATGGGAAGCAATTTGACTGTGATGCCTTTCATGAGTTCTACAAACGCCTTAATATTCAGTTGAGGATTTCTTCTGTTTCATACCTTCAAGCTAATGGGCAGGTAGAAGTCAGCAACCAAACCATCCTTCACAGTTTGAAGACCAGATTGAATAAAGCTAAAGGGGCGTGGGTGGATGAGTTACCTAGTGTCTTGTGGGCGTACCGCACCACCAGTCGAGTGTCAATAGGAGAAATGCCATTTAGTTTGGTATACAGAACTGAAGCATTGAACCCCATGGAAATTGGAGCACTTTCGTCGAGAATAATACCCTTGGTAGAGGAAGAGAATTCGAAAGGGTTAAGGGAAAACCTAGATCTGCTTGACGAACATGGAGAGACTACGGCTATCCGACTTGCATCCTACCACCAAAGGGTAGCTAACTACTATAATAGCCGAGTTAAAGACAGACTAATGTTGGAGGGAGATTTGGTGTTGAGAAAGTCACACATAACCAATGCACTGAAAGGGGATGGAAAATTCAAAGCCAACTGGAAAGATCCATATCGAATCAGACGGATGATTGGGCCTAACACCTGTATCTTAGAAACTTTGCAAGGGAAGAAGATAGGGAAGACATGGAACTCAAACCACTTAAAGTTGTATTAGAGTTAATCATTTATATTATGTCTTCTTTTGAATTTTTGTATTTCCATGCAATGAATAAATCAAGTGATCTCATCATTCATATTTATCTTTCTAACGTTTACGAATATGAATCTTATGACAGAAGAGATTGTGCCACAGTGCCAGAGGCGCAAAGGCGTCACGGCGACTAGGCATTAGAAAGAAGACATGCCATAGTGCCAGAGGCGCGAAAGCGTCACAACGGCCAAGCATTAGAAAGAAGACATGTCATAGTGCCAGAGGCGCGAAAGCGTCACGGCGGCTAGGCATTAGAAAGCAGACATGCCACAGTGCCAGAGGCGCGAATGCGTCACGACGGCCAGGCATTAGAAAGCAGACACGCCACAGTGCCAGAGGCGCGAATGCGTCACGGCGGCCAGACATTAGAAAGCAGACATGCCATAGTGCCATAGGCGCAAAGGAGTCACGGCGGCCAGGCATTAGAAAGAAGACATGCTTTAGTGCCAGAGGCGAGAAAGCGTCACGGCGGCCAGGCATTAGAAAGAAGACATGCCATAGTGCCAGAGGCGCGAAAGCGTCACGGCGGCTAGACATTAGAAAGAAGACATGCTATAGTGCCAAAGGCTCAAAAGCATCACGGTGGCTAGGCATTAAAAAAAACATGCCATAGAGCCAGAGGCGCGAAAGCATCAAGGCGGCCAGACATTAGACAAAAGATACATCATAGTACCAGAAGCGTGAATGCGTCACGGCGATCTGGCACCAGAAAAAGAAAAGGTATGTTTAAATGCACAATTCCTTCTAAAAGTTTACACATTTTATTAAGAATTTGGGGAGCATATGTATATATATATATGACGTATGCAGATAGATGATAGTAGCAAGAGTCAAATGAGTACATGCATTAATAAAAAGAAAAAAGATGAATAAACAATATTTATTATGAAAAGAATAAATAATTTTTATTCTTAAAATTTAAAAAATTCGTAACAATAGAATGATTCGTTACAATAAAACCCAATTAAAAAAGAAAAAGAAATCATCTCCATGATCAGACTTCCGGAATCGATGGCTCTTCACCGTCTAATTCATCAAGGGCACCAATTGGCTCAGGAGCATTATGTGGGCTCAGAGGGTACCAAGGTCCAGTCAGTTAGCAAGGTCATCTTGAGCAGTTTTCTTCAAAAATTCATCTGCTGGCTCAGCGTTGGGCTCATATTTAGTCCAATTAGGAGCCTCAAACAACATAGCTTCTGGCGTATATAAGAGCTCGGGGAACTCTTCGCCCTCCCTATGCTTCTCAAGCCAAGATCGGGCGAGATAGAAACCATATTTCACAAACCTCGTAGAGTAGTCCTCTTTTTGCCTAAAGCAATCTTTAGAGAGTCGATACTCCCTTACGGCTTATGCCCTGATACGGTCAATCTCTGTTTGGCCAAAAGAAGTAGAAGGTCGACTCTCCAAATCCGTAATATGTTGTTCTAACTCCTGATTGTGATCAGCTAACCCGTTAAAACTAGTGAAAAGGGAATCATATTTGGACTGCAAATTATCAAGCTCAGTTTGCTTTTTTTGAAGATCGTCATTAAGTTTGCTAGACCTAGTAGTCTCAACAGTAAGATCCCATTTGGCGAGCATCAAGTCTTGAAGAGTATTTGAAAGTTGTTCTTCCAGATCTCGCACCACCCCTAGTACCCAAATAGTTGATTATTAGCATTCACCAACTCCATATTCCTATCCCTTAGTGCCTTGAGCTCTTTCTCAGTCTGATCACGGTAAGCTTGATGTTGAGCATTATTGACGATGGTCCTTTGAGTAGCCTGAAAAGAAACATAAAAAGTTAAAACTTAAAATAAGGCGAAAAGAAATATAATGAACGAGAATCAAAAGATTACCCTCATTAGCTCTAAATCAGCTAAGTCCTCTCCCTCTGGAAAATTCTTAAATAATCGATGTTCGTCTCTGGGAAGGATGGTAGCCCAGCCTAATCGAGATGCTACTTTGGGCGTTTCCAAAGTGTCATTGTCAAGCACTCCCGGGTATACTCGAAATTCTGATCCCTTCATCGTGTAGCCACCATCCACTTGGTATGACCCCTTGTCTACATAACCTATCTTAGGAAGAATAAGCATGTTTGCCATAGCAAACTCAACGTATAAATGCCTCCGGTTCTTTCAATGTGGCGAGGTCATGTTGCATTCAGCGCGATCCTCAGACTGAGACCGATTCGAGGAGCTTAAAGTTCTCCGAGAATACGATGTAGCCTTCCCTTTACCTCGGGAAAGGTCTCTTGATCCTCCCTCCTGAAATTGAGTTGGAGCTGGAGGAAGGGTTACTTGTCTGTGAGGAGTTTGAACTCGGGAAATCGGAGGTGAAATTGACATATCTTCAGAAGTAGTAGCTATGGAGCGAGGTTTCTTCTCAGTAGGTTCACTGGATGAATCTTCTTGTGGCTTTTGATGAATCAAAGCACGTCTGACGCTGCTCATTTCTGCAAAAAGAACCCACAAAATTGTTAAGATCGTCACATAAACAAGCATTAATGAATTATAAAGCATAAAGGGTTACCTTCAGGAGAGTTAAGATACTCCTGAAGGGACTCTACGTTTAACATTTCATCATTTGGGAGGACCATAAAAGTGGAACCAAGCCCTTCCCAGCTGCTCACCTCATCTAGAGGGTCACTTTCAAGGATGGATTCCCTATTTGTAGGATTTGGTTCAAAAGGAACGAATGATGGAGGATTTGAAGGAGAAACAGAAGGATTGGTGGCATGAACACTTCTCATACCCTAACCGGCAGACGCTAAATTTTTAGATAATAGGAAGTTATAAAGGTTAATTGGCTTATCGACTAATAGCTTGTTGATACTTGAAGACAATTGTCTCCTAAGAGTAGCATACGAGGACCTTTTGGGATACTACGCTTGGCTTCCTATCGAGTAGGGAAGTTAAGACCTTCAGGTACCTCTACAATGAGCCATTCCGACTCGAACCCATGGAGTTTGTTAGGAAGTTTTTTGAATAACCTGTTTTCAAACCCAGGTTCGGATACTCTTTGAATAGAATACGGGATTAAACCGAAACTACCCCAAAACCTGAAAAAAGTATAGAATAAAGGGAGAGAAGGAGGAACACCCCTCATTTGGCAATGCACAGTAAAACTAATTAATTGCATCCAACTATGAGGGTGTAACTAGCTAGGAGCAATCCCTCGTTCCCTCAGAAAAGAAACCCCAAAATTGGAGATTGGGAAATGAAAACCTAACTCTAAAGATATCCTAAAAATAGCCACTTCGCTCGATACGCTAAGTACACTTCTTTCTTCCGAACTTGGAAGCCTATAAAAATACCTTTCGGGTAATAGAAACTTATGCCTAATATCTTGGAGGTCAACCTCTGTCAAAGTCGATTAAAGCCCTAACTCTAGATACTTTCCTACACCATGACCGACCATCCTAAAACTAAAAAAGAGAGTGAAACAATCCTAAATTTGACGGGGTTGAAACTAGAAGGTTTAGCGGCAGAGTTCAAGGTCTGGCAAGAGAGATCAGGGTTTCAGAAGCAGGTGACAGGGTTCTGGATCAGAAACACGCAAGGGTTACGATTTAAACCTGCGACAAAGATAGGCGATGGGTCTACGATAGAGTATGTATGTGTGTGACAGAGTATGCAATAGGGGTGAACGATAGAGTATGCAAGTGGCGATAGAGTTGGCGATATGATTTTTGCAGCAGAGTATGAAAGTGGCAATAGAGTTTGCGGCAAAGTATCGAGTGGCGACAGAGTTTGCGATGGATTTGCGGTAAAGTATTTAAGTGGTGATAGAGTTTGCGATATGATTTTACGGAAAAGTATGCAAGTGGCGACAGAGTATGCGATAGAATTTTCGGTAGAGTGTGATAGAGTATGATAGGATTTGCGACAAAGTTACGGTAGGGATGTAACAGTTTTCCTAAACTATCTGGCTGCATCTTACCCTTATATAGTCGCGACTAAGATGACTGAAACGTCGCATTACAAGAGCTTAAATGTCTCTCGCGAATAAAACGATACGCCCTTAATAGCCACCCCAGAAAAACATAATCCTCTTATTATACTCACCCATAGGGAATTTTCCTATGCAAGAGTGGGGAGCAATTGATGGAGGTAATTTACATCATGTCCACGTAGGCAACATTAGCTAATGAGTGACAGCAACGTATCAAGTCACAATGCCACATGGCATGTGCCACGTGTCAAGTCATAATGCCACATGGCAATCACCAAAGAGCCAAGGACACCTCTACACCCTGCGGCGAACCTCTGCACCCCTGGTGCCCTGCGGCAGACCTCTGTACCCCTGGGACGAGATCAGACCTTTGTACCCTGTGGCATACCTCTGCACTTCTAGTGTAAGATCAGACCTCTGCACCCCTGCAGCAGACCTTTGCACTCCTGGTGCCCTGTGGCAGACCTTTGCACCCCTAGTGTAAGATCAGACCTCTGTCGTAGGGTGGCAAACTTCTGAACCCTGCGACAGAGGTTCTCAGAGCTCTGCACCCCTGAGACTGAGCTCTCAAAACTTACTTCTGATAGCTCAGTCGTGCGCTTGGGCCTCAAAACATGAAAGGCCCAAAACAAATAAAATTTTGTGCCCAAATACCTATAAGTCCTGAGCTTATTGAAGTCACACAGTAGACATAAATAAATACCCCACAAGTATGATAAAAAAACCCTAAACTCTATTTTGTTGACTAATACTCTGCTCAAACACATTTTTCTGACTTAAGCATCGGAGTGCGCACGCAGGAACAGATCCTTGCGCCTCTCTGACCTTGACTGTTTTTGCAGAATCTTCAGTAGACGCCAAAGAAGATTATATCAGTATCATTTCATTGTTGTTGAGAGCAACAACAGGGGTAATAACCACTAAGACAAGTTTTTGTTAAATCTAAAACAAAGTTGTAAAGTTTTAAATGTGTATTGAAGTTTAATATAAAATAGATAATTATTTCAAAACTTTGAAGATAATACCTAGTTAATTTTAATTGTTTTAATGTGATTTTTAGTTGAAATTTTAAATGATTGGACAAAGGTAAGGAAAAGTAGAGAAGTGGCGAAGTGGCCTAAATGGACATATTGTTTGATTTTAGGTAGTTTTTTAATTTTTTTTAAAGGATTAGTTATTAGATAGTTATTAATTATTTTATTTTTAAAATTTATTAATAACAAATAATATTTTAATTATTTTTAAAATTAGATAATACTTTGATTATTTTAAAATTTTGAAGATAATTATAATGCTTAGATAATTTAATTGTTTTAAATGTATTAGATAATATTTTGATTAAATTTATTTTTATTTTTTTAAATGGATTAGATATCATTAGCTAATATTTTAATTGTTCTAAAAGTCTAAAAAAATACTTATATAATTCAAGTAATATTTAATTGTTTTATTTTTAAATAGATTGAAAATTTTGAAGAAGTCGAGAAATCATATGATGTTTTAAATGATTTAAAGATATTATACCTATATGTATATATATATATATATATATATATATGTATGTATGTATATCTGCTGTGTAAGTTTAAGTGGACAGTGAGATAGTAAAAGTTTACATGTCATTCCAAGGAAGCTTGTATATCAGCATACTATATCAATTTGATTATGTATGCAATGTATACAATGGTAAATTTCATTTATATCCTTAAGGTTTAAACATAATTTAACTTTAATCTATTGAAATAAAAATAAATATTGCACTCAAATAACTTAACATCATTAACAAAAATTAATATAATATAGACAATTACAAAATTACACAATCCTAAACTTTTGAATCTAAATATTTTTTCGTTCTTCTAAATTTCCTTTATCTTCCACTATTTTTTACTCTTATTTTCACAATTTTTATCACTCTTTTCTATGGTATTGTTCAATTGTGATTTTGTCAGACCCGAATTTTTGTAGCTTGTACCTTATGATTCATATGTGTATGAACACTATGTAATTATAGTTGAATCATAAGAAGAGTATTTACTAGACTTAAAGTGTTAGTGAAATGATTTAACACGCAAAAAGCTACATAAAATGCCTAATGTGAGCGATGAGTATCACAGGCTAAACCGAGTTATTCTAAATCATTCTGACTAAAAATAAGAACTTAAAATGAAAGAGCATAGAGAGCTCATGAAGGGAAGTCAGCTTGATTTAGTCCCGAACATAGAAAACGAGAGTAAAAGCTACAAAGGGTAAAATGGACCTTTTTAGCGAGAAAAGGTGTTTCGGGTATAATTATCCACCGGAAGCGGTTGGAATATAAAGACGAGAGTGTAAGACATAAGATATGACACTTTCAAAATTTTAAGAAAAAGTCAACTTAGTCAATGGTTAAGGAAAAAGTCAACTATAGTTAAGAAAGTGGACTTTTACCATAGTTGACTAATCATGGTTAAAAACTAACCTAAGTGTGGAGGAAAATTTGGAGAAAAATATTCTTGGCCAGAATACAAGATAATCATCCCCGGAAGTAAGGAAAATTTATTCGGAAGGATTTCGGAATAAATTTAATGGTTAAAAAAGTAATGGGCCTAAGGTGAAAATTTTAGAGCCCATTAAGGTATACTAAACGTATATCGAAATTTTTAAGTCCTTAAGACCGAATTGTTGGACCAATTGATTAGCCAAATTTTGAGACAATTAAAGGCCCGAGACATAGTAAAAATTTCAGCCTGAAAGCCCATTAAGAAAGCCCAAACCGAGAAGCCCAAATGGAAAAGCCCATGACATAAATATCTAACCATAGTTAAAGTTAACTATGACTCATAAGGTGACTCATAAGGTGACTCATGGCTAAGGTTTGGAAAGTCAAGCTTAATGGCTGAAAAGTAAGGCTTAATGGCTAAGTAAGTGGCTTATAAATTCAGCCACACCATTGTCATCTTCATCACACCAAATCCGGCTAGAAGAAGAAACCATTGAAACATATTTTCCAAGCTTTCTCTCACTAGAAATCACTAGGAATTAGGCATAATTGGAACTTGCATCCTTCATGAAAGTTGTTCCAAATTGAAAGTAGAGTGACATATGTTGGAATTGGCTATCAAGGAGCCATAGAGTGCAAACCAAGAGCCTCCAAAGTTTCGGCCAAAGGGTGAACACAACAATTGGTATATTTTCTAATTTTCAATTTCATATATGTTAATGTATGAATGATTTTAAGTATGTTGATATATGTTTTAAGCATTGAAACATATTAAATCACCATGAAGTGGGTTAGGCCGAGAGTGAGTAATGGGATATTGATTTATGTCAATATGATTTTAAGACATAAATGGATTAGTGTACATGTATTAATGTTAATGGTGTAATTAGAATTAATCAAACTGATTAATTAATACATGTAATTTGTTGGCAATCAAGGTGTTTGATAAAATGCCTAAATGAACTATATGATGATTGGTAATTTTGCTACCAAGTGTTTGTGAAAATTCCTAAGTGAAATTGGCTAAATAATAGGCATGGATGGCATGCCATGGTAAAACCGAGGCATGGGTAGCTCTCGGCCATGGCATGTGGCCGAGAGGCCCAATGGTCCAAGCCCAAATATTTTAGGCCCAATAAGGTGTAATGGGCCTAGAACAAGCTCAATAAGAGTTGGTGGGCGCCACAAGCCCAATAGGCCCAACGAAAATAAATAGTAAAATGAAAATGGGCTTAAGGTATAGTTAGGCCCATTAAGGATTATTAAGGCCCATTAAGAGAAAATGGACTGTATTAATGTGTAATACAGTAGAAAAATTATAATTAACTAGAGGAATGGTTATTTACAGCTCCGAAGTTTACATTGAGAACTGATCGAACTGCGAGATTGAGCAGCACCGAGGAAGTAAGGTCACTTGACGTGATCCGAGGTAAGGGACTTTTGCAAGTAGATAGAGATACCTGCACGTATTTTCATCTGCTTTTATATTCACTTAAAAACTCTGAGGGTCAGAGAAAGTGAATAATAATTATTGAGACCCGATAGTGGCAAATTATGATTTTACCCCTAGTTAGTCAAAAAGTCAACTTTTGTGAAAAGTTACAAAAAGCGTGGAAACTATTATTGTGAGTATTTAACTGCTGTTTAGCATGAAAATAAATAGATGGGCTAATGATTTTAAAGTTGATGTGACCTAAGCACACTTTGTAGTGCTGATTTTAATATTTTGTAAACTATCCTTTTTTAAAGAGTCATCTATCATATTATGTGAGAATGAATCGTGCTAGAGCACAGCTCGCACTGGATTTCATATGTTTTCCACATACATTAGTGTTGGATTTTGATACGCACTAGATTTTCATGACATGCATGATAGAGTACTGGAGTTTTACTCGTACTCAGCTTTAAATGATATATGCATGACAGAGTGCTGGAGCTATTAGCTCGTACTCAAGTTTTACATGAGATACATGACAGAGTACTGGAGCGTTGCTCATACTCGATTCTTCATGGTTTAAACATGACATAGTACTGGAGCTATTGCTCGTACTTAATTTGATATTGTGCATAGCATGGTACTGGAGCTATTGCTTATACTTGATTTAATACATGAACTATGCATTGACCTAGTTGCTGGAGGTTTACTCGCACTAGAGTTGAGTTTGTGATGTGAAACAATGTTTGAGCGGAGTGTCGACTGTGGGTCGCACTCAAGACGCACACTGTATGTGATATATAGTACATGTTAAACCCATGCCCGAGTCCTTGTGTGACTGTGTGTCACATCTTGTGAGAGGATATCCGTATGAGGTTAATATAGATGTGGTATGATATTCCATGGTTACGAAGGCAAAGACCTATGGCAGGCACCCTGGCTGTGATGTAGGGTCCATGGGTGTACTTTGTACCGTGCTGGGGGGCGCGAGGAGTACGTTGTACCGTGTGTTACGTATAGCTGACGGCTGTAGTGGACTGACCATCCTCCCGTTGCAGCAGTGATTCCCCGCACACCGAGTACTGTGTTGCTTGGGATCACATTTCGGATATGACCATAGTCCAGGATACTATTTGCATTTAACCACAGAGTCTCACATGATATATCACATTGATTGACTGATTTAAATTGCGGACAGACTTGAGGGATGGGTCGGACTCCGATTTTGTGTTGTGAATTATTTAATGCCATATTTATTGTGATTTAAATATACATGGCATGATTTACATAAAGGCATGATTTATATAAAGATGCATTGTTTTACACTACATGCCTACATTTAAGAAAGAAAGCATGATTTCTGTACATGGGATTTAATCTGTACAAGTATATATATATTATATTTCAAGACATGCTTTTGAAATGAGTTAAGGAAATAATGTTTTCAAGGCATAGCATTATTTTGAGTAGATAGTGTAGATATCTACTTGCTTGCCTGATTTCCTTACTGAGCGTGTTGTATGCTCACCCCCTTTCTTTACGTCTCTCTACAAAGCGCCAGTAGAGCGAGAGCTATCGAGGGATAGTATTCCTGAGTCCACAGCTAGTTCCTATCGACCGCCAGGTATACAGATTTTGTACAGTTGTGTATCTAAATATAGAAACAGCACAGTGATGTATACGATATATATTATGGGGAATGTATTTGTATTAGATTTTATATAATCTTACATGTATGATAAAAGCAAGTACAGTCAGTAATAGTATGTTGACATGTATGTATGATATTGGATGATGTGGTAAGTAAGGACTCGGACATCGAATCATAGCCCAACCATTGAAGAGAAGAAAGGTAAGTCAAAATGCGAAAAATTTGCAGTGGTTTTTGGTTAAAGTCATGGATTGAGAAGGGGTCCTGACAGAATGGTATCAAAGCAGAGGTTGGTCTGATGTGAGTCGGTGTTAGAAAATAAGAAAGTCTACATCCCCATAATACTGTGCTGTGTTTAGATATAACTGTGTATACCAGATGGGAGACAGACTTATTCATTATTATGAATGCAGGAACTTTGCCTGTATAGCAAATACTCGTAGTGGTAGAGTTGCGAGAGGCAGGGCTCGAGGCCGGGGAGATAGACCAGAAGGACGAGCCGCTGCCGGACCATTACCTACGCATGAGACTCCAGGTGCTACTAAGGCACCCGAGTGTGTTGAGACGCGCTACACGAGATTAGAGCGTAGTCTCGAGACTATTATCGAGATACTGGCACAGACGATGCCAGGTAGGCAAAGACAGGAGGCAGGAGCTGCTACAGGAGAGGTAGTTGCCCCTGATACCCTTACGCAGATAGCTGATGGACAGAGGACTGTAGATACTCCTACACTCTCACCGATTTCAAGTGGTATTGGATTAGGGTATGGATGTGATCTGCATCGGTTGAGAGAATTCCAGAAGTTTAGACCTCCATCCTTTAGTGGGGTCAAGGACCCCGTGGCTGCTGAGGAGTGGTTAGCAGAGCTGGAGAAGCTTTATGGATTCTTCAAGTGTACGACCTCGGAGATGGTCGCGTTTGCTGCGTTCCTACTGAAGGGAGCTGCAGAGCATTGGTGGAAGTTCACCCGATCTATATTGAGATCCCGACACATAGATATCAGTTGGGATATATTTCGGGAGGTCTTCAGGAGGCAGTTTGTTCCCGACACCGCACAGCGAAAACTACAGGCAGAGTTTTTGGGACTAAACCAGGGGAGTTTATCTGTGGACGAGTATGAGACTCGATTCCTATCCCTAGGAAGATATGACCCGGATACCATGTAAAGTGAGACTAGGAAGGTCCACAAGTTTATCGACTGGTTGAGGCTGGTGCTACGGTCCAGGTTGGTCCCATTAGACATAGTGACCTATGAGGAAACAATGCGCAGGGCGCAACTGTGTGAGCAGGATTACGAGAGGAATGCTTTCGAGTTTGGGAAGTTTAGCCGTAGCCGAGATATACAGAAGAAGAGGCCGACTAGAGATTTCAGTTATTGATGAGGGAAGAGACTCTTCGGTAAGAGATCACGGATAGAGGAGGCACGAGAGAGATATGCTAGACCTCCTGCTTATCCGACTGTAGCCCCATCAAGGGGCATTGTCATAGGAGGACAGAGACCTGCTGTTGATCAGTGTAGAAGATGCGGTAAACAACATAGAAGTAGACCGTGTCCGCTAACTCCTATTGTGTGCTTCCAATGTGGGAAACAAGGGCACATTGCTAGAGAGTGCCCAGAGACATTTGTTACTGCACTACTGAGGGGCAGGGAGCCTGATAGAACTCCAACTGGTACGTCAGCTCAGAGAGGTAGAGCAACGGCAGAGGAGAAGGGGAAACAAGTGATGGGTCAAGGGCGAGTACATGCTTTGGACCAGGGGACAGCTGATGCTTCATCGGATGTGATTCAAGGTAACATCCTGATTTATGATATTGAAGCATATGTTTTAATTGATCCTGGTGCCACGCATTCTTTTGTATCGCCTTCATTTGCATGTAAATTAGCAAGACATGTAGAGCGTACACGTTTATGTATGATGATGTTGATTAGTACGCTTATGAATAGTAGTCAAGTTATAGAATATGTATTTAATGACTGCAAGTTAAGAGTAGGGAATAAGGAGATGACAGCCAATCTAATATTACTAAGTATGAGTGACTTTGATATAATATTTGGAATGGATTGGCTATCTGCAAACCATGTTGTTTTAGATTGTTATGCTAAGACAGTTATGTTTCCTAACCCTACTAGATATGTTGTAAAGTTTAATAAGAATAAATGAAATGAGTAGTTATGGTTATTACATGATTTCTGATTTAGAAAACCTTCAACATATCAAGGTTTTATTGCGTACGTGGTAGATATGGATAAGGCACATCCGGAGTTATCAGATATTACTGTGGTCAGTGAGTACCCAGATGTTTTTCTGGATGAATTACCAGAGTTACCACCAGATAGAGAGATGGAGTTCTGCATAGATCTGGTACCTGGTACGGAGCCTATTTCGAGACCACCATAACGCATGGCCTTAGTTGAGCTGGAGGAGCTCAAAAGACAGTTACAGGAGCTGTTGGATAGGGGTTTCGTTTGACCGAGTGTTTCACCTTGGGGCGCACCAGTTCTGTTTGTGAGGAAGAAGGATGGGAGCCTCCGATTATGTATAGACTACCGATTGTTGAATAAGGCCACCATCAAGAATAGATAGCCCCTTTCCATGCATTGACGACTTGTTAGATCAGCTTCAGGGAGCACAGGTTTTTCCCAAGATTGACCTAAGGTCTGGGTATCATCAGCTGAAGGTTCAGAGTGGAGATGTACCCAAGACAGCATTTCGTACCCGATATGGCCATTATGAGTTCTTGGTCATGCCATTCGGATTGACGAATGCTCCAGCTGCTTTCATGGCTTTGATGAACGATGTGTTCAAGCAATATTTGGACCAGTTTGTTATCGTCTTCATCGATGACATATTGGTGTATTCGAGATCCAAGGAGGAGCATGAGGAGCACCTTAGGATCGTGTTGCAGACGTTGCGGGAGCATGAGTTATATGCTAAGCTCAGTAAGTGTGACTTTTGGTTGTCACAGATCTCATTTTTAGGACATGTTGTATCGAGAGATGGTGTATCAATTGATCCATCTAAGATAGAGGCTGTAGTTTAGTGGGAACAGCCGAGGACAGTCACCGAGATCAGGAGTTTTCTGGGTTTAGCTGGATACTATCGGAGATTCGTTGAGGGATTTTTGAAGTTGGCTGCTCCGTTGAGACGTCTTACTCGAAAGAGTGCACCGTTCATATGGAACGAGGATTGTGAGAAGAGTTTTGAGGAGTTGAAGTGTCGATTGACCACCGCTCCGATTCTCACTATCCCTACCAGCTCAGGAGGATTTGCACTGTATACCGATGCTTCGCATCAGGGACTGGGCTCTGTATTGATGCAGGAGGGAAGGTAGTTGCTTATGGATCCGACAGCTGAAGGATCATGAGAAGAACTATCCGACCCACGATTTGGAGCTAGCAGCAGTAGTGCTTGCGTTGAAGGTATGGCGTCACTACTTGTATGGCGAGAAGTTCCAAATATTTACCGACCACAAGAGCCTCAAGTATCTGTTCTCACAAAAGAGCTGAACATGAGACAAAGAAGATGGCTAGAGCTTCTGAAGGACTACGATTGTGAAAGACTTTATCATCCGGGTAAGGCTAACGTTGTAGCCGATGCCTTGAGTAGGAAGAGCCTGGGGATGGTATCGTATATGATGGTTAGGGAACATGATTTACTAGAGCAGTTTACTAGCCTCAGTTTGGGAGTCGTGCCTTCTGACATGGATACAGGCTATGTGATAGCTAGTCTACGCTTGGAGCCGGACCTATTGGACAGGATCAGAGTGGGTCAGCAGACTAATCCATTTTGTATGGATGTGAGTAGTCAGATGCAGAAGGGCACAGTGACTGATTTTGAGTTGAGTTCAGATGGACTACTGAGGTTTAGAGGCAGATTGTGTGTTCCCGAGGATCCAGGACTCATGAGATTGATATTGGCGGAAGCTCATTCGTCGAGGTATACGTTACATCCGGGGAGTAACAAGATGTATCAGAACCTCCGGAAGGTATACTGGTGGTTGGGTATGAAGAGAGATGTAGCAGACTTCGTGGCAAAGTGTCTCGTATGTCAGCAGGTGAAGGTAGAGCATCAGAAACCTGCAGGGTTATTGCAGCCTCTACCTATACCGACATGGAAATGGGAGCATATCACCATGGATTTCGTGATGGGTTTACCGAGAACCCGCAGGAATCACGATGCTATCGTCGACAGACTGACGAAGTCAGCCCACTTCTTAGCTATGAGAGCGATCGATACTTTGAGTTCATTAGCGGAACTGTATGTACGCGAGGTAGTGAGGTTACACGGTGTACCAGTGAGCATAGTCTCTGATAGGGATTCCCGCTTCACATCCCACTTTTGGGGACACTTTCAGGAAGCCATGGCAACCCAGTTGAGTTTGAGCACTGCTTTCCATCCTCAGACAGATGGTCAGTCAAAGAGGATTATACAGACTCTGGAGGATATGTTGAGAGCATGTGTGCTAGACTATCGAGGCTCCTGGGATGACCACCTGCCACTAACCGAGTTCGCCTACAACAACAGTTATCATTCGAGTATCGGGATGGCACCGTATGAGGCTTTGTATGGCCGTAGATGTCGTTCCCCTATTGGATGGGAAGAAGTGGGTGACTGTAAGATTTTCGCTCTTGACATGGTTACACAAGCATCTGAGGATGTCCACTTGATTGTAGAGAGGCTAAGGACAGCTCAGAGCAGACAGGAAAGTTACACTGACAGGAGACGTAGGCCACTAGAGTTTGCAGTTGGTGAATCCGTGTTTTTGAGAGTTTCTCCTTCCAAGGGCATAGCGAAATTTGGGAAGAGAGGGAAACTAAATCCTCGCTATATTGGACCCTTTGAGATACTTGATCGAGTGGGAGATAAGGCGTACAGGTTGGCATTGCCACCGGACTTATTAAGTGTCCATAACGTCTTCCACATATCGATGCTTCGGAAGTATCACCCGGATCCGACACATGTGATTAGTTACAAGCCTTTAGAGCTCCGAGAGGACTTGTCATATGTAAAGAGACCGATTCGGATATTGGATAGGAAGGAGAAGGTATTGAGATCGAAGACCATCTGATTAGTGAAGATTCTCTGGCAGCATCATACTTCAAAAGAAGCTACTTGGGAGCTAGAGAGTCTGATGCGAGAGAAGTACCCTCACCTATTTGAGGATTGACTTGGTTCTAATATGGAGGACCAAATTTTTCGAGTGGGGGAGGATTGTCAGACCTGAATTTTTGTAGCTTGTACCTTATGATTCCTATGTGTATGAACACTATGTAATTATAGTTGAATCATAAGAAGAGTATTTACTAGACTTAAAGTGTTAGTGAAATGATTTAACACGCAAAAGCTACATAAAATGCCTAATGTGAGCGATGAGTATCACAGGCTAAACCGAGTTATTCTAAATCATTCTGACTGAAAATAAGAACTTAAAATGAAAGAGCATAGAGAGCTCATGAAGGGAAGTCAGCTTGATTTAGTCCCGAACATAGAAAACGAGAGTAAAAGCTACAAAGGGTAAAATGGACCTTTTTAGCGAGAAAAGGTGTTTCGGGTATAATTATCCACCGGAAGCGGTTGGAATATAAAGACGAGAGTGTTAGACATAAGATATGGCACTTTCGGAATTTTAAGAAAAAGTCAACTTAGTCAATGGTTAAGAAAGAAGTCAACTATAGTTAAGAAAGTGGACTTTTACCATAGTTGACTAATCATGGTTAAAAATTAACCTAAGTGTGGAGGAAAATTTAGGGAAAAATATTCTTGGCCAGAATACAAGATAATCATCCCCAAAAGTAAGGAAAATTTATTCGAAAGGATTTCGAAATAAATTTAATGGTTAAAAACGTAATGGGCCTAAGGTGAAAATTTTAAAGCCCATTAAGGTATACTAAACGTATATCGAATTTTTTAGGTCCTTAAGACCGAATTGTTGGACCAATTGATTGGCCAAATTTTGAGACAATTAAAGCCCCAAAACATAGTAAAAATTTCAGCCCGAAAGCCCATTAAGAAAGCCCAAACCGAGAAGCCCAAATGGAACAGCCCATGAGATAAATATCTAACCATAGTTAAAGTTAACTATGACTCATAAGGTGACTCATAAGGTGACTCATGGCTAAGGTTTGGAAAGTCAAGCTTAATGGCTGAAAAGTAAGGCTTAATGGCTAAGTAAGTGGCTTATAAATTCAGCCACACCATTGTCATCTTCATCACACCAAATCCGGCTAGAAGAAGAAACCATTGAAACATATTTTCCAAGCTTTCTCTCACTAGAAATCACTAGGAATTAGGCATAATTGGAACTTACATCCTTCATGGAAGTTGTTCCAAATTGAAAGGAGAGTGACATATGTTGGAATTGGCTATCAAGGAGCCATAGAGTGCAAACCGAGAGCCTCCAAAGTTTCGGCCAAAGGGTGAACACAACAATTGGTATATTTTCTAATTTCCAATTTCATATATGTTAATGTATGAATGATTTTAAGTATGTTGATATATGTTTCAAGCATTGAAACATATTAAATCACCATGAAGTGGGTTAGGCTGAGAGTGAGTAATGGGATATTGATTTATGTCAATATGATTTTAAGACATAAATGGATTAGTGTACATGTATTAATGTTAATGGTGTAATTAGAATTAATCAAATTGATTAATTAATACATGTAATTTGCTGGCAATCAAGGTGTTTGATAAAATGCCTAAATGAACTATATGATGATTGGTAATGTTGCTACCAAGTATTTGTGAAAATGCCTAAGTGAAATTGGCTAAATAATAGGCATGGATGGCATGCCATGGTCAAACCGAGGCATGGGTAGCTCTCGACCATGGCATGTGGCCGAGAGGCCCAATGGGTCAAGCCCAAATATTTTAGGCCCAATAAGGTATAATGGGCCTAGAACAAGCTCAATAAGAGTTGATGGGCCCCACAAGCCCAATAGGCCCAACGAAAATAAATAGTAAAATGAAAATGGGATTAAGGTATAGTTAGGCCCATTAAGGATTATTAAGGCCCATTAAGGGAAAATGGACTGTATTAATGTGTAATACAGTAGAAAATTATAATTAACCAGAGGAATGGTTATTTACAGCTCCGGAGTTTACATTGAGAGCTGATCGGACTGCGAGATTGAGCAGCACCGAGGAAGTGAGGTCACTTGACGTGATCCGAGGTAAGGGACTTTTGAAAGGAGATAGAGATACCTGCACGTATTTTCGTCTGCTTTTATATTCACTTAAAAACTCTGAGTGTCAGAGAAAGTGAATAATAATTATTGAGACCCGATAGTAGCAAATTATGATTTTGCCCCTAGTTAGTCAAAAAGTCAACTTTTGTGAAAAGTTGCAAAAAGCATGGAAACTATTATTGTGAGCGTTTAACTGCTGTTTAGCATGAAAATAAATAGATGGGCTAATGATTTTAAAGTTGATGTGACCTAAGCACACTTTGTAGTGCTGATTTTAATATTTTGTAAACTATCCTTTTTTAAAGAGTCATCTATCATATTAATAAATCGTGCTAGAGCACAGCTCGCACTGGATTTCATATGTTTTCCACATACATTAGTGCTGGATTTTGATACGCACTAGATTTTCATGACATGCATGATAGAGTACTAGAGTTTCACTCGTACTCAGCTTTAAATGATATATGCATGACAGAGTGCTGGAGCGATTAGCTCGTACTCGAGTTTTACATGAGATACATGACAGAGTACTGGAGCGTTGCTCGTACTCGATTCTTCATGGTTTATACATGACATAGTACTGGAGCTATTGCTCGTACTTGATTTGATATTGTGCATAGCATGGTACTGGAGCTATTGCTTTTACTTGATTTAATACATGAACTATGCATTGACCTAGTTGCTGGAGGTTTACTCGCACTAGAGTTGAGTTTGTGATGTGAAACTCTGTTTAAGCAGAGTGTCGACTGTGGGTCGCACTCAAGACGCACACTGTATATGATATATAGTACATGTTAAAACCCATGCCTGAGTCCTTATGTGACTGTGTGTCACATCTTGTGAGAGGATATCCGCATGAGGTTAATATAGACGTGGTATGATATTCCATGGTTACGAGGGCTAAGACCTATGATAGGTACCCTGGCTATGATGTAGGGTCCACGGGTGTACTTTGTACCGTGCCTGGGGGCGCGAGGAGTACGTTGTATCGTGTGTTACGTATAGCTGACGGCTGTAGTGGACTGACCATCCTCCCGTTGCAGCAGTGATGCCTCGCACACCGAGTATTGTGTTGCTTGGGATCACATTTCGAATATGATCATAGTCCAGGATACTATTTGCATTTAACCACAGAGTCTCACATGATATATCACATTGATTGACTGATTTAAATTACGGACAGACCTGAGGGATGGGTCGGACTCCGATTTTATGTTGTGAATTATTTAATGCCATATTTATTGTGATTTAAATATACATGGCATGATTTACATAAATGCATGATTTATATAAAGATGCATTGTTTTGCACTACATGCCTACATTTAAGAAAGAAAGCATGATTTCTGTACATGGGATTTAATCTGTACAAGTATATATATATTATATTTCAAGACATGCTTTTGAACTGAGTTAAGGAAATAATGTTTTCAAGGCATAGCATTATTTTGAGTAGATAGTGTAGATATCTACTTGCTTGCCTGATTTCCTTACTGAGCGCGTTGTATGCTCACCCCCTTTCTTTACATCTCTCTACAGAGCGCCAGTAGAGCGAGAGCTATCGAGGGATAGTATTCCTGAGTCCACAGCTAGTTCCTATCGACCGCCAGGTATACAGATTTTGTACAGCTGTGTATCTAAACATAGAAACAGCACAGTGATGTATACGATATATATTATAGGGAATGTATTTGTATTAGATTTTATATAATCTTACATGTATGATAAAAGCAAGTACAGTCAGTAATAGTATGTTGACATGTATGTATGATATTGGATGATGTGGTAAGTAAGGACTCGGACATCGAATCACAGCCCAACCATTGAAGAGAAGAAAGGTAAGTCAAAATGCAAAAAATTTGCAGTGGTTTTTGGTTAAAGTCATGGATTGAGAAGGGGTCCTGACAGAATGGTATCAAAGCAGAGGTTGGTCTGATGTGAGTCGGTGTTAGAAAATAGGAAAGTGTACATCCCCATAATACTATGCTGTGTTTAGATATAATTGTATATACCAGATGGGAGATAGACTAATTCATTATTATGAATGTAGGAACTTTGCCTATATGGCAAATACGCGTAGTGGTAGAGTTGCGAGAGGCAGGGCTCGAGGCCGGGGAGATAGACCCGAAGGACGAGCCGCTGCCGGACCATTACCTACGCATGAGACTCCAGGTGCTATTGAGGCACCCGAGTGTGTTGAGATGCGCTTCACGAGATTAAAGCATAGTCTCGTGACTATTATCGAGATACTGGCACAGACGATGCTAGGTAGGCAGAGACAGGAGGCAGGAGCTACTACAGGAGAGGCAGTTGCCCCTGATACCCCTACGCAGATAGCTGATGCACAGAGGACTGTAGATACTCCTACACCCTCACCGATTTCGGGTGGTATTGGATTAGGGTATGGATGTGATCTGCATCAGTTGAGAGAATTCCAAAAGTTTAGACCTCCATCCTTTAGTGGGGTCAAGGACCCCGTGGCTGCTGAGGAGTGGTTAGCAGAGCTGGAGAAGCTTTATGGATTCTTCGAGTGTACGACCTCGGAGATGGTCACATTTGCTGCGTTCCTACTGAAGGGAGCTGCAGAGAATTGGTGGAAGTTCACCCGATCTATATTGAGATCCCGACACACAGATATCAGTTAGGATATATTTCGGGAGGCCTTCAGGAGGCAGTTTATTCCCGACACCGCACAGCGAAACTACAAGCAGAGTTTTTGGGACTAAACCAGGGGAGTTTATCTGTGGACGAGTATGAGACTCGATTCCTATCCCTAGGAAGATATGACCCGGATACCATGTATAGTGAGACCAGGAAGGTCCACAAGTTTATCGACTGGTTGAGGCTGGTGCTACGATCCATGTTGGTCCCATTAGACATAGTGACCTATGAGGAAGCAGTGCGCAGGGCACAACTGTGTGAGCAAGATTACAAGAGGAATGCTTCCGAGTTTGGGAAGTTTAGCCGTAGCCGAGATATACAGAAGAAGAGGCCGACTAGAGATTTCAGTTATCGATGAGGGAAGAGACTCTTCGGTAAGAGATCACGGATAGAGGAGGCACGAGAGAGATATGCTAGACCTCCTGCTTATCCGACTGTAGCCCCATCAAAGGGCATTGTCATAGGAGGACAGAGACCTGCTGTTGATCAGTGTAGAAGATGCGGTAAACAACATGGAAGTAGACCGTGTCCACTAACTCCTATTGTGTGTTTCCGATGTGGGAAACAAGGGCACATTGCTAGAGAGTGCCCAGAGACATTTGTTACTGCACCACTGAGGGGCAGGGAGCCTGATAGAACTCCAGCTGGTACGTCGGCTCGGAGAGGTAGAGCAACGGCAGAGGAGAAGGGGAAACAATTGATGGGTCAAGGGCGAGTACATGCTTTGGACCAGGGGACAGCTGATGCTTCATCGGATGTGATTCAAGGTAACATCCTGATTTATGATATTGAAGCATATGTTTTAATTGATCCTGGTGCCACGCATTCTTTTGTATCGCCTTCATTTGCATGTAAATTAGCAAGACATATAGAGCGTACACCTTTATGTATGATGATGTTGATTAGTACGCCTATGAATAGTAGTCAAGTTGTAGAATATGTATTTAATGACTGCAAGTTAAGAGTAGGGAATATGGAGATGACAGCCAATATAATATTACTAAGTATAAGTGACTTTGATATAATATTAGGAATGTATTGGCTATCTGCAAACCATGCTGTTTTAGATTGTTATGCTAAGACAGTTATGTTTCCTAACCCTACTAGATATGTTGTAAAGTTTAATAAGAATAAATGAATGGAGTAGTTATGGTTATTACTTGATTTCTGATTTAGAAAACCTTCAACATATCAAGGTTTCATTGCGTACGTGGTAGATATGGATAAGGCACATCCGGAGTTGTCAGATATTACTGTGGTCAGTGAGTACCCAGATGTTTTTCTGGATGAATTGCCAGAGTTACCACCAGACAGAGAGATGGAGTTCTGCATAGATCTGGTACCTGGTACGGAGCTTATTTCGAGACCACCATATCGCATGGCCTTAGTTGAGCTGGAGGAGCTCAAGAGACAGTTACAGGAGCTGTTGGATAGAGGTTTCGTTTGACCGAGTGTTTCACCTTGGGGCGCACCGGTTCTGTTTGTGAGGAAGAAGGATGGGAGCCTCCAATTGTGTATAGACTACCGATTGTTGAATACGGTCACCATCAAGAATAGATACCCCCTTCCACGCATTGACGACTTGTTAGATCAGCTTCAGGGAGCACAGGTTTTTCCCAAGATTGACCTAAGGTCTGGGTATCATCAGCAGAAGGTTCGGAGTGGAGATGTACCCAAGACAGCATTTCGTACCCGATATGGCCATTATGAGTTCTTGGTCATGCCATTTGGATTGACGAATGCTCCAGCTGCTTTCATGGCTTTGATGAACGATATGTTCAAGCAATATTTGGACCAGTTTGTTATCGTCTTCATCGATGACATATTGGTGTATTCGAGATCCAAGGAGGAGCATGAGGAGCACCTTAGGATCGTGTTGCAGACGTTACGGGAGCATGAGTTATATGCTAAGCTCAGTAAGTATGACTTTTGGTTGTCACAGATCTCGTTTTTGGGACATGTTGTATCGAGAGATGGTGTATCAGTTAATCCATCTAAGATAGAGGCTGTAGTTCAGTGGGAACAGCCGAGGACAGTCACCGAGATCAGGAGTTTTCTGGGTTTAGCTGGATACTATCGAAGATTCATTGAGGGATTTTCGAAGTTGGCTGCTCCGTTGACACGTCTTACTCGAAAGACTGCACCGTTCATATGGAACGAGGATTGTGAGAAGAGTTTTGAGGAGTTGAAGTGTCGATTGACCACCGCTCCGATTCTCACTATCCTTACCAGCTCAGGAGGATTTGCAGTGTATACCGATGCTTCGCATCAGGGACTGGGCTATGTATTGAAGCAGGAAGGAAGGTAGTTGCTTATGGATCCCGACAGCTGAAGGATCATGAGAAGAACTATCCGACCCACGATTTGGAGCTAGCAGCAGTAGTGTTTGCGTTGAAGGTATGGTGCCACTACTTGTATGGCGAGAAGTTTCAGATATTTACCGACCACAAGAGCCTCAAGTATCTGTTCTCACAGAAAGAGCTGAACATGAGACAAAGAAGATGGCTAGAGCTTCTGAAGGACTACGATTGTGAAATACATTATCATCCGGGTAAGGCTAACGTTGTAGCCGATGCCTTGAGTAGGAAGAGCCTGGGGATGGTATCGTATATGATGGTTAGGGAACATGATTTGCTAGAGCAGTTTGCTAGCCTCAGTTTGGGAGTCGTGCCTTCTGACATGGATGCAGGCTATGTGATAGCTAGTCTACACTTGGAGCCGGACCTATTGGACAGGATCAGAGTGGCTCAGCAGACTGATCCATTTTGTATGGATGTGAGTAGTCAGAACACAACAATTGGTATATTTTCTAATTTCCAATTTCATATATGTTAATGTATAAATGATTTTAAGTATGTTGATATATGTTTTAAGCATTGAAACATATTAAATCACCATGAAGTGGGTTAGGCCGAGAGTGAGTAATGGGATATTGATTTATGTCAATATGATTTTAAGACATAAATGGATTAGTGTACATGTATTAATGTTAATGGTGTAATTAGAATTAATCAAATTGATTAATTAATACATGTAATTTGTTAGCAATCAAGGTGTTTGATAAAATGCCTAAATGAACTATATGATGATTGGTAATGTTGCCTACCAAGTGTTTGTGAAAATGCCTAAGTGAAATTAGCTAAATAATAGGCATGGATGGCATGCCATGTTAAAACCGAGGCATGGGTAGCTCTCAGCCATGGCATGTGGCTGAGAGGCCCAATGGGACAAGCCCAAATATTTTTGGCCCAATACGGTGTAATGGGTCTAGAACAAGCCCAATAAGAGTTGGTGGGCCCTACAAGCCCAATAGGCTCAACGAAAATGAATAGTAAAATGAAAATGAGCTTAAGGTATAGTTAGGCCCATTAAGGATTATTAAGGCCTATTAAGGGAAAATGGACTGTATTAATGTGTAATACAGTAGAAAAATTATAATTAACCTGAGGAATGGTTATTTACAGCTCCGGAGCTTACATTGAGAGCTGATCGGACTGCGAGATTGAGCAGCACCGAGGAAGTGAGGTCACTTGACGTGATCCGAGGTAAGGGACTTTTGCAAGTAGATAGAGATACCTGCACGTATTTTCGTCTGCTTTTACATTCACTTAAAAACTCTGAGGGTCAGAGAAAGTGAATAATAATTATTGAGACCCGATAGTGGCAAATTACGATTTTGCCCCTAATTAGTCAAAAAGTCAACTTTTATGAAAAGTTGCAAAAAGCATGGAAACTATTATTGTGAGTGTTTAACTGCTGTTTAGCATGAAAATAAATAGATGGGCTAATGATTTTAAGGTTGATGTGACCTAAGCACACTTTGTAGTGCTGATTTTAATATTTTGTAAACTATCCCTTTTGAAAGAGTCATCTAACATATTATGTGAGAATGAATCGTACTAGAGCACAGCTCGCACTGGATTTCATTTGTTTTCCACATACATTAGTGCTGGATTTTGATACGCACTAGATTTTCATGACATGCATGATAGAGTACTAGAGTTTTACTCGTACTCAGCTTTAAATGATATATGCATGACAGAGTGCTGGAGCGATTAGCTCGTACTCGAGTTTTACATGAGATACATGACAGAGTACTGGAGCGTTGCTCGTACTCGATTCTTCATGGTTTATACATGACATAGTACTGGAGCTATTGCTCGTACTTGATTTGATATTGTGCATAGCATGGTACTGGAGCTATTGCTCGTACTTGATTTAATACATGAACTATGCATTGACCTAGTTGCTGGAGGTGTACTCGCACTGGAGTTGAGTTTGTGATGTGAAACAGTGTTTGAGCGGAGTGTCGACTGTGGGTCGCACTCAAGACGCACACTGTATGTGATATATAGTACATATTAAAACCCATGCTTGAGTCCTTGTGTGACTGTGTGTCACATCTTGTGAGAGAATATCCGCATGAGGTTAATATAGAGGTGGTATGATATTCCATGGTTACGAGGGCTAAGACCTATGGCAGGCACCCTGGTTGTGATGTAGGGTCCACGGGTATACTTTGTACCGGGCCTGGGGGCGCGAGGAGTACGTTGTACCGTGTGTTACGTATAGCTGACGGCTGTAGTGGACTGACCATCCTCCCGTTGCAGCAGTGATGCCCCGCACACCGAGTACTATGTTGCTTGGGATCACATTTCGGATATGATCATAGTCCAGGATACTATTTGCATTTAACCGCAGAGTCTCACATAATATATCACATTGATTGACTGATTTAAATTGCGGACAGACCTGAGGGATGGGTCAGACTCCGATTTTGTGTTGTGAATTATTTAATGCCATATTTCTTGTGATTTAAATATACATGGCATGATTTACATAAAGGCATGATTTATATAAAGATGCATTGTTTTGCACTACATGCCTACATTTGAGAAAGAAAGCATGATTTCTGTACATGGGATTTAATCTGTACAAGTATATATATATATATTATATTTCAAGACATGCTTTTGATATGAGTTAAGGAAATAATGTTTTCAAGGCATAGCATTATTTTGAGTAGATAGTGTAGATATCTACTTGCTTGCCTAATTTCCTTACTGAGCGCGTTGTATGCTCACCCCCATTTCTTTACATCTCTCTACAGAGCGCCAGTAGAGCGAGAGCTATCGAGGGATAGTATTCCTGAGTCCACAACTAGTTCCTATCGACCGCCAGGTATACAGATTTTGTACAATTGTGTATCTAAATATAGAAACAGCACAGTGATGTATACGATATATATTATGGGGAATGTTGTCAGGACCCGTTCTCAATCCATGACTTTATCCAAAAATCACTATAAATTTTTCGTATTTTTTTTTTAACTTACCTTCCCGCTCTTCAATGGTTGGGCTGTGATTCGATGTCAGAGTCCTCACTTACCACATTATCCATTTCATACATACATGCCAATACATTATTACTGACTGTAACTGCTTTTATTATACATGTAAGATTATATAAAATATAATACAAATACATTCCCCATAATATATATCGTATACATCACTGTGCTGTTTCTATGTTTAGATACACAACTGTACATAATATGTATACCTGGCGATCGATAGGAACTAGCAGTGGACTCTGGGACACTATCCCTCGATAGCTCTCGCTCTACTGACGCTCTGTAGAGAGATGTAAAGAAAGGGGGGTGAGCATACAACGCGCTCAGTAAGAAAATCAGGCAAGCAAGTAGATATCAACACTATCTACTCAAAATAATGCTATGTCTTGAAAACATTATTTCCTTTACTCGCTTTAAAAGCATGTCTTGAAATATAATATATATACTTGTACAGAATAAATCCCATGTACAGAAAATCATGCTTTCTTTCTCAAATGTAGGCATGTAGTGCAAAACAATGCATCGTATATAAATCATGCCTTTATGTAAATCATGCCATGTATATTTAAATCACAATAAATATGGCATCAAACGATTCACAACACAAAATCGGAGTCTGACCCATCCCTCAAGTCTGTCCGCAGTTTAAATCAGTCAATCAATGTGATATATCATGTAAGACTCTGTGGTTTAATGCAAATAGTATCCTGGACTATGATCATATCTGAAAGGTGATCCCAAGCAACACAGATCTCGGTGTGCGGGGCATCACTTACTGCAACGGGAGGGGGGTCAGTCCATCACAACCGCCAGCTATATCCTCCTCAACTCCACAACAACACACGGTACAGCGTACACCTCGTGCCACTCAGACACGGTACAAAGTACACCCGTGGACCCGTCCTCACGGTCAGAGTGCCTACCATAGGTCTTAGCTCTCGCACCCGTGGAATTATCATCACAGTCAGGGTGCCTAACATAGGTCTTAGCCCTCACGCCTGTGGAAGTATCATACCACATTCACAAATACCCTCATGCTGGCCATCCTCTCAAAATGTGACACTCAGTCACACAAGAATGCGGCATGAATAGATACCATGTATACAATATCACATACATTGTGCGCCCTCGAGTGCGACACACAGTCGACACTACGCTCGAACACTGTTTCACATCACAAACTCAACTCTAGTGCGAGCAATCTCCAGCAACTAGGTCAATGCATAGTTCATGTATTAAATCAAGTACGAGCAATAGCTCCCAGTACTATGCTATGCACAATATCAAATCAAGTACGAGCAATAGCTCCAGTACTATGTCATGTATAAACCATGAAGAATCGAGTACGAGCAACGCTCCAGTACTCTGTCATGTATCTCATGTAAAACTCGAGTACGAGCTAATCGCTCCAGCACTCTATCATGCATATATCATATAAAACTGAGTACGAGTAAAACTCCAGTACTCTATCATGCATGTCATGGAAATCTAGTGCGTATAAAAATCCAGCACTAATGTTATGTGGAAAACATATGAAATCCAGTGCGAGCTATGCTCTAGCACGATTCATTCTCACATAATATGATAGATGGCTCTTTAAAAGTGATTGTTTACAAAACATTAAAATCAGCACTATAAAGTGTGCTTAAGTCACATCAACCTTAAAATCTTTAGCCCATCTATTTATTTTCATGCTAAACAGCAATTAAACACTCACAATAATAGTTTTCACGCTTTTTGTAACTTTTCACAAAAGTTGACTTTTTGACTAACTAGGGGCAAAATCGTAATTTATCACTATCGGGTCGCAATAATTATTATTCACTTTCTCTAACCCTCAGAGTTTTTAAGTGACTATAAAAGCAGACGAAAATACGTGCAGTTATCTCTAACTACTCGCAAAAGTCCCTTACCTCGGATCACGTCAAGTGACCTCACTTCCTCGGTGCTGCTCAATCTCGCAGTCCGATCAGCTCTCAATGTAAACTCCGGAGCTGTAAATAACCATTCCTCAGGTTAATCATAATTTTCCTATTGTATTACACATTAATACAGTCTATTTTCCCTTAATGGGCCTTAAAATCCTTAATGGGCCTAACTAGGCCTTAAGTCCATTTTCATTTTATTATTCACTTTTGTTGGGCCTATTGGGCTTGTGGGGCTCACCAACTCTTATTGGGCTTGTCCTAGGCCCATTACACCCTATTGGGCCTAAAATAATTGGGCTTGGCCCATTGGGCCTCTCGGTCACATGCCATGGCCGAGAGCTACCCATGCCTCGGTTTTACCATGGCATGCCATCCATGCCTATTACCTAGCCATTATCACTTAGGCATTTTCACAAACACTTGGTAGGCAACATTACCAATCATCATATAGTTCATTTAGGCATTTTATCAAACACCTTGATTACCAACAAATTACATGTATTAATTAATCAAATTGATTAATTCTAATTACACCATTAACATTAATACATGTACACTAATCCATTTATGTCTTAAAATTATATTGACATAATTTAATATCCCATTGATCACTCTCGGCCTAACCCATTTCATGGTGATTTAATATGTTTCAATGCTTAAAACATATATCAACATACTTGAAATTATTCATACATTAACATATATGAAATTGGAAATTAGAAAATATACCAATTGTTGTGTTTACCCTTTGGCCGAAACTTTGGACGCTCTCGGTTTGCACTCTATGGCTCCTTGATAGCCAATTCCAACATATGTCAATCTCCTTTCAATTTGGAACAACTTCTATGAAGAATGCAAATTCCAAATATGCCTAACTCCTAGTGATTTCTAGTGAGAGAAAGCTTGGATAATATGTTTCAATGGTGTTTTCTTCTAGCCGGATTTGGTGTGATGAAGATGACAATGGTGTGGCTGAATTTATAAGCCATATACTTAGCCATTAAGCTTTACTTTTCAGCCATTATGCTTGACTTTCCAAACCTTAGCCATGAGTCACCTTATGAGTCACCTTATGAGTCATAGTTAACTTTAACTATGGTTAGATATTTATCTCATGGGCTTTTCCAATTGGGCTTCTCGGTTTGGGCTTTCCTAATGGGTTTTCGGACTGAAATTTTTACTATACCTCGGGCCTTTAATTGTCTCAAAATTTGGCCGATCAATTGGTCCAACAATTCGGTCTATAGGACCTAAGAAATTCGATATACGTTTAGTATACCTTAATGGGCTTTAAAATTTTTACCTTAGGCCCATCCCGTTTTTAACCATTAAATTTATTTTGAAATCCTTTGGAATAAATTTTCCTTACTTTCGGGGATGATTATCTTGTATTCTGCCCAAGAATATTTTTCCCCAAATTTTTCTCCATACTTAGGTTAATTTTTAACCATGATTAGTCAACTATGGTAAAAGTCCACTTTCTTAACTATAGTTGACTTTTTCCTTAACCATTGACTATGTTGACTTTTTCTTAAAATTTCGAGAGCGTCATATCTTATGTCTTACACTCTTGTCTTTATATTCCAATCGCTCCCGGTGGATAATTTCACCCGAAACTCCTTTTCTCGCCAAAAAGGTCTATTTTACCCTTTTTAGCTTTACACTCGTTTTGTATGTACGAGTCTAAATCAAGCTGACTTTTCTTCATGAGCTCTTTACGCTCTCTTATTTTAAGTTCTTATTTTCAGTCAGAATGATTTAGAATAACTCGATTTAGCCTGTGATACCCATCGCTCACATTAGGCATTTTATGTAGCTTTTGCGTGTTAAATCATTTCAATAACACTTTAAGTCTAGTAAATACTCTTCTTATGATTCAACTATAATTACATAGTGTTCATACACATAGGAATCATAAGGTATAAGCTACAAAAAATTCGGGTCTAACAATCCTCCCCCACTCAGAAAATTTGGTCCTCCAAATTAGAACCAAGTCAGTCCTCAAATAGGTGAGGGTACTTCTCTCGCATCAGACTCTCTAGCTCCCAAGTAGCTTCCTCTGAAGTATGATGCTGCCAGAGAATCTTCACTAATCTGATGGTCTTCGATCTCAATACCTTCTCCTTCCTATCCAATATCTGAATCGGTCTCTCAACATATGACATGTCCTTTCGGAGCTCTAAAGGCTCGTAACTAATCACATGTGACGGATCCGGGTGATACTTCCAAAGCATCGATATGTGGAAGACATTGTGGACACCTGATAAGTCTGATGGCAACGCCAACCTATACGCTTTATCTCCCACTCGATCAAGTATCTCAAAGGGTCCAATATAGCGAGGATTTAGTTTTCCTCTCTTCCCAAATATCGCTATGCCCTTGGAAGGAGAAACTCTCAAAAACACGGATTCACAAACTGCAAACTCTAGTGGCCTACGTCTCCTGTCAGCGTAACTCTTCTGTCTGCTCTGAGCTGTCCTCAGTCTCTCTACAATCAAGCGGACGTCCTCAGATGCTTGCGTAACCATGTCAGGAGCGAAAATCTTACGGTCACCCACTTCTTCCAATCCAATAGGGGAACGACATCTACGGCCATACAAAGCCTCATACGGTGCCATCCCGATACTCGAATGATAACTGTTGTTGTAGGCGAACTCGGCTAGTGGCAGGTGGTCATCCCAGGAGCCTCGATAATCTAGCACACACGCTCTTAACATGTCCTCCAAAGTCTGTATAGTCATCTCTGACTGACCATCTATCTGAGGATGGAAAGCGGTGCTCAAACTCAACTGGGTTCCCATGGCTTCCTGAAAATGTCCCCAAAAGTGGGATGTGAAGCGAGAATCCCTATCAGAGACTATGCTCACTGGTACACCGTGTAACCTCACTACCTCGCGTACATACAGTTCTGCTAATGAACTCAGAGTATCGGTCGCTCTCATAGCTAGAAAGTGGGCTGACTTCGTCAGTCTGTCGACGATCACCCATATAGCATCGTGATTCTTGCGGGTCCTCGGTAAACCCATCACGAAATCCATGGTGATATGCTCCCATTTTCATGTCGGTATAGGTAGAGGCTGCAATAACCCTGCACGTTTCTGATGCTCTACCTTCACCTGCTAATAAATGAGACACTTTGCCACGAAGCCTGCTACATCTTTCATCATACCCGACCACCAGTATACCTTCCGGAGGTTTTGATACATCTTGTTACTCCCCGGATGTAACATATACCTCGACGAATGAGCTTTCACCAATATCAATCTCCTGAGTCCTGGATCCTCGGGAACACACAATCTACCTCTGAACCTCAGTAGTCCATCAGAACTCAACTCAAAATCAGTCACTGTGCCCTTCTGCATCTGTCTACTCACATCCATACAAAATGGATTAGTCTGCTGAGCTACTCTGATCCTGTCCAACAGATCTGGCTCCAAGCGTAGACTAGCTATCACATAGCCTGTATCCATGTCAGAAGGCACGACTCCCAAACTGAGGCTAGCAAACTGCTCTAGCAAATCATGTTCCCTAACCATCATGTACGATACCATCCCCAGGCTCTTCCTGCTCAAGGCATCGGCTACAACGTTAGCTTTACCCGGATGATAAAGTATCTCACAATCGTAGTCCTTCAGAAGCTCTAGCCATCTTCTCTGTCTCATGTTCAGCTCTTTCTGTGAGAACAGATACTTGAGGCTCTTATGGTTGGTAAATATCTGGAACTTCTCGCCATACAAGTAGTGGCACCATACCTTCAACGCAAACACTACTGCTGCTAGCTCCAAATCATGGGTCGGATAGTTCTTCTCATGATCCTTCAGCTGTCTGGATCCATAAGCAACTACCTTCCCATCCTGCATCAATACGCAGCCCAGTCCCTGATGCGAAGCATCGGTATACACTGTAAATCCTCCTGAGCTGATAGGGATAGTGAGAATCGGAGCGGTGGTCAATCGACGCTTCAATTCCTCAAAACTCTTCTCACAATCCTCGTTCCATACGAACGGTGTAGTCTTACGAGTAAGACGTGTCAACGGAGCAGTCAACTTCGAAAATCCCTCAACGAATCTCCGATAGTATCTCGCTAAACCCAGGAAACTCCTGATCTCGGTGACTGTCCTTGGCTGTTCCCACTGAACTACAGCCTCTATCTTAGATGGATCAACTGATACACCATCTCTCGATACAACATGTCCTAAAAACGAGATCTGTGACAACCAAAAGTCACACTTGCTGAGCTTAGCATATAACTCATGCTCTCGTAACATCTGCAACACTATCCTGAGGTGCTCCTCATGCTCCTCCTTGGATCTCGAATACACCAATATGTCATCGATGAAGACGATAACAAACTGGTCCAAATATGGCTTGAACACATCGTTCATCAAAGCCATGAAAGCAGCTGGAGCATTCGTCAATCCAAATGGCATGACCAAGAACTCATAATGGCCATATCGGGTACAAAATGCTGTCTTGGGTACATCTCAACCCCGAACCTTCAGCTGATGATACCCAGACCTCAGGTCAATCTTGGAAAAGACCGGTGCTCCCTAGAGCTGATCTAACAAGTCATCAATGAGTGGAAGGGGGTATCTATTCTTGATGGTGGCCTTATTCAACAATCGGTAGTCTATACACAATCAGAGGCTCCCATCCTTCTTCCTCACAAACAGAACCGGTGCTCCCCAAAGTGAAACACTCGGTCATACAAAACCCCTATCCAACAGCTCCTGTAACTGTCTCTTGAGCTCCTCCAGCTCAACTAAGGCCATGCGATATGGTGGTCTCGAAATAGGCTCCGTACTAGGTACCAGATCTATACAGAACTCCATCTCTCTGTCTGGTGGTAACCCTGGCAATTCATCCGGGAAAACGTCTGGGTACTCACTGACCACAGTAATATCTGACAACTCCGGATGTGCCTTATCCATATCTACCACGTATGCAATGAAACCTTGATATGTCGAAGGTTTTCTAAATCAGTAATCACGTAATAATCATAACTACTCCATTCATTTATTCTTATTAAACTGTACAACATATCTAGTAGGGTTAGGAAACATAACTGTCTTAGCATAACAATCTAAAATAGCATGGTTTGCAGATAGCCAATCCATTCCTAATATTATATCAAAGTCACTCATACTTAGTAATATTAGATTGGCTGTCATCTCCTTATCCCCTACTCTCATCTTGCAGTCATTATATACATATTCTACCACTTGACTACTATTTATAGGCGTACTAATCAACATCATCATACATAATGGTGTACGCTCTACATGCTTTTCTAACTCACATGCAAATGATGGCGATACAAAATAATGCGTGGCACCAGGATCAATTACAGCATATGATTCAATATCATAAATCAGGATGTTACCTCGAATCACATCCGATGAAGCATCAGCTGTACCCTGGTCCAAAGCATGTACTCGCCCTTGACCCATCACTTATTTTCCCTTCTCCTCTGCCGTCGCTCTACCTCTCTGAGCAGACGTACCAGCTGGGGTTCTATCAAACTCCCTGCCCCTCTGTGGTGCAGTCACAAATGTCGCTGGGCACTCTCTAGCCATGTGCCCCTGTTTCCCACATCGAAAACATACCATAGCACCCTGTGAACACGGTCTATCTCCATGTGATCTACCGCATCTTCTACACTGATCTGCAGCAGGTCTCTATCCTCCTATGACAATGCCCTTTGCTGGGGCTACAGTCGGATAAGCAGGAGGTCTAGCATATCTCTCTCGTGCCTCCTCTACCCGTGATCTCTTACCGAAGAGTCTCTTCCCTCTTCGATAACTGACATCTCTAGCCGGCCTCTTCTTCTGTATATCTCGGTTACGGCTAAACTTCCCAAACTCGAAAGCATTCCTCTCGTAATCCTGCTCACATAATTGCGCCCTGCGTACTGCTTCCTCATAGGTCACTATGTCTAATGGGACCAACTTGGACTGTAGCACCGGTCTCAACCCGTCAATAAACCTGTGGACCTTCCTAGTCTCACTGTACATGGTATCCGGGTCATATCTTCATAGGGATAGGAATTGAGTCTCATACTCGTCCACAGATAAACTCCCCTGGTGTAGTCCCAAAAACTCTGCCTGAAGTTTCCGCTGTGCGGTGTCGGGAACAAACTGCCTCTTGAAGGTCTCCCGAAATATGTCCCAACTGATATCCGTGTGTCAGGATCTCAATATAGGTCGGGTGGACTTCCACTAATGTTCTGCGGCTCCCTTCAGTAGGAACGCAGCAAACGCGACCATCTCCGAGGTCGTACACTCGAAGAATCCATAAAGCTTCTCCAGCTCTGCTAACCACTCCTCAGCAGCCATTGGGTCCTTGACCCCGCTAAAGGATGGAGGTCTAAACTTTTGGAATTCTCGCAACCGATGCAAATCACATCCATATCCTAATCCACTATCACCCGAAACCGGTGGAGGTGTAGGAGTATCTACAGTCCTCTGTGCATCAGCTGTCTGCATAGGTGTATCAGGGGCAACTGCCTCTCCTGTAGCAGCTCCTGCCTCCTGTCTCTGCCTACCTGGCATCGTCTGTCCCAGTATCTCAATAATAGTCTCGAGATCGCGCTCTAATCTCGTGAAGCGCGTCTTGGCACACTCGGGTGCCTCAGTAGCACTTGGAGTCTCATGCGTAGGTAATGGTCCGGCAGCGGTTCGTCCCTCAGGTCTATCTCCCCGGCCGCGAGCCCTACCTCTCATACCTCTACCACTACGCGTATTTTGCCATATAGGCAAAGTTCATGCATTCATAATAATGAATTAGTCCATTTCCTATCTGGTATACACAGTTATATCTAAACACAGCACAGTACTATGGGGATGTACACTTTTCTATTTTCTAACACCGACTCACATCAGACCAACCCCTGCTCTGATACCATTCTGTCAGGACTCGTTCTCAATCCATGACTTTATCTAAAAATCACTATAAATTTTTTGCATTTTTTTTAACTTACCTTTCCGCTCTTCAATGGTTGGGCTGTGATTCGATGTCAGAGTCCTCACTTACCACATTATCCATTTCATACATACATGTCAATACATTATTACTGACTGTAACTGCTTTTATTATACATGTAAGATTATATAAAATCTAATACAAATACATTCCCCATAATATATATCGTATACATCACTGTGCTGTTTCTATGTTTAGATACACAACTGTACATAATATGTATACCTGGCGATCGATAGGTGTCACGCCCCGAAAATGCGGAAAATAGGGCTAATTTAAAATTTTTTACTCAATGATTCACAATGAAAGGTGCATTCTTGTGCAGTGTCATACATCATCATAATTATTATGCCTCAGGATCTCATCACTAGGATTTAAATATCATATCAAATACATTAATCCATCTCAAGTTAATTTAATCCTAATACATCCCATATAATGTCATACATCAAGTGTCTGTAATTACAATAATAGTCTGGGTACATGAAAAGATAAATATACCTCAAAGTACAAAATATATATAGCCTGGAGCTCGAATCCTCCACTAGCCACTACTCCGTACGTCGCAGGGAAGTCCTTATTCACTTGAAGAACTCTGGGGGGAAAGAAAAACAGGGTGAGCTTCTAAATCGCTCAGTAAAGGGGGGTAGGGGACTCATTTCATAAACCAAAATGCACATCACAAAACATTTATTTGTATGTGAAACTCATTTGAAAACCATAGCATGAAAATACTCAAAACGACACTCTCATGTGTCATGTCATGTGAAAACATGAAGTAAAAAGGCTCACTCTAGAGCGTTAACAAAGCATGTGAAAACAACGCGTTAAACGCTTTCTCAAATACGTGATAAAATCACAGTAAAAATAATGCACGTGGCACAGCCACAAAACACACGTGGCAAAGCCACTGATTTAATTTCTCACGTGGCATAGCCACAAAACACTCGTGGCAAAGCCACTGATTTAAATTCTCACGTGGCATAGCCACAAAACACTCGTGGCAAAGCCACTGATTTAAATTCTCGCGTGGCATAGCCACAGAATAGGGTTTCTCAACGTGGCGCAGCCACCAATTTGGGGTATAACGTGGCACAGCCACCAATGGGGTTTCTTAACGTGGCACAGCCACCAATGGGGTTTCTCAACGTGGCACAGCCACCAATGGGGTTTCTCAACGTGGCACAGCCACCAATTTGGGGTATAACGTGGCACAGCCACCAATGGGGTATAACGTGGCACAGCCACCAATGGGGTTTCTCAACGTGGCACAGCCACCTATGGGGTTTCTCAACGTGGCACAGCCACCAATTTGGGGTATAACGTGGCACAGCCACCAATGGGGTTTCTTAACGTGGCACAGCCACCAATTTGGGGTATAACGTGGCACAGCCACCAATGGGGTATAACGTGGCACAGCCACCAATGGGGTTTCTCAACGTGGTACAGCCACCAATGGGGTTTCTCAACGTGGCACAGCCACCAATGGGGTTTCTCAACGTGGCACAGCCACCAATGGGGTTTCTCAACGTGGTACAGCCACAGAATAGGTTATTCTCACGTTACCAGAACGGAGAAGAATTCAGGCTTACATGCTACCAGAGCAATGCCCGGTGTGTACTCACAACTACACACCCAAGTCTTATCACATAAGACAGGTTTGCCTTCACGTAGAACTCGTAATGATTTTCTCTTATAAAACTCATTTGAAATCATTTTGTACTCAACACAAAACGTAATAAAACCGAGTTCCAACTGGCAAAGCACACGCACACATTTCTCAAATCACAATATTGCCTTAACGTAGAGCCCAGTTATAAACTCATAAAACATTGGGCTCCAACCGGCTATAAAATCGTGTGCAATTTAATCTCAACACAAAACACTCAACATGCCTGTTTTATAAACCACAAATCATGCTAAAACAGTTTACAATTCACATACACAAATGGTTTAGATTTCCCTTACCTCTTTGCACCTCGTATAGTGCAATTGTTCCCCCCGTATCACGGACTAGCCTCGCATTCCACTCTGGAACTCCCGAGCTGTCCAAACGATGTCACAACATCAATACTCAATATCACATAAACCTCAATTCTCAAAATCGAGCATAATTGCTCATAACTCCTTAAATCCCTTAATTTCCGTAACTCTATCCCAAACTACACCCTTATTCACAACATCTCAACGTCCTACATTCCTCATGCCAATTATCTAGGCTAATTCTCCACATTGTCTATATTTCCATTTATAGCTCAAAATTCCTAGAATTACCAAAATCGCTAAATATCATTATCACTCTATCCACATTGAAATTCATCAATCCCTAACCATTTCTCAACTATTTCAACACAATTACAACCACCAATAACATCAAAATCAGCTCAAATATCAAGATCGAGGTTTAGAAATTACCCAAAGCTTGTGAGACGCACAACTCACGCCTCGATCCGATTCGTCCTTCGATTTCCAAGTATGTTGTTCTCCCCTTGATGAGGAACAACTTTCCTTCTTACCACAACAGCTGATTCGGCCGGAAATGGGTGATTTGGAGGAGTGAGAAACTAGGTTTTCGGTGGAAATGGGTTTTGGAAGAGAGAGAAAGTGAAATTGCAGAGAAAACATGGGTTCCTTATATAGACTGGAGGTAGGAGATCGATCTGCCTCTTGATGAGATCGATCTGTGTTTGAAATTTGGGGACGATCTGGGTAATTTTATGCCTAGGAGATCGATCTGTCGAGGGGTGAGATCGATCTCTTTATGGCTTTAAGAGATCGATCTGCTCCTGAGGAGATCGATCTTCTCCCCAAACAGAATCATTTGGAGATCGATCTCTTCCTCATGAGATCGATCCCTTCTCAAACAGATTCATAAGGAGATCGATCTCTTCCATTGGAGATCGATCTGCTCCTCAAATTTCTCATTCCTTGTCGTTTATAACTCACCAGATCGATCTCTCCTTCTCCCAGATCGATCTGTCCTCATACTTCATGCTCATTTTACACACTTAACATATAAATCTCCAATTATAATTCCCACAATTCATCTAGTTCAATAATTTACACTTTAAATTATTATTACATCATTAAAATATGTCTGAAATTCTCAGATCTCACAATAGGAACTAGCAGTGGACTCTGGGACACTATCCCTCGATAGCTCTCGCTCTACTGACGCTCTGTAGAGAGATGTAAAGAAAGGGGGTGAGCATACAACGCGCTCAGTAAGAAAATCAGGCAAGCAAGTAGATATCAACACTATCTACTCAAAATAATGCTATGCCTTGAAAACATTATTTCCTTTACTCGCTTTAAAAGCATGTCGTGAAATATAATATATATACTTGTACAGAATAAATCTCATGTACAGAAAATCATGCTTTCTTTCTCAAATGTAGGCAAGTAGTGCAAAACAATGCATCGTATATAAATCATGCCTTTATGTAAATCATGCAATGTATATTTAAATCACAATAAATATGGCATCAAACGATTCACAACACAAAATCGGAGTCCGATCCATCCCTCAGGTCTGTCCGTAGTTTAAATCAGTCAATCAATGTGATATATCATGTAAGACTCTGTGGTTTAATGCAAATAGTATCCTGGACTATGATCATATCCGAAAGGTGATCCCAAGCAACACAGATCTCGGTGTGCGGGGCATCACTTACTGCAACGGGAGGGGGGTCAGTCCATCACAACCGCCAGCTATATCCTCCTCAACTCCACAACAACACATGGTACAGCGTACACCTCGTGCCACTCAGACACGGTACAAAGTACACCCGTGGACCCGTCCTCACTGTCAGAGTGCCTACCATAGGTCTTAGCTCTCGCACCCGTGGAATTATCATCACAGTCAGGGTGCCTAACATAGGTCTTAGCCCTCGCGCCTGTGGAAGTATCATACCACATTCACAAATACCCTCATGCTGGCCATCCTCTCAAAATGTGACACTCAGTCACACAAGAATGCGGCATGAATAGGTACCATGTATATAATATCACATACAGTGTGCGCCCTCGAGTGCGACACACAGTCGACACTACGCTCGAACACTGTTTCACATCACAAACTCAACTCTAGTGCGAGCAATCTCCAGCAACTAGGTCAATGCATAGTTCATGTATTAAATCAAGTACGAGTAATAGCTCCCAGTACTATGCTATGCACAATATCAAATCAAGTACGAGCAATAGCTCCAGTACTATGTCATGTATAAACCATGAAGAATCAAGTACGAGCAACGCTCCAGTACTCTGTCATGTATCTCATGTAAAACTCGAGTACGAGCTAATCGCTCCAGCACTCTGTCATGCATATATCATATAAAATTAAGTACGAGTAAAACTCCAGTACTCTATCATGCATGTCATGAAAATCTAGTGCGTATAAAAATTCAGCACTAATGTTATGTGGAAAACATATGAAATCCAGTGCGAGCTATACTCTAGCACGATTCATTCTCACATAATATGATAGATGGCTCTTTAAAAGGGATTGTTTACAAAACATTAAAATCAGCACTATAAAGTGTGCTTAAGTCACATCAACCTTAAAATCTTTAGCCCATCTATTTATGTTCATGCTAAACAGCAATTAAACACTCACAATAATAGTTTCCATGCTTTTCGTAACTTTTCACAAAAGTTGACTTTTTGACTAACTAGGGGCAAAATCGTAATTTGCCACTATCGGGTCGCAATAATTATTATTCACTTTCTCTGACCCTCAGAGTTTTTAAGTGAATGTAAAAGCAGACGAAAATACGTGCAGTTATCTCTAACTACTCGCAAAAGTCCCTTACCTCGGATCACGTCAAGTGACCTCACTTCCTCGGTGCTGCTCAATCTCGTAGTCCGATCAGCTCTCAATGTAAACTCCGGAGCTGTAAATAACCATTCCTCAGGTTAATCATAATTTTCCTACTGTATTATACATTAATACAGTCTATTTTTTCTTAATGGGCCTTAAAATCCTTAATGGGCCTAACTAGGCCTTAAGTCCATTTTCATTTTATTATTCACTTTTGTTGGGCCTATTGGGCTTGTGGGGCTCACCAACTCTTATTGGGCTTGTCCTAGGCCCATTACACCCTATTGGGCCTAAAATAATTGGGCTTGGCCCATTGGGCCTCTCGATCACATGCCATGGCCGAGAGCTACCCATGCCTCGGTTTTACCATGGCATGCCATCCATGCCTATTACCTAGCCATTTTCACTAAGGCATTTTCACAAACACTTGGTAGGCAACATTACCAATCATCATATAGTTCATTTAGGCATTTTATCAAACACCTTGATTGCTAACAAATTACATGTATTAATTAATCAAATTGATTAATTCTAATTACACCATTAACATTAATACATGTACACTAATCCATTTATGTCTTAAAATTATATTGACATAATTTAATATCCTATTGATCACTCTCGACCTAACCCATTTCATGGTGATTTAATATGTTTTAATGCTTAAAACATATATCAACATACTTGAAATTATTCATACATTAACATATATGAAATTGGAAATTAGAAAATATACCAATTGTTGTGTTCACCCTTTGGCCGAAACTTTGGAGGCTCTCGGTTTGCACTCTATGGCTCCTTGATAGCCAATTCCAACATATGTCAATCTCCTTTCAATTTGGAACAACTTCTATGAAGAATGCAAGTTCCAAATATGCCTAACTCCTAGTGATTTCTAGTGAGAGAAAGCTTGGATAATATGTTTCAATGGTGTTTTCTTCTAGCCGGATTTGGTGTGATGAAGATGACAATGGTGTGGCTGAATTTATAAGCCATATACTTAGCCATTAAGCTTTACTTTTCAGCCATTATGCTTGACTTTCCAAACCTTAGCCATGAGTCACCTTATGAGTCACCTTATGAGTCATAGTTAACTTTAACTATGATTAGATATTTATCTCATGGGTTTTTCCAATTGGGCTTCTCGGTTTGGGCTTTCCTAATGGGCTTTCAGGCTGAAATTTTTACTATACCTCGGGCCTTTAATTGTCTCAAAATTTGGCCGATCAATTGGTCCAACAATTCGGTCTATAGGACCTAAGAAATTCGATATACGTTTAGTATACCTTAATGGGCTTTAAAATTTTTACCTTAGGCCCATCCCGTTTTTAACCATTAAATTTATTTCGAAATCCTTCCGAATAAATTTTCCTTACTTCCGGGGATGATTATCTTGTATTCTGGCCAAGAATATTTTTCCCCAAATTTTTCTCCATATTTAGGTTAATTTTTAACCATGATTAGTCAACTATGATAAAAGTCCACTTTCTTAACTATAGTTGACTTTTTCCTTAACCATTGACTATGTTGACTTTTTCTTAAAATTTCGAGAGCGTCATATCTTATGTCTTACACTCTCGTCTTTATATTCCAATCGCTCCCGGTGGATAATTTCACCCGAAACTCCTTTTCTCGCCAAAAAGGTCCATTTTACCCTTTTTAGCTTTACACTCGTTTTGTATGTACGAGTCTAAATCAAGTGACTTTTCTTCATGAGCTCTTTACGCTCTCTTATTTTAAGTTCTTATTTTCAGTCAGAATGATTTAGAATAACTCGGTTTAGCCTGTGATACCCATCGCTCACATTAGGCATTTTATGTAGCTTTTGCGTGTTAAATCATTTCAATAACACTTTAAGTCTAGTAAATACTCTTCTTATGATTCAACTATAATTACATAGTGTTCATACACATAGGAATCATAAGGTACAAGCTACAAAAAATCCGGGTCTGACAAATGTATTTGTATTAGATTTTATATAATCTTACATGTATGATAAAAGCAAGTACAGTCAGTAATAGTATGTTGACATGTATGTATGATATTGGATGATGTGGTAAGTAAGGACTCTGACATCGAATCACAGCCCAACCATTGAAAAGAAGAAAGGTAAGTCAAAATGCGAAAAATTTACAGTAATTTTTGGTTAAAGTCATAGATTGAGAAGGGTCCTGACAGATTTTTCTTTTCAAATGTATTATATTTAATCATATTAATCTTCAAAAATAAAATTCTTCTTAATTTAAATTTTAATTATTTCAAACAGTATTTCAAAACTTTCAAATTTTAAATTAATTTTGATTTTGACTAATTTTAAATATAAATTATTTTATGCTATGTTATTTCAATTTAAATTAATTACATTTATCAAATCAATTTAGATGAACTCGAATTTTTTGGGTTCACATCAATTTTGAGCTCTTAACACTAGTTGACTTATAACAAAAAAGGACAAAACATAAAACAAATATAATATGATACTTAATAGTGAACATAATAAAAACTATTTTTTATAAATCTTATAAATTTCATATAAAAAGTAAGTATTAACATGATATTCTTTTAAGAAAATGTTTCTATGATAAATAATAAATAAATAAATAAATAAAAGTAAAAAAAATTAAAATTTAATAGCTTTTCAATATATTTTTTAATTATTATTTGAATTTTGAGTAATTAATATATTTCAAATAATATTAAATTTAAATTTTAAATAATTGACTTAATAGTTAAATAACGAAAATATTTATTTATCATATAAAATAAAAAATTTGAGATAAAATATTAATTTTTTATAATGAGTTAAAAGTAAATTAGGTTAGCATTTCAAGTACATAAATAAAATTTATCCAGTAATTAGATTTCGATATCAATTTTGTCGTTTATTTTTTGGTAAATGATATCAATTATCGGTTTAATTTAACAAGAATTACCAATCAATTGAGGCGAAACCAAACGATAACCATGCGGACATGGCAAAACGTGATTGGGTAAATGATGAAAGTGAACGTGGCAAAACTAAACGACCTCTGTATTTGGTTTCTGACTTTTCTGACTTTCCCAAGGTTTTCCTTCCTCGACCCCGAACGCGTCCTGAAAGAAAGTGGAAGTCCCTCCTATAAATCCTCACTGTTATAGACTGCAACATCTTAAAGCAATATGTATCCAAGGTGCCATCTCTCCATACTTCGACTTTCAATCTTCCTCCTCCTTTTCTTTCTTTTCCCTCTTTCCCTCCTCGCCCGCCCTTTCGTTCTCGTCCTCTCCCAGGACGATCTCAAGGACGCCCAAAACGACGACGCTTCCCCTCTCGAATCCGACTCTTCCTGGGACGACGACGATTTCGGCGGTACCCATGTTAAGCCTGACGACGAGCTCGACCCTGGATCATGGCGCCGACTCTTCGAAACCACTACCAGCACCAGCTCTACCTCCGACGACGGCTCGCTTGGCTCCTACTACGCCGCCGTTGATAAAATGATCTCCGCTTCAACAAATGGAGATACCAGGCAGATGGAGGAAGCCGCGGCGGAGATCGAGACCGCAGCAAATAAGGAAGGTGATCCGCACGCGCGGTCGGTGTTAGGGTTTTTGTATGGGATGGGAATGATGCGAGAAAGAAACAAAGCTAAAGCGTTTTTGAATCATTATTTCGCTGCCGAAGGTGGCAATGCTCAGTCCATGATGGCTTTGGCTTATACTTACTCGCGACAAGACGTATGCTTTTCTTTTTATTTATTTTTTTAAAATGTGGCTTACCTTTTGTGTTTATTGTTAATTTTCCTGAAAAATTGTCGTTTTTAAAATTTTCAGATGTATGAACAAGCGGTTAAATTATATGCTCAATTGGCAGAAATAGCGGTAAACAGTTTTTTGATATCGAAAGATTCTCCGGTAATCGAACCGATTAGGATACACAATGGGGCAGAGGAAAATAAGGAAGCTTTAAAGAAGTCAAGAGGGGAAGACGATGAAGATTTTCAGATATTGGAATATCAAGCACAGAAAGGGAATGCTGCTGCTATGTACAAAGTGGGCCTTTTTTACTATTTCGGATTGAGAGGGTTGCGGCGTGATCATGCCAAGGCTTTGATGTGGTTTTTGAAAGCTGTGGATAAAGGGGAGCTTAAGTCCATGGAACTTCTTGGTGAGATTTACGCTAGAGGAGCTGGGGTTGAAAGGAATTACACCAAGGCTCTTGAATGGCTTTCACTTGCATCCAAACAGGGTCTTTATTCAGCTTATAATGGGATGGGCTATTTGTATGTTAAAGGTTATGGCGTGGAGAAAAAGAACTACACCAAAGTATGTTCATTTTTCTATTCACTGCGTAAACTTCTTGACTATTTTTCCATGCTTTATATAGCGTGCATAAGTCCTTTTACTTTTTTTCGCGTCTTGATATAGCTTTCAGGTTACAGGCTCGTGCCCTATGTTTCAACAGTAATCTTGACATTACTTGAAAATTTCACTTCAATGTGAATTATCTTCCTACTTAGTGCTGTTTAGCTCTATACTGGCTCTGGTTTATGGTTTTTCACCTTATAGAATGTTTTGAAGATTGAAACTTAATGGCAGACTATGATCCTGAGTTCTATTTTCAAGCTGCTCTTTCATCAATTACTAATATGGAATGCTTCAGATTTTCTGGTTGTTATTGTTTTGAATCTGGGGACAATGAAAGTAGCTGAGAGTTCAATGGATTTTTTTTCCTTAAAAGATAAATGTCCCCATTTCAGACCACTTAAGACAAAAAATAATATCTGAATAGCTTGTACTTTATCATTAGAACGTCAATTGCAGTGTTTTGTCAGAAATTGATACCTATTTTCTGCAGGCAAAAGAGTACTTTGAGAAGGCTGCTGATAACGAGGATGCTGGTGGGCACTATAACTTAGGAGTAATGTACCTTAAAGGGATTGGAGTGAAGAAGGATGTGAAGATTGCTTGTAAATGTTTTATTGTGGCAGCCAATGCAGGTCAACCAAAGGCATTTTATCAGTTGGCTAAGATGTTTCATACTGGTATTGGGCTTAAAAAGAATCTTCCTATGGTAAATACTATGGTTTATTCTTATAGTTCCTGTTTTCTAATTTTCACCTTCTTAAGAGTTCTATAGCTTTATGACTTACACACTTAAAACTCTATGTTTTGTGTTGGGTACAGAAAGAATAGTGTTTCTCATCATAATTTTTATCCTCTCAAGTTATGCTGAATGCATGATTTTTCACCCTTGTCCTAATTTCTATTGAGGTTTTAGTGTAAATAAATACAGCTTACTGCAATATTTCTATATTTTTATTTTTCTTTATATTATGCAAAATTTAGGTTTGAGTTCTTAAAGTCCTCTGAGAACATAGGATTTGCTTCATTTTGCACCCAAAAGAGTTTGTTCATTCTCTTATAAGAACTTGGTTTTAACTGGTATGTTGTTACCTGTCATACCAACAAGTGTCCTACATAGTGAGGAAAATTATTTAAATGCTTGAGCGGAAAATGTATTTATCCTGTAAAGAGTTTAATTTTGTCTTTACATGCCTTCAGCTAGATTGGCTGCTGTCCATGACTTGTATTCTCATTGTGTCACTTAACATAGAATGGGTCTTGATAATTTCTAATTCTTGATCTGGCAACTTGATGAAAAATGGGACTGCTTTCTTTACTTCTACACATACTCTTCTTTTTCACTGGCCTAATAGAGAAAAAAAAAAAAAAAGAAAACAAATCTCCACCATTGGAGAAAAATCTGACATTTATACTTGCACTGAAAAAGTCACCATTAATATAACTCACCTTTTCTTATATTTCGTATGTGGATTGCGACATTAATCTCTTTGGATGAATGATGTTAATGTCCTGAAAGATCAACTGATGTCCATAAATAAAGTTGAGTTTCTTTTTATTTTATTTTTTTTACCCAGGCTACCGCATTATACAAACTGGTTGCCGAACGGGGTCCATGGAGTTCCCTGTCTAGATGGGCACTGGAGTCATACCTAAAAGGTGATGTGGGAAATGCATTCCTCTTGTATTCTAGGATGGCTGAGCTAGGCTATGAGATAGCACAGAGTAATGCTGCATGGATCCTTGACAAGTATGGTGAGCGCAGCATGTGCATGGGTGAATCTGGGTTTTGCACTGATGCAGAAAGGCATCAACGTGCTCATTCTTTGTGGTGGCAAGCTTCCGAGCAGGGAAACGAACATGCTGCATTGCTTATTGGGGATGCATATTACTATGGTCGAGTATGTGTCTGTAGTCTCTATAGAGAAAGGCATTGTTTAGTATTTGGGATAATTTTCTCGAGTATTACTTTCATATTACTCTGCTGAGGTTTTCTATAACTTCTTTTCTCTTTCAGGGAACTGTGAGGGATTATGAGCGTGCAGCAGAAGCTTACATACATGCAAAATCCCAATCTAATGCACAAGCCATGTTCAACCTTGGATACATGCATGAGCATGGCCAAGGACTTCCATTTGACCTCCATCTTGCCAAGCGTTACTATGATCAGGCGCTAGAGATAGATCCTGCAGCAAAGTTACCTGTCACTCTGGCTCTCACAAGTTTGTGGATACGAAAGAATTATGCTGATAGTTTTCTGGTGAGTTGCTCTTTGTGGAATATGTCCTCCCTGCTCCCTACAGCTCCGCCTTGCCCTAACTATGTCTGAAGATCAGACAAAATGCTGTTCAATCTTTAATGCAATTATGTTCCATTCACTTTGACAAAATGCTTACAATTGCACACGAATTGGAGCTCATGATTAGCTATTTCCCCGTTAATTGTGGTTCTCACCTTGTCTTGCATTCCATCTTTTATGAATGCAAATGTTAGTCCTAGTTCCTCTTACTACATGGATTCTAACAGTAAAACCAGAACCTTGCTTAACATCTTCAAGACCTGTGAAAGTGGCTTTGATGGATATTGCTAATGAATGTAATGTCCTTGGCATTGCATGCAGGTTGATTGCTCTTGATATGCTCCTTGAGATGGTGATCAGAAATTTCTGCTGAGACTGTGTGAACATAAATGGATCTCGAAATTATTTTTACATCTTTATAGAGAGAAAATAGCCTCAACAACTTTCTATACATTATGTTCCCTTTTGGTGGTTTTTCATTCTCATTAGGTTAGTGTGTGGAAGAAAACCCTGGAATTCTGCTTTTCTTGAAAATTGCACATAGAAATTCCATGATAATTTGGAACTTTCCTAAGAAAAGGAAAAATACAGAAAACAAACAGAGGTTTATAAAGTTTTTGCTCCTTTTAGCTAGTCTTTTGCTTTTACATCTCGTAATGAGTTTTGAACACTGACTATATAAAAATCATCTCAAAGAGTTACAGCATTTCATTTAGTTTTTGTCTGCATTGGAAGAAAAGAAGGAAATCTTGAAGATGATTAGTTATTGGTGTGTCGGTAGAGAATACGAAGTGTTTTTTTGTTTCTTTTGCCTTCTAGTCAAGATGAGTCAGTGTCAGTGGATAGTATAAGATTGGTTCTTTTCTCTCGGTTGGAGATTACTGGATTTCCACCTGTTGTTCTGGTTAGGCTTCTGACACTATCGCTTTTTTGTTGTTTTTATTAGGTCCACTTAATCGATTCCTTGCCTGAAGTCTATCCGAGAGTGGAAGACTGGGTGGAGAATGTGATCTTGGAGGAAGGAAATGCAACAATATTGACTCTATTTGTGTGTTTACTCACTGTTCTATACCTTCGCGAGCGGCAACGCAGGCATGCCATTGCTGCCGCTGAGGCACACCGGCATAACGAGCATGTCGCACCTGCTCCGCACTAATTTGCCACTGCTGTTATTCAGATTACATGTGTTTTTGGTTCGCTGTCATCTGAAATGTTAAAATTTCCATAGCAATATAATGTCGGCTTCTTTGCTGGTTGTAGAGAGCTTTTACATTGTACAATAGAGAATGTCTTGGTTGAAAAACGTTCATTGACTCCATATCAAAACATATATTATATGCTAATTTCAGTTACCAAAGAGAGCTAAATCGGGTTAGTTGCTATATTAAATTAATCAATTCGTTTGCACCAAATTTATTTTCATTGTTGATCCAGGATTTTTCTCCCACCCATGATGAACTACCTACCTAGTCACCTTGGTTCAGTTGGTCTTGTAGAAAAAATCACGAGTCGAATGTGGAATCAGGGTAAAGAGAGAAATTGTTCTAAAAGATTATGATGAATTTTATCTGCCTTTTTAAGATTTAATCTTAATTAAATTTTAGTTAATTGGCTTCAAAAATGAACTTTATTATTTTATAAGATATGTTAGTTGTTTTGCTAGTTAATTGTTAAGTTAATAATTAAAAGTTTAATTTTAAGATTATTTTATCTCTTGAAATTTTTTTAATATTTCAATCAACAATAAAAATACTAAAAATAATTGAAATGTTAGTTTTTTATTTATAATTTATTTTTTGTTTTATTATTTTATTTATTGATAAAAATTATAATCTAGAAGTTTGAAATTTAAAGAATATTATCATACATTTCTCAAGTAATAATTTAGGGTGAATGAAAATAAAGAATGATAAATTTAAAAAATTTTAGGTTGGATTTTTTTGTTATTGTACATTTTCTGTTAACTATATTTAACGGTTTTAAGTTATTTGGATTTAAATGTCTATTTTTAAAATTAATGAAGAAAAATTAGATTAGAATCAAAAATTAAGAAGATAGCTGGAATTTACCCAAAAGATTATTATATTATATAGTTGAATTCTTATAAATTTGTCTCTTTTAAAGTCATGGTTTCAACTCGTGTAAATATAAAAAGTTAATAAGCTTCTTTATCGAAGAATTAATAATTTTGTTTTAAAATTTAATAAAATTTCAGTGCAGTATAAATTAGTAATTGGATAAAAAAATACAAAATATAATACTAAATATATGCAAGAACTAGAAAAGCATTTTAGATGTTAACTTGTAAAAATTTATCATATTTAAGAATTTTTTTATTTTAAGAACAAAAATGTATAAAATATATTACATAAATAAATTTGGAGGAAGATTTTTATGAAAATTAAAAGCTATAGAGTTGCTAGAGGGTTGAAAGAATGTGAAAATTAAATATACATGTTTTTTAAGATAATAACAATTTACAATATAAAACTTTTTATATTAATAACCAATCTAAAGTAATACTCAATAATAAATCCAAAAAATATTAATTTAGAGGAGTTTTACAAATATAGTTATTGAGTTATCTCTTATGACACTAAAATCGTTAGGTAATCATTTAGGTGTATCAGATGCCAATTAATTAAGCATGTCATTTAATTTTAATTCTAATTTAATTTAAATGGAATTTTTGATAGATAGAATAGATGACTTATAATTCTCGAAGGATTATCAAGTTAAAGAGCCTTTTAAAAATTGTAAATACATGTTCGAAACATGAAAAATAATAATTGAAAAGGTCACCAAATAACTTTAAATCAAATAAAAAGATATATATAAATTTGTAATCAAGTGATATTTATTAAAGAGAGAGCTTATTGAGTTTGAAACTTCAAACTCAAGGACGTTTCACGATATTAATAAAGTTAATGTGCAGGGCTTTGTTTGATTGGGAACGAGTAAGCTTACAAATACATCAACAAATAATACAAAATCTTTATATTGAAAGCAAAAAGTGTTACAAGTTGGGGCTCACGGAGAGTAAAGAGCAAACCTATCCATAGAGACTAAGGAAACAGATAAAAGCCAAGAAACTTGAATAAGAGCTACTGGGGATTTTGTTTGATTGTGTTGAAAGAGGTATGGTTTGTTGGTTAAACACTTCTATTAGTAAAGCTCGTGATTTCATAGGATCATGCCACATGTCCTTACTTTTAGTCCTGTCATAAGGTTTGTCATGCTTGTCAAATTTTTTTTTTTTTGGTTTTTAAGATTATGGCTCACAAAGCCTTTTTTTTTTTTTAATGCAATAATTACTTTCATTTCCAACATTTAGCGGATGATTTTAGCATCACATGACTTTAGCTTGATCATGTAAGAGATCTGTCTAGTTTTTATCGCGTCGAAAGTGCGATGAGAAATCAAGGTTAAAAAAAAAACAATTGGTCGTGGAATCATTAGGCACAACCAACAGTACTAAGGGATGCATTTGGTATCCTCCCTCTAATGCAGTTGGCTTTGTGTCCTATGAAACCCAATTTTTTTGTACTAATATTTATTTAAAAACTAAGATGAGAAGTTCAACAACTTATTTAAATGTTCATGTAAGGCTCAAAGTAATCGAGACGTTTGAAATAGTGGTATGAAGCCCGAGGTAAGAGTTCAAATTGAAGTATTCTTCAAGAAAGTATATTTATAAGTATGTTTTGGTGGATAGAAAGTGAAACTAAGGTATTGGAAGTGAAAAAACTAGTAAAACTTGAGTTAGCGCTAAACCGAACAATTGGGCCTAGAAATAAAAATAAATTTGGAATAAATTCTAGAAATTCATAAAAATTATTCCGAGGCCCTACGAAATTAAAGTAAAGTATATTTGAGTTGGAGAATCAAAATTAAGTGGAAATCTCGAGATTTCGGTGATCAAATTAATTTTTAAAGGAAACTGAAAACCTTAAGCAATTTCGATCTGTAATGATTAAATCGGGCAAAATGGGCTCAAACGGAAACCTTTTCTTAAACAAGTCGGGTCCAAATTTTTATGGGACACACTAGAGACTTAGTATAAGACATGGGAAGTGAAAATTTTGAAGAAAATAGGCTGAAAATATTTTTCTTGGATTTTACAAAACAGGTGCAGGTTCCTGGCCTAGAAATCTGCAGACCCATAAAAAATCACCGAATTTGGAGACCTTCAAGAAGGCCTTTGACTCTGGTATTTTCCAGAATAAACTTAGACTCAATACACTTTGTGGAAAGGTAAAAACCAACCCAAACCGACCTTAGATGAGAGAGAACCACTCCCACAAAATTGCCGTAGGTGTCATCTACAGGGTCTCCTTGTGTGAATTGTTTGGCCACCTTTCGGCCACTTTTAGACTTTGGTCAAGAAGGATAAAATCTTCTCTCTTAAGTCCTCTAGAACCTATAAAAACTTCAGCCTTAAAGGAGCTCATTTGCTAGGTGAAAAGTTAGTGAGAAGAATAGGAACAGAAGCTGCCCTGTTTCAGGTAAGAGAGAAAACTTAAATTTGAAAGTTTTTGGTTGGTTTTTGAGGTTGTTTTTTTTTTTTTATGATTTTAAGTTGTATATATGTTGATTTACAGCTGAGAATCTTTTTTGGAGCAAAAGAGTGGTCAAAGTTGATCAACTAAGGTAAGAAGTTGATGGAAGATGATGATCTTGATTTATGTTGTTGTTGGATGATTTTTGGTTAAGTAGAATTTGAAGAAAAATTTTCTAGGAGCATGTATAGGTTCGGCCAGCACATGTGTGTTAGGGTAGGGTATGGACTGGTTAGCCGCCAATAGAGTAAGTTTAGACTACTATACCAAGACTGTAACCTTCTCCTTACCTGATAAATTCGAAGTATGTTTTGCAGTTAAGAAATAAAATATACGATATTTTGAAGTATAAAATTGGTGTAACCATTGATGTTTTATTTCATGAAGGTTATAAAGCTTTCGTCTCTAATACGAGCCGAGGACATCCAAGTATTCAGGATATACTGATTGTTTGCGAGTTTCCAGATGTGTTTTCGGATGAATTATCGGGGTTACCACCGGAGAGAGAGCTGGAGTTTACTATTGATTTAATGCCAGATACCCAGCCAATCTCTAAACATCCTTATAGAATGACACCAATTGAATTAGAGGAATGAATAAGCAATTGCAAGAGTTGCTTGACAAAGGTTTTGTAATGCCTAGTGTGTCACCTTGGGGAGCTCCGGTTCTATTTATCAGAAAGAAGGATGGTAGCCTCCGATTATGTATAGACCACAAGTTACTGAACAAGGTTACAGTAAAAAACAAGTACCCCCTACCCAAAATTGATGACTTATTTGATTAGCTGAGAGGGGCTTCAGTGTTTTCTAAAATTGATATGAGGTCTGGCTATCACTAGTTAAGAATTATAAAGGAAGATGTGCCAAATACAACATTAAGGACGAGATATGGCCATTATGAATTCATGGTGATGCCTTTTGGCCTGACCAATGCCCTTGCTGCTTTCATGAGTCTGATGAACGAAGTATTCCGAGATTATCTGTATCGATTTGTAATTGTCTTTATTGATGACATCTTGGTTTACTCTAAGTAGCGGGATGAGCATGGTCAGCATTTGAGGACCGTGCTCTAGACTCTTCGAGAGAAACAACTGTATGAAAAATTGAGTAATTGTGAATTCTGGTTGGAATAGATAGTTTTCCTCGATCATATTATATCCAAGTACGGGGTCTCAGTTGATCCTTCCAAGGTTGAGGTAGTACTTAAGTGGGAGGGGCCGAGGACTGTGACAGAGATTCGAAGTTTTTTAGGATTGGCGGGGTACTATAAGAGATTTATAGGGGGATTCTCTAAAATAGCAGTTTCGCTGACTAGGCTCACACGTAAAGGGGTTCCTTTTGTATGGTCAGAAGCTTGTGAGCAGAGTTTTCAGGAGCTCAAATAGAGATTGACTCTCACACCTATCCCGACTATTCTGAGCGGATCGGGGGGATTTGCGATATATTGTGATGCCTCACATCAGGGTTTGGGATGTGTAATGTGACTCCCTGGAAGCGCGAAAAACAGGGCAAATTTAAAACTTTTTCACATCCATTCATAATAAAGGGTGCATTCCTATGCAGTGTCATATATCATCATAAATATCATACCTCAGGATCTCATCATTTTATTATTATATTTCATACAATATACATTACTCAATCCAAGGTTAATTAACCCTAATACATCCCATACATCATTGTAAAACAAGTGTCTGTAATTACAATTTTAGTCTGGGTACATGAAAAGATAAATTATACCTCAAATACAATATATGGCCTGGAGCTCAAGTCCTCAACTAGCCACTACTCCGTACGTCGCAGAAAAAACTCTCTTCACTTGAAGAAATCTGGGGGGAAGAGAAAACAAGGTGAGCTTCAAAATCGCTTAGTAAGGGGGTAAAGGACTTATCAATGAAACAATGATTTGCACAGCACAGTCATTTTATCTCGTAGTTGAAACTAAATTAAAACGTAGCATGAACTCAGTAAAACATCATTCTCATCTCATTTCTCTAAAATCATGTAAAACATGAGTGTACATAACACAGTACAAATCACAGTCACAAGCATGTGGAAATCAGAATGCGATAATGATTTTTTCTCATTAAAACGTGATAAAAATCACATCAATAGAATGCACATGGCACTGCCACAAAATACAACTCATGTGTATCAAAAGGTGACTAGGCAATAAAACTCATATAAAACTCTTCATGGCACATCATAATAAATCTCCTCTGGGTGCGCATCCCAGGCATCCTCAAAAGAGGGAACGTCGAAAATATGGTCGTGTACATGGTATATGGGACTTACACGTTACCAAAACAAGGCCCGACCTTACATGTTACCAGAGCAATGCCTCTCCTTATGCACACTATCACGTGGTCCATGGGTTGGTTCCCAAACGGCCCACTCTATCGGTCTTACATGCTACCAAAGCAAGGCCACACATCGTTACTAGAACGGGGGTCATCTCACGTTACCAAAACGAAGACATCTCTCGTTACGAAAATGGAGGAATATCGGACTTGCATGCTACCAGAGCAAGGCCTGGACTTACATGTTACCAGAGCAAGGCCTCCCAACGCTATCAAAGCGGAGGAATTATCAGACTTACATGTTACCAGAACAAGGTTCGATGTGTATTCGACATGACATGCCTAAGTCTCAATCATTAGCCATTATCATATAAAATGTTTTGCCTTCACGTAGAACTCATAATGGTTTCTCTCATAAATCTCATTTAAAACATTTTTGTACTCAACACAAAACATGATAAAACCGAGTTCTAACCGGTAAAACCATGCACACATTTCTCAATCTCATTACGCCTTAACGTAGAGCCCAAATCTCTTTTTTTTTTCTTTTTTTACGTTTTAAACACAAAACGATTGTAAAACATTTTCACGCTTAATTTACAACTCATAAAAGTTGGGCCCCAACCGACTATAAAATTGTCAGGACCCATTCTCAATCCATGACTTTAACCAAAATCACTACAAATTTTTCGCATTTTTTTAACTTACCTTTCCTCTCTTCAATGGTTGGGCTGTGATTCGATGTCAGAATTCTCGCTTACCATATTTTCCATTATCATACATACATGTCAATATACTGTTACTGATTGTAACTACTTTTATAATACATGTGAGATTATATAAAATCTAACACAAATACATTCCCCATAATATATATCGTATACATCACTGTGCTGTTTCTATGTTTAGATATATAACCGTACAAAGTCTGTATACCTGGCGATCGATAGGAACTAGCAGTGGACTCAGGAATACTATCCCTCGATAGCTCTCGCTCTACTGATGCTCTGTAGAGAGATGTAAAGAAAGGGGGTGAGCATACAACGCGCTCAGTAAGGGAATCAGGCAAGCAAGTAGATATCTACAAAATCTACTCAAAATAATGCTATGCCTTGAAAACATTATTTCCTTAACTCACTTTAAAAGCATGTCCTTAAATATATATATGTATACTTGTACAGATTAAATCCCATGTACAGAAATCATGCTTTCTTTCTCAAATGTAGGCATGTAGTGCAAAACAATGCATCTTTATATAAATCATGCCTTTATGTAAATCATGCCATGTATATTTAAATCACAATAAATATGGCATTTAAATCATTCACATCACAAAATCGGAGTTCGACCCATCCCTCAGGTCTATCCGCAATTTAAATCAGTCAATCAATGTGATATATCATGTGAGACTCTGTGGTGAAATGTAAATAGTATCCTGGACTATGATCATATCCGACATGTGATCTCAAGCAACACAGTACTCGGTGTACGGGGCATCACTACTGCAACGGGAGGGTGGTCAGTCCATTACAACCGTCAGCTATACAACAACACACGGTACAACGTACTCCCATACCCCGGGCACGGTACAAAGTACACCCGTGGACCTTACATCACAGTCGGGGTGCTTGCCATAGGTCTTTGCCCTCAAACCATGGAATATCATACCACGTCTATATTACCCTCACGCGGATATCCTCTCACAAGATGTGACACACAGTCACACAAGGACTCTGGCATGGGTTTTAACATGTATTATATATCACATACAGTGCGCGCATTGAGTGCGACTCACAGTCGACACTCCGCTCAAACACTGTTTCACATCATAAACTCAACTCTAGTGTGAGTAAACCTCCAGCAACTAGGTCAATGCATAGTTCATGTATTAAATCAAGTACGAGCAATAGCTCCAGTACCATGCTATGCATAATATCATCAAATTAAGTACGAGCAACAACTCCTGTACTATGTCATGTATAAACCATGAAGAATCAAGTACGAGCAACGCTCCAGTACTCTGTCATGTATCTCATGTAAAACTCGAGTACGAGCTAATCGCTCCAGCACTCTCTCATGCATATATCATATAAAACTGAGTACGAGTAAGAACTCCAGTACTCTATTATGCATGTCATGGAAATCTAGTACGAATCAAAATCCAGCACTAATGTATGTGAAAAATTTATGAAATCCCGTGTGAGCTGTGCTCTAGCACGATTCATTCTCACATAGTATGATAGATGGCTCTTTAAAAAGGGATGGTTTACAAAATGTTAAAATCAGCACTATAAAGTGTGCTTAAGTCACATCAACCTTAAAATCATTAGCCCATCTATTTATTTTCATGCTAAACAGCAGTTAAACACTCACAATAGTAGTTTTAATGCTTTTTGCAACTTTTCACAAAAGTTGACTTTTTGACTAACTAGGGGTAAAATCGTAATTTGCCACTATTGGGTCGCAATAATTATACACTTTCTCTGACCCTTAGAGTTTTTAAGTGAATGTAAAAGCAAACGAAAATACGTGCAGATATCTCTAACTACTCACAAAAGTCCCTTACATGTAATCACTCGAGAAATTTCACTTTCTCTGCGCTGCTCGTTTCAGCAATCCGATATGCTTCTCCAATACTCTCTGGAGCTGTATAACCATTTATCAGGTTAATTACACTTTTCCTACTGTATTTCACATTAAATACAGTCTATTTCCCTTAATGGGCCTTAATAATCCTTAATGGGCCTAACTATGCCTTAAGCCCATTTTCATTTTACTATTCATTTTAGTTGGGCCTATTGGGCTTGTGGGGCCCACCAACTCTTATTGGGCTTGTCCTAGACCCCTTACATCTTATTGGGCCTAAAATATTTGGGCTTGGCCCATTGGGCCTCTCGGCCACATGCCATGGCCGAGAGCTATTCATGCCATCGGTTATGCCATGGCATGCCATCCATGCCTATTTCTTAGCCAATTCATTTAGGCATTTTCATAAACACTTGGTTGGCAACATTCCTAACCATCATATAGTTTATTTAGGCATTTTATCAAACACCCTGATTGCCAACTAATTACATGCATTTATTAATCAATTTGATTAATTCTAATTACACCATAATTATTAACACATGTACATTAATCCATTTATGCCTTAAAATCATATGGACATAAATCAATGTCTCACCACTCACTCTCGGACTAACCAACATCATATTGATTTAATATGTTTCAATGCTTAAAACATATATCAATATACTTAAAATCATTCATACATTAACATATATGAAATTGAAAACTAGAAAATATACCAATTGTTGTGTTCACCCTTTGGCCGAATCTTTGAAGGCTCTCGGTTTGCACTCTATGTCTCCTTGATAGCCAATTCCAACATATGTCACTCTCCTTTCAATTTGGAACAACTTTCATGAAGGATGCAAGTTCCAATTATGCCTAATTCCTAGTGATTTCTAGTAAGAGAAAGCTTGGATGATTTTGTTTTAATGGTTTCTTCTTCTAGCCGAATTTGGTGTGATGAAGATGACAATGGTGTGGCTGAATTTATAAGCCACTTACTTAGCCATTGAGCTTTACTTTCCAGCCATTAAGCTTGACTTTTCAAGCCTTAGCCATGAGTCACCTAATGAGTCACCTTATGAGTCATGGTTAGCTTTAACTATGGTTAGATATTTATCTCATGGGCTTTTCCATTTGGGCTTCTCGGTTTGGGCTTTCTTAATGGGCTTTCGGGCTGAAATTTTTACTATGTCTCGGGCCTTTAATTGTCTCAAAATTTGGCCAATCAATTGGTCCAACAATTCGGTCTAAAGGACCTAAGAATTTCGATATACATTCAGTATACCTTAATGGGCTTTAAAATTTTCACCTTAGGCCCATTACGTTTTTAACCATTAAATTTATTACGAAATCCTTCCGAATAAATTTTCCTTACTTCCGGGGATGATTATTTTGTATTCTGGCCAAGAATATTTTTTCCTAAATTTTTCTCCACACTTGGGTTAATTTTTAACCATGATTAGTCAACTATAGTAAAAGTCCACTTTCTTAACTATAGTTGACTTTTTCCTTAACCATTGACCAAGTTGACTTTTTTTCAAAATTTTGAAAGTGTCATATCTTATGTCTTACACCCTCGTCTTTATGTTTCAACCGTTCCCGGTGGATAATTATACCCGAAACACCTTTTCTTGCCAAAAAGGTCCATTTTACCCTTTTTAGCTTTTACTCTTGTTTTCTATGTTCGGGACTAAATCAAGCTGACTTTCCTTCATGAGCTCTCTATGCTCTCTCATTTTAAGTTTTTATTTTCAGTCAAGATGATTTAGATTCACTCGGTTTAGCCTGTGACGCTTATAGTCCACATTAGGCTTTTTATGTAGCTTTTGAGTGTTAAATCATTTCACTAACACTTTAAGTCTAGTAAATACTTTTCTTGTGATTCAACTATAATAACAGAGTGTTCATACACATAGGAATCGTAAGGTACAAGCTACGAAAAATTCGGGTCTGACAAAAATCGTGTGCAATACTCATTCACAACTCATAAAACATGCTTGTTTTCTCAAATCACAATTTCATGCTACAATATTGTCACAAATCACACGCACAAACGAGTTTAAGTTTTCCCTTACCTCTTTGCACCTCATATAGTGCAATCGTTCCCTCGTATCACGGACTAGTCTCGCATTCCTCTCTGAAACTCTCGAGCTGTCCAAACGAAGTAAAAACATCAATAACCCAACTCAATCGCATTATTGAGCACACATTTGCTCATATTCTCATTAACACCTCAAATAACTCAATTCTCACAACTCTATAACAATTCACATTCTCATCCACTACATCTCAGAATTCTACATTTCTCACACCATATTCCATGCTAGATTCACCTCATTGTCTCAATTCCAATTTATAGCCATAATTCCCAAAATTACCACAAATTGCCTAACGTTACCTTTACTCTAACAAAATCATAGTTTCATCAATCCCTAATCATTTCCCAACTATCTCATCATAATGCTCATGCTCACAATCACCAACAATTACTTCAAAATCAAAGATCGAGGTTTAAAAAATTACCCAAAACTTGTGGAGTGCTTAACTCTTGCCTCGATTCAATCCGTCCTTCGATTTTCAAGTATGTTGTTCTCCTTTTGATGAGGAATAACTTTCCTTCTTGCCACAACCTTTGATTTGGACGAAATGGGTGTTTTGGAGGGCGGAGAAAGCTAGGGTTCGAAAATGGCAATTTGGGGGAGAGAGAGAGATTGATTTCCAGGAAAAGAAAGGGGTCTTTATATAGGTCGAGGGTAAGAGATCGATCTTGTCATTGAGGAGATCGATCTCTCTTTGAATTTGGGGACGTTTTGGGGTAATTTTATGCCTAGGAGATCGATCTGTTGTGGGGTGAGATCGATCTCTTAATGGCTTGGTGAGATCGATCTGCTCCTTGAGGAGATCGATCTTCTGTTTACAAAATGCTTCATGAGATCGATTTCTTCCTCATGAGATCGATCTCTTCATTACAGAATCATAAGGAGACTGTTCCTCTTCCATTGGAGATCGATCTTCTCACTTAATTTCCTCATTCCTTGTTACTTTGGCCTATCAGATCGATCCTTTCTTCTCTGGGATCGATCTGGCCTCATAGTTTCACACTTAACATAAAATCTCCACATATAATGGCCATAGTTTACTCCATTAATTAAATTCTCAATCATAACTCATTTATCACTTAAAGATCTCATTCCATACCATCTCAATATAGGGGTACATCACATTTAGTTCAATTCAATTACACTTCATGTTCTCATTACATAATTTAGATATTTACAAAATTCTCAAATCTCACATCCTCCCCGCCTTAAAAAGAATTTAGTCCTCCAAATTCAACTCAACTTGTTAAATAGATGGGGGTACTTCTCCTTCATGAGACTTTCCAATTCCCATGTTGCCTCTTCCATTGAGTGATGTTTCCATAAAACTTTTACTAATAAGATGCTTTGGTTTGAAGTACCTTCTCTTTCCTATCAAGGATCCGGACGGGTTCTTCAGTGTAGCTCATGTCCTCTTGTATGTCCATCTCTTCATACTCTATGACATGAGAAGGGTACAGGTGGTACTTCCTCAATATAGACACATGGAAGACGTTGTGTATTCAAAACATCTGTGAGGGCAATGCCAATATGTAGGCTACCTCTCCCACTCTCCCACTCTCTCAAGAATCTTGAATGGTCCAATGTATCGAGGGCTCAATTTTCCTTTCTTTCCAAACCTCACGATACCCTTACTCGGTGATATCTTCAAAAATACTACATCACCAACATCAAACTCAAGTGGCCGCATACGCATATTCGCGTAGCTTTTCTATCTACTTTGTGTAGTCCGTAATCTCTCACAAATGAGTTTCACACTCTGTACTGCTTGCTCAACAAGCTCGGGAGCATTTATCTTTCTGTCACCGACTTCTTCCCAAGCTACGGGGGATCTACGCCTCCTACCATATAAAGCCTCAAAAAGTGCCATTCTAATACTTGCATGATAGCTATTATTGTATGCAAACTCTGTTAGGGGCAGGTGAACATCCCATGATCCCTTAAAATCCATCGTACACGCCCTCAACATATCATCTAGGGTCTAAATAGTTCTCTCTGACTGACGATCTGTCTGAGGATGATAGGTAATACTAAAACTCAATTAAGATCCCATGAACTTCTGAAACTGGGTCCAAAATCTAGAAGTAAATCGGGAATCTCTATCAGAATTAATACTCACTGGAGCCCCATGTAATCTAGCTATCTCGCTGACATATAACTCAGCTAAGGCATCCACAGTATCTGTGCTCTTGATGGCAAGGAAGTGACACTCTTTGTCAGTCTATCCACTATAACCCATATTGTGTCACGACCTCTCCGGGTCCTCGGTAAACCCATAATAAAGTCTATGGTGACATGCTTCAATTTTCATGTAGGTACAGGTAAAGGCTGTAGTAGTCCTCTGGGCTTTCGATGCTCAGCTTTCACTTGTTGGCATACTAAACATCTGGCCACATACTCTACCACGTCTCGCTTCATACCGCTCTATCAGTACACCTTTCTCAAATCTCGGTACATCTTAGTACTCCTTGGGTACGTGGTGTATCGCGAGCAGTGAGATTCTCTCAGTATCTGTCTCTTCAGGGTATCATCGTCAGGTACACAAATCCGTCCTCTGAATCTCAACAATCCATCCTCATTGATTGTGAGATTCGACTGCGAAGTCTGCTCATCTTGGCTAACCATATCTATCAACCTCTGATCATTGCGCTGCCCAGTTCTAATCTGATCTATGATCTTAGGCTCTATTCGCAGGCTAGCCAAAAATCGAGTCTCTACCTCTTTAACTCTGATCCAGAGTTCAGCGAACTACTCCAATAAACCCCATTCCGTGATCATCATAGCAGATATCATACTCTTCCTACTCTGGGTATCAACAACTACATTCACCTTACCCGGATGGTATAGAATCTCGCAGTCATAATCCTTAAGGAGTTCCATCCATCTCCTTTGTCTCATGTTTAACTCCTTCTAATCAAAGAGATACCTCAAACTCTTGCGATCAGTGAAGATCTGGAATCTTTCCCCATATAAGTAGTGTTGCCAGATCTTCAAGGCAAATACCATAGTGGCTAACTCCAAATCATGCATGGGGTAATTCCGCTCATGATCTTTTAATTGTCGCAATCCATAAGCGACCACTCTTCCATGCTGCATGAGCACACACCCCAATCCTTGATGCGAGGCATCACTATACACTGAAAATCCTTCTGATCCCTCAGGAATAGTCAACATAGGTGCCGCTGTTAATCTCCTCTTTAATTCTTGAAAGTTGAGCTCACATTGATCAGTCCATATGAATGGAGTCTCCTTACGCGTGAGCTTGGTTAAAGGAGCAGCAATCCTAAAAAATCCTTCCACAAATCTTCTATAATTCCCTGCCAAACCACGAAAGCTTCGTACCTCTGTAACTGTCCTCGATCTTTCCCAATTAAGTATTGCTTCCACTTCACTGGGATCCACTGATACTCCTTCCTCTGAAACTATATGACCAAGGAAAACTATCCGATCTAGCCAAAACTCACACTTACTAAGCTTCCCATATAATTGTTTATCTCGGAGTATCTAAAGTACTAAACACAAATGCTGTGCATGCTCTTCATATGATCGAGAGTACACCAGGATATCATCAATAAAGACTATTACAAACTTATCTAGATAGTCTCTAAACAGTTCATTCATTAATCTCATAAAGGCTACAGGGGCGTTCATCAATCCAAAAGGCATCACTAGAAATTCATAATGGCCATATCTTGTTCTGAAGGCCGTCTTTGAAATATCTTCTTCCTTAATCCTCAATTGGTGATAACTCGATCTTAAATCAATCTTAGAGAAGATCGAGGTCCCTCTCAGCTGATCAAGTAAATCATCAATCCTAGGCAATGGGTATTTATTTTTCACTGTGGCTTTATTCAACAGTCGGTAGTCTATGCACAATCTGAGACTACCATCCTTTTTCCTCACGAATAACACTGGTGCTCCCCACAGAGAAACACTAGGTCTAATAAATCGTTGATCTAATAACTTATGTAGTTGTTTCTTCAATTCCACTAGTTCCACTAATGCCATCCTATACGAAGGTCTAGAGATAGGCTGAGTATCCGGTACCAAATCAATGGTAAACTCTAGCTCTCTCTGGTGGTAAACCAGGCAACTCATCTGGGAAGACATCCAAAAATTCACATACCATAGGTATGTCCTCAAGCCTCGGATGTTCCCGATCATCATCTGAGATGAACGTTTCATAACCTTCACACGAATGATCAAATTTAGTACTCTTAAAAGCAACGTCATAATTTCCAATTACTTACAAAATTCCATTCATCTATTTACTCAATATTTCAAACGTACACTGTAAGGTTCAGGTAGGCAGAAGGTTACAATCTTTGTAAGACCCGAATTTAATTAAAATACGAAATGAATGAGTATTCGTGAAGGGAAGTCGGGTTAAATTAATCCCGAACATGTGTAAGGGCAAAATGGTCAAAAGACCGAAGGCCGGTATATTTCGATAAGAAAATTTAATTAAAAATATGGATTTGAGAAATTTTGGTCAATAAGGATGAAATAAATTTATTTTGGGTTAAATTGATCAAGATATTAATTTATGAGAATTAATCGGAATTAATCGAGATTTTTAGTTCAAAAAAATAATCCCAAAAAATAATCAAAAAATTATACCGGGAAGCCGAAATAATATCGAGAAATTAATTTATAGACTAAATGAATAAAATATAAATTTTTAAAGACATTTTGAATATTTTAGACTAATTTAATCAACTAAATAATATTAAAATAAATAAAACAAAAAAAAAGAAAAGAAAAAAGAATCAGAAACGCGAAAGGAGACGAAGAACGGAGGCCGAGCAACCGAGGAAGGCCGAACCACCACCGGCGATCTTTGATCGCCGACGACCAGCCGAGGTGAAAGAGGAGAGGTCGGCGAGCTTCAGGACACCGGAGACTAGCCGTAAGGAGGTCGGAGACGCCGGAAAAAGGAAGAGAAAGCCGTGAGGGAAATCGAGTCGGTCCCGACGATCCACGGCGATTGGACGTGAACGGAGGCCACCGATGAGTTCAGGAGGAGGAGCCGGTCATTTTGAGACCAGTAGCAGCCGACGAAACGGCTGGAATTACCGGCGATGGCTAAGAGAAGAAATGGGTTTCCGACGCCGAGGGAGAAGAGTCGGACCGACGGCGTTCCAGCGACCTCAACCGAAACCGAGGGTAGATTCGTGCTGCGGACGACCTTGCGGAGGTGCTGACGGTGGAAGCCGACAGAGAACCGATCGGCAAGGTGGTGAACCGACTGAACCGGAGTGAACCGGGGTGAACCGGCTGGTCTGAACCGGTCCGAACCGGACTGAACCAGTTCAGCCAAAAAGAGAGGAAAAAAGGGAGAAAAAGGGAAAAAGAAAAAGAGAAAAAATTGGGGAGAAAGCCCGACGATGCAATCGAGTTACGGGTAAGTCAATAGTGGTCGAAATTGACCCGATTTAAATTTCGGAGTATTTAATTTAATTAATTTTGGGCTGAAAACTTACCCGAAAAAATTGTGGAATTGTGTAGCTCGACGATTGGCATCAAACGAGAGCTTGAGATAGCCTCAATTTATGTACTAGCATGGAATCTCGGGTAAGTGATCCTTATTTACGACAATTTACATCGTTATGCGTGATATGAATTTAAATTCCGCATAAATTGAATTAAATTATGAAAATTTAGATAAATTGTCGTAAATATTAAATTTAGCTATTCGAGAGTTAGAACGAGGCCCCAATAAATTGTTGGAGGACCCAATGAGCCCAATAGGCCTCGATAAAGTGAAAATTAAGTGAAAAACGGGCTTAAGGCCGATTAAGGCCCATTAAGGTGCAATCGGGCCCAATAGGGGTAAACGGGCCCAATGATTTAAATTAAGCCCATAAAATAGGAAATACAATTAAATTGTATGTTATCTGACCTGAGGAATATTTATACGCAGTTTCGGAGGTTTGATTGGGAGCATATCGGACTGCGCGATGAGACAACAGGGGAAAAGGAAAGGTCAGACTCTACAGAAAAATAAGGTAAGGGAATTCTACGGAGTGCTAGAGGTAACTTTATGCAATTTTAAGTTCATTTGCAGTCTTTAAAAATTACCTGAAGGGTCTAGAGGTCAATTAATAATTTTAGTGCCTCGAACAGGCAAATTACCAAAATACCCTTGTTAAGGGTAAAATTTACAAATTTAGGAAAAGTTGGGAGGAGCAAGAACAAGAGGTTCTTGCTCATTCTGGAGGTGTTTTGATGCATGCATTAGTAGGCTGGCTAACCTTGAAAGAAAATGCACAGCATTGCATACTTTCAACGTGAAATTGTTTTGAACACTGTTTTGAGGAAACAGAGCCGCCTACATGTTTTATTGACATGTGACGTGCTAGAGCTCAGCTCGCACGATATTTTTGATTTGTGTGATGCACGCATTAGTGCTGGAGCGAGAGCTCGCACTAGAGTTTTATACGCATAGGTGCTGGAGTCCAACTCGCACCAGATTCTTATATATATGATTTTCGTGACAGGGTGCTAGAGTCTAACTCGCACCATATTTTTATATGATTTTGAGACAGGGTGTTAGAGCTTCGCTCGCACCAGATTTTTATACGGTTTGCATACAGAGTTCTTGAGCTGAGCTCGCACTAGTTTTATTTGATTTACTGACAGTGTTAGAGCACCGCTCGCACTACTTTTCAGAGATCATATGATAAGCCGTGCTTGGAGCATCGGGTAGACTGTGTGTCACCGATTAAATAGGCCCGCACGTGCATTTTGAGATGTGGCATGTTAAAAATAACTTGATGAGCCCGAACGAGGGATAAGGGTTAGAGAAATAACCTGATGAGCCCGAACGAGGGATAAAGGTTAGAGAAACAACCTGATGAGCCCGACGAGGGATAAGGGTTAGAGATCCACCTGATGAGCCCGAACGAGGGATAAGGGTTGGAGGTCCAGCTGATGAGCCCGAACGAGGGATAAGGCTGGGGGTCCACGGAGTACGATGTACCATGCAAGTAGCATGAAGTACGATGTACCGTGTGGTATCTGTGTGATACGTTGGTATCTTTGTGATACGTTAGCATCTTCGGATGCATGGGATCGGATAAGACTGACGGGATGGATTGACTCATCACCCGGGCGATTCCCGATCATGGGAGAACCCACACACTAGGATCCGTGTAGCTGAGGAACTCCCGAGGACACATATGGCCATAGTCCTGGTTATTTGCCGATATACAGACGTTGCCTAGTCTCGCATGTCGTCAATTTTGATGAAATCAAATTGGGTTTTAAACTAAATTTGCATGATGGTATTTCCATGCTTTTTAAACCCATGTGTGAATGTAAATCGATTTTCATGGTTTTGTGTGAGTCAGGATCACTCGCAGGAGGGGTCGAGCCTGACTTTATTGTGAAAATTTTAATTGAGAAATAAATGATTTGTAATAATTGCATGTTGAATTTTTCGTGCAAATGTGTTTTACATAACATCATAACTCATATCATCTGTTTTAAAATGTGTGGAGAAAGGGTGGTTTATGCATGGCACTACGTTCATGTAGGTAGTATGGTTACCTACTTGTTCGTAGGATTGCCTTACTGAGCTTGATGTGCTCACCCCTTTAATTTTCTCCCACAGATAATCTCCAGTAGACGTTGAGACGACTCAGTACTGCATTCTGGATATCCGCTGCTACCCATCAACATAAGGTATATACACTTGTACATATTGTATCTATATAAGCATAGCACAGTAACATGTTTGTAAGTAACTTTAGGGGATGTATAAATAATGTAAACAATTATAAATGACTGAAGAAGAGTTAAGTTATATGGTAAATGTATGGTGGGACTGGCATTGACGCACAGTCCAATTTGTTAGTGGAGTGTGGTCACGATCAGAAGGCAGGTAAGAATTTAAGTAAGAAAATAATAAAACGCGAAAAATTAACTCTGATTTTGGGTAGTTTGGGTCGTGACAATCTTAGTGTAGTAGTCTGAACTCACTCAATTGGTTGCCAGCCAATCCATTCCCAAAATTACTTCAAATCCATGCATATTTAACATTATTAGATCTGTTAACATTACTCTATCTCCCACCTTTATTTCACATCCTCTATAGATCAACTCGGCTCTCTGGGATTCACGCATGGGGGTATTTACAGGTAGTATATACTCTAGAGGTTCAAACTTCAAATTTAAACTACATGCAAAATGCTCAGAAATAAACAAATGCGTGGACCCTGGGTTAATCAATACATGATCCTTATGATTACAGACAGAGATTGTACCTTTTATAGTTTCTGCTAAAGTGTCTGCTGTTTCCTTGTCCAGAGCAAACACACGTCGCACTGTAACAGGCTTCTTTCCTTTCTCTGCAGCAGTGGCCCGTCTCGGGGGATTCACTCTCTGAGGTTGCTGTCTAGTAGGTTCTGGAGCATGTGGTATCTGATGTTGAGGATAGTCTTTTACTCTATGACCCATGTCTCCACATCTGAAACATCCACGGATCAACCCAGTACAACTTCCCTCATGCGGTAGGCCACAGTCTCTACAAACCCTCATCTTAGGCCTAACATATTAGGGGGTCTCCCTGATAATAGGATAAGCTCTGGGTCTCTCCAATCTGCCCTTTTATACCTCAATCCTTCCTCTCCTGAAGGAACCTCTCCGAAAATCTGCTTGGGACATCGTTGGCCTCTTGCCCTTGTCCCTAGTCACTGCTCCGAACTCATTCTGGGATTGTACAATTTCAATTCCCCTCTCAATCTCTTGTGTTCATCTCAGAGCATCTCCAAACTCAGTAATACATAGCCCTATCAATTGATCTTTGATGATGAGCTTCAATCCATACACAAATCTCTCTATGCGGAGCTCTTCATTCTTGAAGGTCTCTGGATCATATCTCAATAGAGCGGTAAATCGGCTCTCATAATCGTCCACAAACATATCGTCCTGTGCCGATACAAAAACTCTGCCTACTTCCTTCTCTGAGCAGCTTGTGGTACAAATTGGGCTCTAAAAGCCGCTTGAAACTCTTCCCAGCAATCACATCATGGCTGGACATCAAGATACCTTGGGGAGTACCCCACCAATCTTGTGCTCTCCCTCTCAACATATAAGTGCTCATACTAACCCTCTCAGCATCAGTGCATCCCAAATAGTCAAATATGACTCTCAACACATTCAGCTACTCTTCTGCCTCAGCGTGATCCTTTTTCCCTTTGAATGCAGACGGATTCATTTTTAAAAAGTCCTTCAGTTGGACCATACTTCTGTCCTCAGGCTGAGTGACGGGAGGCACCGGGTCCATCTATACTGGGGGCATGTGAGGACCTTGTGGTGGTGTAGGAGTAGTACTAGAGGCATTAGCTCTAAAATGTTACGCGAATAGCGCTGCCATTTGCTCAAATCCCTGCCGCAATCTGTCTCAATTCGGTTAAATCGAGAGTTAGGACTCTCAGTGTCACACCCCACTTCTGGGAACCCTTCTATCCATACATTCTCTACTACGGTTGGGCTGTGAGAAGATGCAATTACTAAAATTCATTCATTTACAGCGGAAGATTTAAATCTTTAATTCACACTCCCAGGTATGTGTGTAGATATACAAAATCAGTTGTATAAATACCATGTGCTTACATATCATCCCATAATACTGTTTACAATTCCAAGATATAACTGTGCGATACGATAAATTAGATACAAAATACTCATGTATACAAATCTTATACCTTTACGAAATTGTGGGAGCTGTTCAACACAAAAGACCTAGAGACCACCGCTCTCTTACTTCTCAGTACCTGGAGGGGGAAAATAGTGGGATGAGCAAACCACAGCTCAGTAAGGAAATGTATGCTAGCAGGTAGATATCGTACTACCTTCATAGCCCATGCATGTATAAACCAAAACCATGTTTTCAGTACAAATTGAAATACCATACGAAAAATGCATTTAATCATATATTTCTCGATAGCATTTTCGTGCAAATCAAATATCAAGCTTCCATTTAAAACATGCTCATAAATAGTGCCCTCACGGCACAAATGTGAAATCGGAGATTTATCAAAAACACAAAATCTCTTTCTTCCCTTAATTCACTTTTTCTGTAAATCTTTTTCTTTTTTGAGATTATCTCTGTTTCTCGAATCTCTGAGACAGGCATGGAATTTTCGACAATCCAACAACCACGACATATGGCCATAGTCAGTGATCCCGAGCCTCACTGATCAGGTGTGCATAGGGCATCACTTCGCCTGAAGGGGAATGGGTCAGTCCTGCCCTCCGGCTCATCTCAATCAACCACATCTCCTCGTATACTCACGGTAAGAATACGCCTTGTGTCATCTACGCGATACTTGTACTCACGTGCACCCAGCATTGTACATAGTCTACCAACGGATAACTACACTGTTCTACGTACGACCGTGGACCCAAGTCCATACTCCAACTCTGATGGACTTTTCATCCTAAACCATGTCTCATATACCAGGCGAGCAAGCAGCGTGACACACAGTCATCGCAAGGCTCCAGCGCGGTACGATCTATCGTTAAGGCCCAGCCCGTTCAAATGGCTGTCGGCTGGTATCCCCTTGAGTCCCAAACCCCCAGGTTTACCTCAACTCAATAAAACAGGTGCGAGTAAAGTTCCCACACTTTCTCAAAACCCTCGCGCGAGTTAAAACTCCAGCACGGTACATCAAAGGCATTAAAACGAGTGTGAGCTAGCGCTTCAACACCAAATCTCATCTCAAAACTGATAGATGGCTATTTTTCTCTTTTTAAAACTCAAAACATGTTTATTCATTCAGCATGCCTCTTCATGCTAAAACATGTAAAATTAGCCAACCTATCATCAACATTTCTCAATCATCAAGATCAATGTAAATTAGAGAAAAACATTGAAAACATGCATATCATGCCATTTGCTTACCCTATCCCATTTCTCAATACATATATACATCATAGTACTTTTCATGCTTCCATATCATTTCATAGAATTATAATATCGTACTAGTTCTAGCAATATATGTACGAAATTGCTATAAAATACGCATGAACATCTCTATAGCTAACACACAGTCCCTTACCTCGCTTTACTTGTGTGCAACTATCCGCCTTTATGCTTCTCGCGTTCTCCTCTCGACTTGCTCCGGCGTATCATCCGAAACTGAAATTTATCCATCAAACACTCGAGTTAACGTTTCTAACTCTTGTTCAACTAAGCATTTATCCAATGCCTTAAATATACATTTTACCCCCTTGTGGTAAATCTCATAATTTTTATCCCAATATCAACATACCCAAACCATGCCCACAACATAATCATCCTCTCAAGATATCTCAATCATCATTAACACTTTTAGATTCCACTTTCTCACACTAGACCATTTCTAAGTTAATTCATTTCATGCCATTCTAGGTAGTTCTACCCACAAGGTGCACACCTAATTAACTTAATAATCATTAACTAGACCAATGTACTTGGATTTGTGCACTAGAACTTACCTCATTGGATTTCCTCTTTGCTCCAATTAGAAATGCCCTTTATTCCTTCAATCCGACAAATGGGGAAATGCCTCTAGACTATGTTGTTCTTCTCTTAGACGTGAACGACTTTGTCTCTAATAGGTTTTCGTCAAATCTTACTGAAAATGGCTGGATTTAGGAGTGAGAAAGCTAGGTTTTTGAGTTGAAGTGGAAAGAAATGGTTTATCCCGAAAATCTGCAGATCCAACTGCTCCTATTTATAGTTTTAACTTGATAAGATCGATCTTCCTTGGGTGGAGATCGATCTGGTCCTCTAAAAATTCCTCTTTCCTAAGACATTTTAAAAGCAGGAGATCGATCTGTCGAGGCTTGAGATCGATCTGCTGTCAAACAGAAGCTTAAGGAGATCGATCTGGTCTTAGGGGAGATCGATCTGCTTCCAACCCGAGAGCTAAGGAGATCGATCTGATTCCCTTGGAGATCGATCTGCTCCATTCCATTACTCACATAAGAGCATTCTGGCTCTTCCAGATCGATCTCTCATCCTATGAGATCGATCTGACCTCCATATTTCTAGATTTTCTGCAGTTTTTCTGCAACAACTTTATTCAAAACTTCCTCAATTTACCTCCATAGTCCTTTCCTCATTCATCCCTCCTTGAGACTTAAAAATGTCATCTAATCACACTTAGTACATATTAAAACTTGTGGAAAAATCTTTGTATAACCAAATATACACGATATTACTTGAATGGAAATATACGCTTATGTAAATCTTTCCTTCCATTTTACCACACTACTCTTATTCCATTTCAATCACATTCTTCTCGTATTTAAGTTCATTTCTTCATACTCATTCATAACGCAACTTGTACGTACAATCACAACTCTTATTACAAGTGCGTACATAATCTTATGAACTTACATTGCATATACTTTGTATTACGAATGTATTATCATACTCATGATTTCATTTACATTTCTATGTTCCTATATACAGCTATACATATACGGGGTCTCACACTCAGGTTGTGGGGCAGGTGGCGGAGGTGGCTCTGCCTGCCTCCTCGAATGACCTCGTCGTCCACTCATTCTCAATCTCAACACTTTTCCTGCGCGTACATATCAAACTTGATTGAAATCTTAATCCTCAATTTCAGTTCATTAATAGACTTATACAGACACTTGGGATGTATTCTATTACACTTGACCGACACTAACAATACTAGACACCCTAAGCTCTGATACCAAGAAAACTATGTGATGCCCTAGAAGCACGAAAAACAGGGTAAATTTAAAACTTTTTCACATCCATTACAATAAAGGGTGCATTCTTGTGCAGTGTCATACATCATTATACATATCATACCTCAGGATCTCATCATTTTATTATTATATTTCATACAATATACATTACTCAATCCAAGGTTAATTAAACCTAATACATCCCATACATCATTATACAACAAGTGTCTGTAATTATAATTTTAGTTTGGGTACATGAAAAGATAAATTATACCTCAAATACAATATATGGCCTGGAGCTTAAGTCCTCCACTAGCCACTACTCCGTACGTCGTAGTAAAAATTCTCTTCACTTGAAGAAATCGAGGGGGGGAAGAGAAAACATGGTGAGCTTCTAAATCGCTCAGTAAGGGGGTAAGGGACTCATCAATGAAACAATGATTTGCACAACACAATCATTTTATCTCGTAGTTAAAACTCAATTAAAACGTAGCATGAACTCATTAAAACATCATTCTCATCTCATTTCTCTAAAATCATGTAAAATATGAGTGTACATAACTCAGTACAAATCATAGTCGCAAGCATGTGGAAATCAGAATGTGATAATGGCTTTTTCTCATTAAAACGTGATAAAAATCACCTTAATAGAATGCACGTGGCACAACCATAAAACACAACTCATGTGTATAAAAAAGAGACTAGGCAATAAAACTCATATAAAACTCGTCATGTCACATCATAATAAATCTCCTCTGGGTGCACATCCCAGGCATTCTTAAAAGAGGGAACGTCGACAATATGGTCGTGTACATGGTATATTGGACTTATGCGTTACCAGAACAAGGCCCGGCCTTACATGCTACCAAAGCAATGCCTCTCCCCATGTACACTATCACGTGGTCCTTGGGTCGATTCCCAGGTGACCCACTCTATCGGTCTTACATGCTACCAAAGCAAGGCCACCCAGCGTTACCAGAATGAGGGTCATCTCATTTTACCAAAACAGAGGCATCTCTCGTTACCAAAACGGTGGAATATCGAACTTACATGCTATTAGAGCAAGGCCCAAACTTACATGCTATCAGAGCAAGGCCTCCCAATGCTACCAAAGCGGAGGACTAATCGGACTTACGTGTTACCAAAAGAAGGCCCGATGTGTATTCGACATGATGCGCCTAAGTCTCAATCATTAGGCATTATCATATAAAATGTTTTGCCTTCACGTAGAACTCATACTGGTTTCTCTCATAAATCTCATTTAAAAAATTTTTGTACTCAACACAAAACATGTTAAAACTGAGTTCCAACAGACAAAACCACACACACATTTCTCAATCTCATTACGCCTTAACGTAGAACCCAAATCTTTTTTTTTTTTTACGTTTTAAACATAAAACGATTGTAAAACACTTTCACACTTAGTTTACAACTCATAGAAGTTGGGCCCCAACCGGCTATAAGATCGTGTGCAATACTCATCACAACTCATAAAACATGCTTGTTTTCTCAAATCACAATTTCATGCTACAATATTGTCACAAATCACACGCACAAACGAGTTTAAGTTTTCACTTACCTCTTTGTACCTCGTATAGTGCAATCGTTCCCAAGTATCATGGACTAGTCTCGCATTCCTCTCTGAAACTCCCGAGCTGTCCAAACGATGTAAAAGCATTAATAACCCAACTCAATCGCATTATTGAGCACACATTTGCTCATATTCTCATTAAGACCTCAAATAACTCAATTCTCACAACTCTATCACAATTCACATTCTCATCCACTACATCTCAGAATTCTACATTTCTCACACTATATTCCATGCTAAATTCACCTCATTGTCTCAATTCCAATTTATATCCATAATTCCCAAAATTACCACAAATTGCCTAACGTTACCTTTACTCCAACAAAATCATAGTTTCATCAATCCCTAATCATTTTTCAACTATCTCATCACAATGCCCATGCTCACATTCATAAAAAATTACTTCAAAATTAATGATCGAGGTTTAAAAAATTACCCAAAACTTGTGGAGTGCTTAACTCTTGCCTTGATTCAATCCGTCCTTTGATTTCTAAGTATGTTGTTCTCCTTTTGATGAGAAACAACTTTTCTTCATGCCACAACCTTTGATTTAGATGAAAATGGGTGTTTTGGAGGGGGGAGAAAGCTGGGGTTCGAAAATGGCGATTTGGGAGAGAGAGAGAGAGATTGATTTTCAAGAAAAAAAAAGGGTCTTTATATAGGTCGAGGGTAAGAGATCGATCTGGTCCTTGAGGAGATCGATGTCTCTTTGAATTTGGGGATGTTTTGGGGCAATTTTATGTCTAGGAGATCTATCTATCATGGGGTGAGATCGATCTCTTAATGGCTTTATGAGATCGATCTGCTCCTTGAGGAGATCGATCTTCTGTTTACAGAATGCTTCATGAGATTGATTTCTTCCTCATGAGATCGATCTCTTCATTACCGAATCATAAGGAGATCGATCCTCTTCCATTGGAGATCGATCAGCTCACTTAATTTTCTCATTCCTTGTCACTTTAGCCTACCAGATCGATCCTCTCTTCTCTGTGATCGATTTGGCTTCATAGTTTCACACTTAACATAAAATCTCCACATATAATGGCCATAGTTTACTCCATTGATTAAATTCTCATTCATAACTCATTCATCACTTAAAGATCTCATTCCATACCATCTCAATATAGGGGTACATCACATTTAGTTCAATTCAATTACACTTCATATTCTTATTACATAATTTAGACATGTACAAAATTCTCAGATCTCACATGTACTTATGCAGAATAGCTAGGTGATAGCTTTTGGATCCAGGTAACTAAATGAAATTAAGCGAAATTATCCTACCCATGATTTGGAGTTAGCCACCGTGATATTTGCTTTGAAGATTTGGTGGTACTATCTATATGGTGAGAGATTTCAAATCCTCACTGAGCCCAAGAGTTTAAAGTATATATTTGATCAGAAGGAGCTTAATATGAGATAGAGACGATGGTTATAGCTCTTCAAAGATTATGACTACGAGATTTTATATTATCCGGGTAAGACGAACATGGTTACAGATGCTCTTAGCAGAAAGAGTATGGTTTCTACTATGACGGTCAGGGAATGGGAGTTGTTGGAACAGTTCACCGGACTCAAGATTAGTGTTGAGGGAACAGATGTGGGATTTGTTGCTAGCCTATGGATTGAGCCTAGCATTTTAGGTCAGATCAGAGCAAGGCAGAGAATCTATAAGAGATTATTAGACATGGTTAGCCAGGCAGAGCAAGCTTCGCAGTCAGATTTTTTGGTTAGTGACGATGAGTTGTTGAGGTTCAGGGGCCGCATCTGTTTTCCAAATAATGATGCCCTGAAGTAGCAAATTTTGAGAGAGTCCCATTGTTCCCGTTACACCATGCACCCAGGTAGTACCAAGATGTACCATGATCTACATAAGGTGTATTGGTGGAGTGGTATGAAACAGGAGGTAGAAGATTTTTTGGCTAGATGTCTGGTATGTCAACAGGTTAAGATTGAGCACTAGAAGCCTGCAGGACTACTTAACCCATTGCTCGTGTCTACGTGGAAATGAGAGCACATAACAATGAATTTTATTATGGGATTACCGCGGACCTGAAGAGGTCATAACGAGATGTAGGGGATAGTAGACAGATTGACTAAGAGTGACTACTTCCTTACCATTAAGAGTAAGATTCTTTGAGTGCCTTGGCAGAATTATGCGTAAAAAAAGGTAGCTTGATTGCATGAAGCTCCCTTGAGTATTACTTCTGATAGGGATTCCAGGTTCACCTCCAGATTTTGGACAAATTTTTAGGAAGCCATGGGATCTCAGTTAAATTTCAGTACCGTCTATACTCCTCAGACTGACGGTCAGTCCAAACGAACTATTCAGACCTTGGAGGATATGTTAAGGGCGTGTGCATTGGATTTTAAGGGATCATATGATGATCATTTGCCCCTTACAGAGTTAGCCTATAATAACAATTATCATGCTAGTATCGAGATGGCACCTTATGAGGCTTTAATGGTAGGAGATGCAGATCTCCAATGGTTTAGGAAGAAATGGGTGATTGAAAGATTATGGCTCTCGATCTTGTTGAACAGGCAGCTAAGGGTGTTCAAATTATTTGTGATCGACTCAGGAATTCTCAGAGTAGACAGAAGAGTTACGCCGATGTGCGTAGACGGCTACTTGACTTTCAGGTTGGGGACTTCGTATTTTTGAAGGTTGACACGCCCAAAAGGTATATGTCCACAAGTGCACGGGTCATATAAGTAATAATAGGATTTGAGTCCCACGTTATTGTCCCACAGAGAAGTTGACTAGCCTAATTAAATACCGGTTAATTTTACCTTAAGTATATTCTTGCAAATTACGAAATTTAAGTTGGTAATCTACTAAAGCTAATTAAACGTACTGAAAACAATAAACATTAAGAAATAAGAAAATAAAACTAAACTAAGATTTGTTTACTGAACTCCGAGCAATTAAAGAAAATACCTACAAAAGAAAATTAAAAAAATTAATTAACGCAACTAAAATAAAATGCAAATTTGAAAATAAAGCAATAAAATTAATTAAACTAAAATTAAAGAAGTTTAAAATAAAATGTGCATGTAATTAAACTAACTAAGAAATGCAATTTAAACTACTTTTAAGTCTAATGAAAATAAATTTACCCCTAATTTAATTCTAAATGAACACTTAATTAAAACTAAGTTTTAAACTATTAAACAAGAATACTAATCATGCAATTTAATCAAAAACTCTAAACTAAGCTAACAAATTAAATTGAAATTAAACTAAACTAACAATGCATGAAAATGAGTTAAAGTTATAATGCAAATGTGCCAAACACAGCCTTAAGTAAATTTAAACCATTCCCTCAAAACACTGTTCATATTCTTCATTTCATTTTCTGGTTTTCAGCATTCTCGATTCCAGGCGTGCTTCTGCTCCATGCCTCTTGGTTGTCCTCTGCCCAGCTACCGCATACAGCCTGCATGTTTCTTGGTCTGCTTCAGGTGCTGCCAGTTTGCCCAGGTATTCTCGGTCTGCTGCATCCGATCTGTCCCTACTGCAGGTGTGCTCTCGATCTGCAGACGTTGTCCTCGACACCAGCTTCATTCTCGACATAGCAACAGAACATAATCCTGCAAGCATGTCCCGGATAGTTTTGCTATACACTACATCACCTTTTATAATCCAATCCTAAATAAGCGTATGATGATCAGCAAGCAGCAGCAGATTTTAGAGTAACAATAATTTAACAACTTACTAATCAACAAACAAGAAGTGAAGCCAAACAAACCGAGATAACCTGCAATTCAGTGATCAGTTATCCTAAACCTTACTTTTAAGTGGAGATTAAAATGAATTAAAACTGAAAACAAAAAGAGATGATGAACAGTAATGTGACGTAAAAACAGAGCATGAAACTGAGGAAGATGAAAATCATAATTATCATAAAATGACTAAAACAACTTAGCAACAAGTAGAATAATGGGGACCGATGCGGCTGCCAATGACCGGCTCAGTTTTCCTGCGCTGCTAACTCAACAACACATATTATTCCAATTGCTCTGACTGCTTCTTTCACATTGTTCGTATGTTTACACTGTAACTATAGCAACTAGGAACTATCGAGCAACCTACACCCGTGCTTTTTACTGCAGGTAGCGACGACTTCAATACTACTTTCACCGTTTAGTTGGCAAACAGATGGTAGCCACAGCAACCTAATACCTTGCAACAGTTTTGCGTAAATGAACAGTACGGGGTAACAAAACAGAGCCAAACAGAGGTGGCTACTGGATGGTTGAAGAAACAGTGTAACTGAACATCATAAACATTGAAAAATAAAAGGAATGACACTGATAGAAAGGAAAACAATAATTGTAAATTAAGTAAGCGAACTGGAATGACGAACATAACAATAAATTGAAACAGAAAAAATGGAGGATCAAAACAGTGCCTAATCGGAGAACCATAACTAAAACATTAAATCATTGACTAAAAGAAATATAACAAAATGGACGAAGAAGAAATCGCCTGTCACTCGACCTCCCACTCCTGTCCCCTTTGCTAGCAAAGATGAAATCAAAACAAAAAGAAGTGAATGAAACTAATAAAACAGAACTTTTCATTAAAGAGGTAAAATGTGTCGAAGGAAGAATAAAAATTAAAGCTTGCTAAAATTCTCAAATGGTGGCTAACGAAATTAAAAGAAAAAAAACAAATGGGAAAGCTTGAAAATTAAACTAAAAAAAACCTAAAAACTAAAGCTACCCTAATTTACCTCTACTCTAACCTAGGCTCCCATTTTTTCAATTGACATCTTTTTCTATTTATACACACACTTAGGGGTACAATTGTAATATTTCCATCCTAGATGAGTTGACATTGTTTGGCCACTTGTCTTCACACCATTGGCTCCTTGAAAAATAATATTTCCATGTCATCTATCTTTTTATCCAATTGGATGTGCTAGGCTCGTGTTATCCGCGTGGTCCAATCTCAATTTTAGCCCAATTTCGATCCATTTTCTACCGAAATATTCACAATTCATCCGGATTTAATTTATCTACAAACATGAGAATTTTAATTAAATAAAGGGGATAATTAACAAAATAAATTGGGGATTTAAATAATTAATTTGGAAATTAAGCACAAATAATTCTAAAAATATAGAATTATCACACCCCCAAACTTGAGCTTTTGCTTGTCCTCAAGCAAAACAAAAATAATTGTAGAAATGACAAGTACTAAACACAATAATTTTCCCAACATTATCCTCAAAGAAAAAGTACAGATTAGGAAATCAAAGAATCACAAATATAGTCCAACACTCAGAATCATTCAATCATAAGTCCTAACCCAAATTGGATCCCTCGTATGTGTGTGAAAATGTCAAAGTCACTTCACAGTACATTATCCGGATTAGATTATGCAAACACAGTGAATGGAAAGTCAATGACATGTGATCATTCCCATAAGTTTGCTTTTCACTTCTCTCCCCACTAATGTAGTTACACTTAACTAAAGATCAATAGGACTTCATTAAGCTTGTAATGTAAGGCTGGGGCTAAGGTATGATAAAGTCGATTTAGGTTTAATTAGCCCTTAACATGCATTACTTCTAGGATCTTTAATGTAAGAGCTCAAATATATTCCCTCAAACTTATTTATTTCACTAAACATTTTTTTCTATTTTTGTATTTTTCTTCTTTCTTCTTTTTTTTCTTTTTCTTTCATTTTATTTTTTTATTTTTATTTTAATTTTAATTTTTATTTTTTTGAACATTCACTACCACCAGATACCCATATGTACAAAGCTCAAAATATATCCCAATGGCTTTCATGCTTTCGGGGTAGGGGATAGGAACAAAGTATTTAAGCTAAGGAAAATTATAAGCAGGTGTATTTACAGAGAAAGTCTTATTTGGCCCAGATGGGTGACTAGGGATAAAGTATGTACAGGGATGGCTCGAAAGGCTCAAACGATCCAAAGATGGCCTAAATCATCTCCCTAATTAAGTTTGATCTAATATTTCACCTCGAGATTAGATCAACCAAATTCTAGAATATAATACACAAAATCAACTAAACAAATGCAATCCTAAGTCCACATAAGCTTTCTCTAAATAAATATACAGATTCATGACATGACATGTGCATAAGATGAGGAAATCACAATTAGAATCAAGACAAATTCAAGAACTCAACTTCATGCTTTTCCTATAATCATGCTTCTTAGTCAATCAAAATCATACTTAATCGTGGGGTCATATCATCGGAATATGGGAAAACTACATGCTAAGCACTAAATCATCCCAAAATCAAACAGTTTAAGCATAGATTTTCGAAAAAAAATTTTGATAAAATTTTCAATTTTGCCCAAAATTTTGAAAAATGCTCAAGTAATATCCCCTCCCCCAAACTTAAAGTGCACAGTATCCTCAGTGTGCAGATAATATAAACAATTAAGCTCAAGAACAGAGTACTCCCTTATCTGATGTTGATGAACAACTGAAGCTTTTATTGAAAGCGTAAAACTTAGAAAATAAATCTGCAAAATAAACAAAGAAAGAAACAACATAAAAGAAAAAGAAAAAGAACTATATACAAAAAGTGAAAAGGAAAACATAGCCACTTCAAATGCAGCTAAAGAACACAACACTCAGCAACAGTGTAAAGAGTAGGAGGATCATCCAGAATGGTGACAAAATGTTAACAGTTAAATCCTCCTGAGCTCTATCTACTTCCTTCTTTCTCTCAGATTTCCTATGCTCAAACATTTTATCTTCCTTAACCTCCATCTTAAAACATTCTTGAGAGTCATCAGGGAGCTTCAAAGGTTTGAAAACATTAAATGTCACCTCCTGATCTAAGACTCTCATGGTTAATTCCCCTTTTTGTACGTCAATTAATGTCCTACCAGTAGCTAGGAAAGGTCTGCCTAGAATAATGGGGACTTTCCTGTCTTCCTCCATATCTAACACGATAAAATCTGTAGGGAAAATAAACTTGTCCACCTTAACTAGCACGTCCTCAATGATCCCCTTCGGATATTTAATGGATCTATCAGCTAATTGAAGGGTCACTGTGGTGGGCTTTGCATATCCTATTCCTAGCTTTTGGTATATGGACCAAGGCATAAGGTTTATACTAGCTCCTAGATCACAAAGGGCTCTACCAAAGAACTGATCTCCTATGGTGTAAGGTATGGTAAAACTACCTGGATCTTTGAGCTTGGGGGGTAATTTTCTCTGAATAATGGCACTACACTCCTCAGTCAAGGCCACTGTCTCATAATCCTCTAATCTTCTCTTCCTCAAGAGGATATCCTTCATAAACTTCACATAACTAGGCATTTGCTTTAAAGCATCCGTGAAAGGAATGTTAATGTGAAGCTTCTTAAAAACCTCAAGAAATTTAGCAAACTGCTGATCAAGCTTTTGGTTTTTGAACCTCTGAGGAAATGGTAATGGGGGTCTAATTGGAGGAAGTGTAGTGGTAACATGTATAGCATCAGAGGATGAGGAAGGTTATGAAATAGAAGAAGGTATAGATGAAGAAGTGCCTAGCTTGGATTCTTTTGTAGCCTGATCCTGATGTTCCTGCTCTTTCTGAGCTGTTTCGTTAGAACTTAAGGATTCTTTAACTATGTGGTGTTCAGGTTGGAACTTAACTTGTGGTTCGTCATCTAGCTCTCTATCGCTCCTAAGGGTGATGGATTTCACATGTTCTTTACCCTCCCTTTGCCTAACAGGATTAACTTCAATATTATTGGGGAGGGTCCCTTGTGGACGCTGGTTAAGAGCACTAGCTATTTGTCCTACCTGAACCTCTAAGTTCTTAATTGAGGCAACTTGATTTTGCAGGATAGTCGTGAACATTTCCTCAAGCGATGGCTTCTTCTCAGTTGCTGGTACATGATAGAGTTGGGGCTGCACGGGTTGTGGTGGTGGTGGTGGTGATGGATGATATTGAAATTGAGGTGGGGATGGATGATGTGGTGGATGGTATGGAAATTACAGCTATGGTGGTGCCTAAACCGGTGGAACTTGAAAACCAGGAAGTCGTACAGGTCTAGAGCTAGAAGTTTGCCCTTGGTTTTGGCTCCAGGAGAAGTTAGGATGGTTCCTCCACCCTGGATTATATGTATTTGAAAAAGGGTTGTTCTGTTGTGTTTGAGAAGAGGCAACATACTGAACCGATTCTAAGTTGAGCGGACACCTATCTACAGAGTGGGTACCACTACACAGCTCGCAGGAGAGAAAAGGACTTTGGACAGAATAAACATGATTATGATTGGAGGAAGGATTATGTTGGGTACCAAGCGACTCTACCTTCTTCGTAAGATTAGCGATTTGAGAGGTCAAGGTAGATGGTGTGTCTAGCTCATAAATACCCGTCGACTTCTTTGGCAATTGCCTCTCCGAGGACCATAAATAGTTGTTAGCCGCCATCTTGTCTAAAAGCTCGTAAGCTTCCTCCTCGATTTTGCACATCAGAGCTCCACCCGCAGCAGCGTCAACAATGGTCCTATTTTGGCTTGTAAGTCCGTTGTAGAAGGTTTGGACTTGCAACCACAAAGGTAGGCCATGGTGAGGGCAGTTCCTAAGAAGGTCCTTATATCGTTCCAATGCTTCATAAAGAGATTCAGAGTCATACTGGGCAAAGGAAGATATATTACTACGGAGTTGGGCCATTTTAGAGGGAGGAAAAAACTTAGATAGAAATTGATGGGCTAACTCATCCCATGTAGAAATGGATCCTAGAGGCAGGGAGGTCAACCAGTGTCTCGCCCTATCCCAAGTGAGAAGGGGAATAATCTAAGCCTAAGCGCATCATCAGATAATCCATTATGTTTGAACGTGTTGCACAAGTTCAGGAATTGCCCAAGGTGAGCATGTGGGTCATCGTGTGGAAGCCCATTGAACTGTAAAAAAGTCTGAATCATCTGAAGGATTGCGGGCTTAATTTCAAAGTTATTTGTAGGGACAGCTAGTGGCCTAATGCCGAAATAATATCCTCCAATCGTCGGCATTGTATAATCTCCAACGGTTTTAATTTTCCTATTTTTTGTCATTGTGTTTTGCAGCGGAGCTATAAATTTCCTAGAGTCCTTTCAAATTTTTCTCAAAGTACGTTCAATATCAGGATCTAGAGGAAAGCAATCAAAACTCTTAGCTCTACGCATGCAAACATCAGAAAGTCCTTAGAAATTTGTTTTTTGAATTTTTAAATTTTTGAATTTTTTTAATTAACTAATCTAGATTAAATTTCTAAATATTAACAACCTAAATATTTACAAGCTAGAATTACACCTAAGCATAATTTCACCGATATTAACTAATGGCTAATTAAGACTTCCCCGACAACGGCGCAAAAAACTTGACACGCCCAAAAGGTATATGTCCGCAAGTGCACGGATCGTACAAGTAATAATGGGATTTGAGTCCCGAGTTATCGTCCCACAGAGAAGTTGACTAGTCTAATTAAATACCGGTTAATTTTACCCTAATTATATTCTAGCAAATTACGAAATTTAAGTTGGTAATCTACTAAAGCTAATTAAACGTACTGAAAACAATAAACATTAAGAAATAAGAAAATAAAACTGAACTAAGATTTGTTTACTGAACTCCGAGCAATTAAAGAAAATACCTACAAAAGAAAATTAAAACAATTAATTAATGCAACTAAAATAAAATGAAAATTTGAAAATAAAGCAATAAAATTAATTAAACTAAAATTAAACAAGCTTAAAATAAAATGTGCATGTAATTAAACTAACTAAGAAATGCAATTTAAACTACTTTCAAGTCTAATGAAAATAAATTTACCCCTAATTTAATTCTAAATGAACACTTAATTAAAAATAAGTTCTAAACTATTAAACAAGAATACTAATCATGAAATTTAATCAAAGACTCTAAACTAAGCTAACAAATTAAATTGGAATTAAACTAAACTAACAATGCATGAAAATGAGTTAAAGTTATAATGTAAATGTGCCAAACATGGCCTTAAGTAAATTTAAACCATTCCCTCAAAACACTGTTCATGTTCTTCATTTCATTTTTTGGTTTCCAGCATTCTCGGTTCCAGGCGTGCTTGGTTCCAAGTGCTGCCAGGCATGCTTCTGCTCCATGCCTCTTGGTTGTCCTCTGCCCAGCTACCGCATACAGCCTGCACGTTTCTTGGTCTGCTTCAGGTGCTGTCGGTATGCCCAGGTATTCTCGATCTGCTGCATCCGGTCTGTCCCTGCTGCAGGTGTGCTCTTGATCTGCAGACGTTGTCCTCGGCACCAGCTTTATTCTTGGGATAGCAACAGAACATAATCCTGCAAGCATGTCCCGGACAGTTTTGCTATACACTATAGCACCTTTTATAATGCAATCCTGAACAAGCGTATGATGATCAGCAAGCAGCAGCAGATTTTAGAGCAACAATAATTTAACAACCTACTAATCAGCAAACATGAAGTGAAGCCAAACAAACCGAGACAACCTGAAATTCAGTGATCTCCTAAACCTTACTTTTAAGTGGAGATTAAAATAAAACAAAAAGAGATGATGAACAGTAATGTGACGTAAAAATAGAGCATGAAACTGAGGAAGATGAAAATCATAATTATCATAAAATGACTAAAACAGCTTTGCAACATGTAGAATAATGGGAACCGATGCGGCTGCCAATGATCGGCTCAATTTTCTTGTGCTGTTAACTCAAAAACACATATTGCTCCAATTGCTCTGACTGCTTCTTTCACATTGTTCGTGTGTTTACACTGTAACTATAGCAACTAGGAACTATCGAGCAACCCACACCCGTGTTTCTTGCTTCAGGCAGCGACGACTTCAATACTACTCTCACCGTTTAGTTAGCAAACAGATGGCAGCCACAGCAACCTAATACCTTGCAACAGTTCTGCGTAAATGAACAGTACGGGGTAACAAAACAGAGCCAAACAGAGGTGGCAACTGGATGGTTGAAGAAATAGTGTAACTGAACATCATAAACATTGAAAAATAAAAGGAATGACACTGATAGAAATGAAAACAATAATTGTAAATTAAGTAAGCGAACTGGAATGACGAACATAGCAATAAATTGAAACAGAAAAAATGGAGGATCAAAATAGTGCCTAATCAGAGAACCATAACTAAAACATTAAATCATTGACTAAAAGAAATATAGCAAAATGGACGAAGAAGAAATCACCTGTCACTCGACCTCCCACTCTTGGCCCCTTTGCTATCAAAGATGAAATCAAAACAAAAAGAAGTGAATGAAACTAATAAAACAGAACTTTTCATTAAAGAGGTAAAATGTGTCGAAGGAAGAATAAAAATTAAAGCTTGCTAAAATTCTCAAATGGTGGCTAACGAAATTAAAAGAAAAAAAAACAAATGGGAAAGCTTGAAAATTAAACTAAAAAAAACCTAAAAACTAAAGGTACCCTAATTTACCTCTACTCTAACCTAGGCTCCCATTTTTTCAATTGACATCTTTTTCTATTTATACACACACTTAGGGGTACAATTGTAATATTTTCATCCTGGATGAATTGACATTGTTTGGCCACTTGTCTTCACACCATTGGCTCCTTGAAAAATAATATTTCCATGTCATCTGTCTTTTTGTCCAATTGGATCTGCTAGGCTCGTGTTGTCTGCGTGGTCCAATCTCGATTTTAGTCCAATTTCGGTCCATTTTCTATCGAAATATTCATAATTCATCCGGATTTAATTTATCTGCAAACATGAGAATTTTAATTAAATAAAAGGGATAATTAACAAAATAAATTGGGGATTTAAATAATTAATTAGGAAATTAAGCACAAATAATTCTAAAAATATAGAATTATCAAAGGTATCTTCGAGCAAGGGCATTGTGCGATTTGGAAAGAAAGGAAAGTTGAGTCCTTATTTCATTGGTCCGTTTGAGATATTAGAGAGTGTGAGATGTTTCTTATTGGTTTGCTTTACCTCCATAGCTTTCTGGAATACATAATGTCTTCCAGTCTACATCTTGAGGAAATATAATTTGGATCCCTCTCATGTCACTGAATATGGTGCTTTAGACATTTAGGGAGATATGAGCTATATGGAAGAACCTGTCCAGATCCTCGACAAGAAGGAAAAGGTACTTTGGACGAAGAAAATCCCATTAGTAAAGGTTTTCTAGCAACACCACTCGACAGAAGAAGAAACTTGGGAGCTAGAGAGCCTTATAAGGAGAAGTACTCTCGATTGTTTGACAGACCTAGCTGAATTTGGAGGACCAAATTCTTAAAAGGTGGGGAGAAATGTGAAACCCAATTTTTTGTACTAATGTTTATTTAAAAGCTAAGATGAGAAGTTCAACAACTTACCTAAATGTTTATGTAGGGTCTGAAGTAACCGAGATGCCTGGAATAGTGGCACGAAGTCGGAGGCGTGAACGTCGAGGTAAGAGTTCAAATTGAAGTATTCTTTAAGAAAGTATATTTATAAGTATGTTTTGGTGGATAGAAAGTGAAACTAAGGTATTGGAAGTGTAAGACCCATAAATTTCTATGTAATGTTTATGATTTCGAAATGTACAGACAAGTTACATTATATATGAATCATAAGAAATGGATATTTTTAAGTTTTAAGTGTAAATGAAATGCAAAACGAGTGTTAAAGTAATTGAGTATGAGTTTAACTTTAAAAATCTAGGAAAATTTGTAGCTGGAATCTTGCAGATGCAGGACAGATCGATCTGATTGTAAGCGGTGATCGATGTCATTGCCTTAAAATACAATGCCAAGCATTCTGTAAGAGGGAGATCGATCCCTCATTCATAGCAGATCGATCTCAAGTTGCTTCTGTTTGGAGGAGATCAATCTCCTCCCATAAGGCAGATCGATCTCTAGTTACCTCTGGTTAGCCAAGATTGATCTCCTCTTAAGGTTAGATCGATCTCTAAAGCCTTCTGCCTGGCCAAGATTGATTGCATCCCATGAGCAAGCACCAATCTCATTCCTTTGAGTAGATCGATCTCATCCAAGAAGGCAAATTGATCTTCTACCTGTAAGTCAAATTTTGAAGGAGTTTAAACAAGGTTAGATAGGAGATCGATCTGATGAGGTAAATTCTATAAAACCCGACAGTTGAGTCCTGCATTTCATGAAAACCACTAATTTCGTCTATTTTTTAACAAGTGACCTAGCTTTCTCACTCTAAAATCATCACTTTCCAATCAGTTTTAAGAGAAGTTCCTTTAAACAAAGTTGTTCCTAGTGTGGAAGAGAACAACATAGTCAAAGATTGGAAGCTGAAACCTTGGATTGAATGAGAAAAGAGGTTTTCCCCCAATTTGGCAAAAAGAGGAAAAAGTCAAGCTAGGTAAGATTTCAATACACCATCTTCTAGTATGTTAATCTAGACATTTTGATGAGTTAATTGGTTTATATAATGTTGGTTGAAATGTTCATGTATATGCTTAAACAACCATGACCTAGAGTGGGCTTAATGAGAGAAAATTGAAATGACATGGAGTTAATGATGATTTAAACATGTAGAGATGTCAGTAAGCATTATAGATGATTCTAAGATAACTTTGTGAAATCCATATGTTGGAATGGATGATGATTGAAAATAGGCATAAGAGGTGTTTGATAAAATGCCATAGAGAAATAAAATGATGAACTTAAGGCATTGTAAGAGTAATGCCGATTCAGTGTGAATCAATAGACCTAAAGAGTCTAACAGATTCTTAAGAAATGAATAGAACGATCGAAATAGACTTAAGAAAGAGTAAGGTCTAATAAAATGTAACGAGCCCATATTGAGGTAAAATGGCCCAATGCATTGAAATGAAATTCATGCAAATGAGAATTTAGTATATTAAAGTATACTAATGTGAGTACCCAATGCTTGCAACTCCTGGAGATATAATTGGAGTCGATAAGACTGGATCATGAGCATTGAAAATCAAGCAAAGTGATTCAAGCGTGATTCGAGGTAAGAGATTTATGCGAGCTATTAGAGATAGCTATACACATGTTTCTTATCTACTGTGTGCAAATAAATATGATAAAATATATAGATATTGGAATATCTACGTGATAGCTAAGTTTGAGAAGAAGTTTGTATGCATAAATTGCATGACTTCAATGTTCTTATTGTGAAAAAATTTTTTATAAGTGTTTTGAGAAAGAGTAATAATAGACTGGCTTTCGGTTTAGTATTTTACATGAAAATCTTTTAACGAGTGATTGAAGGGAGATTGCCCTCTTACTCATACTTAGTGAATGGATCCATCTATTTCTTTTCTGTGCAAACTTGTGCTAGAGCCAAAGTGGCAATGGTGGATTTACCAGCCTTGCTCGCACAACATTTTAAGAGGATTTTGAAAAAAGAAAAAAAGGTACTAGAGCTGAGTGAAGCTGTGTGATCCACTCGAGAGCTCGCACTAGATTTTAGGAATCATGCTAGAGCCTTCGAGTACTGCTAAGTGATCTTACTTTAATTATGCTCGCATGTGACCCCCTCGATTTAAAGTGATGAGATAAAACCATGCTCGATGCCTCAAGTTTGCTATGTGATCTTACACTGAGTTGCTTACACGTAGTTTTATGGACTTTACTGTGTGATAAGAAAAATTGTGCTCGATATCTTAGGTATGCTGTGTGATCTTACGCTGAGTTGCTCACATGTGGTTTTATAAGTTTTTTGTGTGATGAGTAAAACTGTGCTCGATGCCTCAGGTAAGCTGTGTGATCTTACGCTGAGTTGCTCGCACGTGGCTTTATAAGCTTCCTGTGTGATAAGCAAAACCGTGCCCGATGCCTCAGGCATGCTGTGTGATCTTACGCTGAGTTACACGCATGTGGTTTTATAAGCTTGCTGTGTGATGAGTAAAACCGTGCTGGAGCCATCGTGTATTGTTGAGTGATCTTACACAGACCTGCTAACACGTGATTTTGAGATAATGGAAATAGGTGATAAGGATCCACGGGAGCACGCTATACCGTGAGCGTTAGCCATGAAGTATGTTGTCCCATGATATCTTAGTCATTTTGGGTGGGTTGAAGGGATGGTTGATCCGCCTCCCCAAGCATGGGATTCCCATACACCTGATCAGTGTTGCCTGAAATCCGGACTATGGCCATAAGTCTTTTATCTGTGTGATATGACATTTTGTCGCTACTGTGTGAGGTGACATATATCCTCACTGCTGTGTGATACAGGATGATATGATATCCCATACTATGTCTCATGTAAATTGATTTACTAAGTGATTTGCTAAATGTAAAGCAATTTCTAAGTGAGTACTGTGTGAATTGAAAAATGAATCTGTGTGATTTTAAATATGAGCTGTGTGAAAAGAGTATGTTGCTGTGTGAATTGATGATGTATATGCATATACCCATCTAGCGAATTAATGGTTTCGCATCAATGGAAGCTATTTTCAAAGAATTGCATATGTTTTATAAGGGAAATAAATGTATATATTTTAAGCATGTAGATAGTGTAGTTATCTATCTGTTTTCGTATTTTCCTTAGTGTGTTAGCTCACCCCCTCATTTCCTCCTCCACAGATTCTATGTAGTAGTGAGTTATTGCAGTTGTTCCTGCTATGATGTTCTCCAGTTCTCCAGTAGTACAGAGGTATACAATTATGAGAAAAAAATTGTATCCTGTAAATTAGTGCACAGTAAAGCTATCTTTTGTACGAAAGGGATGTATATAATAGAAACTGATATAAACGTTTCCGCATATTTATAAAAGTACAGTTTCTATTTCATTAAATGAATTTAAATTATAAATGGATGAGATGTGGATATGGATGTTGACTCACAACTCAACTATTAGTAGTAAGTTAAGTCACGCGAAGAGAGTAGTGACAAGAAGTGAAAAAGCTAGTAAAACTTAGGTTAGCATTAAACCGAGCAATTGGGCCTAGAAATATAAAGAAATTTGGAATAGATTCTAGAAATTCATAAAAATTATTCTGAGGCTATAGGAAATTAAAGTAAACTATATTTGACTTGTAGAATCAAAATTGAGTGGAAATCTTGAGATTTCAGTGATCAAATTAATTTTTAAAGTAAACCAAAAACCTTAAGCAATTTCGATCGGTAATGACTAAATCAGGCAAAATGGGCTCAAACGAAAAAAGTTTTTAAACAAGTCGGGTCCAAATTTTTATGGGACATAATAGAGACTTAGTATAATACATGTGAAGTGGAAATTTGGAAGAAAATGAGTTGGAAATATTTTTCTTGGATTTTACAAAACAGGACTGCATGCTGCCCTGGCCAAGAAATATGTTGACCCATAAGAAATTATCAAATTTGGAGAAATTTGAAAAGAACTTTGACTCTGATATTTTCCATAATACAAGTAAACTCAATACACTTTCTAGAAAGGTAAAAACTAACTCAAACTGACCTTAGACGAGAGACAACCACTCCCACAAAGTTGCTATAGGCGTCCTCTGCAGGGTCTCCTTGTGTGACTTTTTTGGCCACATTTAGAATTTTTTCAAATGGATAAAATCTTCCCTCTTGAGTCCTCTATAACCTATAAAAAATCCAGCCTTAAAGGAGCACATTTGCTATGTGAAAAGTTAGTGAGAAGAACAAGGGCAGAATCTGCCCTGTTTCAGGTAAGATAGAAAACTTAAATTTGAATGTTTTTGGTTGGTTTTTGAGATTTTTTTTTTTATGATTCAAAGTTGTATACATGTTGATCTATAGCTGGGAATCTTTGCTGGAGCAAAAAGGAGTGGTCAAAGTTGGTCAACTAAGGCAAGAAGTTGATTGAAGATGATGATCTTGATTTATGTTATTGTTGGTTGTTGTTGGATGATTTTTGGTTAAGTAGAATTTGAAGAATAAATTTCTAGGAGCATGTATAGGTTCAGCCAGCACATGTATATTAGGTTAAAGATAAAATTTGGTTGAGTTTAATGTTGTAGACTCTTAAATTAATATCGAAAAGGTCCAGTTTATAGCCCAGTTCAGTGAAAAATTGAAAAGTATGAGACTTGGCAATTTGACATGTTGACAAGTTTGAATTGAAGACTTGAATAAGGGTTTAGGTTGTTGAGTTTATGAATTTTAAGTTAAAAGAACAAAATTATTGAAATTAGCTTAAATGAGTGAAAGACCAGTAAATTTCTATGCAGCGTTTACGATTCCGTGATGTACAGACAAGTTACATTATATATGAATCATAAGAAATGGATATTTTTATGTTCTAAGTGTGAATGAAATGCAAAATGAGTATAGAAGATATTGAATGTGAACTTTTCTTTGAATTTCTGGGAAGAATTACGACTGGAATGCTGCAGACAAAGGGCAGATCAATCTTAGTGCAAGGGAGATTGATCCCTCATTCAAGCAGATAGATCTCAAGTTACTTCTGCTTGGACAGGATCGATCTCTTCTCAAGGCCAGATCAATCCCTAGTTGACTTTGGTTAACAAAGATCGATCTCTTCCCAAAGCCAAATCGATCTCTAAAGTCTTTTGCCTGGCAAGGATCGATCCCATCCTATGAGCAGATCGATCTTATCCCATGAGTAGATCGATCCCACAGCCTACATATCAAATTTTGAAGGAGTTCAAGCACTGAGAGATCGATCTCTCACCCTTGGAGATCGATTTCATGAGGCCAATTCTATAAAAAACCAGACAGATGAGTCTTTTTCCACGAAACAACTCATACTCTTCCATTGAAGACAAAGTAACCTAGCTTTCTCACTCTAAAAATCATCACCTTCCAATCAGATTTGAGAAAGATTTCTTTGAGCAAAGTTGTTCCTTGTGATGAGGAGAACAACATAGTAAAAAACTAGAAGCTGAAATTTTGGATTAAAGGAGAAAAAAGGTTTTCCCCAAATTTGGCAAAAAAGAGAAAAGTCAAGCTAGGTAAGATTTCAATATACCAACTTCAAGTATGTTAATCTAGACTTTCTTATGAGTTGATTGGTGTATGTATTGTTAACTAAAACATCCATGAGCATGCTTAATCCTCCATGACCTATAATGAGCTTAGTGTGAGAAAGTGAGAGAAAGTTGATATGGCATGGAGTTAATGATGATTTAAGCATGACTTGAAGTTATTAAGCATGTATACATGATTCTAAGATAGTTTTGTGAAATCCATATGTTGGAATAGATGATGATTGAAAGTAAGCATATGAGGTGTTTGATAAATTGCCTTAGTGATGGAAACTAATGAACGTAAGGCATTGTGAGCTTAATAGCGGCTCAATACGAATCAGTAGACTTGATGAGTCTAATAGATTCTCGAGAAATGAATAATGCAATTGAAATGGACTTAAGAGAAAATAAGGTCCAATAAGAGGTAATGAGGCCAAATGGGTGTAAATAGCCCAATGCGTTGAATTAAATATCAGGCAAGTAAGAATTAAATATATGAAATTATACTTATGTGAATTGTAAACATTTGTAGCTCCTGGAGATATAATTGGAGCCAATTAGACCGGATCACGAGTAGTGGAAATCAAAGGAAAGTGATTCGAGCGTGATTCGAGGTAAGGGATTTATATGAGCTATTAAAGATAGTTATACGTATATTTCTTACCTTTTTTGTGCAAATGACTACTATAGAGTATATAGATATTTAACTATCTACGTGAAATGAAGCTATAAGAAGAAGCTTATACGCATGAATTGCATGCCTTCAATGTCTTTGTTGTGAAAAAATGTTTTGTAAGTGTTTTGAGAAAGAGTAATAATAGACTGGCTCCCGATTTAACGATTTCCATAAAATTGCATGTTTTATTAGCGAAAAGCGCGTAACGAGTGATTGAAGAGTAATCGCCCTCTCGCTCATACTTTATGATTTATCGAAGTGAACTCGGTCAGAGATACCGTTTTCACCTAAGTGGAGCCATATATCAAATTTTTGTGTGAACTTGTGCTAGAGCCAACGTGATAACAGTAGATTTACCAGCCTTGCTCGCACATCATTTTAAAAAGGATTTTTGAGAAAGCAAACAGTGCTAGAGCTGAGTGTAAACTGTGTGACACACTAAAGAGCTCACACCGAATTTTGGAAATCATACTGGAGCCTTCGAGTACTGCTAAGTGATCTTACTTTGAATATGCTCGCATGTAACTCCTTTAACTTAAAGTGATTTTAAAAAAAACTTGTGCTAGAAGCCTTAGGTATTGCTATGTGATCTTACGCTGAGTTCCTCGCATGAGAGTTTATGAGCTCTACAGTGTGATGAGACAAAATCGTGCGAGATGCCTCAGGTATTGTTATGTGATCTTATGCTGAGTTGCTTGCATGAGGTTTTATGAATTTTACTGTGTGATGAGACAAACCGTGCTAAAAACCTCAGGTATTGCTATGTGAACTTATGCTGAGTTGCTCGTACGAGGTTTTATGATTTTTACTATGTGATGAGACAAAACTGTGCTAAAGGCCTCAGTATTACTATGTGATCTTACGCTGAGTTATTCGCACGAGGTTTTATGATTTTTTTGTGTGATGAGAAAAATCATACTGGAGCCATCGTGTATTGCTAAGTGATCTTGCACAGACCTGCTCACACGTGATTTTGACATAATGGAAATGGGTGATAGGATCTACGGGAGCACGATGTACCGTGAGCGTTAGCCACAGAGTACGATGTGCCGTGATATCTTAGTGATTCTTAGTGAGCTGAAGGGATGGTTCATCCGCCTCCCCAAGTATGGGATTCTCGCACACCTGATCAGTGATTACCTAGAATCCAGACTATGGTCATACGTCCTTTCTGTATGATATGACATTTTATCACTACTGTGTGATGTGACATATGTCCCTTGCTGTGTGATACTGGGTGATATGATATCCCATCCTATGTCTCATGTATATTGATTTGCTAAGTGTAAAGCATTTTCTAAGAGTATGATGCTGTGTGATTCTGTGTGATTTTGAAATGAGTAAACTGCTGTGTGGTTTAAAAAGAATATGCATATACCCACCTAGTGGATTAATAGTTTCGCATGGATGGAAGATTCTTTAAAAGAATGCATATGTTTTATAAGGAAAATAAATGTACGTATTTTAAGCATTGTAGATAGTGTAGTTATCTACCTGCTTTCATATTTTCCTTACTGAGCATGTTAGCTCACCCCCTTATTTCATCTTCCATAGATTCTGTGCAGTAGTGAGTTTACTGCAATTGTTCCTACTACCGTGTTCTCCAATTCTCCAACAGTGCAAATGTATACACTTATAAGAAAATTTTGTATCCTGTAAATTAATGCACATTAAAGCCATCTTTTGTACAAAAGGGATGGATATAATAGAAAATGATGTAAACGCTTCTGTATATATATAAAAGTACAATTTCTATTTCATTCGATAAAATTAAATTATAAAATGGATTAGATGTGGATATGGATGTTGACTCATAGCCCAACTATTAGTAGTAAGACAAGCCATGGGAAGAGGGTTGTGACAGAGGTGGCATCAGAGCGGAGTTGGTCTGATGTGAGTCAGTATCCATGGTGAGGAAATTATACATCCCTAAGGTACTATGCATTATTTGGATACAATTGTGTATACTAAGCTGGGAATGTGATTGAGACACTTGTTGTTGATTATGCAGGATGTCGGATAGATGACGCGCTCGTAGAGGAGAGAGTTCACGCTCTCGAGGGCGTAAAGATGATCTCGAGAGGTGTAGTGGGTCTAGTTCTAGTAGAGATTCACTTGATCTTAGTAATGCCGCTGAGGCACGTATAGCACAATTACGACGTAGTGTAGACACTGTCATGGAGTTGTTTACATAGGCAATGGCCAGATTTGAGGGTAGACAAGAGAACCCTATTGGTCAGGTAGCTACACTTGAGAGACATGAGCCTGCACCGAGACCTCGGGCTATAGAGGTAGAGATTCCTGCAGCTCCTCCAGTTCATGATATTCCTCCACAAGTTCAGGATCGTGTGGTTCAACAACAGGTTAGTGGTGAAGGAGTTTATAATTGTGATCTGGGTAGATTGAGAGAGTTCAGGAAGTTTGGACCACCTTTATTTAGTGGGGTGAAGAACCTGGTGCTAGCGGAGTATTAGATTCGTAGTATGGAGAAGCTTTACATATTTTTCCATTGCTTTGCCACAGAGAAGGTCACCTTTGTGGCTTTTGTATTAGAGGGTGAGGCCGAACATTGGTGGATGGCCACACAGCCGATTTTGAGTGTACGACACTCGATTGTGACTTGAGACATATTTTTGGATGCCTTTAGGAGGCAGTACATTCCAGCCACTGCTCAGAGGAAGATGCTAATGGAATTTATGACTTTGAATCAATGGAACCTGTCAGTTGATGAGTACGAGTCCAAATTTACATCCCTGGGTAGGTATGACACAGTTACCATGAGCAGTCAGGGCAGGAAGGTTTAAAAATTTATTGAGGGGTTGAGACCTTCGATCAGAGCTCGATTAGTCCCATTTGACATTACTACTTATGATGAGGCAATACACAAAGCTCAGCTATGTGAGCAAGATTATGAGTTGCATGCCTCGGAGTTAGGCAAGAGTGGTAAGGGCAGAGATAGAGACAAAGACCGAAAGAGGTCAATGGATGATAGAGGATTCAGAAAGGGCCAAAGGTTATTCGGTAAAGGGCCAAAGATTGAGGAGGTATGAGAGAGGCTTGCAAAGCCTCCAGCTTATCCAGCTTTACCTCTAGCATCGAGGGGTGTAGTTTTTGGTGGACCCCGACCTACCATCGAACAGTGCAGAATGTGTGGTAGATATCATGGGAATAGGCCATGTCATTTGATGATGAGGTCATGTTATAGATGTGACAAACCAGGGAATATAGCTCGTGAATTCCCAGGGTTGATTGATACAGCCCCACAAAAGGATAAAGAGCCAGAGAAGGCCATAGTTGATACACCTACTCCTAAGAGGAAGGCCACAGTTGAGGAGAAAGGGAAGCAAGCTATTGGTCGAGGGCGAATGTTTGCATTGGACCAGGCATTTGCAAAAACTTCCACAAATGTGATTAAAGGTGCCATCCTAATCTTTGATTTTGAAGCATTAGCATTAATAGATCCTGGTGCCACCCATTCATTTATATCGCCTTCATTTGCATGTAAATTGTTTGAACATGTGAAACCTATACCTTTGGGTAGGGTGAGCACTCAAGTGAGAGATAATGTAGTGACTGAGTACATATGTAAAGATTATAAGTTAAAAGTAGGGAAAAAGAATATGTCGACCGATCTTATCCTATTAAGTATGAAGGATTTTGATGTAATACTAGGAATGGATTGGTTGACTGTAAACCATGCTGTTTTAGACTGTTATGCTAAGACAGTAATGTTTTCCACCTCTGACAAGTAAGTTGTAAGATTTGAAAAGTAATTATAGAAGTAGTAAATTATTTCCAAGGATGGACGATTTTACTAACAAATGTAATCATGATATGCTGAAGGTTTTATCGCATATGTGGTTGATTTGGATAAGGCGCACCCAAAATTAGCTGACATCCCAGTGGTTGAGAGTTCCCTGATGTCTTTTTGGATGAATTTCCAGGGTTGCCACCAGACAAAGAAATGAAGTTCTATATTGATTTGGTGCCTGGTACTGAACCAATATCCAAACCACCGTATAGAATGGCTCCAGTGGAATTGGAGGAGTTAAGGAGGCAATTGCAAGAGTTGTTGGACAAAGGGGTTTATCAGACTAAGTGTGTTACCTTGGAGAACACCGGTTGTGTTTGTGAAGAAGAAGGATGGGAGTCTTCGACTGGGAATAGACTATTGGTTGTTGAACAAGGCTACCATCAAGAATAAATATCCCCTTCCATGGATTGATGATCTATTGGATCAATTGCAGGGAGCACAAATCTTTTCTAAGATTGATCTGAGGTCTGGGTATCATTAGTTGAGGATTCAGAGTAGAGATGTGCCCAAGACAGCGTTTCAGACTCGTTACGGCGATTATGAATTTATGGTTATGCCATTTGGGTTGATGAATGCTCCTGCAACGTTTATGGCTGTAATGAATGATGCATTTAAGCCATACCTGGATAGCTTCATGATTGTCTTTATAGACGACATATTAGTGTACTCTAAGTCCAGGGAAGAGCATGAGCAGCACTTGAGAACAGTGTTACATACCCTCCAAGATCAGGAGTTGTATGCTAAACTCAATAAATGTGATTTCTGGCTGAGTGAGATATCGTTTTTGGGTCATGTAGTCTCAAGAGATGGGGTATCAATGGATTTGTCCAAGATAGAGGCTGTGATACAATGGGAAAGACCCAAGACGATTACAGAGATCCGCAGTTTTCTAGGTTTGGCAAGTTATTATCGATGATTTGTCGAGGGATTTTTTAAGCTGGCTGCTCCGTTGACACGTCTCACTCGAAAGAATGTGGTATTTGAGTGGGATGATAAATGTGAAAGTAGTTTTTGTAAGCTAAAGCATAGACCGACCACCGCACCTATTCTCACCATACCCACTAGCTCAGGAGGTTTGTCAGTGTATATAGATTCCTTGAGAAAGGGACTGAGCTGTGTGTTAATGCAAGAATGGAAGGTAGTCGCTTATGGATCAGACAACTTAAGGATCATGAGAGGAACTACCCAACCCATGATTTAGAGTTGGTAGCCATGGTATTTGCATTAAAAATATGGCGTCACTACTTGTATGATGAGAAATTTCAGGTGTTTATAGATCATAAGAGACTCAGATATTTGTTTTCATAGAAAGAGTTGAATATGAGGTAAGGACGGTGGATAGAACTTCTGAAGGATTATGATTATGAGATATTGTACCATCCGGGAAAGGCTAATGTTGTTGCTGATGCCTTGAGTAGAAAGAGCCTAGGAGTGGTATTGTATATGATGGTCAGGGAACATGAGTTGCTTGAGCAGTTTCCTCACCTTAGTCTGGATATAGACCCTCTCGATGTTGACAGTGACTGTGTGATAGCTAGCTTGCGAGTGGAACCAAATTTTGTTGATCAGATATGATAGGCTCAACATGCCGATCCGCTATGTGATGATCGTGCAAGTCTGATTTAGAGGGGTGATGTGGTCGATTTCTTAGTGAGTGATGATGACCTACTGAGGTTTAGAGGCAGGATTTGCATTCCCGATGACCCAGAGTTAAAAAAAGTGATTTTAACAGAAGCTCATTCATCGAGATATACATTACATCTGGGGATTAACAAAATGTATCAAAATCTCTGGAGAGTGTATTAATGGTCAGGGATGAAGAAGGATATTGCAAAGTTTGTGGCAAAGTGTCTTGTATGTCAGCAAGTGAAGGTAGAGCATCAGAAACCTGCAGGGTTATTGTAGCCTCTACCTATACCGACTTGGAAATGGGAGCATGTTACCATGGATTTCATCATGGGATTACCGAGGACTAAGAGGAACTATGATGCTATCTGGTTAGTGGTAGACAGATTGACGAAATCCGCCCACTTTTGGCCATGAGGTCCACATATACTTTGAGTACTTTAGCATAGTTGTACGTACGGGAGATCGTGTGGCTACATGGTATTCCAGTGAGCATTATATCGGATAGGGATTCTTGCTTCACTTCCCACTTTTGGGAATACTTTCAAGAAGCTATGGGAACTCAATTAAGTTTTAGTACTGCTTTTCATGCTCAAATCGATGGTCAATCAGAGAGAACCATCCAGACGTTAAAGGATATGTTGAGAGTGAGTGTTATGGATTTTAAAAGCTCCTGGGATGATCACCTACCATTAGTCGAATTTGCTTACAACATCAGTTATCACTCGAGTATCGAGATGGCGCCATATGAGGTGTCGTATGGTAGAAGGTGTCGTTTCCCTATTGGTTGGGAAGAAGTGGGTGATAGGAAAGTTTTTGCTCCCGACTTAGTGAAGCAAGCCTCTGAGGTTGTTCAGCTGATACATGAGAGATTGAGAATAGCTCAAAGCAGGAAGAAAAGTTATGCTGACATGAGACGGAGGCCATTAGAGTTCACGGTAGGTGACTCAGTGTTCTTGAGAGTTTCTCCCTCGAAAGGGATTATGAGGTTCGGTAAAGAGGGTAAGTTGAGCCCTCAATATATCGAGCCATTTGAGATATTGGAGTGAGTGGGAGATTATGCCTACAGGCTAGCGTTGCCACCGGAGCTAGCAGGCATTCATAGTGTCTTGCACATATCGATGCTTCAAAAATACCATCCAGACCCGGCCCGTGTAATTCAGTATGAGCCATTGGAGCTCAAGAATGATCTGTCGTATGTAGAAAGACCGATCTGGATATTGGATAGGAAGGAAAAAGTGTTACGAAATAAGACGATTCCGCTTGTTAAGGTTCTTTGGTAGCACCACAATTCAAAAGAGGCTACCAGGGAGTTAGAGAGCCTGATGCGATAAAAGTACCCTCGACTTTTCGATGAGTGACTTTGTTCTAATTTGGAGGACCAAATTTCATGAAGGAGGGGATGAATGTAAGGCTCGAAAATTTCTATGTAGTGTTTATGATTCCGTGATGTACAAACAAGTTACATTATATATAAATCATAAGAAATGGACATTTTATGTTCTAAGTGTGAATAAAATGCAAAATGAGTATAGAAGCAATTGAATATGAACTTTCCTTTGAATTTCTGGGAAGAATTGCAACTAGAATGCTGCAGATAAAGGGCAGATCGATTTTAGTGTAAGGGAGATCGATCCCTCATTCAAATAGATCGATCTTAAGTTACTACTGCCTGGACAGGATCGATCTCTTCTCAAGGCCAGATCAATCCTTAGTTTATTTTGGTTAGCAAAGATCGATCTCTTCCCTAAGCCAGATTGATCTCTAAAGTCTTCTGCCTGGCAAGGATCGATCCTATCCCATGAGCAGATCGATCCCACAGCCTACATATCAAATTCTGAAGGAGTTCAAGCAAGGAGAGATCGATCTCTCACCCTTGGAGATCGATCTCATGAGGCCAATTCTATAAAAATCCCGACAGATGAGTCTTGTTCCATGAAACGGCTCATACTCCTCCATTGAAGATAAAATAACCTAATTTTCTCTCTCTAAAAATCATCACCTTCCAATTAGATTTGAGAAAGATTTCTTTGAGCAAAGTTGTTCTTTGTGATGAGGAGAACAACATAGTAAAAAACTAGAAGCAAAAATTCTAGATTGAATGAGAAAAAGGGTTTTCCTCAAATTTGGTAAAAAAGAGAAAAGTCAAGCTAGGTAAGATTTCAATACACTAACTTTAAGTATGTTAATCTAGACTTTCTTATGAGTTGATTAGTGTATATATTGTTGGCTGAAACATCCATGAACATGCTTAATCCTCCATGCCTAAAATGAGCTTAGTGTGAGAAAGTGAGAGAAAGTTGATATGGCATGGAGTTAATGATGATTTAAGCATGAATTGAAGTTATTAAACATGTATACATGATTCTAAGATAGTTTTGTGGAATCCATATGCTGGAATAGATGATGATTAAAAATAGGCATATGAGGTGTTTAATAAATTGCCTAGTGAAGGAAAGTAATGAACTTAAGGCATTGTGAGCTTAATACTGGCTCAATACGAATCAGTAGACTTGATAATTCTAATAGATTCTTGAGAAATGAATAATGCAATCGAAATGGACTTAAGAGAAAATAAGGTCCAATAAGAGGTAACGATGCCAAATTGGTGTAAATGGCCCAATGAATTGAATTGAACATCATGCAAGTAAGAATTAAGTATATGAAATTATATTGATGTGAATTGTAAATAATTACAGCTCTTGGAGATATAATTGGATCCAATTAGATCGGATCACGAGTAGTGGAAATCAAAGGAAAGTGATTCAAACGTGATTCGAGGTAAGGGATTTATGCGAGCTATTAGAGATAGCTATACATATATTTCTTACCTTCTGTGTTTAAATGACTACTATAGAGTATATAGATATTTGAATATCTACGTGAAAATTAAGGTATAAGAAGAAGCTTATACGCATGAATTGCTTGCCTTCAATGTCTTTGTTGTGAAAAGATGTTTTGTAAGTGTTTTGAGAAAGAGTAATAATAGACTGGCTCCCGATTTAACGATTACCATAAAACTGCATGTTTTATTAAGAGAAAAGCGTGTAGCGAGTGATTAAAGGGAAATCACCATCTCACTCATACTTTGTGATTTATTGAAGTGAACTCGGTCAGGGATACCGTTTTCACCTAAGTGGAGCCATCTATCGAATTTTTGTGTGAACTTATGCCAGAGCCAACTTGGTAACAGTAGATTTATCAGCCTTGCTCAAACATCGTTTTAAAAAGGATTTTTGAGAAAGCTAATGGTGATAGAGCTGAGTGTAAATTGTGTGACACACTAAAGAGCTCGCACTGGATTTCGGAAATCATGCTGGAGCCTTCGAGTACTGCTAAGTGATCTTACTCGGACTATGCTTGCATGTAACACCTTTGACTTAAAGTGATTTTAAACAAAACTGTGCTAGAAGTCTCAGGTATTTCTATGTGATCTTACGCTGAGTTGCTGGCACGAGATTTTATGAGCTTTACTGTGTGATTAGATAAAATCTACCTAGAGGCCTCAAGTATTACTATGTGATCTTACGCTGAGTTCCTCGCATGAGGTTTTATGAGTTTTGTTGTGTGATGAGACAAAACCGTGGTAGAGGCTTCAGGTATTGCTATGTGATCTTACGCTAAGTTGCTCGCATGAGGTTCTATGATTTTTGCTGTGTGATGAGACAAAACCATGCTAAAGGCCACAGGTATTGCTATGTGATCTTACGCTAAGTTGCTCGCACGAGGGTTTATGATTTTTTATGTGATGAGAAAAACTATGCTGGAGTCATCGTGTATTGCTGAGTGATCTTGCACAGACCTGCTCGCACGTGATTTTGAGACAATGGAAATTGGTGATGCAGGATCCATGGGAGCACGCTGTACCATGAGCGTTAGCCACGGAGTACGATGTGTCGTGATATCTTAGTGATTCTTAGTGAGCTTAAGGAATTGGTGATCCACCTCCCCAAGCATGGGATTCCTACACACTTGATCAGTGATTGCTTGGAATCCAGACTATGGTCATACATCCTTTATGTGTGATATGACATTTTGTCACTACAGTGTGATGTGACATATGTCCCCTACTGTGTGATACTGGGTGATATGATATCCCATCCTATGTTTTATGTATATTGATTTGCTAAGTGTAAAGCATTTTTTAAGAGTATGATGCTGTGTGATTCTGTGTGATTTTGAAATGAGTAAACTGCTATGTGGTTTGAAAAGAATATGCATATACCTACCTAGCGAATTAATGGTTTCGCATGGAAGGAAGATGTTTTAAAAGAATGAATATTTTTTATAAGGAAAATAAATGTACATATTTTAAGTATTGTAGATAGTGTAGTTATCTACCTGCTTTCATATTTTCCTTACTGAGCACGTTAGCTTACCCCTTTATTTCCTCCTCCACAGATTCTGCGCAGTAATGAGTTTACTGCAGTTGTTCCTGCTACTGTGTTCTTAGGTTCTCCAGTAGTGGAAATGTATACACTTATGAGAAAATTTTGTATCCTGTAAATTAGTGCACAGCAAAGCTATCTTTTGTATAAAGGGGGTGTATATAATAGAAACTGATGTAAACACTTCTGTATATGTATAAAAGTACAGTTTCTATTTCATTCGATAAATTAAATTATAAAATGTATGAGATGTGGATATGGATGTTGATTCGGAGCCCAACTATTTGTAGCAATATAAGTCACGGGAAGAGGGTCGTGACAACTAGCACTTTAATCGGTAAAACCAAGAAAATAGGAAAAATGGTCAAAAAAGGGCCTGATTGACCCCGTTTAAGTTATAAATGTATGAGAACATAAAATATGGATGATTTGGATATTAATTGGTTGTTTCTGGTAGCTCGAGGTATCAACACGTAAAACGAGGCAATCCCTAAACTCGATGATTTAGTGCTGCCCTAGCCCCATTTAAGTAAGGGATGCAATTTAAAGTAGTGATGACTTCCTATACTTGTTTACGTCGCATGAAATGATTTAATAAATGTATAAAGAACTTTAAGGGAAAACCCGAGCGATTTTAATAGAAATTTCTCGATAGCCATAACCTCGATTTAATCCTGAAACTGAGCTTTTTGTCCATGATATATAAGTTTTGATATATTAATATTTTATAGTCAAAACTATATGATTTTACGATTTAAGTTTCAATATGATTTTAAGTAAATATGAAAACAAGTAAAATTTTTTAAGACTAAAGGCTGCCCTAATAGTGTATGCTGTGTGCATATCATGCTCGCTACTTGTAGTGCTTGGCTCCTCCACTCATAGTGTCAGTTCCGATTCACCTGTGTACTGTCCGTTTCTACCTTTGTGGCGTCTATCTTCGCTACACGTGGTGTCTATTTCGTAGTATCCCGTACCCGCACGGTGAGTGCCTCTGGTGGCCGTGCCTTACTGTGTGCTAGTTTATTCAGATACTATGTTAGAATTGATGTACGACCCTGATCTAGTCTACAGCCCTTACCTTAGCCATTAGTACTTTATTCCCTCTACGGAGGATGATATCTATGTTTGCATGATAACTATACAGATTTAGCCTAATCTCCATGTTTTACTATATGAATGATTTGAATTATGGAAGTAAGTAACGTTTATTAAAGTATGTAAGTATGTAAGTTTGATCAAGTAAGTAGGTACGTATGTATGTTTTATTTTAAAGTAAGTAAATATGTAAGCTTGATAAAGTAAACATGTGTGTAAGTATGTTTTATTTCCAAGCAAGTAAGTACATATGTAAATCTGATTTCATAAGTATGTATGTAATTATGCATGTAATGTTTTATTTTAAAGTTAGCAAAGACGTTTATGCAAATTGATTTAAGTATGAAAGTATGTTAGCCTTGAATTTTTATGTATTTTTAGGGTTGTCAGGATTATTTTAAATGTCTTCCTTACTGAGCTTTATCAGAAGCTCAACCCACTTTTCCTTATTTCAGATTACCTGCAATAGAAGTGCTCGGCTGCTTACAGGGTACTCAAGTTGGCTGATGAATTTAGAGCCTCCCAGACTACTTTCAGTACACTCTCAGGTATTATGAGATTTGAGAATTTTACACATATCAAATTATGTAATGAGAACATGAAGTGTAATTGATTGAACTAAATATGATGTACTCATATATTGAGGTGGTATGGAATGAAATTTTAAGTGATGAATGAGTTATAAATGAGATTTTCTGTTAAAGTGTAAAACTATGGGGCTAGATCGATCTTGGAGAAGAGAGGATCGATCTGGTAGGTCAAAAATGACAAGGAAGGAGGAATTTAAGCGAGTAGATTGATCTCTAATGGAAGAGGATCGATCTCTTTATGATTCTGTAATGAAGAGATTGATCTCGTGAGGAAGGAATCGATCTCAAAATGTTTCTGTTAAGGAGAAGATCGATCTCCCCAAGGAGCAGATCGATCTCGTGAAGCATTCTGTAAACTAGAGATCGATCTCATAATTGGAGCAGATCAATCTCATAAAGCCATTAAGAGATCGATCTTACCCCACGACAGATCGATCTCCTAGGCATAAAATTACCCCAAATCTCCACAAATTCAAATGCAGATTGATCTCATCAAGAGCCAGATCGATCTCCTACCTTCAGTCTATATAAAGAACCCTTTGTTTTTCCTGGAAATGGATCTCTCTCTCCTCCAAACCTCCATTTTAGCTGAACCCTAGTTTTCTCTCTCTTCCAAAGTCCACATTTTTGTCCAAATCAATGGTTGTGGAAAGAAGGAAAGTTGTTCCTCATCCAAGGGAGAACAACATACTTGGAAATCGAAAGACGAATCGAATCGAGGTGTAAGTTGAGCACTCCACAAGTTTGGGAAATATCTAAACTTCAATCTTGGATTTTGAAGTGATTTTTGGTGATTGTGAATATGGGCATTGTGGTAAAATAGTTAGGAAAGGATTAGAGTTGACAAAAATTGTGATTTTATTGGAGTGATGATGATATTAAGTAAATTGTGGTAAATTGGGATTTTTGTCTATAAATTGGAAATTTAGGCAATGAAGTGATTTTGGCATGGGTATTATGCATGAGAAATGTAGAAGGTTGAAATGTAGTTGATGAGATTATGAATTTGATAGAGTCATGAGAAATGGGATAATTGAGGAATTTAATGAGAATATGGGCAATATGCATGATCTAGAGATTTGGAGGTTATGTGATAATGAGTTTTGATGTTTTTACATCGTTTAGACAGCTCGGGAGTTCCAGAGAGGAATACGATACTAGTCCGTGATACGAGGGAATGATTGCACTATACGAGGTGCAAAGAGGTAAAGGAAACTTAAACTTGTTTGTGTATGTGAATTGTGAAATGTTGTAGCATGAATTGCGATTGAGAAAACAAGCATATTTTATGTGTTGTGAATGAGAGATTGCACATGATTTTATAGCCGTTTGGGGCCCAATTTTTATGAGTTGTAAACTATGTGTTAAAATGTTTTACAACCGCTTTGTGTTTAAAACGTGAAAAAGAGATTTGGGCTCTACGTTAAGGCATATTAAGATTGAGAAATGTGTGCGTGGTTTTACCGGTTGGAACTCGATTTTAACATGTTTTGTGTTGAGTACATAAATGTTTTAAATGAAATTTATGAAAGAAAACCATTATGAGATCTACGTGAAGGCAAAACGTTTTATATGATAATGGCTAATGATTGAGACTTAGGAGTGTCATGTTGAATACACATCAGGCCTAGCTTTGATAGCATGTAAGTCCAAGCCTTGTTTTGGTAACATGTAAGTCGGATTATTCCTCCGCTTTTGTAGCATTGGGAGGCCTTGCTCTGGTAGCATGTAAGTTTGGGCCTTGCTCTAGTAGCATGTAAGTACGATATTCCTCCGTTTTGGTAACGAGAGATGCCTCCGTTTTGGTAATGTGAGATGACCCCCGTTCTGGTAACTTTGGGTGGCTTTGCTTTGGTAGCATGTAAGTCCGGACGTTGCTTTGGTAGCATGTAAGACCGATAGAGTGGGCCACCTGGGAACTGACCCAGTGACCACATGATAGTGTGCATGAGGAGAGGCATTGCTCTGGTAGCATGTAAGGCTGGGCCTTGTTCTGGTAACACGTAAGTCCAATATACCATGTACACGACCATATGTCAACGTTCCATCTTATGAGGATGCCTGGGATGCGCACCCAGAGGAGATATATTATTGATGTGCCATGACAAGTTTTATATGAGTTTTATTGCCTAGTGTCCTGTTTATACACATGAGTTGTGTTTTGTAACTGTGCCACGTGTATTTTATTACGGTGATTTTTATCACGTTTTAATGAGAAAAGTCATTATTGCATCATGATTTTCACATGCTTGTAACTGTAGTTTATACTGAGTTATGTACTCTCATGTTTTCACATGATTTTAGAGAATGAGATGAGAATGATGTTTTATTAAGTCATGTTACATTTTCTAACGAGTTTTCAACTATGAATTAAAATGATTGTTTTGTGCAAATCATTGTTTTATTGCTGAGTCTCTTACTCCCTTACTGAGCGATTTAGAAGCTCACCCTATTTTCTCTTCCCTCCAGATTTCTTCAAGTGAAGAGAGTTTTCCCTGCGACGTACGGAGTAGTGGCTAGTGGAGGACTTAAGCTCCAGGCCATATATTGTATTGAGGTATAATTTATCTTTTCATGTACCCAGGCCAAAGTTGTAATTACGGACACTTGTTGTACAATGATATATGAGATGTATTAGGATTAATTAACTCATAATTGAGTAATGTATATGATATAATATATACTATTTTATAATGAGATCCTGAGGCATGATAAGTATGATGATGTATGACATTGCACAAGAATGCACCATTAATTATGATTTGATGAGTAAAAAGTTTTAAATTTGACATATTTTTCGAGTTTTCGGGACGTCACATTATTTTCTTGGTATCCGAGCTTAGGGTGTTTAGTACTGTCAGTGTCGGTTAAGTGAATTAGAATACATCCCAAGTGTCTGTATAGGTCTGGTCATGAACTGAAATTGAGGATTGAGATTTCAATCGATTTTGATATGTACGCGCAGGAAACAAGTTGAGATTAAGAATGAGTGGACGACGAGGTCGTTTGAGGAGGCAGGCAGAGTCTCCTTCGCCACTTGCCCCATATTCTGAGAGTCCTAACTCTCGATTTAACCGGATCGAAATCGATGTGAGGCAGGGATTTGAGCAAATGACAGCGCTATTCGTGCAACACTTTGGAGTTAATGCTTGGGGTATTATTCCTACACCACCACAGGGACTTCCCGTACCCCCAACATAGATGGACCTAGTACCTCCCGCCACTCAGCCTGATGACAGACGTATGGTCCGACTGAAGGACTTTTTAAAAATGAATCCACCTGCATTTAGGGGAAAGAAGGATCCTATAGAGACTGAGGAGTGGCTGACGGAGTTAAGAGTTATATTTGACTATCTGGGGTGCACAGATGCTGAGAGGATCAGTATGAGTGCCTATATATTGAAAAGGAGAGCTCGAGATTGGGGGGGTACTGCCCAGGGTATTCTGATGTCCCACCAGGATGTGATTGGTTGGGAAGAGTTTCAAACAGCCTTCAGAGCCCGATACGTACCACGAGCTGCCCAGAGAAGGAGGCAAGCAGAGTTTTTGAGTTTGGTATAAGGCGACATGTCTGTGGATGATTACGAGAGCCAATTTATCGCTCTACTTAGATATGACCCAAAGACCTTCAAGAATGAAGAGCTCGAAACTGAGAGATTTGTATATGGACTGAAGCTCATAATCATAGATCGATTGATAGGGCTATGTATTACCAACTTTGGAGATGCTTTGAGATGAGCATAAGAGATTGAGAGGGGAATTGAAATTATACAATCCCAGAATGAGTTCAGAGCAGTGACTAGGGACAAGGGCAAGAGGCCAGCGATGTCCCAGGCAGATGTTCGAAGAGGTTCCTTCAGGAGAGGAAGGGTTGAGGTACAGAAGGGCAGATTGGAGAGACCCAGAGCTTATCCTATTATCAAGGAGACCCCTCGATATGTTAGGCCTAAGATGAGGGTTTGCAAAGATTGTGGCCGACAGCATGAGGGGAGTTGTACTGGATTTATCCGTGGATATTTTAGATGTGGTGACATGGGTCACAAAGTGAAAGATTGTCCTCAACCTCAAATACCACATGCTCCGACGCCTACTAGACAACAGGCTCAAAGAGTGAATCCCCAGAGATGGGCCACTGCTGTAGAGAAAGGAAAAAGACCTGTCATACAGGGACGTGTGTTTGCTTTGGACAAGGAAACAACAGGCACTTCAGTAGAAACTATAAGAGGTATACTCTCTGTCTGTAATCATAAGGCTTATGTATTGATTGATCCAGGATCCACGCATTTGTTTATTTCTGAGCATTTTGCATGTAGATTAAACTTGAAGTTTGAACCCCTGGAGTATATACTACATGTAAATACCCCTATGCGTGAATCCCAGAGAACTGAGTTAATCTATAGAGGGTGTGAAATAAAGGTGGGAGATAGAGTGATGTTAACAGATCTAATCATGTTAAATATACATAGGTTTGATGTAATTTTGGGATTAGATTGGCTGGTAACCAATCGTGTGAGTTTAGATTGCTACACTAAGATTGTAACTTTCTCCCTACCTGAACCCTACAATGTACGTTTGAAATCTTGAGTAAATAAACATATGGAACTTTATAAGTAATTAGAAATTATGATGTTGCTTTTGAGAGTACTAAATATGATTGTTTATGTGAAGTTTATGAAACACTCATCTCAGATGATGATCGGGAACATCCGAGGATTGAGGATATACCTGTGGTGGGTAAATTTCTGAATGTTTTCCCGAATGAGTTACCAGGTTTACCACCAGAGAGAGAGCTGAAGTTTACCATTGATTTGGTACTAGATACTCAACCGATCTCTAGACCTCCATAAAGGATGGAATTAGTGGAACTTGAGGAATTGAAGAAACAACTACAAGAGTTATTGGATCAAGGGTTTATTAGGCCTAGTGTCTCACCATGGGGAGCACCAGTGTTATTTGTGAGAAAGAAGGATGGTAGTCTCAGATTATGCGTAGACTATCGACTATTGAATAAAGCCACGGTAAAGAATAAATACCCATTGCCCAGGATTGATGATCTACTTGATCAGTTGAGAGGGGCCTCACTATTTTCTAAGATTGATTTGAGATCGGGCTATCACCAATTGAAGATTAAAGAAGAAGATATTCCGAAGATGGCCTTCAGCATAAGGTATGGCCATTATGAATTTCTAGTGATGTCATTTGGATTGAAAAACGCTCATGTAGCCTTTATGAGAGTAATGAACGAGGTGTTCAGAGACTATCTAGATAAATTTGTGATAGTCTTTATTGATGATATCCTGGTATACTCTCGGTCATATGATGAGCATGCACAACATTTGTGGTTAGTACTTCAGACACTCTGAGATAAACAATTATATGGAAAGCTTAGTAAGTGTGAGTTTTTGGCTAGATCGGATAGCTTTCCTTGGTCATATAGTCTCAGAAGAAGGAGTATCAGTGGATCCAAGTAAAGTAGAGGCTGTGCTTAATTGGGAAAGACCGAGGACATTTACAGAATTACGAAGCTTCCTTGGTTTGACAGGGTATTACAGAAGATTTATGGAAAGATTTTCCAGGATTGCCACTCCTTTGACTAAGCTCATGCGCAAGGAGACTCCATTTATATGGACTGATCAATGTGAGCTTAATTTTCAGGAGTTAAAGAGGAGATTAACAGCGGCACCTGTGTTGACTATCCTTGAGGTATTAGGAGGATTTTCGGTGTATAGTGATGCTTCTCATCAAGGATTGGGGTGTGTGCTCATGCAACATGGAAGAGTGGTCGCTTATGGATCGCGACAATTGAAAGATTATGAGCGGAATTATCCCACGCATGATCTGGAGTGAGCCATTATGGTATTTGCCTTGAAGATCTGGCGACACTACTTATATGGGGAAAGATTCTAGATCTTTACTGATCACAAGAGTTTGAGGTATCTCTTTGATCAGAAGGAGTTAAACATGAGACAAAGGAGATGGATGAACTCCTTAAGGATTATGACTGCGAGATTCTATACCATCCGGGTAAGGCGATTATAGTTGTTGATGCCCTGAGCAAGAAGAGTATGATATCTGCTATGATGATCAGGGAATGGGATTTGTTGGAGCAGTTCGTTGAACTCCAGATCAGAGTTAAAGAAGTAGAGACTGGATTTTTGGCTAGCCTGCGAATAGAGCAAAAGATCATGGATCAGGTTAGAACTGGGCAGCGTAATGATCAGAGGTTGATATATATGGTTAGCCAAGCTGAGCAGACTTCGCAGTCGGATCTCACAATCAATGAGGATGGACTATTGAGGTTCAGAGGACGAATCAATGTACCGGTCGATGATACCCTAAAGAGATTGATTCTGAGAGAATCCCACTGCTCGTGATATACTATGCACCCAGGGAGTACTAAGATGTACTGAGATTTGAGAAAGGTGTACTGGTGGAGTGGTATGAAGTGAGACGTGGCAGAGTATGTGGCCAGATGTTTAGTATGTTAGCAAGTGCAAGCTGAGCATCGAAAACCCGGAGGACTACTACAGCCTTTGCCTGTACCTACGTGGAAATGGGAGCATGTCACCATAGACTTTATTATGGGTTTATCGAGGATCCGAAGGGGTCGTGATCCGATATGGGTTATAGTGGATAGACTAACCAAGAGTGCCCACTTCCTTGCTATCAAGAGCACAAATACTGTGGATGCCTTAGCTGAGTTGTATGTCTGCGAGATAACTAGATTACATGGGGCTCTAGTAAGTGTTACTTCTGACAGAGATTCTCGATTTACTTCTAGATTTTGGACCCAATTTCAGGAGTCCATGGGATCTCGATTGAGTTGTAGTACCACCTATCATCCTCAGACCGATGGTCAGTCAGAGAGGACTATTCAGACCCTGAAGGATATGTTTAGGGTGCATACGATGGATTTTAAGGGATCATGAGATGATCACCTACCCCTAGCAGAGTTTGTGTACAATAATAGCTATCATGTGAGTATTGGAATGACACCTTTTAAGGCTCTATATGGTAAGAGGTGTAGATCCCCTGTAGCTTGGGAAGAAGTCGGTGACAGAAAGATAAATGCTCCCGAGCTTGTTGAGCAAGCTGTACAGAGTGTGAAACTCATATGTGAGAGGTTATGGGCTGCACAGAGTAAATAGAAAAGCTACGCGGATGTGCGTAGATGGACACTCAAGTTTGATGTTGGTGATGCAGTATTTCTGAAGATATCACCAAGTAAGGGTATCATGCGATTTGGGAAGATAGGGAAATTGAGTCCTCGATACATAGGACTATTCGAGATTCTTGAGAGAGTGGGAGAGGTAGCCTACAGATTGGCACTACCCCCACAGATGTCCGGAATACACAATGTCTTTCATGTGTCTATGTTGAGGATGTACCACTCGGACCCTTCTCATGTCATAAAGTATGAAGAGATAGACATACAAGAGGACATGAGCTATACTGAAGAACCCGTCCGGATTCTTGATAGGAAAGAGAAGGTACTTCGAACCAAAAGCATCCTATTAGTGAAAATTTTATGGAAACATAACTCAATGGAAGAGGCAACGTGGGAACTGGAGAATCTCACGAAGGAGAAATACCCACATCTATTTGACGAGTTGAGTTTAATTTGGAGGACTAAATTCTTTTTAAGGTAGGGAGGATGTGAGATCTGAGAATTTTACACATCAAATTATGTAATGAGAACATGAAGTGTAATTGATTGAACTAAATATGATGTACTCATATATTGAGGTGGTATGGAATGAAATGTAAGTGATGAATGAGTTATAAATGAGATTTTATGTTAAAGTGTGAAACTATGTGGCCAGATAGATCTTGGCGAATAGAAGATCGATCTGGTAGGTCAAAAATGACAAGGAAGGAGGAATTTAAGCGAGCAGATTGATCTCCAATGGAAAAGGATCGATCTCCTTATGATTCTGTAATGAAGAGATCAATCTCATGAGGAAGGAATCGATCTCAAAATGTTTCTATTGAGGAGGAGATCGATCTCCCCAAGGAGGAGATCGATCTCGTGAAGCATTCTATAAACTAGAGATCGATCTCATAATTAGAGCAGATCGATCTCATAAAGCCATTAAGAGATCGATCTTACCCCACGACAGATCGATCTCCTAGGCATAAAATTACCCCAAATCGTCCACAAATTCAAATGCAGATCGATCTCATCAAGAGCCAGATCGATCTCCTACCATCAGTCTATATAAAGACCCCTTTGTTTTTCCTGGAAATGGATCTCTCTCTCCCCCAAACCTCCATTTCAGTCGAACCCTAGCTTTCTATCTCATCCAAAGTCCCTATTTTCGTCCAAATCAAGGGTTGTGGCAAGAAGAAAAGTTGTTCCTTATCCAAAGGAGAACAACATAATTGGAAATCGAAAGACGAATCGCATCGAGGTGTGAGTTGAGCACTCCACAAGTTTGGGTAATCTTTAAACTTCAATCTTGGATTTTGAAGTGATTTTTGGTGATTGTGAATATGGGCATTATGGTGAAATAGTTAGGAAAGGGTTAGAGTTGACAAAAATTGTGATTTTATTGGAGTGATGATGATATTAAGTAAATTGTGGTAAATTGGGATTTTTATCTATAAATTGGAAATTTAGGCAATGAAGTGATTTTGGCATGGGTATTATGTATGAGAAATGTAGAAGGTTAAAATGTAGTTGATGAGATTATGAATTTGATAGAGTCATGGGAAATGGGATAATTGAGGTATTTAATGAGAATATGGGCAATATGCTCTATGTAGAGATTTAGAGGTTATGTGATAATGAGTTTTGATGTTTTTACATCGTTTGGATAGCTCGAGAGTTCCAGAGAGGAATACGAGACTAGTCCGTGATACGGGGGAACGATTGCATGATATGAGGTGTAAAGAGGTAAGGGAAACTTAAACTCGTTTGTGTATGTGAATTGTGAAATGTTGTAGCATGAATTGTGATGGAGAAAACAAGCATGTTTTATGTGTTGTGAATGAGAGATTGCACACGATTTTATAGCCAGTTGGGGCCCAATTTTTATGAGTTGTAAACTATGTGTGAAAATGTTTTACAACCGTTTTGTGTTTAAAATGTGAAAAAGAGATTTGGGCTCTACGTTAAGGCATACTGAGATTGAGAAATGCGTGCAGGGTTTTACCGGTTGGAACTCGATTTTAACATGTTTTATGTTGAGTACACAAATGTTTTAAATGAGATTTATAAAAGAAAACCATTATGAGTTCTACGTGAAGGCAAAACGTTTTATATGATAATGGCTAATGATTGAGACTTAGGCGTGTCATGTTGAATACACATCGGGCCTTGCTTTGGTAGCATGTAAGTCTGGGCCTTGTTGGTAACATGTAAGTCCGATTATTCCTTCGCTTTGGTAGCATTGGGAGGCCTTGCTCTGGTAGCATGTAAGTCCGGGTCTTGCTGTAGTAGCATGTAAGTCTGATATTCCTCTGTTTTGGTAATGAGAGATGCCTCCGTTTTGGTAACGTGAGATGACCCCCGTTCTGGTGACGCTGGGTGGCTTTGCTTTGGTAGCATGTAAGTCCGGGCCTTACTTTGGTAGCATGTAAGATCGATAGAGTGGGCCGCCTAGGAACTGACCTAGGGACCACATAATAGTGTGCATGAGGAGAGGCATTGCTCTGGTAGCATGTAAGGCCGAGCCTTGTTCTGGTAACGCATAAGTCCAATATACCATGTACACGACCATATTTTGACGTTCCCTCTTATGAGGATGCCTAGGATGCGCACCCAGAGGAGATATATTATTGATGTGCCATGACAAGTTTTATATGAGTTTATTGCCTAGTGTCCTGTTTATACACATGAGTTGTGTTTTGTGGCTGTGGCACGTGCATTTTATTGCGGTGATTTTTATCACGTTTTAATGAGAAAAGCCATTATCGCATCATGATTTTCACATGCTTGTAACTGTGGTTTATACTAAGTTATGTACTCTCATGTTTTCACATGATTTTAGAGAATGAGATGAGAATGATGTTTTATTAAGTCGTGTTACATTTTCTAACGAGTTTTCAACTATGAGTTAAAATAATTGTGCTGTGCAAATCATTGTTTTATTGATGAGTCCCTTTCCCCCTTACTGAGCGATTTAGAAGCTCACCCTGTTTTCTCTTCCCCCCAGATTTTTTCAAGTAAAGAGAGTTTTCCCTGTGACATACAGAGTAGTGGCTAGTGGAGGACTTGAGCTCCATGCCATATATTGTATTGAGGTATAATTTGTCTTTTCATATACCCAGACTAAAGTGACACTTGTTGTACAATGATGTATGAGATGTATTAGGATTAATTAACTCGGAATTGAGTAATGTATATGATATGATATATACTATTTTATAATGAGATCCTGAGGCATGATAAGTGTGATGATGTATGACACTGCACAAGAATGCACCCTTAATTGTGATTTGATGAGCAAAAAGTTTTAAATTTGCCATATTTTTTGTGTTTCCGGGGCGTCACAGGTATATTCCCTAATTTTCATTTATAGACATTAGTAATGTATAGATATTGAGTTGTAAATACTTTTGGGATGTAATATATTTTTTGGATCGATATTGTAAGACCCGTAAATTTCTATGTAATGTACATGTTTATTTGATATACAGATAAGTTACATTACATATGAAGTACAAGAAATAAACGTTTTTAAGTTCTAAGTGTGAATGGATTGATTAATGAGTGTTGAAGTCATTGAATATGAGTTTAATTGAGAAAATTGTAGCAAAAATGATGCAGGATGAAGGCCAGATCGATCCCATGCAAGGAGAGATCGATCTCATGGCCTGGAGAACAGAATGCCAAGCATTATGTAAGAGGGAGATCGATCCCTTACTCAAGCAGATTGATCTCCATTGGTCTCTGGATAGGCCATATCAATCTCCTCTTAAGGCCAGATCGATCTCCAATGCCTTCTGCATGAAACAGATCGATCTCAACACATTGAACAGATCGATCTCATGCATTCAATAGATCGATCCCCTGCCTGCAAAATGGTTGAAATTCTGAGGATTCAAGCAAGGCCAGATCGATCTCCACCCTATGCAGATCGATCTCTTAATGCCATTTCTGTAAAAACAGAGCAGTTGGATCTGCATTTCATGGGAACAAATCCATTTCTTCAATTTTTAAACCTTAGCCTAGCTTTCTCACTCTAAAACTATCACATTTCCATAAAGATTTGAGAAAAAGCTATTAGAACAAATTTGTTCATTATAAAGAGAAGAACAACATAGCTTTGATTCAATACTTCATTGGTTGGATTGAAGGAGCAAATGAGTGTTCTTATTTGGAGCAAGGAGAAAGTCAACCTAGGTGAGTTTCTAATACACCAACTCAAAGTACATTCATCTAGTTGTTGTTGTGAGTAGATTGGTGTATGTATTGATGATTGAAACTACCTAGAATGTAATGGAACAAGTATGACCTAAAATGAGTCTAGTGTGAGAAAATGTGATATGGTCGAGTTGATGATGAATGGCTTGAACTAAAGTATTAGTGAGGTGATATGTATGACTTTGAGATGATAGAATGAAGCTACATTGTGAGATTAGTCAAGTTAAGAAAATAAGTATATGACGTGTTTGATAAATTGCCATAGTGAAGTAAATGATGGACTAGAGGCACTATGAGCTTAAGATCGATTTAGTGTGAATCAATAGGCCTAAAAGAGTTCAATGGACTCTCGAAAAATTAATAAAGCGATCAAAATGGACTTAAGAGGAAGTGAGACCTTATAAGTGTTAATGAAAACTATAGGTCGAATCGACTATAGTAAACGCAAGAATTGTGTTATATTGGATCGAATTGATGTGATATATGATTTTGTGCTGTCCTAGAGATTTCGTTGGAGGCGAATCGAACTGCACAAACGAGCAGCTTTGAGGAAATGGAATCACTCGACACGATTCCAGGTAAGGAAATTTTGTGTGTATATAGAGATAGCTGCACATATTTTCAGGGTGTTTATAGGGCTTTGTAAATGCTTGGTTATCTAGAAAAGAAATAATGATTGTACGACAAACTTTAGATACAAATGATTTTGATTTGGAAGCGAATCTTACATAAAAGGGATAGTAAGGCTAATAATTGCATAAATCACATGTTTTGATATTTTTACGAAATACATTGCTTTGGTTTAAACAAAATTGATGGATCGGTTGGCTAGTGATTTCATGATTTGTGAAATAGCACAAGTGAGGTGCTAACTTTGTTTTTTTTTTTAGAATATTTTGTTGAAATGGAGCCCCCTATCATACTTATATGAGTTAAATCGTGCTAGAGCCTTTCTCGCACTGGATTTTGATGTTTTCAATATGTATGAAACGTGCTGGAGCCTAGCTTGCACCATATTTTGAGTCAATGATATTTTATAAGTCGTACTGGAGCTGATAGCTCGTACGTGAGTTTTCCTTGACTTACTTATGCATATAACCGTACTGGAGCTATGCTCGTACGTGATTTCTTCATTATTTGATATGCATAAAGCCGTACTAGAGCATTGCTCGTACGAGGGTATTTGCTGATTATGCATGAGATCGTGCTAGAGCTTTGCTCGCATTGAGTTTTCACACTGTGATATGTAATGAGTCGTGCTGGATGCCTCGTGTAGACTTTGTGTCACACGGATGAGATGCTCGCACGAGCCGTGCTAGATGCCTCGTGTAGATTGCTAATCACACGGATGAGATGCTCGCACGTGCACTTGAGACTGAGTAGGTTATGCATGACATGAGGTAGATAAGACCTACGACAAGCACCCCCTGATAGCCGACTACGCCCACTCTAAGTGACCTAGATGTGTATCTGCAAGTGCACAAGTCGTACAAGTAATAATGAGATTTGAGTCCCGGATTATCGTCCCACAGAGAAGCTGAATTGCCTAATTAAGTATCGGTTAATCTTACCCTAAGTATATCCTAGCAAATTATGAAGTTTTAATGGGTGATCTACAAGGTTAAAATTAAAAGTACTGAAAACAATAATAATTATAAACTAAAGAAAGTAAAACGAAGCAAAAATTACTTACAGATACTCCAAGCAACTAAAAGCAATAGCCTACAAAAGATAATTAAAACAGTTAAAATTAATTAACGAAAATAAACTAAAATGCAAAATATGAAAATAAAGAAACAAAATAATAAACTAAAATTAAACAATCCTAGAATAAAATATGCATGTCATTAAACTAATTAATAAAACTGCAAATTAAACTAACCTAAAGTCTAATGAAATAAAATCCTATTAACTTAAGGAAATTCTTAAATTTAACTAAGAAATTAATTACCTACAAAATGAACCTAAATAAAATTTAACTCTAACTAATCACTACAAAAATCTAAATAATGCATGAGAACTAATATTTTTGGATTTTTAATTCTAAATACAACTCATAAATTCTATACTAAAATTAATTCTAAATACAACTCATAAATTCTACACTAAAATTAAGTCCTAAATCCTATTGTATAAAATTAACCATTAACATAAATTAAAACTAAACAATAAATTAACAAACAACTAACCTACAATTTATTTTAACAATTTACCTAAATTAACTATTAATAAAAGGAATGAAAACAATCAAAATAATAAAAATGCATTAAACATTAATTTGTAAAAATGACATGCAACCAAACAAGGCCTTAATAGAATGTCCAGCTAGTAAAAGCCATGCGATCCCGACTTTGCTGTACAGTACACTGCTCCATTTTCTTTGCTCCAATCTACTGTCCCAGGTTCTGTCGTATGCACTAGCACAATGTCCTTGTGACTCCCCAGAAGCGTGAAAAACAGGGGAAATTTAAAAGTTTTTCACATCCATTCACAATAAAGGGTGCTTTCCTGTGCAATGTCATACATCATCATACATATCATACCTCAGGATCTCATCATCTCATAATTGTATTTCATCCAATCTACATTACTCAATTCAAGGGTAATTTATCCTAATACATCCCATACATCATTGTACAACAAGTGTCTGTAATTACAACTTTAGTCTGGGTACATGAAAAGATAAATTATACCTCAAATATAATATATGGCATGGAGCTCAAGTCCTCCACTAGCCACTACTCCGTACGTCGCAGGGAAAAACTCTCTTCACTTGAAGAAATCTGAGGGGGAGAGAAAACAGGATGAGCTTCTAAATAGCTCAGTAAGGGGGGGTAAGGGACTCATTAATAAAACAATGATTTGCACAGCACAATCATTTTATCTCATAGTTGAAACTCAATTAAAACGTAGCATCAACTCATTAAAACATCATTCTCAACTCATTTCTCTGAAATCATGTAAAAATATGAGTGTACATAACTCAGTACAATTCACAGTCTCAAGCATGTAGAAATCAGAATGCGATAATGGCTTTTCTCATTAAAACGTGATAAAAATCACCTCAATAGAATGCACGTGGCACAACCACAAAACACAACTCATGTGTATAAAAAGGAGACTAGGTAAGAACTCATATAAAACTCGTCATGGCACATCATAATAAATCTCCTCTGGGTGCGCATCTCAGGCATCCTAAAAAAAGGGAACGTCGACTATATGGTCGTGTACATGGTATATTGGACTTACGCGTTACCAGAACAAGGCCCGACCTTACATGCTACTAGAGCAATGCCTCTCCTCATGCACACTATCATGTGGTCCCTGGGTTGGTTCCCAGGCGGCCCACTCTATCGGTCTTACATGCTACCAAAGTAACGCCACCCAGCGTTACCAGAACGGGGTCATCTCACGTTACCCAAACGGAAGAATATCAGACTTACATGCTACAAGAGCAAGGCCCGGACTTACATGCTACTAGAGCAAGGCCTCCTAACGCTACCAAAGCAAAGGAATAATCGGACTTATATGTTACCAGAACAAGGCCCAGACTTACATGCTACCAAAGCAAAGCCCGATGTGTATTCAACATGACACGCCTAAGTCTCAATCATTAGCCATTATCATATAAAACATTTTGCCTTCACGTAGAACTCATAATGGTTTTCTCTCATAAATCTCATTTAAAACATTTGTGTACCCAACACAAAACATGTTAAAATCGAGTCCCAACTGGTAAAACCACCCACACATTTCTTAATCTCAGTACGCCTTAACGTAGAACCCAAATCTCTTTTCACGTTTTAAACACAAAACGATTGTAAAACATTTTCGCGCTTAGTTTATAACTCATAAAAGTTGGGCCCCAACCGGCTATAAAATCGTGTGCACTACTCATTCACAACTCATAAAAACATGCTTGTTTGCTCAAATCACTTTTCATGCTACAATTAACATCAAAACACAGACACAAACGAGTTTAAGTTTTTCCTTAACTCTTTGCACATCATATAGTGCAATCGTTCTCCCGTATCACGGCCTAGTCTCACATTCCTCCCTAGAACTCTCGAGCTGTCCAAACGATGTAAAAATATCAATGACCCAACTTAATCACATTATTGAGCACACATTTGCTCATATTCTCATTAACACCTCAATGAATTTAATTCTCATAACTCTATCACAATTCACATACTCATCTACTACACCTCAAAATTCTACGTTTCTCATACCATATTCCATGCTAAATTAACTACATTGTCTCAATTCCAATTTATAGCCACAATTCCCAAAATTACCACAATTGCAAAAGACCATCTCTACTCCAACAAAATCATAGTTTCATCAATCCCTAATCATTTCCTAGCCATTTAATCACAATGCCTAAATCATAATTACCAAAATCACTCTAAAATCCAAGATCGAAGTTTAGAACTTAACCAAAACTTGTGGAGTGCTTACTCTTGCCTTGATTCAATCCATCTTTCAATTTCCAAGTATGTTGTTCTCCTTTGTATGAGGAACAACTTTCCATCTTGTTACAACTTTCGATTTGGACAAAAATTGAGACTTTGGAAGAGAGAGAAATTTAGGGCTCGGTTAAAATGGATGTTTGGAAGAGAGAGAAAAGATGAAATGCAGTAAAACACTAGGGTCCTTTTATAGACGAAGGGTAGGAGATCGATCTGGTCCTTGATGAGATTGATCTGCATTTGAATTTGGGTGCATTTTGGGGTAATTTTATGCCTAGGAGATCGATCTGTTGTGGGGTGAGATCGATCTCTTAATGGCTTTATGAGATCGATCTGCTCCAATTATGAGATCGATCTCTAGGTTATAGAATGCTTCACGAGATCGATATGCTCCTTGAGGAGATTGATCTTCTCCTTATAGAATGCTTCTTGAGATCGATCTTCTCCTTACAGAATGCTTCATGAGATCGATTTCTTCCTCATGAGATCGATCTCTTCATTACGGAATCATAAGGAGATTGATCCTTTTCTATTGGAGATCGATCTGCTCACTTAATTTCCTCATTCCTTGTCACTTTGGCCTACCAGATCGATCCTCTCTTCTTTGGGATCAATCTGGCCTCATAGTTTCACAGTTAACATAAAATCTCCGCATATAATGGCCATAGTTTACTCTATTGATTAAATTCTCATTCATAACTCATTCATCACTTAAAGATCTCATTCCATACCATCTCAGTATAGGGATACATCTCATTTAGTTCAATTCAATTACACTTCATGTTCTCATTACATAATTTAGATATGTACAAAATTCTCAGATCTCACATCCTCCCCACCTTAAAAAGAATTTGGTCCTCCAAATTCAACTCAACTCATCAAACAGATGGCGGTACTTCTCTTTGATGAGACTTTCCAATTCCCACGTTGCCTCTTCCATTGAGTTATGTTTCCATAAAACTTTCACCAATGGGATGCTTTTGGTTCGAAATACCTTCTCTTTCCTATCAAGGATTCGGACGGTTTCTTCAATGTAGCTGATGTCCTGTTGTATGTCTATCTCTTCATACTCTATGTCATGAGAAGGGTTTGGGTGGTACTTCTTCAACATAGACACATGAAAGACGTTGTGTATTCTAGACATTTGTAGGGGTAATGCCAACCTGTAGGCTACCTCTCCCACTCTCTCAAGAATCTTGAATGATCCTACGTATTGAGGACTCAATTTCCCTGTCTTCCCAAATCTCATGATACCCTTACTTGGTGATATCTTCAAAAATACTGCATCACCAACATCAAACTTAAGTGGTCGTCTACGCACATCCGTGTAGCTTTTCTGTCTACTCTGTGTAGCCAGTAATCTCTCACATATGAGTTTCACACTCTGTACAGCTTGCTCAACAAGCTCGGGAGCATTTATCTTTTTGTCACCGACATTTTCCCAAGCTACGAGGGATCTACACCTCCTACCATATAGAGCCTCAAAAGGTGCCATTCCAATACTTACATGATAGCTATTATTGTACGCAAACTCTGCTGGGGGCAGGTGATCATCCCATGATCCCTTAAAATCCATCGTACACCCCCTCAACATATCCTCCAGGGTCTGAATAGTCCTCTCTAACTGACCATCTGTTTGAGGATGATAGGCGGTACTAAAACTCAATTGAGATCCCATGGACTCTTGAAACTGGGTCCAAAATCTAGAAGTAAATCGAGAATCTCTATCAGAAGTAATAGTCATTGGAGCCCCATGTAATCTAGATAACTCAGCTAAGGCATCCACAGTATCTGTGCTCTTGATGGCGAGGAAGTAGGCACTCTTTGTCAGTCTACCCACTATAACCCATATAGCGTCACAACCTCTCCAGGTCCTCGGTAAACCCATAATAACGTCCATGGTGACATGCTCCCATTTTCATGTAGGTACAGGTAAAGGCTGTAGTAGTCCTCCGGGCTTTCGATGCTCAGCTTTCACTTGCTGCCATACTAGACATCAGGCCACATACTTTGCCATGTCTTGCTTCATTCCACTTCACCAGTACACCTTCCTCAAATCTCGGTACATCTTAGTACTCCATAGGTGCATGGTGTATCGCGAGCAGTGAGACTATCTTAGTATCTGTCTCTTTAGGGTGTCATCGTTCGGTACACAAATTCGTCCTCTAAATCTCAACAATCCATCCTTATTGACTATGGGATCCGACTGCGAAGTCTGTTCAACTTGGGTAACCATATCTATTAATCTCTGATCATTGAGTTGCGCAGTTCTAATCTGATCCATGATCTTGGGCTCTATTCATAGGCTAGCCAGAAATCCAGTCTCTACCTCTTCAACTCTGATCCGGAGTTCAACAAATTGCTCTAATAAATCTCATTCCCTGATCATCATAACAGATGTCATACTCTTCATGCTCAGGGCATCAGCAACTACATTCACCTTACCCTGATGGTATAGAATCTCATAGTCATAATCCTTAGGGAGTTCCATCCATCTCCTTTGTCTCATATTTAACTCTTTCTGATCAAACAAATATCTCAAACTCTTGTGATCAGTGAAGATCTAAAATTTTTCCCCATATAAGTAGTATCGCCAGATCTTCAAGGCAAATACGACAGCGGCTAACTCCAAATCATGCGTGGGGTAATTCCGCTTATGATATTTCAATTGTTGTGATCCATCAGCGATCATTCTTCCATGCTGCTTGAGCACACACCCCAATCCTTGATGCGAGACATTATTATACACTGAAAATCCTCCTGATCCCTCAGGAATAGTCAGCATAGGTGTTGCTGTTAATCTCGTCTTTAATTCCTGAAAATTTAGCTCACATTGATCAAACCATATGAATAGAGTCTCCTTGCGCATGAGCTTAGTCAAAGAGCGACAATCCTGGAAAATCCTTCCACAAATCTTTTGTAATACCCTGCCAAACCAAGGATGCTTCATACCTCCATAACCGTCCTTGATCTTTCCCAATTAAGCACAGCCTCCACTTTAGTTGGATCAACTGATACTCCCTCCGCTGAAATTATATGACCAAGGAAAGCTATCCAATCCAGCCAAAACTCACACTTACTAAGCCTCCCATATAATTGCTTATCTCAGAGTATCTGAAGTACTAACCATAAGTGTTGTGCGTGCTCCTCATAAGACCGAGAGTACACCAAGATATCATCAATAAAGACTATCACAAACTTATCTAGATAGTCTCTGACCACCTCGTTCATTAATCTCATAAAGGCTATAGGGGCGTTCGTCAATCCAAAAGACATCACAAGAAATTCAGAATGGCTATACCTTGTCCGAAAGGTCGTCTTCAAAATATCTTCTTCCTTAATCCTCATTTGGTGATAGCTCGATCTCAAATCAATCTTAGAGAAGACTGAAGCCCATCTCAGCTGATCAAATAGGTCATCAATCCTGGGCAATGGGTATTTATTCTTCACCGTGGCTTTATTCAATAATTGGTAGTCTACGCATAATCTGAGACTACCATCCTTCTTCTTAACAAATAAAATTGGTGCTCCCCACGGTGAAACACTGGGTCTAATAAACCCTTGATCCAATAACTCCTGTAGTTGTTCCTTCAATTCCTCAAGTTCCACTAACGCCATCCTATATGGAGGTCTAGTGATAGGATGAGTATCTGGTACCAAATCAATGGTAAACTCCAGCTCTCTCTCTCTCTGGTGGTAATCCTGGCAACTCATCTAGAAAAACATCCAAAAATTCACACACCACAGGTATATCCTCAATCCTAGGATGTTCCCGATCATCATCTAAGATGAATATTTCATAACCTTTACATGAATAATCAAATTTAGTACTCTTAAAAGCAACGTCATAATTTCAAATTACTTACAAAATTCCACACGACTATTGACTCAATATTTCAAACGTACACTGTAAGGTTCAGGTAGGGAGAAAGTTACAATCTTGGTGTAGTAGTCTAAACTCACTCGATTGGTTGCCAGCCAATCCATTCCCAATATTACATCAAACCCATGCATATTTAATATTATTAGATCTGCTACCATCACTCTATCCCCCCTTGATTTCACACCCTTTACAGATTAAATCAGTTCTCTGAGACTCACGCATAGAGGTATTTACATGTAGTATACACTTTCGCAGTTCAAACTTCAAATTTAAACTACATGCAAAATGCTCAGAAATAAACGAATGTGTGGATCCTGGATCAATCAACATATAAGCCCTATGATTACAGACAGATAGTGTACCTCTTATAGTTTCTGAAGAAGTGTCTGTTGTTTCCTTATCCAGAGCAAACACACATCCCATTGTAATGGGTTTCTTTCCTCTCTTTGCAGCAGTGGCCCGTCTCAGGGGATTCACTTTCTGAGGCTGCTGTCTAGTAGGTTCTGAAGCATGTGATATCAAAGGTTGAGGACAGTCTTTTACTCTATGACCCATATCTCCACATCTAAAACATCAACGGATCAACCTAGTACAACTCCCCTTATGCGGTCGGCCATAGTCTCAACAAACCCTCATCTCAGGCCTAACATATCGAGGGGTCTCCCTGATAATAGGATAAGATTTGGGTCTCTCCAATCTGCCCTACTGTACCTTAATCCTTCCTCTCTTGAAGGAACCTCTCTGAACATCTGCCTGGGACATCGTTGGCCTTTTGCCCTTGTCCCTAGTCACTGCTTCGAAATCATTCTGGGATTGTACAATTTAAATTCCCCTCTCAATCTCTTGTGCTCGTCTCAGAGCATCTCCAAACTCAGTAATGCATAGCCCTATCAAACGATCTCTGATGATGGACTTCAATCCATACACAAATCTCTTTGTGTGGAGCTCTTCATTCTTGAAGGTCTCTAGATCATATCTCAATAGAGTGGTAAATTGGCTGTCATAATTGTCCACAGACATATCGCCCTGTACCAAATTCAAAAACTCTGCCTGCTTCCTTCTCTGAGCAGCTCGTGGTACAAATTGGGCTCTAAAAACCGCTTGAAACTGTTCCCAGCAAATCACATCCTGGCTGGACATCAAGATACCCCGGGTAGTACCCCACAAATCTCGCGCTCTCCCTTTCAACATATAAGTGCTCATACTAACCCTCTCAGCATCAGTGCATCCCAAATAGTCAAATATGACTCTCAACTCAGTCAGCCACTCTTCAGCCTCAACGGGATCCTTTTTCCCTTTGAATGCGGGCATATTCATTTCAAAAAGTCCTTCAGTTGAATCATACTTTTGTCATCAGGCTGAGTGATGGGAGGCACCAGATCTATCTGTACTGGGGGCACAAGAGGTCCTTGTGGTGGTGTAGGAGTAGTACCTGAGGCATTAACTCTAAAATGTTGTGCAAATAGCATTGCCATTTGCTCAAATCCCTGTCGCAGATCTGTCTTAATTCAGTTAAATCGAGAGTTAGGACTCTCAGGTTGTGGGGCAGGGGTCGGAGGTGGCTCTGTCTGCCTCCTCGAATGACCTCATCCTCTACTCATTCTCAAGCTCAATACGTTTCTTGTGCGTAAACATCAAACCTGATTCAAATCTCAATCCTCAATTTCAGTTCATGACCAGACTTATACAGATACTTGGGATGTATTCTATTTCACTTGACCGACACTGCTAGTACTAAACACCCTAAGCTCTGATACCAAGAAAACTATGTGATGTCCCGGAAGCGCAGAAAACAGGGCAAATTTAAAACTTTTTCACATCCATTCACAATAAAGGGTGCTTTCATGTGCAGTGTCATACATCATCATATATATCATACCTAAGGATCTCATCATCTCATAATTGTATTTCATCCAATTTACATTAATCAATTCAAGGTTAATTTATCCTAATACATCCCATACATCATTGTACAACATGTGTCTGTAATTACAACTTTAGTCTGGGTACATGAAAAGATAAATTATACCTTAAATACAATATATGGACTGGAGCTCAAGTCCTCCACTAGTCACTACTCCGTACGTCGCAGGGAAAAACTCTCTTCACTTGAAGAAATCTGGGGGGGGAGGGGAGAGAAAACATGGTGAGCTTCTAAATAACTCAGTAAGGGGGGTAAGGGACTCGTTAATAAAATAATGATTTGCACAGCACAATCATTTTATCTCGTAGTTGAAACTCAATTAAAACGTAGCATGAACTCATTAAAACATCATTCTCAACTCATTTCTCTAAAATCATGTAAAAATATGAGTGTACATAACTCAGTACAATTCACAGTCTCAAGCATGTAGAAATCAGAATGCGATAATGGATTTTCTCATTAAAATGTGATAAAAATCACCTCAATAGAATGCACGTGGCACAACCACAAAACACAACTCATGTGTATAAAAAGGAGACTAGGCAATAAATCTTATATAAAACTCGTCATGGCACATCATAATAAATCTCCTCTGGGTGCGCATCCCAGGCATCCTCAAAAGAGGGAACGTCGATAATATGGCCGTGTACATGGTATATTGGACTTACACATTACCAGAACAAGGCCCAACCTTACATGCTACTAGAGTAAGGCCTCTCCTCATGCACACTATCACGTGGTCCCTGGGTCAGATCCCAAGTGGCCCACTCTATCGGTCTTACATGCTACCAAAGCAAGGCCACCCAACGTTACTAGAACGGGGGTCATATCACGTTACCAAAACAAAGGAATATTGGACTTACATGCTACCAGAGCAAGCCCCGAACTTACATGTTACCAGAGCAAGGCCTCCCAACACTACCAAAGCAGAGGAATAATCAGACCTACATGTTACCAGAACAAGGCCTAGACTTAGATGCTACCAAAGCAAGGCCCGATGTGTATTCAAGATGACACGCCTAAGTCTCAATCATTAGCCATTATCATATAAAACATTTTTCCTTCACGTAGAACACATAATGGTTTTCTCTCATAAATCTCATTTAAAACATTTGTGTACCCAACACAAAACATGTTAAAACCGAGTCCTAACTAGCAAAACCACGCACACATTTCTTAATCTTAGTATGCCTTAACGTAGAGCCCAAATCTCTTTTCACGTTTTAAACATAAAATGATTGTAAAACATTTTCGCGCTTAGTTTATAACTCGTAAAAGCTGGGCCCCAACCGGCTATAAAATTGTGTGCACTACTCATTCACAACTCATAAAAACATGCTTGTTTACTCAAATCACTTTTCATGCTACAATTAACATCAAAACACATACACAAATGAGTTTAAGTTTTCCCTTACCTCTTTGCACCTTGTATAGTGCAATCATTCTCCCGTATCACGGACTAGTCTCGCATTTGTAAAAACATCAATAACCCAACTCAATTGCATTATTGAGCACACATTTGCTCATATTCTCATTAACACCTCAATGATTTATGCCATGACATTATAAGCATGTAAATAGTGTAGTTATCTACCATACTTGAATAATTGCCTTACTGAGCATGTGGTTGCTCATCCCTTCATTTTCCCCCCTCTACAGAGCACACATAGTAGCCTAGTGAAGGACCGAGGCGTCGTATTTGGATATCCGCTGCTCTCCATCGCCTAAAGGTATACACACAGGAATTCTTTTTGTATCTAACCATGTAAGAACACAGTAATCATTTTGAAATGTAATATGGGAGATGTAAATGTTAGCAAACACATCATGTATAAGTACATGACTTAAACTTGCAAATGTATGAAATTGCTTATGATTAACAGAAAAATGGATGGTACATGATGATTATTACTGACTCACAGCCCAACTATTATTTGTGAGGGATGTACATGAACAGGTAAGTTAACGAATAAAAGCGAAAAATTTATGGTGATTTTAGATGAAATTGTAACAACACTTGACCCTTGAAAATCGAGGGATTTTTTTTTTGAAACTTCGACTTGCAACTTAATCCTTTATTCACTTAGGCTGTATTCCTGTTCAGTGTCAATCCTTAAAAATATTCCATTTCATTTATTCTTATACAAGTTTCATCCCAACACATTACTTTCAATAGATGTCTGTGCATACAAATGGTCTGGTAAAGAGATAAGAATGTATACCTCACGCAAGTACAAAGATAGTCTGAGGAAGCTCTATTCCACCAGTCTACTTCGTCTACTGTAATTCACTGCAAAGATCTGAGAGGTAGAGGGGTGAGCTTTTGGGAAAAAGCCCAGTAAGAACGTGCATTTAAAATGGTCTTAGTAATTCAAATATGTAGAAAAGCATAAATATACGTATGATAACTACTCTCTGAAAACTAACATGAAAGACCTTCGAAAATAAGAAAGTCGAAAACACTATGATTCAAAATGTAATTCTTTACGTGCTTGTATTTAATAGTTATCACATATCCTTTTCGTATTTTCAAAATTCCAAAGCATGATTACATGCAAAATCACATATCACAAAATCAAAATTTGAAAACAGAGTTTAATTCAAATAGGGACTACATCGGCCCATATAATTATCGTGCAACAATAACACTTTCATCATGCGGTAAATAAGCAAGTCATCCACCATAGAGGGAATTCAGAACTCGAAGGTAATTTCAGGTGCCACGAAGGCGAAGTACAGGCACCACGAAGGCGAAATACAGGCGCCATGAAGGCGAAATATAAGCGCCACGAGGGTAAAATACAAGCGCCACGAAGGCAAAATACAGGCGCCACACAGGCGAAATACAGGTACCACACAGGCGAGTTCAGACGCCACACAGGCGAAATACAGGCGCCACACAGGCGAGTTCAAACGCCACACAGGTGAGTTTAGACGCCACATGGGCGAATTTGACATGCGTAAGCATACAACATAAATAGCCCTTAGTCTCTAAACATAGTATAGTTTTCATATGTGAAAACATCGAAATAAAATCATATTATTCGAAAGATCATTTCAGAAGACATGCTCTTATTTAGAAGTCAAATTCAGCTATATGCAATTATTCAAAAACACAAATACAGAGAGCATAGTCTTGATCAGAAATATAATTTAGAAACATGCATGAAAATCATACTTCATGTTTTTATAAGCTTTCTTTAATCAAGGTTCAGAAAGTAACTATTACCGTTTAAAATTATATCCCCTTACCTTGATTTATCGAAATTCCAAGTTCGAGTAAGGACGCCTCCAAGTATCTCCCTTAAATCCTTCTACGATTCTCCTCAATGTTTGTCTGCAGTCCTCGATTGTCTCGACGTAGCGAGTCGACGGGTCCGGTTCACTCGGGTTATTTCCTCGAAATTTCGCACCGATATTTTTGAATAAATATTTCTGAATTTTCTTCCCCAGGCTTTTCTTATATTCTCGGTATTTTCGTTGCTCCCTCCAAATATACACATATATATATATATATAATTATATATATATGTATAAAAATATATAAAATATTACTCTTTTTTCGATTACTATTCATCCTCTTCTTTTGTTTTTTACTGTTCACCCGAAATTAATTTTTTTTTGAATTTCCTTCTTTCTTTCCCTCCATCCCTACTTCTTCTTCTCTTCTTTTCCACACCATTCACTGTTCATCGTTGATTTTCTTCTCTGTTTCCTTCCCTTTCGGCCTCACCACCTTCTCTCGGCGTCGCTCATCCTCGAGCACTACTCCTTCCTTTTTATCGTCTCCTCTTTTTGGTCTCCCGTTTCCAGCTTCCACTACTCGGTATTTTCTTCTTCCTAGCCTCGAGTTGCTACTCGCGCCAGCCTCCCTATCAGCCAATCACATTTCTACCATCATCATCATCATCTTTATGCCTCCACCTTCCTCATCTCTGATCAACCCGTCCTTTATTTTCTTTTCTGCCTCGATGTCACTTAGTTTTGCTGGCCTCAGTTCTGCCCTTCTTGGCCCCCTTGCTTCAGCACTCTGTTTCTAGTTTCGATTTACTGTTTATCTTCTACCAGCCAGCAGCTCATGTTCCTACTCTCCACTATCTCAACATTGTTGCGGTCTACCTCCTTACTGTCGTTTCCTCTCTCATGCTGCTGTAACAGTAGCGACAATGGGTTTTCTCCCTTTTCCCTTCGATTAGTTCTCCACTCTCAACCAACCACTGAAAGAAATGCCTTCGATTGGTTTAAATCTATTTTGCACATTCTCCGTCTCCCTCTTTTACTGCATTTCTCTCCTGTCCTCACTATATCCCTCTGTTTCATTACATTCTCTCTCTACAAGTTATAAGGCAGAAGGCATGGTGAGGAGGCGTGATGAGGATGACTCTACTGGCTCACCAACTCGGTACTCTCCCCTTCATTCGATCAGTTTTCCTCAACTGCAGCTAGGACTTCCAGCCTATTTCTTTAGTCCCTTATCTACCTGCCATCCTGCTTCACATTTCTGTTCCCACGGTACTGTCCCTTCTTCAGCAATCACCATTCACCCAACTGCTACTGCCATCACCAGACCTCTCTATTCGCTTTCCTACTGCCATCACCGACCTATCTACTATCTTTATTAAATATGTAAATATATATATATATACTTATTCTTACACTCGTACACATTTTTTTTTCTATAAAGGCACCAATATTCTTTACTTTAAATTGATCAAATCATTATATATATATGTGTATATGTATATTAATATTAGATGGTGTGTGTATGTGTATACACATATTGATATGTACACACATATATTCATATATCTATGTACTTATATATATATATTTAGGAAATAACCCTAGCTGATTGTAAATTTATTTTTATTTCTCAAAATTATTTATTCTTAGAGCCAATATAATTTATTTAATTAATTTCCTTCAAGTCTCACAATTAGAACAATAAAATTTTAAATTTTAATCTTCGGCTAATGGAACGTAATCTTTAATCTTAATGATTAATTTGTTATTCATGGATAAAATCGAGTATCTAAAAATTTACGGTATTTACATTCTCCCCACCTTAGGAAATTTGGTCCCCAAATTTAAATTTTACATCAGTTCCCAAACAAGTGTGGGTATTTCTCTCGCATTAAATTTCCAGAACTCCGAATCTCCTACTGAAATTCTAAGGTCCTTCGTCTTTGGTTAGCATAATTCTTTTGCTTGCTCTGAGCTGTCCTCAGCCTCTCACAAATTAATTAATTATACTCAAAACTTACTTATCCAAATCGAAAATAATTCTCTTCCTTTCACCCACTGCTTCCATCTAATCGGTGAACGACATTTTTGATCATACTACACTTCATACGGTATCATGTCGATACTTAAGTGTTATATGATATTATGTGTAACTTCGCTAATTGGTAATTTGTCCTCTAGGAGCATTTAAATCCTTGGGCGCATGCGCTTGATTCCATATTAGCACGGGTAAGGTTGTGATAACCCCATAGCCTTTTTGTGCTCTACCTTAACCTGCTAACATATGAGACACTTAGTCATACATTCAGTTATACCTCTTATCGAACTTGATTGCCAATATACCTTCAGGAGATTTGATAAATCTTTACTGTTCTCCGGATGCGGAGTATATTTCTGTAAATGAGTCTCTGATGACATCAATTCCTTAGATTCGAAACGTACTTCATACTCCAAAGTCTCTTTATATATCAAAACTCTGAATCTTCTTAATAGTTTTGGGTTTTTCTCACTGATTTATAATCCTTGTTTTTGGGGAAATCCAATTGACACACATTCTTAATACAACGTGACCCAGAAGACTCTGGGTCTCCTTAAAAATTAACTCCAGTACACTCCAAAATGGAGCACCTGGTCTGATAATCTCCTTTTCATGTAATCCTTGTAATTGCTTTCTCAGTATTTCTAATTTAATAAAAGCCACTTGGTACAGTGGTTTGAATAATTAATTCGATACTATGTGCTAAATCAATTTCAAAACTTCACCTTTCAATTTAGTGGTAACTCTGATAGATCATCTGAATACGTGTCGAAAAACCCTCTATCTACTGGGGTGTCTTATTACTCCGAACATGCCCTAACTTTATCAATCATGTAAGTAGTGTGACCTTCACTTATACTTTTAGTTATGTAACTCATCTTTTCAGTTACAACGACTTTACTCTATCACTCTCTCTGCTTCCTTAGTACATCTCTTTTCTGTCACTCTCTTTACCTTTTCATTTTCTTAGTAACCTCAAAATATGCTTTTCATATCATCACAGTTGCTCCTTATGCACTACTTCTTCAAAATAACATCCAATGAAGCTAATTTAGCCCGATTGAGGATCTTAGTACCTCCTACGAGTTTCCTGGACTTCCTCTATTTCACATCTTTACTTATCTGGATTATACTCCTTCCAAATCTATTTAATTTCATATTCATTCTCGGACTTGTTTTCTTATGTATGATTCACTCATTTCATCTATAATTGCCACTTTATTTCATCCGGAATGTGTTGCCGCCTAAGGGCCTTCAAAAATATATCCCCATGTAATTCTCTGATGTCAGCATTCAGATTAATTTAGGGGACTTCCCTCCGAGTTCGACTTTCCATTTTGATACGATGCTATGAAGGCTACCTTCTTTATAGTAGCACACTCCGAAAATCCGTGTAGCTCCTCCAATCCTTTAACACAAAAGTTACAAAAGCATCTTTCTCGGTAGAGTTACTTCAAAAATCATCAAGCTTTTCTACCTCATTCATCCAACAATCTGAATCACTGAATTCTTAACCTTGTTAAAAAACGAAGGCTTAAACTCTTGAAACTGCCCCCGGTCAATTAAGCTCACTGTCATACTCTAAGAATCCATGCAAGTTTTCCAATTTAACTTTCCAGTTTTTTTTTTCCATTACAATTGGATTTCTCAAATCCAGTATGTAATAGCATACTATCTTCTGAAATTAGCTCGATCTTCATCCTTTAGTGAGCTTACAGACATTTCTTAACTTCACTACTCATAATCTTAGGTTATACATTTTTAGGGATACAAATCATAATTCATACTTATTGATAGATCGATTTTCTTGTGCTAGACCCATGAATTCCATTCGTAGTTTCCTTAATCTCATTCATTCAGTTTTCTATAACTATTAGGTCCTTTATCTCATTTAACAATGGCGGTTTTAACTTTCGAAACTGACTCATTTCATGTAGCTCCTAATCCTAACCCAAGTCATCATTATTTTGTTGTGGAGCTATAGGAACAGGCATGTTTGTAGTTCTAAAACATCTCTACAGGCTGTGCGAGCGTATCAGGAGTAATCTGCCTATCTATTCTTCTGTCTACCCCATCACATAATATAGCCTGTATCCCAATTTGTTTTCCATAGTATGTTCAATACTCCGCTCAATCTTAGCAAAGTGTATCTCAGTACCTTCTATCCTTTCTACAAGACCTGATGGAGCATGCTCAACATCATTTTAATTTCAGTATCATTTACGAGTTTCATATAACTACTTTGCATGATTCTCAGGCCTACCGCTGGGGCCTCTAGCCCGTGATCTACTTCCTCATGTAAACTAAGCATTAAGTCTTGATTTCATTAGGTATACTCAATCTATAACCAGACAAGCACAGACATTTGGGATGTAATCTTATCCTTATTATTGACATTGACAGTACTAGACAGCCTTTGCTCTGATACCACTTAAACTGTAACGACCCTTGACCCTTGAAAATTGGGGGATTTTTTTTTGAAACTTCGGCTTGCAACTTAATCCTTTATTAACTTAGGCTGTATTCCTGTTCAGTGTCAATCCTTAAAAATATTCCATTTCATTTATTCTTATACAAGTTTCATCCCAACACATTACTTTCAATAGATGTCTATGCATACAAATGGTCTGGTAAAGAGATAAGAATGTACACCTCACACAAGTACAAAGATAGTCTGGGAAAGCTCATATCCACCAGTCTACTTCGTCTACTGTAATTCACTGCAATGATCTAAGAGGAAGAGGGGTGAGCTTTTGAGAAAAAGCTTAGTAAGAAAGTGCATTTAAAACGGTCTTAGTAATTCAAGTATGTAGAAAAGCATAAATATACGTATGATAACTACTCTCTGAAAACTAACATGAAAGACCTTTGAAAATAAGAAATTTGAAAACACTATGATTCAAAATGTAATTCTTTACGTGCTTGTTTTTAACATTTATCACATATCCTTTTCATATTTTCAGAATTCCAAAGCATGATTACAGGCAAAATCACATATCACAAAATCAAATTCTGAAAATAGAGTTTAATCCAAATAGAGACTACATCGGCCCATATAATTATCGTGTAACAATAACATATTCATCATGTGGCAAATAACCATGTTGTCCTCCGTAGAGGGAATTCAGAGCTCGAAGGTAATTTCAGGCGCCACGAAGGTGAAGTACAAGCACCACGAAGGCGAAATACAGGCGCCACGAGGGCGAAATACAGGCGCCACGAGGGCGAAATACAGGTGCCATGAAGGCGAAATACAGGCACCACACAGGCAAAATACAGGCGCCACACAGGCGAGTTCAAACACCACACAGGCGAGTTCAGACGCCACACAGACGAATTTGACATGCGTAAGCATACAAGATAAATGGCCCTTAGTCTCAAAGCATATTATAGTTTTCATATGCGAAAACATCAAAATAAAATCATTTTATTAGAAAGATCATTTCAGAAGACATGCTCTTATTCAGAAGTCCAATTCAGCTATATGCAATTATTCAAAAACACAAATACAGAGAGCATAGTCTTGATCAGAAATATAATTTAGAAACATGCATGAAAATCATACTTCATGTTTTTATAAGCTTTCTTTAATCAAGGTTCAGAAAGTAGCTATTACCGTTTTAAATTATATCCCCTTACCTCGATTTATCGAAATTCCAAGTTCGAGTAAGGATGCCTCCAAGTATCTCCCTTAAATCCTTCTACGATTCTCCTTAATGTTTGTCTGTAGCCTTCGATTGTCTCGACGTAGCGAGTCGACGGGTCCGATTTACTCGTGTTATTTCCTCGAAATTTTGTACCTATATTTTTGAATAAATATTTCTGAATTTTCTTCCCTGGGCTTTTCTTATATTCTCGGTATTTTCATTGCACCCTCCAAATATACAGATATATATAATTATATATATATGTAGAAATAAATATAAAATATTACTCTCTTTTTTTCGATTACTATTTATCCTCTTCTTTTTTTACTGTTCACCCGAAATTAATTTTTTTTTGAATTTCCTTCTTTCTTTCCCGCCATCCCTACTTCTTCTTCTATTCTTTTCCGCGCCAGTCACTGTTCACCTTTGATTTTCTTCTCTGTTTCCTTCCCTTTCGGCCTCACCACTTCTCTCGGCGTCGCTCATCCTCGAGCACTACTCCTTCCTTTCTACCGTCTCCTCTTTTCGATCTCCCGTTTCCAGCTTCCACTACTCTATATTTTCTTCTTCTTAGCCTCGGGTTGCAACTCGCGCCAGCCTCCCTATCTGCCAATCACATTTCTACCATCATCATCATCTTTGTGCCTCCACCTTCCTCATCTCTGATCAACCCCTCCCTTATTTTCTTTTTTGCCTTAATGTCACTTTGTTTTGCTGGCCTTAGTTCTGCCCTTCTTGGCCCCCTTGCTTCAGCACTCTGTTTCTAGTTTCGGTTTACTGTTTATCCTTTACCAGCCAGCAGCTCACGTTCCTACTCTCCACTATCTCAATATTGTTGCGGTCTGCCTCCTTGCTGTCGTTTCCTCTCTCATACTGCTGTAACAGCAGCGACAATGGGTTTTCTCCCTTTTCCCTTCGATTAGTTCTCCACTCTCAACCAACCAATGAAAGAAATGCCTTCGATTGGTTTAAATCTATTTTGCACATTCTTTGTCTCCTTCCTTTACTGCATTTCTCTCCTGTCCTCACTGTATCCCTCTGTTTCATTACATTCTCTCTCTACAGGTTATAAGCCAGAAGGCATGGTGAGGAGGCGTGATGAGGATGACTCTACTAGCTCACCAACTCGGTACTCTCCCCTTCATTCAATCAGTTTTCCTCAACTGCAGCTAGGACTTCCAGCCTATTTCTTTAGTCCCTTATATACCTGCCATCCTGCTTCACATTTCTGTTCCCACGGTACTGTCCCTTCTTCAGCAATCACCATTCACCTAACTGCTACTGCCATCACCAGACCTCTCTATTCGCTTTTCCTACTACCATCACCGACCTATCTACTATCTTTATTAAATATGTAAATATATATATATATATACTTATTCTTACACTCGTACACATTTTTTTTCTATAAAGGCACCAATATTCTTTACTTAAAATTGATCAAATCATTATATATATGTGTATATGTATATTAATATTAGATGGTGTGTGTATGTGTATACACATATTGATATGTACACACATATATTCATATATCTATGTACTTATATATAAATATATTTAGGAAATAACCCTAGCTCATTATAAATTTATTTTTATTTCTTAAAATTATTTATTCTTAGAGCCAATATAATTTATTTAATTAATTTCCTTCAAGTCTCACAATTGGAACAATAAAATTTTAAATTTTAATCTTCGGCTAATGGAACGTAATTTTTAATCTTAATGATTAATTTGTCATTCATGGATAAAATCGAGTATCTGAAAATTTACGGTATTTACAGAAATGAATGAAAAGGGGTCGTGACAGGTATATAAATGGTTCTAGAAGTAAACAAATGCTAATGATGTAGTTGTGAAGTATGTTGATGTCAAGACCTAAATTTCCTAAAAATCACTACAATGTTTTTCATTTTTCGTTTATTCTTTAATTCTTAGCTTTCTTGCATCGTGACCATCCTACTAATAGTTGGACTATGATTCGGTGTTAGTCATCTCTCACCTATTTACCATTCCATTTCCATAATCACATTCACTTATCAGGATTTACTATCCTTTGAATTTAACTAAATACTTATACAATGGTATTTACATAACCTTACATCCCTGACATCATATCCATTTTACAGTACTGTGCACTACATATTTAGATACAAAACTATACAAATGTGTATACCTGTCTCTCGATGGGATGTAGTGGAAACCAAGATTGCAAGTCCTCAGCCGTGCTTAAACTACTGAAAATACAATGTAGAGGAGAAAAATAAGGGGGGTGAGCAAACCACACGCTCAGTAAGGCAATTATGCAAGTAAGTAGATAGCTCCACTATCTACATGCTCATAATGCCATGCCCTTAAATCCATTTCTTTTCGTTTAAATCTCACGCACAAAATCATGCATACATTAATGCGATAGTTTATAAAAACAATTCGTGCATATAGAAATCATGCAACTCATGCATCAATGGCATTTTATGTAAAATCATAAAATCATAATTAGCATGAAATAAATCAAGATCATGTATTAATTCATGCCATGTAAAACAAATCATGAGAGAATTCTTTTCATGAATTTATCATTTAAGCATGGAAAACTCATCATGCTACTGCATTTAAATCACTTCATTAAAGTTGCAGTATAAAATAACCCGAAGGGGTTAAGCATCTCAGAAATCAATCTCTTAATAAATTCATTATAAAATTCTCTTAAAAATTTAACATCATAGTAGAAAATCACAAAATCGAGGGCCTGACCCCTACCTCGGGTCTACCCTGGTCTATTGAGACCACAAGTTATATCATGTGAGACATGTAGGTTACTATATCAGTAACATCGAGGACTATGGCCATAACCTAGTGATCCTTGGCTAAACGGTACCTAGTGTACTGGGTATCACACCTGAAACGGTAGGTGGGTCAATCCTGCAGCCAGAACAACATAACATCAGGATTGCGAGGGCAAGGCTTGCTGCCTCGTGGCTAATGCCACTCCACTCCAACAATCCCCATGGTACAACGTACTCCATGTGATATAAACAGTACAACGTACTCCGTGAACTCAATCTCGGTCAGGGGGTGTCTACAATAGGTCTTATCCACCCATATGAAATATGTCTCAGTATGGACGTGTGGGCATATCGTCTCACTTTGACACACAGTCTACAAGAGGTTCCAACACGGCTATATGCATGTCATATAAATCCCTGTGCGAGCAAAGCTCTAGCAGGGCTCCATGCATATTCATGATATCTGAAAACCTCGTGCGAGCGACGCTCTAGCACATTTTCATAAAAAATCAGTAAAATCTGCGTACGAGTAGTACTCTATTATGACTTTAAAATGAGTTATAAATCAATATAAAATCACATGCGAGCAAGCTCCAACATGATTTTATGCATAAATAAATCAAATCTCGTACGAGTTACACTCAAGCATGGCTTTTATGCAATTATCATATCAAAATAGGATGCGAGCTAAGCTCCAGCACCTCTCATGCATGTCAAATCATTAAAACTAGTGTGAGCAATCACTCCAGCTCCTTTTTATGCATATCAAGTCAAAACAAGTCAAAATAGTCAAAACAGTCAAAACAGAGTGCGAGCTAAGCTCCAGCACCTCTCATGCATTTCAGAATAATAAAAATCAGTGCAAGCAACCGCTCTAGCAGATTTCATCCATATGATGTCACACAAGTCGGTGCGAGCAACTGCTATAGCACATTTTATGTATACTCACAAATGCAGATATAGTGCGAGCTATGCGCCAACACTATTTGTTTCCATATAAACTTAATAGTTGGCCAATTTTCCAAAGAAATTTAATTTAAATCTTAATAACATTTACGTAGTGTTATCTTGTGAAATTTATGCAATTACTGGCCAAACTACCAATTTGCTTTGCTTAAAAACCAAGAAAATTCCTTAAATCAAAAAATTTCTTAAATCATGCATTTCATGCACGTCATGCTTTCACCATCCTTAGGTGAATTCCCTCAATAGGGGTAAAGTAGTCGTTTACCTATTTCGCGTCCTTAAAATCTTTATACATATTCAGTGTATACAAAAGCTATTAAAATACGTGTAGCTACCTATAGCTACTCACACAATTCCCTTACCTCATTTTTCTGTACAGTTTGACCTTTCCACTAATGACTTGTCACACAGTCCGATTTGCTCCCAATCCAATCTCTGAAACTGCGGATAAATATTCATCAGATCAAATACAATATAATTAATTGTATGTCATATTTTCTGGGCTTAATTTAAATCATTGGGCCCGTTTACCCCTATTGGGCCCGGTTGCACCATAATGGGCCTTAACCGGCCTTAAGCTTGTTTTTCACTTACTATTTACATTATCAAGGCCTATTGGGCTCATTGGGCCATTCGGTATTTATTGGGCCTCGTTCTAAACTCTCAGATAGCTCAATTAATTATTTACGACAATTTATCTCAAATTCCAGAATGTAATTCATTTTCTACAGAATTAATTCGTAATTTATGCGGTAAATTTCTAACACATATAACTATGCAAATTATCGTAAATAAGGGTTACTTACCAGAGATTCCATGATAGTACGTAAATCGAGGCTAACTTGAGCACTCGTTTGACGTCAATTGTCGAGCTACACAATTACATATTTTCGGGTAAATTTTCAGTCGAATATTAATCAAATTAAATATTTTGAAATTTAAATCAGTCAATTTTGACCGCTTACCGACTTACCCGTAGCTCGATTGCATCACTGGGATGTTTCTCCAATTTTTTCTCTTTTTTTGTCCTTTTTCTCTCTCCTTCTTGGCTGAACCGATCCGGTTCAGCAAACCATCACTGCACTGAACTGGTCTGTATCGGTTCAGGCCTCAACTTTGCCGTTCCAGCGCCGTCCGATCGATTCCCGATGCGATTTCGATGCCAATCGACGATCCATCCTCTAGGTGAACTTCTTCAGGCCTTGGGTTGGACCGATCGGCGCTGGTGGCTGTCGAATTTTGTTTTTTCTCTCTCTACAATCCCTCCGTCGATCTGGCATTCTTCGACGACGTCGGCACGCGTGCCGGTGCCTGGTGGGTTGCCCGGTGTCAGGCTTCCTTCGCTGACTCTTCGCCTGGCCACTGGGTCGTCGGATGCTCGTCGGTGATTCTGTCACGACCCAACTATCCAAAAATCAGAGTGAATTTTTTCGCGTTTTTGTTTATTTTCTTACTTAATTCTTACCTGTCCTCGAATCGTGACCAACACTCCACTACTAATTGGGCTGTGCGTCAATGCCAGTCCCACCATACATCTACCCTAGTACTTATTTCTTCTCCAGTCATTTATAATTGTTATATTATTTATACATCCCCTAAAGTTACTTACAATCATGTTACTGTGCTATGCTTATGTAGATACAATAAGTACAAGTGTATATACCTTATGCTGATGGGCAGCAGCGGATATCCGAAATGCAGTACTGAGTCGCCTCAACTCCAACTGGAGATCATCTGTGGGAGAAAATGAAAGGGGTGAGCACATCAAGCTCAGTAAGGCAATCCTACGAACAAGTAGGTAACCATACTACCTACATGAACGTAGTGCCATGCATAAACCACCCTTTCTCCACACATTTTAAAACAATGCTATGCATTATGATGATATGTAAAATACATTTGCACGAAAAATCAACATGCAATTATCATAAATCATTTCTTTCTCAATTAAGATTTTGACAATAAAGTCAGGACTCGACCCCTCCTGCGGGTGATCCTGACTCACACAAAATCATGAAAACATTTACATCACACGTGGGTTTTGAAAAGCATGGAAATACCATCATGCAATTTAGTTTTAAAACCCAGTTTAAATCATCATAGAAATCATCAACATGCGAGACTAGGCAACGTCTGTATATAGGTAAATAACTAGGACTATGGCCACATCTGTCCTCGTGAGTTCCTCAGCTACACGGATCCTAGTGTGCGGGTTCTCACCATGATCGGGAACCGCCCGGGAGGTGGGTCAGTCCATCCCGTCAGTCTTATCCGATCCCCGGCATCCGAAGATGCTGCATCCGGAGATGCCGTATCCGAAGATACAACACGGTACATCGTACTCCATGCTACTTGCACGGTACATCGTACTCCATGAACCCATGTAATATCTCTAGGTACTCCGGCCCAATTGGCCTGCTTCCCACAGAGGTTTGTTTCTCAATACTCATGCCATGTCTCAAAATGCACGTGCGAGCCTATTAAATCGGTGACACACAGTCTACCCGATGCTCCAAGCACGGCTCATCGCATGTTCTCATAAAATCTGTGTGAGCGATGCTCAGCACTCTCATCAAAACACGTCAACTGGCAGAGCCCGCTTACATCCCCACAAGGCCGCCAACCTCATCCCTCACTCTCACCCCACCTAAGAGGTCTCTTGAGCCTGTTGGGCCTTTTGGCTGACTCCAAGGGCAGACAGCGGTACTCCACAAATCCGGTAAAACTAGTGCGAGCTAAGCTCAGCACTCTGTATATTATAAATCACATGAAAATTTTATAAATACTGGTGCGGGTTAAACTCCAGCACTCTGTCTCGAAAATCATGTAAAAATATGGTGCGAGTCAGACTCTAGCACCGTGTCACGAAAGAGCATGTGAAATCTGGTGCGAGTTATACTCTAGCACCTATGCATGTAAAACTCTAGTGCGAGCTCTCGCTCCAGCACTAATGCATGCATCGCACAAATCGAAATTACCGTGCGAGCTGAGCTCTAGCACGTCATATGTCAATAAAACACGTAGGCGGCTCTATTTACTCAAAACAGTTTTCAAATCAATTTCACGTTGAAAGTATGCAATGCGGTGCACTTTCTTTCAAGGCGAGCCAGCCTACTCATGCATGCGTTGAAATATCTCCAGAACGAGCAGGAACCTCTTGTCCTTGCTCCTCCCAATTTTTCCTAGATTTTTAGAATTTTACCCTTAACAAGGGTATTTTAGTAATTTGCCCATTCGGGGCACTAAAATTATTATTTGACCTCTAGACCCTTCAGGATATTTTAAAGGACTGCATATGAATTTAAAATTGCGTACTGTTACCTCTAGCAGTCCGCAGAATTCCCTTACCTCGATTCTCGTCGAGTCTGACCTTTCTCTTTTCCAATGTAGTCCCATCGCGCAGTCCGATATGTTTCCAATCCAATGCCCGGAACTGCGTATTAATATTCCTCAGGTCAGATATTATGATTTAATTGTACTTAATCTTTTCTGGGCTTAATTTAAATCATTGGGCCCGTTTACCCCTATTGGGCCCGATTGCACCTTAATGGGCCTTAATCGGCCTTAAGCCCGTTTTTCACTTAATTTTCTCTTTATCGAGGCCTATTGGGCTCATTGGGCCCATCAATAATTTATTGAGCCTCGTTCTAATTCTCGAATAGCTAAATTTAATATTTACGACAATTAATCTAAATTTCCATAAATTAATTCAATTTATGCGTAAATTTAATCAATATCACGCATAACGAGGAAATTGTCGTAAATAGGGGTCACTTACCCGAGATTCCATGCTAGTCCGCAAATCGAGGCTGTCTCGAGCCCTCGGTGGATGCCAATCGTCGAGCTACACAATTCCATAATTTTTCCGGGTAAGTTCTCAGCCCAAAATTAATTAAATAAAATATTCCAAATTTAAATCGGTCAATTTGACCGCTTATCGACTTACCCGAAGCTCGATTGCATCACCGGAATTTTCCCCAATTTTTTCCTCTTTTTCCTTTTCCCTTTTTCTCCCTTTTTTTCCCCTCTTTTTGGCTGAACCGGTTCAGTCCGGTTCGGACCGGTTCAGACCGCCGGTTCACCCCGGTTCGACCGGTTCACCGCCGGTTCGCCACCTTGCCGGCCGGTTCTCTGCCGGCTTCCACCGCCAAACGCTCCGCTGGGTCGTCCGCATCACGATTCTGGCCTCGGTTTGGGTCAAGCTCGCCGGAACGCCGCCGGTCCGGCACTTCTCCCTCTTGGCCGTCGGACCCGTTTTCCCCTCTTGGCCGTCGCCGCCGATTCCGGCCGTCTCGTCGGCTGCCACCGGTCTCAAAAGCACCGCCGTCGCCTGGGCTCTCAAAATCGGGCCTTGGTTCAGGCTGGGTCGCCGCCGTTCGCCGCCGGTGACCCTCTCTTTCCCACGGCTTTTCTCTCCTCCGATCGGCTTCCTCCGGCGTCGGTGGGCTGCACCGCCGGTGCCATTAAGATCACCGGCCTCCCCTCTTTCTTTTCCGGCCCTTGGCCGGGCCGTTGGCCGCCGGACGGTGGTCGGGCCTTCTGCCTCCGTTTGCTTCGTTTTCGGCTTCTCTGCTTCTTTCTCTCTCCCCGATGGTTTCTTCTCTTTTTTTTTTTTTTTTCAATTCTCTTCTTTTTTTTTTTTTTTTTTACAATTTATTATCTTATTTAACAATTTATTTTTATTTATTAAAATACACTAAAAATACCCAAATATCCCTTAAAATTATTATTTTATTCTAAATTAATTAATTTAATTTTATTTAATTTATTTATTATATTTTAACCTATTTTTCGGGTATAATTGCTCCGTATTTTCGGGATATTGTCCCGAGTGACTTTTCAGTATATTTTTCGATTATTTTCGGGATTATTTTTCTGAACTAAAAATCCCGATTAATCCCGATTAATTCCAATAAATTAATATCTTGATCAATTTAATCCGAAATAATTTTATTTCATCTTTATTGACCAAGATTTCTTAAATCCTTATTTTTAATTAAATTTCCTTATCGAATTTACTCCGACTTTCGGTCCTTTGACCGTTTTGCCCTTACACGTGTTCGGGATTAATTTAACCCGACTTCCTTCATACTTCCTCTATCTTTTCTTATTTAGTTTTCGTATTTTTATTAAATTCGGGTCTTACAATTCTCCCCCACTTAAGGAATTTGGTCCTCCAAATTAGAACCAAGTCATATGAGTCCATATACAACTCCGGGTATATCGATCATATCATACTCTTAAAATTTATGCGACTTTCTTCGGAGTGTATTACTACCAAAGGACTTTAATTAGGGAGATTATCTTAAACCCCAATACTGTCTCTTTCCTGTTCAATGCCCGAATCAACTTCTTCAATATACTTATAATTTCATTAAACTGAACTTTTGGAGTTCATATCCTATCACCTCTGCTGGATCTGGATAGTAGTACCGAAGCATCAAAAGCTGAGACACATTGTGGGTGCCTGTTAATCCAAGTGATTAACAACAACCTACAGGTCTTATCTCCCACTTGTCCAATCTCTCAAGAATTCGATCCAGCTCAACTCAATTTACTTCTTCCAAAAGTTCCGCTATGTCCTTATTCTCTTAGGACGTGTAACTTTCAACCATAATAATTCACCAAGGGTGAATTCCAATATTTTTCTATCTGTTCTGAGGTGTTCTTAATCTCTCATCCTTAACTAAACATCCTCAGAGACTTATTATCCAAAGTCAGAAATAATTTCTACCTGTCACCCACTCTTTCTTATCCAATTTGGGGAACAGCCCCTACAGCTATACACTGCCTCATATCTCGTTATCCCGATACTCAATTGCCAATTGTCGTTATTGGCGACTTCAATTAGAAATCAACTGATCATTCCAGGAGCTTATAAAATCAATGGCACACGCTTTCATCGGATCCTCCAGAACTTGTACAGTCCTCCCTGACTGACCATCTGTCTGAGGATGTAAAGCTGTGCTAATACTCAGTCGGGTTCCCATAGCTTCCTAAAAATATTCCCTGAGGTAGGAAGTGGAGCGGGAATCCCTATATGATACCATGCTCACTGGAACGCTACTTAATGTTCCACAATCTTTCTTATACCTGAATCCTCATACACACTCTGAGTATCTGGGGAGTTCATAACCAGAAGGTGGGTGGACTTAGTCACTCTATCGACTACCATCCAACTAGTCTCCTGATTTATCCGGGTCTCCTATAACCCATCACGACATTCATGGAGACTTACTCTCGTTTTTCGTGCCGTGTCGATATAGGTAGGTGCTGCAATAACTCTGCAGACTTTTAATACTCTACCTTACTCTGCTGACACACTAGGCACTTTTCTACAATCTCCACCAATATCTCTTTTCACATCTGACCACCCATACCCCTTTTGAGATTTTAATATATATTATTATTACCTTCCGCATGCACTGTATATCCCGAAGAGTGAGCTTCTGACAATATCACTATCTCATCAACTGTGGTCCTGGGGAGCACTCATACTGTCTCTGAATCCTCAGTAACTCATTATCACCCACTGTGAACTCTATCACTGTACCCTTCTGAATCAGACCCAAACTATCGACATCCGGTCGATCATCACGCTAAGCCTGGCAAATCCGGGCACTCTCATCCGGTACTAGTCATCAGGCTAGCTGTCACACAATCACTGTCATCCTCAGAAGGGATCACATCAATACTGAGGTCCACAACTGCATCTAGCAGCTCACGCTCCCTGACCATCATATGTGGTACCATCCCGAGGCTCTTTCTGCTCAAGGCATCAGTCATCACATTCGCCTTTCTTGGGTGGTACAATTCTCATAAATCAAAATCTCTCAGAAGCTCTAACCCAATATGTATTTTCATATTCGCCCCTTTCTGTGAAAACAGATACTCGGGCTCTATGATCAGTGCATATCCATAATTCCTCACCCTGTACATAATAGTACCATATCCTCGGTGCAAATACTGTTGCCAACTTTAAATCATGGGTCAGATAGTTTATTTCGTGATCGAAGAGTTGTCTGACTCCAAAATTGACTATCTTCCCATTATACATCAATACACAGCTCCATCATAACTTTGAGGCATTCATACTCACTGAAAAACCTCTTGAGCTGTTGGGCATGGTGAAATTAATCATGGTGGTCAGTTCATACTTCATCACGCCAAATTCACGTCACATCTATCATCTTATTTATCATCTTATTCCAAGATCACGTTTTCTTAGTTAAACGTGTCAACAGGGTATACCATTTTAAATCTCGCAATAATCCATCTGTAAAAGCTATCTTCCAATTGTTGCTTATAATTCGCCCTAGGCTTTAACTACACCCAGCATATGACCGATACTGCTGATTACGATTCGGTCCAATCCTTGACTTATTTACGCATAAGCGTATAAGATCCTTCAAAGTCGTTTACGTTTCCAGGTACTAACCTGCGTCATTTCCTTTTCTTATCTTAACGGCTCTTATTAAGTTCTACTATGTTAACCTTTATGATTTTTCGAGTTTTTTTAATATTCTTATCGTCTTAGTAAAGGTATCCTAATGCTAAAGGTATTTATTACGACGATCGGTTTCACGTTATAGGATATATATATATATTTTTAGACGCTGTCAAGTCTTCAGGCGGGGAGGTATTTTGAAATACCTTTATTAACCTTCAGACTTAACCACAACTACTGGTTATGGTTATACCCATCTTTATCCTTAGTTATAATTTATATTCCTTACTAATTGCTTAATCCCAATTACTTCGCATATTAAGGGTATTCCTTACCTAGCATATATCTCTTACTCCAATACATCTTATCTTAAAGATTATCTCCTTAGTGTATCAATTATAATGAAACTCTCGTCATTATTTATTCCGTAAGTACATCCTTTACTCCTTTAATTTTAACTGTTGCACCCCTATTTTCGACTGAAAATCTCAATATCCATATTCCGTTAATTAATCCTCCTCTATTGGGGTACTCATTTATCAGTATTGCCCAATGATGTAGGCATTCATGCCTTTTACTCACTTATATGCGAATGAAGGCGGTATGAATAAATATGTGGCACCAGGATCAATAAACATATGTACTTTATTATTCATAACAAGTGTGGTATCTTACACCACATCCATGAAACATCAATAGCATCCTGGTCCAAGACATCCACTCGCCTTCGTCCAATAGCCTACTTTCCTTTTTCTCTTCGGCTATGGCCTCCCTTTTCGTTTTCAGCTATAACAACGAAATTTTTCTCTGTCTCTTTACTTTTTTGTGGGGCGATTTCGCCCAACTCTGTGTAATCAAAATCAATGGTCCATCATACCACACTTAACGACCATTTTCATCAATACCGTGTAGGTATAGACGCTCCTTCTGTGGTATCCACCACACATTCCACAGTAATGACACTGCTACTCTGCTTCGTAGCAGGTCGGGGTCCTCCAATCACAATGCCCACAAGAGTGCCCAAAATTAGATGCACTAGGGCCTTACCAATTATCTTAGCCCATAACTCGTTACATCAGATCTTTTACCAATTACCAATTTTCCCATTTTTGACATCCTTGTCATTTCTCGCTTTTCTTTCTGTCTCTATCTCGGCCCTCACTACCTTTCCAAGTCTCAGAGGCGTGCAATTCGTGTTCTTATTTACCCAACTGTAAATCTGTGCACTGCCTCGGTATAGGTAATATCTCACGGGCCAATCGGACTCTAATTGAAAATCTGAGCCCTTCCATAAACTTTTAGACATCTCGACTGTCACTTTTCATAGTGTCGAGGTAATATCTGCCCAGAATATAATCGAGTCTCCATACTCGTCAATAAATTAAATCCTCTGGGTCAGAGTAAGGACTTTAATCCAAAATTTCCTTTAAATCATGTCCAGGATATCCTGTCACCGGAATACATCCATAATCATTTCTCATATCAGCTCTTAAGATGGGTCGAGCGGGTTTTCACCAATGCTCCGCTGCGCCCTCTGATCTCGTACATAATCTGAGTAATTAGCTCCTCAAAATAATCTCCACACTCCGCTCCAATCTCGCGAAGTGTGTCTCAATACTGTCCGATCTCTCTGTCGGACTCTGTGAGACATGCTCAACATTCGCCTCTATTTCAATCTCATACTGATTTTCATAGCCAAACTCAGCACGACTTAGCAGACTCAGGTCTACCTCTACGACCTCTGCCTCGTGCACTATCTCATTTAGCGCGACTCATATTAGGCATTCCTGCATTCTCAACCATTTCTTAGTCAAGCCCATCTCGATATACACTATTGTATCTAACTAAGCACAGTAACACGGGGATGTAATTTCTTAACTTCTGACACTGACACACATCAGACCAATTACGCTCTGATACCAAAATAATTGTCACGACCCAACTATCCAAAAATCAGAGTGAATTTTTTCGCGTTTTTGTTTATTTTCTTACTTAATTCTTACCTGTCCTCGAATCGTGACCAACACTCCACTACTAATTGGGCTGTGCGTCAATGCCAGTCCCACCATACATCTACCCTAGTACTTATTTCTTCTCCAGTCATTTATAATTGTTATATTATTTATACATCCCCTAAAGTTACTTACAATCATGTTACTGTGCTATGCTTATGTAGATACAATAAGTACAAGTGTATATACCTTATGTTGATGGGCAGCAGCGGATATCCGGAATGCAGTACTGAGTCGCCTCAACTTCAACTGGAGATCATCTGTGGGAGAAAATGAAAGGGGTGAGCACATCAAGCTCAGTAAGGCAATCCTACGAACAAGTAGGTAACCATACTACCTACATGAACGTAGTGCCATGCATAAACCACCCTTTCTCCACACATTTTAAAACAATGCTATGCATTATGATGATATGTAAAATACATTTGCACGAAAAATCAACATGCAATTATCATAAATCATTTCTTTCTCAATTAAGATTTTGACAATAAAGTCAGGACTCGACCCCTCCTGCGGGTGATCCTGACTCACACAAAATCATGAAAACATTTACATCACACGTGGGTTTTGAAAAGCATGGAAATACCATCATGCAATTTAGTTTTAAAACCCAGTTTAAATCATCATAGAAATCATCAACATGCGAGACTAGGCAACGTCTGTATATAGGTAAATAACTAGGCCCATGGCCACTTCTGTCCTCGTGAGTTCCTCAGCTACACGGATCCTAGTGTGCGGGTTCTCTCCATGATCGGGAACCGCCCGGGAGGTGGGTCAGTCCATCCCGTCAGTCTTATCCGATCCCCGGCATCCGAAGATGCTGCATCCGGAGATGCCGTATCCGAAGATACAACACGGTACATCGTACTCCATGCTACTTGCACGGTACATCGTACTCCATGAACCCATGTAATATCTCTAGGTACTCCGGCCCAATTGGCCTGCTTCCCACAGAGGTTTGTTTCTCAATACTCATGCCATGTCTCAAAACGCACGTGCGAGCCTATTAAATCGGTGACACACAGTCTACCCGATGCTCCAAGCACGGCTCATCGCATGTTCTCATAAAATCTGTGTGAGCGATGCTCAGCACTCTCATCAAAACACGTCAACTGGCAGAGCCCGCTTACATCCCCACAAGGCCGCCAACCTCATTCCTCACTCTCACCCCACCTAAGAGGTCTCTTGAGCCTGTTGGGCCTTTTGGCTGACTCCAAGGGCAGACAGCGGTACTCCACAAATCCGGTAAAACTAGTGCGAGCTAAGCTCAGCACTCTGTATATTATAAATCACATGAAAATTTTATAAATACTGGTGCGGGTTAAACTCCAGCACTCTGTCTCGAAAATCATGTAAAAATATGGTGCGAGTCAGACTCTAGCACCGTGTCACGAAAGAGCATGTGAAATCTGGTGCGAGTTATACTCTAGCACCTATGCATGTAAAACTCTAGTGCGAGCTCTCGCTCCAGCACTAATGCATGCATCGCACAAATCGAAATTACCGTGCGAGCTGAGCTCTAGCACGTCATATGTCAATAAAACACGTAGGCGGCTCTATTTACTCAAAACAGTTTTCAAATCAATTTCACGTTGAAAGTATGCAATGCGGTGCACTTTCTTTCAAGGCGAGCCAGCCTACTCATGCATGCGTTGAAATATCTCCAGAACGAGCAGGAACCTCTTGTCCTTGCTCCTCCCAATTTTTCCTAGATTTTTAGAATTTTACCCTTAACAAGGGTATTTTAGTAATTTGCCCATTCGGGGCACTAAAATTATTATTTGACCTCTAGACCCTTCAGGATATTTTAAAGGACTGCATATGAATTTAAAATTGCGTACTGTTACCTCTAGCAGTCCGCAGAATTCCCTTACCTCGATTCTCGTCGAGTCTGACCTTTCTCTTTTCCAATGTAGTCCCATCGCGCAGTCCGATATGTTTCCAATCCAATGCCCGGAACTGCGTATTAATATTCCTCAGGTCAGATATTATGATTTAATTGTACTTAATCTTTTCTGGGCTTAATTTAAATCATTGGGCCCGTTTACCCCTATTGGGCCCGATTGCACCTTAATGGGCCTTAATCGGCCTTAAGCCCGTTTTTCACTTAATTTTCTCTTTATCGAGGCCTATTGGGCTCATTGGGCCCATCAATAATTTATTGAGCCTCGTTCTAATTCTCGAATAGCTAAATTTAATATTTACGACAATTAATCTAAATTTCCATAAATTAATTCAATTTATGCGTAAATTTAATCAATATCACGCATAACGAGGAAATTGTCGTAAATAGGGGTCACTTACCCGAGATTCCATGCTAGTCCGCAAATCGAGGCTGTCTCGAGCCCTCGGTGGATGCCAATCGTCGAGCTACACAATTCCATAATTTTTCCGGGTAAGTTCTCAGCCCAAAATTAATTAAATAAAATATTCCAAATTTAAATCGGTCAATTTGACCGCTTATCGACTTACCCGAAGCTCGATTGCATCACCGGAATTTTCCCCAATTTTTTCCTCTTTTTCCTTTTCCCTTTTTCTCCCTTTTTTTCCCCTCTTTTTGGCTGAACCGGTTCAGTCCGGTTCGGACCGGTTCAGACCGCCGGTTCACCCCGGTTCGACCGGTTCACCGCCGGTTCGCCACCTTGCCGGCCGGTTCTCTGCCGGCTTCCACCGCCAAACGCTCCGCTGGGTCGTCCGCATCACGATTCTGGCCTCGGTTTGGGTCAAGCTCGCCGGAACGCCGCCGGTCCGGCACTTCTCCCTCTCGGCCGTCGGACCCGTTTTCCCCTCTTGGCCGTCGCCGCCGATTCCGGCCGTCTCGTCGGCTGCCACCGGTCTCAAAAGCACCGCCGTCGCCTGGGCTCTCAAAATCGGGCCTTGGTTCAGGCTGGGTCGCCGCCGTTCGCCGCCGGTGACCCTCTCTTTCCCACGGCTTTTCTCTCCTCCGATCGGCTTCCTCCGGCGTCGGTGGGCTGCACCGCCGGTGCCATTAAGATCACCGGCCTCCCCTCTTTCTTTTCCGGCCCTTGGCCGGGCCGTTGGCCGCCGGACGGTGGTCGGGCCTTCTGCCTCCGTTTGCTTCGTTTTCGGCTTCTCTGCTTCTTTCTCTCTCCCCGATGGTTTCTTCTCTTTTTTTTTTTTTTCAATTCTCTTCTTTTTTTTTTTTTTTTTACAATTTATTATCTTATTTAACAATTTATTTTTATTTATTAAAATACACTAAAAATACCCAAATATCCCTTAAAATTATTATTTTATTCTAAATTAATTAATTTAATTTATTTATTATATTTTAACCTATTTTTCGGGTATAATTGCTCCGTATTTTCGGGATATTGTCCCGAGTGACTTTTCAGTATATTTTTCGATTATTTTCGGGATTATTTTTCTGAACTAAAAATCCCGATTAATCCCGATTAATTCCAATAAATTAATATCTTGATCAATTTAATCCGAAATAATTTTATTTCATCTTTATTGACCAAGATTTCTTAAATCCTTATTTTTAATTAAATTTCCTTATCGAATTTACTCCGACTTTCGGTCCTTTGACCGTTTTGCCCTTACACGTGTTCGGGATTAATTTAACCCGACTTCCTTCATACTTCCTCTATCTTTTCTTATTTAGTTTTCGTATTTTTATTAAATTCGGGTCTTACAGATTCTCCCTCAGTTCGGCTTCGTTTTTCGTTTGCAGAATCGCGATCACGATAATGAGTTTTCGTTTTCATTTTTTTATTTGTTTATTTATTTATAATTTATTTTTATTATTATTTTATTCATTAAAATATTCTCAAAAATCCCAAAATATCTCAAAAAAATCATATTTAATTCATTTAATCCGTAAATGAATTTATCAGTCTTATTTTATCTTTTTGATACATTTTTCCAAAATTTTCGGGATAATTTTTCGATGTGAAAATTCTGATTAATTCAAATAAATTCATATCTTGATCAATTGGACTCGAAATTTAATTATTTCTTTGTTATTGATAAAGATTTCTCAATTTCATATTTTTAATTAAATTTTCTTGTCACGATTAATACCGAATTTCAGACTTTTGACCGTTTTATCCTTCAACGTGTTCGGGAATACCATTCCAACTTCCCTTCACGAACACTCATGCATTTCGTGTTATAAATAAAATCGAGTCTTACATAATCTCCCTCACTTAAGAAATTTGGTCCTCCAAATTAGAACCAAGTCAAATGGGTCCATGAACAACTCTGGTACGTCTATCGCATCATACTCTTTAATTCTCATGTAATTTTTTTCGAAGTGTAATACTACCAACATACTTAACTAGGAGATCATCTTAAACCTCAACACTTTCTTCTTTCGTCTAATACCCGAATCGATTTTTTCAACATACGTTGTACTTTTATTAAGCTAAGCTGTTGGAGCTCATATCCGATCACATAAGCTGGGTCCGGATAGTATTTTCGAAGTATCAAAAGATGGAACACATTGTGGATGCCAGCTTATTCAAGTGGTAACGCCAACCTACATGCCTTATCTCCCACTTTGTCCAATATCTCAAAGGATTCTATCTAATGAAACTCAATTTGCCTTCTTTTCGAATCTCATTATGCTCTTAGGACAAGTAATTACTAACAATACTGATTCACCCTTGGTAAACTCCAATGGGTTCTATCTCTTGTCAGCATAGCTTTTCCGTCTGCTCTGAGGTGTTCTTAATCTCTCACAAATCAACTGAACATCCTCAGAGGTTTGTCTTACCAATTCGGGAACAATTCTCTATCTGTCACCCACTTCTTCTTATCTAAGTTGGGGAACAACCCCTACGGCCATACAATGCATCGTAAAATGTTATCCCGATACTCAACTGACAACTGTCATTATTGGCGAATTCGATTAGTAACAACTGATCTTCCCAATAGCTTATAAAATCCATGGCACACACTTTCATCATATCCTCTAGAACCTGTACAGTCCTCTCTGACTGACCATCTGTCTGAGGATGGAAAGCTGTACTAACACTCAGTCGGGTTCCTATAGCTTCCTGAAAAACATTCCCAGAAGTGGGAAGTGAAGTGGGAATCCTTATATGATATCATGCTCACTAGAACACTACATAATGTTTCACAATTTTTCGTGCACATAAATCCCCCTACACACTCAGAGTATCTGGGGATTTCCATAGCCAGAAGGTGGGTAGACTTAAACAATCTATCGGCTATCACCCAGATAGCCTCGTAATTCCTGCGATCCTTTATAACCTATCACGATATCCATAGTAACTTGCTCCCATTTTCGTGTCGATATAGGTAGAGGCAATAATAACCCTTCAAACGTCTATCGCTCGACCTTAATCTGCTAACATATGAGGCACTTCTCCACAATCTCTACAATGTCTATTTTCATAACTGACAGCCAATACCCTTTTTCAGAGATTTCGATATATTTATTACTTCTCGGATGCACTGTATATCCCAAAGAGTGAGCTTTTGTCAATAACACTATCTTATCAACTGTGGTCCTAGGGAGCACTTATATTGTCTCTGAACCTCTGTAAGTCATCATCACTCACTGTGAACTCTGTCACTGTACCCATTTAAATCTGACCCAAACTATTGACACCATGTCGATCATCACGCTAAGCCTGTCAAATCTGATCACTCAAATCTAGTTCTAATCTCAGGCTAGCTGTCATACAATCACTGTCATCATCTGAAGGGATCACATCACTACTGAGGCTCACAACTGCTCTAGCAGCTCATACTCCCTGACCATCATATGTAATACCATCTCGAGGCTCTTTCTGCTCAAGGCATCAGCCTTTACATTAGCCTTTCCTGGGTGGTACAATTTTCACAATCAAATCCCTTAGAAGCTCTAACCCTCTTTGTTATTATATTTGACTCTTTCTATGAAAATAGATACTTGGGGCTTTTTTATGATCAGTGCATACCAAAATTTCTCACCGTATAAGTGGTGGTGCCATACCTTCAGCGTAAACGCTATGGCTGCTAACCCTAAATCATGGGTCGGATAGTTTCTCTCATGGTTCTTGAACTATTTGGATCCATAAATGACTATCTTCCCATTTTACATCAATACACAGCCCAATCCTTATTTTGAGGTATCCATACACACTGAAACCTCTTGAGCTATTTGTTATGATGAGAATAATTATGGATGTCAGTTTATTACTTCAATATACCAAAATTCACGGAAGCCATTTTCATACTTATTATCCCATTGGCATGTAATCTTTTCTCGAACGATACCTGTCAACTGAGCAACCAATTTTAAGAAACTCACAACACCACGTCTGTAAGATAGTTTCTAGTTGCTACTCATGCTCTCCCCTGGACTTCAAATATATCAAAATATCATCGCTCAAGATGACAACCACTCGGTCCAGGTAAGGTTTAAATACCTTGTTCATCAATGTCCTAACAGTTACGACACATTCACCTTCCGAATTCTTAACGGTTGTTACCCAGAATTCAAATCGATCTCTATAAAGATATGCGCTTATCACAGCTAATCCAATAAATCATCTATAGTGGGAGGAAACACTTATTCTCGATGTTAGCCTCTTTCGATAATCAAAATTCAATACATGATTGGAGGCTTCCATTCTCTTTTCACAAACATAACAAGTACTCCTCAAGTTACACATTCGGTCTAAGGAACGCTTATCTAATAACTCCTGTAATTGTTTCTTTAGTCCTTCCAGTTCCACTAATACCATTTTATACCGTGGTTAGGATATCGGCTCCATACCAGGTACCAAATCAATATAAATTCTATCTCTTTATCTGATGGTAGCCCTGGTAGATTATTCGGGAAGATATCAGGAACTCTATGACCATAAGGATATCTGTTAACTCCGGATGTGCCTTATCCATACCAACCACACAAGCGAGAAAACATTCCCATTATTACTCATTTCGTGAGTACAATCATTCACTCTTTTAATTACAATCGCTACACCCCTTTTCATTACTTGTCAAACTTACAGTACACTTTTCAGGGGTGAAAACATCACTATCTTAGGATAGCAATCTAAACAACATAGTTTGCAGCCGAATCAATCTATTCTCAAATATTAGTTCAAAATTATACATATTCCATTGAATAAAATCGGCTGACATATCATCATCTTGCCTAAGGGTACAGGCTTCACATCTTTCACTAGCTTATAAGCAACTGAAGGCGGTATGAATAAATGCGTGGCACCAGGATCAATTAAAATAATTACTTCATTATTCACAACCAGTGTGGTATTTTCCACCACATCAGATGAAACATCAGTAGTGTCCTGGTCCAAAGCATACACTCGCCCTCATCCAATAGCCTACTTTCCCTTTCTCTTCAGTTGTGGCCTCCCTTTTCGGTGCAGAGATATCAACAGGGTTTTCTCTGTCTCCTTGCCCTTCTGTGGGGTAGTCTCACCCAACTCTGAGCAATCATTAAATAAATGGCCCTTCTTACCTCACTTAACGCCTATTTTAGTCAATAAAGTGTAGGGCTTACTTCTGTGGTATCTACCACACATCCTACATTATTTCGTAGCAGGTCGGGGTCCTCAAATCACAATACCCCTCATAAGTGTTGAAACTGAATACACTAGGGCCTTACCAATCATCTCACCCCATGACTCATCAACTCTAATATCTTACCGAACTACTTTTTTTTTCATTCGGACATCTCTGTCATTCTCTATTCTCTTTTGTCTCTATTTCGGCCCTTACTACCTTTCCTAATCTCAGAGGCGTGCAACTCATGATCTTATTCGCACAATTGCAGTCTGCACACTGCCTCAGCATAGGTACTGATATCTAACGGGGCCAATCGGAATCTAATTGACAATCTGAGCCTTTCTATGAACTTTCAGACATTTCGACTCTCATTTTTCATAGTATCGGGATCATACCTGCCTAGGAATAAAAATTGAGTTTTATACTCATCAATCAACCAGTTCCTCTGGGTCAAAGTAAAAATTTTTATCTGTAATTTACTTTAAGAAGTGTCTGGGATATTCTGTCACTGGAATACATCTAGAATTATTTTTCCACGTCCATTCTGGATGTCTAACTCTTTAGATGGGTCAAGCGGACTTCCACCAATGCTCTAACTTGCCCTCAAATCCCATGCATACTATGAGCAATTAGCTCTCCATATATTCTCCATACTCTGCTTCAACCTCGCGAAGCGTGTCTCAATACTGTCCGATCTCTCTGTCAGATTCTGTCCGATCTCTCTGTCGGACTCTGTGAGGCATGCTCAACATCAACCTCCATTTCAATCTCATCTTGAGTCTTATGTGGTGACTCAGTATGGCTCTCGGGCCTACCTCTACGGCCTCGAGCATGTGTACTCGCCCCTCTACCATAGCAGCTATCAGTTAATGAGTCTATATTCTTGCATTCAAAACCATATTCTTAGCTGCAATTTCATCTTGATATGCACAATTGTATCTAAACAATGTATAGCGCATAAGGATGTAAACTTCCTTAACCACTAACACCGACTCATTTCAGGCCAGCTTAGCTCTGATACCAAAAACTGTCACGACCCAAATTTCCTAAAAATCACTACAAATTTTTTCATTTTTTGTTTATTCTTTAATTCTTACCTTTCTTGCATTGTGACCATCATATTAACAGTTGGACTATGATTCAATGTTAGTCACCTCTCACCTATTTACCCTTCCATTTCCATAATCACATTCACATATCAGGATTTACTATCCTTTGAATTTAACTAAATACTTATACAATGGTATTTACATAAACTTACATCCCCGACATCATATCCGTTTTACAGTATTGTACACTACATATTTGATACAAAACTATACAAATGTGTATACCTGTCTCTCTATGGGACACAGTGGAAACCAAGAATGTAAGTCTTCAGCTGCGCTCAAATTTATCATTTAAGAATGGAAAACTCATCATGCTACTGCATTTAAATCACTTCATTAAAGCTGTAGTATAAAATAACCCGAAGGGGTTAAGGATCTCAGAAATCAATCTCTTAAAAAATTCATTATAAAATTCTCTGAAAAATTTAACATCATAGTAGAAAATCACAAAATCGGGGGCCTGACCCCTCCGTCAGGTCTATCTTGGTCTATCGAAATCACAAGTTATATCATGTGAGACATGTAGGTGACTATATCAGTAACATCGAGGACTATGGCCAAAACCTAGTGATCCCTGGCTACATGGTACCTAGTGTGCGGGGTATCACACTTGAAACGAGAGGCGGGTCAATCCTGCAGCCAGAACAATATAACAGCAAGATTGCGAGGGCAAAGCTTGTGGCTAATGCCACTCCACTCCAACAATCCCCACGGTACAATGTACTCCATGTGATATACACGGTACAACATACTCCATGAACCCAATCTCAGTCAGGGGGTGCCTGCAATAGGTCTTATCCACCCATACCAAATATGTCTCAGTATGCACGTGTGGGCATATCATCTCACTGTGACACATAGTCTATAGGAGGTTCCAATACGGCTATATGCACGTCATATAAATCTCTGTGCGAGCAAAGCTCTAGCACGGCTCCATCTATATTCATGATATATGAAAACCTCGTGCGAGCGAAGCTCTAGTAGGTTTTCATAAAAATTAGTAAAATCTGCATACGAGTAGCACTCCAGTACGACTTTAAAATGAGTTATAAATCCATATAAAATCACGTGCGAGGTAGCTTCAGCATGATTTTATGCATAAAAAAAATCAAATCTCGTACGAGTTACACTCAAGCACGGCTTTTATGCAAATATCATATCAAAACAAGATGCGTGCTAAGCTCCAGGACCTCTCATGCATATCAAATCATTAAAACTAGTGCGAGCAATCGCTCTAGCACCTTTTTTATGCATATCAAGTCAAAACAAGCTAAAACAGTCAAAATAAAGTGTAAGCTAAGCTCCAGCACCTCTCATGCATTTCACAATAATAAAAATCAGTGCAAGCAACCGCTCTAGCACATTTCATGCATATGATGTCACGCAAGTCGGTGCGAGTAACCGTTCTAGCACATTTTATGCACACTCACAAACGCAGATATAGAGCGAGCTATACGCCAATACTATCTGTTTTCATATAAACTTGATAGTTGTCCCATTGTCCAAAGAAATTTAATTTAAATCTTAATAACACTTACGTTGTGTTATCTTGTGATATTTATGCAATTACTGGCCAATCCACTGATGACTCGTCACGCAGTCCGATTTGTTCCCAATCCAATCTTCGAAACTGCGAATAAATATTCATTAGATCAAAAATAATATAATTAATTGTATTTCATATTTTTTGAGCTTAATTTAAATCATTGGGCCCGTTTACCCCTATTGGGCTCAGTTGCACCATGATGGGCCTTAACTGGCTTTAAGCTCGTTTTCCACTTACTATTTACATTATCGAGAACTATTGGGCTCATTGGGCCCTTCAGTATTTATTGAGCCTCATTCTAAACTCTCGGATAGCTCAATTAATTATTTATGACAATTTATCGCAAATTCCAGATTTAATTCATTTTCTACGAAATTAATTCGTAATTTATGCGGTAAATTTTTAACACGCATAACTATGTAAATTGTCGTAAAAAAGGTTACTTACTCGAGATTCCATGATAGTACGCTACATAATTACATGTTTTCACGTAAATTTTCAATCGAATATTAATCAAATTAAATATTTCAAAATTTAAATCGATCAATTTCGACCACTTACCGACTTACCTGTAGCTCGATTGCATCAGTGTTATTTTTCCCAAATTTTTCTTCTTTATCTTTTTTTCTCCTTTTTCTCTTTCCTCCTTGGCTGAACTGGTTCGGTCTGGTTCAGCATACCATCACTGCATTGAATTGGTTCGTACCGGTTCAGGTCTCAACTTTGCCGCTTCGACGCAGTCCGACCGATTCCCGGTGCGATTTTGGTGCCAATCGACGCGTCATCGCCTGAGTGAACTTCTTCGGGCCTCGGGTTGGACTGATCGATGCTGGTGGCAGACTGGTTCCATTTTTCTCCTGCGAAAATCCTACCGTCGATCTGGCGTTCTCCGGCTACGTCGACATGCGTGCTGGTGCCTAGTGGGTCGCCTGGTGTCGGGCTTCATTTGTCGACTCTTCGCCTGGCCTCTGGGTCGCCGAATGCTCGCCGGTGATTCTCCCTCGGTTCGGCTTCATTTTCTTTTGCGGAATCGCGATATCGCGATTCCGCATTTTCGTTTTCTTTTTTTATTTGTTTATTTATTTATAATTTATTTTTATTATTATTTTATTCATTAAAATATTCTAAAAAATCCCAAAATATCTGAAAAATCATATTTAATTCATTTAATCCATAAATGAATTTATCAGTCTTATTTTATCTTTTCGGTATATTTTTCCAATATTTTCATTATAATTTTTCGATGTGAAAATTTCGATTAATTCCAATAAATTCATATCTTGATCAATTGGACTCGAAATTTAATTATTTCTTCGTTATTGATCAAGATTTCTCAATTCCATATTTTTTATTAAATTTTCTTGTCACGATTAATACCGAATTTTAGTCTTTTGACCGTTTTACCCTTCAACGTGTTCGAGAATACCATTCCAACTTCCCTTCACGAACACTCATGTATTTCGTGTTTTAAATAAAATCGGGTCTTACAGTGGAGATGAAAAATAATAAGTTTAAGAAATAAAATCAGCTGCTTGCAATTATAAATTGTTGTTATTGTAAGAGGGTAGGCTAAGATATGAGAGGTTAAGCTGTCGAAATTTCTAACAATTCTTATACGGTTAAAGGATTAAGTAATGGAAGAAATTAAGTAACCTACACTGTACATGAATGCAACCTAAGTAAGATAATAAGATTAAAGGAAAAAGTTAGCCCCTATTTCCACGCTTCCGAGGCGTCACAACTCCATCCCTCTAGTTTTCCCCTAAAGGGGCTAGGGTTTAATGACTTACTAGATCACGCGGTAGAAGGAAGAAATCCATGTTTTTGTTTTTTTTTTTTAAGTTTTTTTATTTTGTTAAAATTTTAAAAAATATTAAATTTTTTATTTTAATTATCATTCTCGCCTTTTTTTTTATTCTTGATGTTTCATTATTTTATTTTATTTTTATTTGAGATTTTTAATTTATATGTAAATTCATATTTAAATTTTTATTTTATATTCATTATACGTAATTATTAATTTTTATTATTTTAAATCCTAAATATATGTATAACTATATATTAAATATAGCTTTTAAAGACTCTAAATGTTAAATTACATTGAAACAAACATAACTATGATTTCCAAATATTTAATAATAATAGTTTTATTTGATATAAAAATAATTTTAGTAAAATAAAAAAAAATTATAACTAATTTTAATAATTTGTAATTTGTAATTTATTTTATAAAAATAAAATATGTATTATGAATTCCATTATATATAAAATTTCATCTTTTCTTCTTAATGATCATTTTCTTTTTTTACTGTATTTTATCCAACCATTATTGCTTCATTTGCATCCGAACACATATCCCACCATTGATTTTAATCTCACCGCTACAGTATTTAATCTTACCTTATGATAACTAATCTCACCTTCATCATGATTTTTAATCTCATTAGAACCAATTTCATCGTTCATCCAAACTAACCTTTTGTAGGAATCACTTGCTTGAATTTTAGTTCAAGTAACCACTTCTACTAGCAAATAAACAACAAACTACTAGTAGTTAGGTCAATGTCTATCAATTAGTAAATTTTTCACTTTCAGTTAATTTTTTGCTAACCATTTTACCTCTTGTTAGGGATGGTCTCGACCAAGAGCTAATAACACTAAGTCTTGCCCAATAGGTTGCACCTGAACCATACTCTGTTTCTATATCTCTTTAGTCTCAAGATTTGAAGATAGATTGCTATCTACTCAGACAAGCAAAAGCAACAAGATGGTGACACGTGGTACAATCCAGTTACTGTCCATGGCTTATAAATAGGCTTATTTCTCCAAGCAAAAGGATTCGTTGGACACTCCTACGAGATTAGACCTTTTCCCTCTAGCTTAACGCCTTTCTTTATCTAAGATTGTCATATCTTCCTTTAGGATACTTATAAATTGGTCATGCACGAACACTCGACCAATCAATTTTAATGAGAACTTTGTACTTAGCGACTAGTCCGATTCGCATATTTATTTAATGGACTCTACTACTATCATTGTGGATGTAGGCGTATTGTCGAACCATGTAAATCACTTGTCCATCACATTGAATCACTTTGTTTACACCCTTAACAATTTTTGTTTTCATTGAAAGGAATGAACTCATTATTTCCATCTTGCAAGTTCTTGGAAATAGTTGAGTAAAAGTTGATTCACTTCAGGTCACCAACCCTTTAGAGAGATTACGGCATTTGCGTGCATAATTAACATTCTGCCTAAGAAGAGAGTTATCAGGAAGGTTAGATCCAATTGATCACTATAGAGTTATCTGCCACTCAAAATGTAAGACCCTTAATTTTTGGTGTAATGTACACAATTATATGATGTACAAACAAGTTAAATTATGTATGAATTATAAGAAATAAATGTTTTTGAGTTCTAAGTATGAATGGAATGATAAATGAATGTGGAAGTGATTGAGTGTGATTTTGAATGAGGAAATTGCAGTAAAAAGAGTGTAGGATAAAGGCCAGATCGACCCCATGCAAGAAAAATCGATCTCATGGCCTAGAAAATGCAGAATTAAGCATGTTGAAAGAGGGAGATCGATCCCTTACATAAGCAAATCGATCTCCATTACTCTCGGGTTGGAGCAGATTGATCTCCTCTGAGGGCCAGATCGATCTCCTTAACTCTCTACCTGAGACAAATCGATCCTGTTTCATTGAGTAGATCGATCCCATACTACACGATAAGTCGATCTAATGCAGCAAGCAAATCGATCTCATACTTTCAAAATGTCATGAAAATGAGGGATTTAAGAGGACCAGATCGATCTCCACCCTACACAGATCGATCTCATCAAGCTAATTCTATAAATATGAAGCAATTGGATCTGCATTTCACGGGACTAAAGCATTTCTTTCCATTTTCAATCCAAAACCTAGCTTTCTCACTCTAAAATCACCCTATTTTCAGAAAGATTTGAGACCATTAGAGCAAAGTTATTCCGTTCAAAGGGAAGAACAACATACCTTGGAATGAAAATCCCATTGGTTGGATTGAAGGAGCAAAGGTGCATTCCTATTTGGAGCAAGGGGGAAACCAAGCTAGGTGAGTTTCTAATGCACCAATCCAAGTATATTTGTTTAGTTATTGATTTTGGAGTTGATGGGTGTGTATATTAATGATAAGAACTACCTAGAAAGTAATAGAACAAGTAAAACCTAGAATAAGTCTATAGTGAGAAAATGAGATATAGGTAAGTTAATGATAAATGAGTTATGTTGAAGTGTTAAAGGAGTAATATACATGATTTTTAGAAGGTTGAATGAAGCCACATTGTTAGATTGGCTTAGTTAAGTGAATGAGTAGATGAGGTGTTTAACAAAATTCCATAGTGAAGTAAGTGATGAAATATAAACACTATGGGCTTAAATATCAATTTAGTGGGAATTAATGGATCCAAAAGAATCCAATAGACTCTCGAGATATGAGTAGAGCCATTAAATGAGGCTTTACAAGCACTAATGGAAACTATGGGTTAAATCAAATATAGTAAACACAAGAATTGTGTTAAATTGGACTAAATTGACATGAAACGTAATCTCGTACAGTTCTGAAGACTTCGTTAGAGGCAAATCGAACTGCGCAATCCAGCAGCTTTAAGGAAGTGGAAACACGCGACGCGATTCCATGGGGAATTTTGTGAGTGTATAGAGATAGCTGCTCGTATTTTACAGGTAAATATAGGGCTTTGTGAAACACATGGTTGTTTAGAAAGAATGGTTGGTAGTATATATGAACGACTATGAATATGTATGTATATGATTTGGTTTTGAAGTGAATTTTATGAAAAGGGAATAGTAAGGCTAATAATTGCATAAATCATATGTTTGATGTTTTGATGAAAACACATTGCTTTGGTTTAAGCAAAATGAGGATAGACTGGCTATTTGAGTTTTGTGAATTCATGAAATAACACGAGACATGTGCTGGTTTTGGTTTCAAAACATGTGTGTTGAAATAGAGCCACCTATCATGTTTATGTGAGTTAAAATGTGCTGGAGCTTAGCTCGCACCTTGATTTGGGATTGTGATGATGTTTTATAAACCGTACTGAGCTTCTACTCGTACGTGAATTTCAATTGACTTTGTTATGCATATAATCGTACTGGAGCTACGAGAGGTTTTACATGAACATTTTACCATGTTTTACATGCATATTTCCATGTTTTAGTACATGATATATGTATATATATATACATACAACATAGTCTTATTTCCTCATGCTTCGACTATAAATGATTTATTTCATAACATTATCAATATGTAAATAGAGTAGTTATCTACCATGCTTGCATTATTACCTTACTAAGCGTGTGATTGCTTATCCCTCTACTTTCCCCCTCTACAGAGTGTACATAGTAGCCCATTGAGGATTGGGGTGTGGTATTTTGGACATCCACTGCACTCCATCTCCAAGAGGTATACACACATGGATTCTTTTGTATCTAAACATGTAAAAGCACATTAGTCATTTTAAATTGTGATATGGGGGATGTAAATGTTAGTAAACATATCTTATATAAGTTTATAACTTAACTTTAAATGTATGACATGTCTTTTGATTTATTAGAAATGAATGGTAAAGGAAGATTATTATTAACTCACAGCCCAACTGTGTAGTGGTAAGAATGCTCATGACCGGGTAAGGAAAAAAATGCGAAAAATTTATTGTGATTTTCAGATAAAAAGGATAAAAGGGGTTGTGACAGAGATTGGTATCAGAGTTGAGGTTGGCCTGATGTGAGTCAGTAAAATTAAGTAGGGAAGTTACATCCCCATATTACCGTGCTTTGGTTTAGATATAACTGTGTATACCTAGATGGATTGAGATTAATAAGTGATTATGGATATAGGGAGTTAGGCATTATACCTGTTACAAGCCAAGGTAGAGGGACGGGTGCACGTGCTAGAGGTTGTGGAGGTAGGCTTGGGAGCTATGTAGAGCCACAGATTGACCAGACTCCACAGGACCCTGCTAAGAGATCAAGGGATATAGAGGCACACTTGCCTAGGATAGAGTGGAGTATTGAGAGCCTCGTAGAGATAGTCACACAGGCATTGGGTGCCGGTGATAGATGAGGTCCCATAGCACAGCCTGCTACGACTGGAAAGGCAGCTGCAGAGGTAGAGAGGCCTCAGACTATAGAGACTGTTACACGCCCAGTACAGGATACGGCTTCTCTGATCGCTCCACAGCTGAGCGAGAGTGACCTGGGGTATGACTATGAGTTGGGCAGATTAAGATTGTTTTAGGAGTTGAAACCTTCAGTCTTCAAAGAGGTTAAGGACCTGATTATTACTAAGGATTGGGTTTAATAGATGGAGAAACTGTACAGATTTTTTAGATGTACATTAGTTGAGAAAGTAGCATTTGTTGTATTTATGCTCAAGGGCGAGGCAGGGCACTAGTGGAGATCCACCGAGACTATTTTGAGAGCCCGACACTTCGAGATCACATGGGAGATATTCTTAAAGGCCTTTAGGAGGTAATATATTTCAGCTACTGCACAGAGGAAACTGTGGATGGATTTCATTAACTTGGTTCAAAGGAACCGTTCGGTGGATGAGTATGAATTGAGATTCATGTCTTTCAGGAGATACGACCCAGATACGATGAGTAGTGAGACTCGAAAGGTCCATAAGTTCATGGATGGATTGAGATTGGCCATCCGGACTAAGCTCGCCCCATTTGACATTCATACTTATGAGGAGGCTATGCATAGGGCACAATTGTGTGAACGAGATTTTGAGCAGAATGCCTCCGAGCTTGGAAAGATTAATGTTAGGAGAGGTAGGGATTGGAAGAGATTCAGGTTTGATAGAGTGGCCAAGAGAGGAGGCCAGAGATTTCTTGAGAAGAGGCCTAAGATTGAGGAGGTGTAGGAGAGAGCTACTAGACCTCCTGTATATCAAGCTTTGACTGCACCGAGGGGTATGGTTATTGGAGGACCACGTCCTACTACCGATTAGTGTAGGAGATGTGGCAGATTTCATGGGACTAGATCTTGCCAGACACCCCCTATTACATATTATACATGTGGGAAGCCAGGGCACATCACGAGGCATGGTTTTGAAACAATTGAGATTGCCCCACAGAAGGGCAAAGAGCCAAAGAGAGCTCCAGCTGAGATAGTTACCCCGAGGAGGAGGGCTACAGCTTAGGAAAAAAATGGAATAGGTAGTGGGTGTTAGCAGAGGACGAGTGCACGCATTGGACCAGGACACAGTAGACACATCGATAAATGTGATTAAAGGTACCATCCAAATCTTTGACTTAGAAGCATTTGTATTGTTTGATCCTAATGTCACGCATTCCTTTGTATCTCCATCCTTTGCACATAAATTATTAAAGCATGTAAAACTCACACTGCTAGATAAGATGTTAATGATTTCTACCCCCATGAATGATGGTCAGTTAACTGAGCATGTTTATAGGAACTATAAGTTGAGAATAAGGGAAAAGGAAATGGCAGCTGATTTAATTTTATTGAACATGAATGATTTTGATGTAATTCTAGGGATGAATTAGCTGACTGCGAATCATGTGATTATGGATTGTCATGCTAAGACACTGACGTTCCCAAAGATAGATAATTTTATTGTAAACTTTGTTGAAAAGAAATGAAAGAACATGGTTATTGTAAATGAAAGAGTGTAATTTTAATCATCATACTTGAGAGATGAATTTATTTGTTATTTATGAATTTCAATGAGATGACTTGTGATGCTGACGATGGAAAGACTAATGTGAAGGGTTCATCGCCTGCGTGGTTGATTTAGATAAGGCACACCCGGAATTGAGAGACATTCTAGTTATTGTGGAATTTCCTGATGACTTTTCGGACGAATTACCAGGGCTACCACCTGATAGGAAAATAGAGTTTTGCATAGAGTTAGTATCGGGTACAGAGCCGATATCGAAACCACCGTATAGAATGGCTTTGGTTGAGTTAAAAGATCTAAAGAAGCAGTTACAAGAGTTGCTAGAGAAAGGGTTTATTAGACCGAGCATCTCACCTTGGGGAGCTCCAGTTCTATTTGTAAGAAAGAAGGATTAAAGCCTCCGACTATGTATAGATTACCGATTGTTGAATAAGGCCACCATTAAGAACAAGTACCCCCTTCCACGCATTGATGATTTATTAGATCAGCTCTAGGGAGCATAGATCTGCGATCTGGGTATCATCAGTTGAAGATATGGAGTGGAGATGTACCCAAGACAGCATTTCGTACCCGTTATGGCCACTACGAGTTTTTGGTAATGCTATTCGGACCGACGAATGCCCCTGTAGCATATATGGCGTTGATGAATGATGTATTTAAGCCATAACTGGATTAGTTTGTGATTATGTTTATTGAAGACATTTTGGTCTATTCCAAGTCCAGGGAAGATCATGAGCAGCGCTTGAGAATAGTTCTACAGACCCTCCGATAGAAGGGATTATATGCCAAACTCAGTAAGTGTAGCTTTTGGCTAGAGCAGATATCATTTCTGGGGCATGTTGTGCCGAAGGACGGGGTATTAGTGGATCCATCCAAGTTTAACGCAATTGTATAGTGGGAACAGCCCAAGACAATTACTGAAATCAGAAGTTTTTTGGGATTGGCATGATATTATCGGAGATTTGTTGAGGGTTTCTCCAAACTAGCTGCTCCATTGACATGCCTCATACGGAAAGATGTTAAGTTTGTGTGGAATAAGGCATGTGAGAGGAGTTTTCAGGAGCTTAAGCATTAGTTGACCATTGCTCCGATTCTCACCATTCTTGCCAACTCAGGAGGTTTCTCTGTGTATACAGATACATCACATCAGGGACTGGGCTGTGTACATATGCAGGATAGGAAGGTAGTTACCTATGGGTCCCGACAGTTAAAAGATCACGAGAGGAACTACTTGACACATGATTTAGTGTTGGCGGTCGTAGTGTTTGCATTGAAGATATGGCGCCACTATCTCTACGAAGAGAAATTTTAGGTTTATACAGATCATAAGAGCCTTAAGTACCTGTTCTCGTAGAAAGAGTTAAACATGAGACAGAGGAGATGGCTCGAACTCCTGAAGGATTATGATTGTGAGATCATGTACCACCCGGGTAAGAAAAATATAGTTGACGATGTTTTGAGCAGAAAGAACCTTGGGTTGGTATCTTATATGATGGTTCAGGAACATGAGTTGTTGGAACAATTTACAAACCTCGATTCGGATGTGACCCCACCTGGTATAGAGAGATTTGATATCGTGGCTAGTTTGAGACTGGAGCCCGAGTTCATTTGTCATATTCGACAGGCTCAGCAGATCGATCGACAATATATTGATTGGTTAAGTCAGATACAGACAGGTGTGGGTATAAATTTTGAGCTGAGTACGATGGGTTATTGAGGTTTAGGGGCAAAGTATGTGTTTTCGAGGATCCAGAGATCAGGAAATTGATTTTATTAGAGGCTCACTCATCGAAGTACATGATACATCCGGGAAGTACTAAGATGTATCAAAACCTTTAAAAAGTTTATTGGTGGTCTGGAATGAAAAGAGACATTGCTAAATATGTCGCTAAATGTCTCATCTGTCAACAAGTGAAGGAAGAGCATCAGAAGCTTGCAAGGTTATTACAACCTTTACCGATACCGATATGGAAATGGGAGCACGTCACCATGGATTTTGTGATGGGATTACCGAGGACCCATAGAGGTCATCATGCCATTTGGGTTATTGTGGATCGGTTGACGAAGTCAGCCCATTTCTTGGCCATGAGGGCTACTGATACTCTGAGTCAATTGAAAAACTTGTATGTTCAAGAGATAGTTCGGTTACATGGTGTACCAGTGAGCGTTGTTTCTGATAGGGATGCCCGCTTCACTTCCTATTTCTGGGAGCATTTCCAGGAAGTGATGGGGACCCACTTGAGCTTTAGCATCACTTTTCATCCTCAGACAGATGGTCAGTCAGAGAGGACTATACAGACCCTAGAGGATATGTTGAGAGCATGTGTGCTAGATTTTGGAGGCTCCTAGGATGATCACCTACAGTTAGCAGAGTTCACCTATAATAACAGCTATCATGCGAGTATCAGAATGGCACCATATGAGGCACTGTATGGACGTAGATGCCGATCCCCTATTGGATAGGAAGAGGTTGATGACAGATAGATTTTTACTCCGAATTTAGTACACCAGGCCTCTGAGGATGTCCAACTGATATGTGAGAGAATACCGACAGCTCAGAGCCGACAAAAGAGTTATGCTGACATGAGACGGAGACCACTGAAGTTTAATGTGGGTGAGTCAGTATTTTTGAGAGTTTCTCCCTCGAAAGGGATTATAAGGTTCGATAAGAAGGGAAAGTTGAATCCTCGAAATATTGGACCCTTTGAGATTTTAGAGAGAGTGGGAGATAAGGCTTATAGGTTGGCGTTGCCACCAGACTTAGTAAATGTTCATAACGTCTTCCACGTCTCTATGCTTTGGGAGTATCACCCGGACCCGGCACATGTGATAAGATATGAGCCGTTGGAGCTTAATGGGAGTATGACGTATGCTGAGAAGTCGATTCAGATATTGGATAGGAAAGAGAAAGTCTTAGGACAAAGATAATTCATTAGTAAAAGTCCTTTGGCAATATCAAACTCCGAAAGAAGCTACATGGGAGTTAGAAAGTATGATGCAAGAAAAGTACCCCAAGTTATTTTCAATTTAACTTAGTTCAAATTTGGAGGACCAAATTTCTTGAAGGAGGGGAGGATTGTAAGACCTTTAATTTTCGGTGTAATGTACACAATTATATGATGTATAAACAAGTTGAATTGTGTATGAATCATAAGAAATAAATGTTTTTGAGTTCTAAGTGTGAATGAAATGATAAATGAATGTGGAAGTGATTGAGTATGAGTTTGAATGAGAAAATTACAGTAAAAAGGATGTAGGATGAAGGCCAAATCGACCCCATGCAAGAAAGATCAATCTCATGGCCTGGAGAATGCAGAATTAAGCATGTTGGAAGAGGGAGATCGATCCCTCACACAAGCAGATCGATCTCCATTGCTCTCGGTTTGGAGCAGATCGATCTCCTCTAAGGGCCAGATCGATCTCCTTAGCTCTCTCCCTAACATAAATCGATCCTATTTCATTGAACAGATCGATCCCATACAACATGATAGATCGATCTCATGCAGCAAGCAGATCGATCTCATACCTTCAAAATGTTATGAAAATAAGGGATCTAACAGGACCGGATCGATCTCATCAAGCTAATTCTATAAATATGGAGCCGTTGGATTTGTATTTATGGGACTAAAGCATTCCTTTCCATTTTTAATCCAAAACCTAGCTTTCTCACTCTAAAATCACCCAATGTTCATAAAGATTTGAAGAAAGACCATTAGAGCAAAGTTGTTCCATTCAAAGAGAAGAACAACATACCTTTGAATCAATATCCCATTGGTTGGATTGAAGGAGCAAAGGTGCATTCCCATTTGGAGCAATGGGGAAACTAAGCTAGGTGAGTTTCAAATGCACCAATCCAAGTATATTTATTTAGTTATTGATTTTGGAGTTGATGGGTGTGTATATTAATGATAAAAACTACCTAGAAAGCAATGGAACAAGTAAAACCTAGAATAAGTCTAGAGTGAGAAAATGAGATATAGGTAAGTTAAGTGAATGAGTAGATGAGGTGTTTGACAAAATGCCATAGTGAAGTAAATGATGAAATATAAACACTATGGGCTTAAATATTGATTTAGTGGGAATTAATGGATCCAAAAGAATCCAATAGACTCTCGAGATATGAGTAGAGCCATCAAATGAGGCTTTACAAGTAATAATGGAAACTATGGGTTAAATCAAATATAGTAAACACAAGAATTCTGTTAAATTGGACTAAATCGACATGAAACATAATCTCGTGTCGTTCCGACGACTTCGTTGGAGGCGAATCGAACAGTGCAATCCAGCAGCTTTAAGGAAATGGAATCACGCGACGTAATTTTAGGTAAGGGAATTCTGTGAGTGTATAGAGATAGCTACTCGTATTTTACGGGTGAATATAGGGCTTTGTGAAATGCATGGTTGTTTAGAAAGAATGGTTGATAGTATGTATGAACAACTATGAGTATGTATGTGATTTGGTTTTGAAGTGGATTTTATGAAAAGTGAATAGTAAGGCTAATAATTGCATAAATCATATGTTTGATGTTTTGATGAAAACACTTTGCTTTAGTTTAAGCAAAATGAGGGATAGGGTGGCTATTTGATTTCTCTAAATTCATGAAATAACACGAGACATGTGCTAGTTTTGGTTTGAAACATGTGTGTTGAAATAGAGCCGCCTATCGTGTTTATGTGAGTTAAAACGTGCTGGAGCTTAACTCGCACCTTGATTTGGGATTGTGATGATGTTTTATAAACCGTACTGGAGCTTCTGCTCATACGTGGATTTTGATTGACTTTGTTATGCATATAACCGTACTGGAGCTATGCTCGTACGTGATTTCTTCATGATTTTATGCATAATGCCGTACTAGAGCCTTACTCGTATGAGGCGATTTATTGACGATACATGAATCATGCTAGAGCTTAGCTCGCACAGGTTTTCACACTGTGGTATGTATGATGCCATGGAGATGGTAAGATCCTCAAACCCAACATCCTTAAGCCCAACAGGGTGGGAGGCTCTGTTTGGTGGGGAGGCTCTCTTACGGTAGGATGCTTAAGCCAACATCCTTAAGCTCGATGGGGTAGGGAGGCTCTGTTGGTGGGAAGGCTCTCTTACATGGATACAACAAGCTCCACGTGCACTTGAGACTATACAGGTTACACATGGTATAGGGTAGATAAGACCTACGGCTGGCACCCCCAACCATGATATGGGTCTGTAGAGTACGTTGTACCATGTATATCACATGGAGTATGCTGTACTGCGTGGTTTGATGATGAGTTGAAAAGTCTGGAAGAACTAACCCCCTTCGGTCCAGCATGATGCCCCGCACACCGAGATTCGTGTGGTCTGGGATGATTATGACATAGTTGATCAACAAGTCTTTGAGATATAGTGACCGCCTGTCTCACATAATATTACATAGTACCACATGGTTTTACACACTGAGTGTGATTGCGATTGTCTAAGGTAGACCCGAGGGAGGGGTCGAGCCTTATGGGATTTTGATTAAAGGAATGATATTTGTTGTAATAAGATTTGATGTGTTTTGAGAATGTGATATGTTTTAAAGGATGTTTCTTAATGAATTTCCCTTTTCATGATGAGTTTTGATAATGAGGAGTATGAAAGGTTTTACATGAAGATTTTACCATGTTTTACATGCCTATTTCCATGTTTTAGTATATGATATATGTATATATATACATGCAGCATAGTTTTATTTCCTCATGCTCCGACTATAAATGATTTATGTCATAACATTATCAGCATGTAGATAGGGTAGTTATCTACCATGCTTGCATTATTGCTTTACTGAGCGTGTGGTTGCTCATCCCTCTACTTTCCCCTTTTACAGAATGTACATAGTAGCCTAGTGACGACTGAGGCGTGGTATTTTGGACATCCGTTGCACTCCATCTCCAAGAGGTATACACACATGGATTCTTTTTGTATCTAAACATGTAAAAACATAGTAGTCATTTTGAATTGTGATATGAGGGATGTAAATGTCAGTAAACATGTCTTATATAAGTGTATAACTTAACTCTAAATGTATGACATGTCTTTTGATTTATTGGAAATGAATGGTAAAAGAAGATTATTATTGACTCACAGCCCAACTGTGTTGTGGTAAGAATGCTCACGACTGGGTAACGAAATAAAAAATGCCAAAAATTTATAGTGAATTTCGGATAAAAAGGATAACAATGGTCGTGACACAAAAGGGAACCAAGAAGCAAAGCAAATAAGCCACAAGGACATATGCCCAAAAGGGCTAATAAAGAAGCCCAAAAGTCTTTTCGCCTATCTCAAAGAGAAAGACTCGATGAGGAAGTGAACTTTAATACTCCTACGTTCAATTATAGTAAGGAAAAAGATGCAAGAAATAATTGTTGGTTTCAGCTCGTGCTCAAACATGCAATTAGAGTTGTGTAATGGAATATAAGCAAAATATAAATAAGGAAACCCAACCACCGTCGGATCAAATTTGATATAAGCATTCATGAAATCAATTTTCAAGGTTTCAAACATACAATGGAGTTTAAAACCTTTTACCTTGTCTAGAGATATCATAATCTCAAGATTTTGATCTCTTTTTTGTTTCTTGTACACTGAGACTAGATTGTCGCAAACCAAAGTCGTCAAATTGTTTGACCTCGAATAGTATCCACTCGAGTTGTGAATGGCATTTTCCCAAAGGCTGAGTTGAATTACGATCATTATCATCAGTTCGAGTACTAATATACTCACCACCTGACAGGCCCAAAAGGTATTACCGCAAGTGCACGGGTTGTACAAATAATAAGGGGATTTGAGTCCCGAGTTATCGTCCCACAGAGAAGTTAACTAGCCTAATTAACTACCGGTTAATCTTACCCTAAGTATATCCTAGTAAATTATGAATTCTTGTCAGACCCGAAATTAAATCGTAAATTTTATGAGGTAGAAAAATGTCCACAAATTTAAAGGAATGGAATTCGGATTGGAAATAAGAATTCGAACTGCGAAACGGATGAGTATTCGTGAAGGGAAGCCGGGTTAAATTTATCCCGAACACGTGCAAGGGTAAAACGGTCAAAAGATCGAAAGTCGGAATAAATTCGATAAGAAAATTTAATTAAAAATAATGGATTTCAGAATCTTGATCAATAATGAAGAAATAATACAATTTCGGGTTAAATTGATCAAGATCCAGAAATTTTAAAAATACCGAAAAGTCACTCGGACAATGTCCCGAAAATACGAAGAAATTATACCCGAAAAAGGGTAAAAATATAATAAATAAATTAAATAAAATTAAATAAATCTATTTGAAATAAAATATTAACTTTGTAGATATTTTTGAATATTTTTGACTATTTTAATGAATAAAATAATAATAAACTAATTTATAAATAATAATAATAAATAAAAAAAATAAATTAAATAAAAAAAGGAAATCTGAAAAACTATCGGGGAGAGAGAAGATTGAATGAAAAACCGAGGAGACCTGCGAGTGGCCGACCGACGAGCCATCACCGGCGACCATCGCCCTCCGACGAAGGATCGAACAGGAAGAGGAGCAGCCGGCGAAGCCATTGGCACCGGTGACGCACGCCGACAATGGCCGTGTCCGGCGAACGGAGGAAGAGAAGACCGCGAGGAAAACGGAGATGATCACGGCGATCTACGACAGTTGGGGGCGAACGGCGGGCACCGGCGTGATCGGGAAGAGGAGGCGATTCTTTTGAGACATGTATTGGCCGGCAAAACCGTCGGAATCAGCCAGATTGGGAGGTGGCAGCCGCGGGGGAGAAGGAAAAATTCGCTGGCGATGGCTGCGTTTCGACTCTAGCCGAGGCCCGATCTTGGATGCCCAAGTGCAGACGCGTCGAACGGCGGTGGTGAGGCACCGGGAATCGGCTGGACGGCGCCGGAATGACCAAATGGGGACTGAACCGACCAAACCGGACTGAACCGGCCAAACTGAACCGAACCGGACCGAGCTGAACCGGCGGTCTGAACCGGACTGAACCGGTTCAGCCAAAAAGAGAGGAAAAAAGGAAGAAAAAGGGAAAAAGAAAAAGTGAAAAAATTGGGGAAAGTTCCAGCGATGCAATCGAGCTTCGGGTAAGTCGATAAGCGGTCAAATTGACCGATTTAAATTTTGGAATATTTTATTTAATTAATTTTTGACTGGAAATTTACCCAGAAAATTATGAAATTATGTAGCTCGACGATTGGCATCCACCGAGAGCTCGAGATAGCCTCGATTTACGTATTAGCATGGAATCTCGGGTAAGTGACCCTTATTTACGACAATTTACATCGTTATGCGTGATATGAATTTAAATTCCGCATAAATTGAATTAAATTATGAAAATTTAGATAAATTGTCGTAAATATTAAATTTAGCTATTCGAGAGTTAGAATGAGACCCAATAAATTATTGGTGGGCCCAATGAGCCCAATAGGCCTCGATAATGTGAAAATTAAGTGGAAAACGAGCTTAAGGCCGATTAAGGCCTATTAAGGTGCAATCGGGCCCAATAGGAGTAAATGGGCCCAATGATTTAAATTAAGCCCAGAAAATATTAAATACAATTAAATTGTATAATATCTGACCTGAGGAATATTTATACGCAGTTCCGGAGGTTTGATTGGGAGCATATCGGACTGCGCGACGAGACAACAGTGAAAAAAGGAAAGGTCAGACTCTACAGAAAAATAAGGTAAGGGAATTTTGTAGGTGCATAGAGATGCCTATACGTATTTTAAGGGTATTTACAGGGCTTAGAATTGTCTTACAGCATCTAAAAATGAAATAATAAATTTGTGAAAATCGGGGCATAGGTGAATAAAGGAAAAAGACGATTTTGCCCCTGGAAGTAAAAATTACAAAAAGGGTAGTAAGGCAGATAAATTACATGATTTCATGTTTTTAATGCTTTATATGATTATATTGCTTTGATTTAAGCAAATATGCACATGGTTGGCTATTGAATTCGTGAATTTTACGAAAGGATACTGGTTTGTACCGGTTATGATTTTAAAAGATGTTTTATTAAGATCGAGCCACCTATCGTATTTACACGAATAAAAAGAGTGCTAGAGTCTATCTCGCACTAAAGTTTACTGATTTATTCTCATGAAAAGCCGTACTGAAGCATTGCTCGTACGAGAAATTTGTGTGTGCACAAAATCGTGTTGGAGCTTCGCTCGCACGAGATTTTAGATATCATGATATGCATAGCGTGGTGCTGGAGCTTCGCTCGCACTAGACGTGAGTTGAAATGCATATAGTCGTGCGAAAGCCTCCTGTAGACTGTGTGTCACAGAGAGTTGAGATGCTCGCACGCATACTTTGAGACATGGGTTAGTTATCGACATAGTATTGGGGTGGATAAGACCTACGGCAGGCACCCCCAGACTATGATATGGGTCCACGGAGTACGATGTACCGTGTATGTCACACGGAGTACGCTGTACCGTGTAGTCATGATGACTCTATGATGTTACTTGATATTCTAGCGGGTAGGACTTGACCCCACCTCCCGTTGCAGTTGTGATACCCCGCACACCAGGATCCGTGTAGCCTGGGATCACAGGGACATAGTATGGCCATAGTCCTCGATTTTTCATACAGTAACCTACATGCCTCACATGATATCATACGGTCTGGATAGACCAGGACAAACCCGATGGAGGGGTAGTCCCGATTTATGTTCTTAAAAGAGATGTGATTTAATGAATCAAGGTATTCCCGAGAGATGGGTTTGACTTTGATGAAGTTGTTTTATGATGAAACAAATGAGTTTTAAAGTGATGAGTTTTGTGATTAAATGAATAAGTTTTAAAGTAAAGAGTATATGATGAAACTAATAAGTTTTTAATGTGACGAGCATGAGATGTCATACATGATGATTTTTCCATGTTGATTTATATGTCGATTTCATGATTGCTCTTATATGATATATACATACATGTGGCATCGTTTTAGTCATTCCTCATGCTCAAAATATAAAGGATTTTATATCATGACATTATCAGCACGTAGATAGTATAGTTATCTACCTGCTTACATTATTACCTTACTGAGCACGTTTCGCTCACCCTTTCATTTTTCACCCCACAGGGTACCTTCAGTAGAAGAGAGCGATAATAGTCTCGCATCTCGATTATCCGCTGCTTCTTATCAAGACCAGGTATACGCATTTGTATAATTTTGTATCTGAACATATAGATGCACAGTACTGTATATGGATGTAATATTGGGGATGTATTTAGTTTAAATAAATTGATATGTAAATGAAATATGAAAATGGAATGGTACATAGGTGAGAGGTACTAACACCAAATCATAGCCCAACTGTTTAGTAGTGTAATTGTTCACGACGAGTAAGGAAATGAAAAAGCGAAAAATTTGTAGGGATTTTTAGGTAATTTGGGTCGTGACAATTCTTGATTATCGGTGATCTACTAAGTTTGAAATTAAAATATACTGAAAATAATAAAACTATAAAGAAAATAAAATCGAGCTAAGATTTACTTACCGAGCTCTACACAATTAAAAGCAAATACCTACGAAAATAATTAAAACAGTTAAAATTAATTAATGCAGTTAAAATAAAATGCAAATATGAAAATAAAGAACTAAAATTAAACTAAAATTTAAACAAACTAGAAATAAAAAAGCATGTAATTAAACTAATAAAAATTGCAAATTAAATTAACCTAAAATCTAATACAAATAGAAACCAAATTAAAAATGCATGAAAAACATTTAATCTAGATTAATTCTAAATATCACTTATAAAACACTAAACTAAAATAAAATCCTAAAACATTTAATATAAAATTAACTACTAACTAAAAATTAACACTACAAATTAAATTAACCTGCAAAACAATAAAGCTAACCTACCATTACTTAATTAAATTACCTAAATGACAACTACCAATTATTAATCAATTTAATTCATTAAAGTAAAAACATGAAATAACACATTAATTGGCCAAACAAGGCCTTAAACAATTTTGGCAAACAAGTGGAGTCCCGATACTGCACTGTTCATTATCTTTCTAATTGCATGTTTATTTCCAGTCTATGTTCACGGTTTTAGCTCTGGCTCTCTGCTGCATTCTGCATCTGCTGTTTCTGATGCGTCTCGGTTCCAGGTCACGGGTTGCCCTCGATTTTACTGTGTTCTGTTGTGTCCTGCTGCCAGGTCTGTCTCGGTTCCAGCTACTCTTATTCTGCTTCTCTGTTCTGGTTTCTGCTCCTGTACTGGTTCCTGCTACACGGGGTGCTGCTACAGTTATGTTGTCCTGCTTCTACTGCATTGTGATGTCCGTGAACTTCTGCACCAGCTATTGTTTGTGCTGCATCCAGGCTGCCTCTCTACATCCAGCTATTGTTGCATGATTTTATGATACACGGGTCCTCAACAGACTGCATATTGTTTCCATTCCAAGATGCTACAGATGCTGTGTCCAGTTGCTGTTCCAAGTGCTCCAGACTCAGCTCTCGGTTCTGCTTTGTCCTGCTGCCCCAAGTGCTCCAAGCTACTTTAGATTTCCTCAGTCCCGATTCCCGATAGCAGTAATGTGCTCCTATCTTTTTCAATTTGACAGCAGCCCCAAGTGCTCCATTATGCACCAACTGTCGGTTCAACACATTGATTCTTTTCCTTCTATGCTCAGCAAAGCAGACCAGCAAACACTGCAAGAATACAAGTTAAAGCAGTAAATGAAAACCCAAAGTAGACTTAAAGTAACTGAACTATAAACTAAACCAATTAAAGAAGATGAACAGTAATGGAAACACAAAACAGAGGAGAGATCTCGGTTTCCAGGCATGCTGTTGTCCTCTCGGATTGCTTGCTGCCGTTACCCTCTCGGGTTTGCATGAACAAGGTGTGAATAGCTAAGATACTAAACTCACCACAACTTTGAGTAATGATGACAACTAACGAAAAGAAAGAAAAAAATAACACTACATGGGAAGTAAATCGAGAATAAAAAACAAAACAAAAACAAAACTTGAAAATGAAGGAAAAACCAGAGCTACCACTATGAAGAATTATGCATATTAAAACTTGAAAACAAAGGAGATTAATATAACCAAACCGAGAAGTGCAAATGGAAATGATGTTGATTGCTATCAAATAGAGATTATCCAAGTCTAGAAAAATGAATAACAAAAAAACAGAATGAAAGGAAGCTAACGGAAAACAGGAAAATGAATCTTCAAAATGTAATCTAAAAACTAAACTACTCTAAACTACATTACATTATACTACTCCTACTCCTAAAACTAAATTACATCTACTTTTACTCCTAAAATTACATAGTTTTTTCAATTGCCATTCTTTCCTATTTATAAACACACAAGGGGTAAAATGGTAATTTCCACATCCTTGATGATTTGCCATTTTTTGGCCACTTGTCTTCACACCATTGGCTCCTTGAAAAGATATTTTCGTGTCATCGGTCTTCTTGTCCAATTGGATGTGCTAGGTGGCATGACTCGTGTTGTTTGTGTGGCTCAATCTCGATTTTAGCCCAATTTCGATCCATTTTCTTCCGAAATATTTAAAATTCATATGGATTTAATTTATCTATATACATTAGAATTTTAATTAAATAAAGGGAAGAATTAACAAAATAAATTGGGGATTTAAATAATTAATAAGGAAATTAAGCACAAATATAGAATTATCACACCTCCAAACTTGAGCTTTTGTTTGTCCTCAAGCAAAACAAAATGATTATAGGAATGACAAGTACAAACCACAATAATTTCTCCAATATCATCTTCAAAGAAAAAGTACAGACTATGAAATCAAAGACTCACAATTACAAGTCCAGCATTTAGAATTATTCAATCATAAGTCCTAACCTAAATTGGACTCCTCTTGAGTGTGTGAAAAATGTCTAAGTCACTTCACAGTACATTATCTGGATCAGATTATGCAACACAGTGAATGCAAAGTCAATGACATGTGATCATTCCTATAAGTTTTCTTTTCACTTCTCTCTCCACTAATGTAGTCACACTTAACCAAAGATTAATAGGACTTCATTAAGCTTGTAATGTAAGGCTAGGGCTAAGGTATGATAAAGTCGATTTAGGTTTAATTACCGCTTATCATGCATTACTTCTAGGATCTATAATGTAAGAGCACTAATTATTTCCCCCAAACTTATTTCTTTTGCTAAACATTTTTTTTTGTATTTTTCTTTTGTTTCTTTTTCTTTTTCTTCAATTTTTTTTGGTATGTTTCTTTTTTTCTTTTTCTTCAATTTTTTTTTAGCATACATACTCCTTCACTATCACTTAATACCTATATAGCTCACAATATATCCCAATGACTTTTCATGCTTTTGGGGTAGGGGATAGGAAAAAAGTATTTAAGCTAAGGAAAATTTTGCTGAAATATTTACAGAGAAAAGCTTATTTGGCCCAGATGGGTGACTAGGGGTAGCATATGTATAAGGAAGGCTAGAAAGGCTCAAACGATCCAAAGATGGCCTAAATCATCTCCCTAATTAAGTGTGATCTAATATTTCACCTCGAGATCAGATCAAACAAATTCTAGAATATGATGCACAAAATCAACTGAACAAATGCAGTCTTACGTACACATAAGCTTTCTCTAAATAAATATACCGATTCATGACATGACATGTGCATAAGATGAGGATATCACAATCAGACTCAAGATAAATTCAAGAACTCAACTTCATGCTTTTCCTATAATCATGCATCTCAGTCAATCAAAGTCAGACTAAATCATGGGGTCATATCATTAGAATATAGGAAAACTACATGCTAAGCACTAGATCATCCCAAAATCAAACAATTTAAGCTCATATTATTGAAAAAATTTTGAAAATTCTTTCTCAAATTTTCGAAAAAGTTTTGAAAATTTTTCCAATTTTTCACAAAATTGCTCAAGTGAATCCCCTCCCCTAAACTTAAAGTGCACAGTGTCCTCAGTGTGCAAATAATATAAGAATTTAAGCTCGAAAACAGAGTACTCCCCTTTTTGATGATGATGAACAACTGAAGCTTGACTGAAAGCATAATACTAGAAAATAAACCTGCAAAATAAACAAGGGAAGAAACAACAGAAAAGAAAAGGAAAAATGAACTATATACAAAGTGAAAATAAAAACACAGCCACTTCAAATGCAACTGAAGAAAACAACACTCAGCAGTAGGGCGAAGAATAGGAGGATTAGCCAAAATGATGACAGAATGTTAACAGTTAAATCCTCTTGAGCCCTATCTACTTCCCTCCTTCTTTCAGATCTCATGTGCTTAAGCCTTATATTCTCCTCAATCTCCATCTTAAAACATTCTTGAGAGTCATCAGGGAGCTTCAAAGGTTTGAAAACATTAAACTTTACTTCCTGATCTTGGACTCTCATCGTTAACTCCCCCTTTTGTACATCAATTACTGTTCTACCAGTAGCTAGGAAAGGCCTACCTAGTATAATGGAGACTTCCTTGTCTTCCTCCATGTCCAAAACAATAAAATCTGTAGGGAAAATAAACTTGTCCACCTTTACTAAGACATCTCAATGACCCCCTTCGGATATTTAATTGATTGATCAGCTAACTGGAGGGTCACTGTGGTGGGCTTGGCATCCCCTATTCCTAACTTTTGATAGATAGATGATGGCATCAAATTTATACTAGCTCCTAAATCGCACAGGGCTCTACCAAAGAATAAATTTTCAGTGGTGCATGGTATGATAAAACTCTCAGGATCCTTGACTTTGGGGGGTAATTTCCTCTGGATAATTGCACTACATTCCTCAGTTAAGGCCACCGTCTCATAGTCTTCCAATCTCCTTTTCGTAGAGAGGATATCCTTCAGAAACTTCACATAACTTAGCATTTGCTCTAAAGCATCTGCAAAAGGAATGTTGATGTGAAGTTTCTTAAAAACCTTAAGAAATTTAGCAAATTGTCGTTCTAGCTTTTGATCTTGGAGCCTCTGAGGAAAAGGTACTGGTGTTCTAACCAGAAGGGATGTAGTGGTAACATGTATAGCATCAGAGGATGAGGAAGGCTGTGAAATAGAAGAAGGTATAGATGAAGATGTGCCTAGCTTGGATTCTTTTGCAGCCTAATCCTGATGTTCCTGCTCTTTCTGAGCTGCTTCGTTAGAACTTAATGATTCTTCAACTATGTGGTGTTCAGGTTGGGACTTAACTTGTGGTTCGTCATCTAGCTCTCTACCGCTCCTAAGGGTAATGGATTTCACATGTTCTTTACCCTCCCTTTGCTTAACAGGATTAACTTCAGTATTAGTGGGGAGGGTCCCTTGTGGATGTTGGTTAAGAGCACTAGCTATTTGTCTTACCTGAACCTCTAAGTTCTTAATTGAAGCAGCTTGATTTTGCAGGATAGTCGTGAACATCTCCTCTAATGTAGGCTTCTTCTAAGCTACTGGTGCATGGTAGAGTTGGGGCTACATAAGTCGTGGTGGTGGTGGTGGTGTGATGGATGATGTGAGTATGGGTGATGAGAAGGCGGATGAAATGGAAATTACGGCTGCGGTGGTACCTAAACCAGTGGAGCTTAAAAACCAGGGAGTCTTACAGGTCTAGAGCTAAAAGTTTGTCCTTGGTTTTGGCTCCAGGAGAAGTTGGGATGGTTCCTCCACCCTGGATTATAGGTGTTTGAAAAAGGGTTATTCTGTTACGTTTGAGAATGGGCAACATACTGAACCGATTTTAAGTTGAGCGGACACCTATCTACAGAGTGGGTACCACTACACAGCTCGCAGGAAAGAAAAAGACTTTGGACAGAATAAATTGGATTAGGACTGGTGGGAGGATTATGTTGGGTACTGAGTGACTCTACCTTCTTCGTAAGATTAGCGATTTGAGAGGTCAAGGTAGACAATGTGTCGAGCTCATAAATACCCGCCGGCTTCTTTGGCATTTACCTCTCTGAGGACCATAAATAGTTGTTAGCCACTATCTTTTCTAACAACTCATAAGCTTCCTCCTCTGTTTTACACATTAGCTGTCACACCCCACTTCTGGGAACCCTTTTATCCATACATTCTCTACTACGGTTGGGCTGTGAGAAGATGCAATTACTAAAATTCATTCATTTACAGCGGAATATTTAAAGCTTTAATTTACACTCCCAGGTGTGTGTGTAAATATACAAAATTAATTGTATAAATACCATGTACTTACATATCATCCCCATAATACTGTTTACAATTCCAAGATATAACTGTGCGATACGATAAATTAGATACAAAATACTCGTGTATACAAATCTTATACCTTTACGGAATTGTGGGAGCTGTTCAACACAAAAGACCTAGAGACCACCGCTCTCTTACTTCTCAGTACCTGGAGGGGGAAAATAGTGGGATGAGCAAACCACAGCTCAGTAAGGAAATGTATGCTAGCAGGTAGATATCGTACTACCTACATAGCCCATGCATGCATAAACCAAAACCATGTTTTTGTTATAAATGGAAATATCATACGAAAAATGCATTTAAACATATATTTCTCAATAGCATTCTCGTGTAAATCAAATATCAAGCTTCCATTTAAAACATGCTCATAAATAGTGCCCTTACGGCACGAATGGGAAATTAGAGATTTATCAAAACAAAAAATCTCTTTCTTTTCTTAATTCACTTTTTATGCAAATCTCTTTCTTTTCTGAGATTATCTCTGTTTCTCGAATCTCTGAGACTGGCATGGAATTTTCGGCAATCAAATATCCATGACATATGGCCATAGTCAGTGATCCCAGGCCTCACTGATCAGGTGTGCACAGGGCATCACTTCGCCTGAAGGGGAATGGGTCAGTCCTGCCCTCCGGCTCATCTCAATCCACCTCATCTCCTCGTATACTCACGGTGAAGATACGTCGTGTGTCATCTACACGATACTCGTACTCACGTGCACCCAGCACGGTACATAGTATACTAACGGATAACTAAACCGTTCTACGTACGACCGTGGACCCAAGTCCATACTCCAACTCCGATGGACTTTTCATCCTAAACCATGTCTCATATACCAGGCGAGCAAGCAGCGTGACACACAGTCAACGCAAAGCTCCAACGCGGTACGATCTATCGTTAAGGCCTAGCCTGTTCAAATGGCCATCGGCTGGTATCCCCTTGGGTCCCAGACCCCCAGCTTTACCTCAACTCAACAAAACAGGTGCGAGCAAAGTTCCCGCACTTTCTCAAAACCCTCGCACGAGTTAAAACTCCCGCACGGTACATCAAGGCATTAAAACGGGTGTGAGCTAGCGCTTCAACACCAATTCTCATCTCAAAACTGATAGATAGCTATTTTCTCTTTTTAAAACTCAAAACATGTTTATTCATATAGCATGTCTCTTCATGCTAAAACATGTAAAATTAGCCAACCTATCATCAACATTTCTTAATCATGAAGATCAATGTAAATTAGAGAAAAACATTGAAAACATGCATATCATGCTATTTTCTTACCCTATCCCATTTCTCAATACATATATACATCATAGTACTTTTCATGCTTCCATATCATTTCATAGAATTATAATATCGTACTAGTTCTAGCAATATATCTACGAAATTGCTGTCAAATACGCACGAACATCTCTATAGCTAACACACAGTCCCTTACCTCGCTTTACTTGTGTGCAGCTATCCGCCTTTATGCTTTTCGCGTTCTCCTCTCGACTTACTCCGGCGTATCATCCGAAACTAAAATTCATCCATCAAACACTCGAGTTAACGTTTCTAACTCTTGTTTAATTAAGAATTTATCCAATGCCTTAAATACACATTTTACCCCTTGTGGTAAATCTCATAATCTTTATCTCAATATCAACATGCCCAAACCATGCTCACAACATAATCATCCTCTCAAGATATCTCATTCATCATTAACACTTCTACATTCCACTTCTCACACTAGACCTTCTTAGGTTATGGTGGATTCTTTACTTTCTAGGTAGTTTCTATCATATCTATGCATACTAATCATTTCCCATATCAATATCCAAACAAATGTACTTGGGTATTTGCATTAGAAACTCACCTAGCTTGATTTCCTCATTGCTCCAATGGAAATACACCTTGTTGCTTAATTCCAACAAATGGAGAAAATGCCTCCCAACTATGTTGTTCTTCTCTTTGATGTGAACAACTTTGTCTCTAATAGCTTTTTCTCAAATCTTACTGAAAATGGCTGGATTTAGGAGTAAGAAAGCTAGGTTCTTGAGTTGAAGTGGAAAGGAAATGGTTATCTCGAAAATCTGCAGATCCAACTGCTCCTATTTATAGTTTTGACTTGATGAGATCGATCTTCCTTGGGTGGAGATCGATCTGGTCCTCTAAAAGCCCTCTTTTCTAAGACGTTTTAAAGGTAGGAGATCGATCTGTCGAGGCTTGAGATCGATCTGCTGTCGAACAAAAGCTTAAGGAGATCGATCTGGTCTTAGGGGAGATCGATTTGCTGTCAAACAGGAGCTTAAGGAGATCGATCTGGTCTTAGGGGAGATCGATCTGCTTCCAACCCGAGAGTTAAGGAGATCGATCTGATCCCTTTGGAGATCGATCTGTTCCCTTCCATTACTCACATAAAAGCATTCTGGCTCTCCCAGATCGATCTCTCATCCTATGAGATCGATCTGGCCTCCATATTTCCAGATTTTCTGCAGTTTTTCTATAACAACTTCATTCAAAACTTCCTGAATTTACCTCCATAGTCCTTTCCTCATTCATCGCTCCTTGAGACTTAAAAATGTCATCCAATCACACTTAGTATATATTAAAACTTGTGGGAAATCTTTGTAGAACCAAATTTTCACGATATTTCCCGAATGGAAACATACGCTTATGTAAATCTTTCCTTCCATTTTACCACACTACTCATATTCCATTTCAATCACATTCTTCTCGTGTTTAAGTTCATTTCTTCCTACTCATTCATAATGCAACTTGTACGTATAATCACGATTCTTATTACAAGTGCGTACATAATCTTATGAACTTACATTGCATATACTTCACATTATAAATGTATCATTATACTTATGATTTTATTTACATTCCCATGTTCCTATATACAGCTATACATATACGGGGTCTCACATTAGCGCTCCACCCGGAGCAGCGTCAACAATGGTCCTATTATGGCTTGTAAGTCCGTTGTAGAAGGTCTGGACTTGTAGCCATAATGGTAGGCCATGGTGAGGGCACTTCCTAAGAAGCTCCGTATATCTTTCTCATGCTTCGTAAAGAGATTCAGAGTCGTACTGGGCAAAGGAAGATATATTACTATGGAGTTGGGCCATTTTAGAGGGAGGGAAAAACTTAGATAGAAATTGATGGGCTAACTCATCCCATGTAGAAATGGATCCTGGAGGCAGGGAGGTTAACCAGTGTCTCGCCCTATCCCTAAGTGAGAAGGGGAATAATCTAAGCCTAAGTGCATCATCAGATAATCCATTATGTTTGAACGTGTTACACAAGTCCAGGAATTGCCCAAGGTGAGCTTGTGGGTCATCGTGAGGGAGCCCACTAAACTGCAATGAAGTCTGGATCATCTGGAGGATTGTGGGCTTAATTTCAAAATTGTTTGCATGGACAGCTGGTGGCCTAATGCCGGTATAATAACCTCCAATAGTCGGCATTGCATAATCTCTAACGGTCTTAATTTCCCAATTTTCTGTCATGATGCTTTGCAGCGGAGCTATAAATTTCCTAGAATTCTTTCGAATTTTTCTAAGAGTGCGTTCGATTTTAGGATTTAGAGGAAAGTAATCAAAACTTTTGGCTCTATGCTTGCAATCATCGAAAAGTCCTTAAAATTTTTTTTTAAGTTTTTCCATTTTTCATTTTTTTTTATTTCAATTAAGAGAAAATTTAACTAACCTAAGCTAAGGCTCTAAATATTTACAACCTAAATATTTACAAGCTAGAATTTCACCGATATTAACTAAAGGCTAATTAAAACTTCCCCGGCAACGGCGCCAAAAACTTGACAGGCCCAAAAAGTATTACCGCAAGTGCACGGGTCGTACAAGTAATAATGAGATTTGATTCCCGAGTTATCGTCCCACAGAGAAATTAACTAGCCTAATTAACTACCGGTTAATCTTACCCTAAGTATATCCTAGTAAATTATGAATTCTTGATTATCGGTGATCTACTAAGTTTGAAATTAAAATATACTGAAAATAATAAAACTATAAAGAAAATAAAATCGAGCTAAGATTTACTTACCGAGCTCCACGCAATTAAAAATAAATACCTACGAAAATAATTAAAACAGTTAAAATTAATTAATGCAGTTAAAATAAAATGCAAATATGAAAATAAAGAACTAAAATTAAACTAAAATTTAAACAAACTAGAAATAAAAAAGCATGTAATTAAACTAATAAAAATTGCAAATTAAACTAACCTAAAATCTAATACAAATAGAAACCAAATTAAAATGCATGGAAAACATTTAATCTAGATTAATTCTAAATGCCACTTATAAAACACTAAACTAAAATAAAATCCTAAAACATTTAATATAAAATTAACTACTAACTAAAAATTAACAGTACAAATTAAATTAACATGCAAAACAATAAAGCTAACCTACCATTACTTAATTAAATTACCTAAATGACAACTACCAAGTATTAATCAATTTAATTCATTAAAGTAAAAACATGAAATAACACATTAATTGGCCAAACAAGGCCTTAAACAATTTTCGCAAACAAGTGGAGTCCCGATACTGCACTGTTCATTATCTTTCTAATTGCATGTTTATTTCCAGGCTATGTTTACGGTTTTGGCACTGGCTCTCTGCTGCATTCTGTATCTGCTGTTTCTGGTGTGTCACGGTTCCAAGTCACGGGTTGCCCTCGATTTTGCTGTGTTCTGTTGTGTCCTGCTGCTAGGTCTGTCTCGGTTCCAGCTACTCTCATTCTGCTTCTCGGTTTTGGTTTCTGCTCCTGTACTGGTTCCTGCTACATGGGGTGCTGCTCCAGTTGTGCTGTCCTGCTTCTGCTGCATTGTGATGTCCGTGAACTTCTGCACCAGCTGTTGATTGTGTTGCATCCAGGCTGCCTCCCTACATCCAGCTGTTGTTGCATTATTTTATGATACACGGGTCCTCAACAGACTGCATATTGTTTCCATTCCCAGATGCTGCGGATGCTGTGTCCAGTTGCTGTTCCAAGTGCTTCAAACTCCGCTCTCGGTTCTGCTTTGTCCTGCTGCCCCAAGTGCTCCAGGCTACTCTAGATTTCCTCGGTCCCGATTCCCGCTAGCAGTAACGTGCTCCTATCTTCTTTAATTTGACAGCAGCCCAAAGTGCTCCATCATGCATCAACTGCCGGTTCAACACATTGATTCTTTTCCTTCTATGCTCAGCAAAGCAGACCAACAAACACTGCAAGAATACAAGTTAAAGTAGTAAATGAAGACCCAAAGTAGACTTAAAATAACTAAACTATAAACTAAACTAATTAAAGAAGATGAACAGTAATGAAAACTCAAAACAGAGGAGAGCTCTCGGTTTCCAGGCATGCTGCTATCCTCTCGGATTGTTTGCTACTGTTACCCTCTCAGGTTTGCATGAACAAGGTGTGAATAGCTAAGACACTAAACTCACCACAACTTTGAGTAACGATGACAACTAACGAAAAGAAAGAAAAAAAATAAAACTACTTAGGAAGCAAACCGAGAATCTAAAACAAAACAAAAACAAAACTTGAAAATGAAGGAAAAATCGAGAGCTACCACTATGAAGAATTATGCATATTAAAACTTGAAAACAAAGGAGATGAATATAACCAAACCGAGAAGAGCAAATGGAAATGATGTTGATTGCTATCAAATAAAGATTATCCAAGCCTAGAAAAATGAATAACATAAAAACGGAATGAAAAGGAAGCTAACGGAAAACAGGAAAATAAATCTTCAAAATGTAATCTAAAAACTAAACTACTCTAAACTACATTACATTATACTACTCCTACTCCTAAAACTAAATTACATATACTTCTACTCCTAAAATTAAATAGTTTTTTCAATTGCCATTCTTTCCTATTTATAAACACACTAGGGGTAAAATGGTAATTTCCACATCCTTGATGAGTTGGCATTTTTTGGCCACTTGTCTTTACACCATTGGCTCCTTGAAAAGATATTTCCATGTCATCAGTCTTCTTGTCCAATTGGATGTGCTAGGTGGCATGACTCGTGTTGTCCGCGTGGCTCAATCTCGATTTTAGCCTAATTTCGGTCCATTTTCTATCGAAATATTCAAAATTCATCCGGATTTAATTTATTTGCAAACATGAGAATTCTAATTAAATAAAGGGGATAATTAACAAAATAAATTGGAGATTTAAATAATTAATTTGAAAATTAAGCACAAATAATTCTAAAAATATAGAATTAACACCACCTAAGATTCACAATCTTGAAAATGCAATCTCGAGGAAGAACTGTTTCTCTAGGGCAAGAAAACAATCACGCTCTTAATAGAAATTGACACTTACTTGCATTAGCCTTTGTGCTTGCCAATTTCTATTATGTTATTCTATAGGGATTAGAAGCCTGTAGGTAGACTTTGCATTTTGTGTATAAAATTCATGTTTGTGTCAGATAAAATCGTGTTTGTTGATGGGTGTCGAATACACCAATACTAAAAATTCTCTAAACTACTTTTTTATAGATATTGAAGTAGAGGTTGATCCCACAGAGATTGAAGAAATTAAATTATTTAGGAAAATTAAAGTTCTTTTAATTTAAAACTAAGAAAAATGAAAAAAAAAGGGGTTTTATAATAAGAAATCAATTTTTATAAAAAGAACTAAGTTAACTAATCAACTAAATATAAGAGAATTTGTTTTATCATATTAAAGAAAGCTTCGATTGCTAAGTATCTTGATTTTCTTGGATTTTAATGTTGATCATTGAATTCAAAAGAATTCATCAATTAAATATTTAATCGTAATTCAATAACAAGTGATCACGTCCTTCCTTGACGTGTAAGCCGTAAGTGCACGGGTCGCACTAGTAATAAAGGGAACTAAGTCCTAGATTATCGTCCCACAGAGAACACAATTAGCTTAACTAAACACCAGTTAATTTTACCCTAAGTATATCCTAGCAAATTATGAATATTAATAGGGTGATATACAATGTTTAATTTGAAAATACTGGAAAGACAATAAAAATAGATTAAAACTAGTGTATCCTAATATAAAAATTACATATGTTTAATCTAATTAATTAAAAAAATAAAAATACAAAGTAATCTAACCTAAGGCCTAATGAAATAAGATTCTAATAAAAATTCTAAAAACATTCCTAAGTATACCTTTAAACCTAAATGCCTAAATTGGTAACCCTAAATTATATTTAACTCGAGATAATTACTAAATTAATAAAATGCCTAAATAATTAATAAAATCTATTCTAAATGTTGCATGAAAACTAAAATATTTTTGAGTTTGTAAAATTTAAAATTAAGACTATCCTAAAGATGCAAAAAATGAGTCTACCCCTAAACTAACTCTAAATGCAATACATAAGCACTATATTGAAAATTAAATCTTAAATCCTATTGTATTCAAAAATTAAATATTATTATAATTAAAATTAAGTCTTAAACTAAAAAGCAAATAAAATTAAGCTAGCATGTAAATTAATTTAAGAATCTTAATTTAACCATTAATACTATTACCCAAACTAAAAAATAGTAATAAAAGAAAAACTAACATGTAACAATTAATATAACACATGATAAGCAAATAGTAAAATCCCAAAGGTGCCAAATACACAACCATGCACTACTCTCTACCATGCACCGCGTCCCTACAATGTACCACCTTCTGCTTCACACATCCTCTATACAATCATAACCCAACAGCTGATGCATCTCTGCCTCCAGTACCAACATTCTGTCCTTACACTATACTCCCTGCAATAGACCTGCTTCACAGCCCATAAATTGCATGCAGCTACCACGGTCTGCAAGACAGTAGAACAGCTTCCTCCCGTGCAACGTAGCAGCAGAAAACTAGAACATCAACAATAGTGCGAAAATGCAAGACAAAGGATCTTAACAGTAAATGAAGGAACTGTGAAATGGGGGAGTCTTGCAGCAATGAAGGTACTGTGGCTATGTTACTCAGCCAGCAAGGCTCCAACAGCAGTAGCTAGAACCACCTTGGAAGGCCTCCCATGCAGTCCAAACAGCTGTGAAGAATACTCTCTAACCTAAAACAAAACCTGAAATAGAAACGAAAAGAATCAAACCGAAGCGAGTAATAGAAAAGCATATGAAACAATGCAGAGAAAGGAAAACTTAGGAAGAGTTGGCTGCATCACATAGCACCGAACTCCATGTAATCCTCCACCAACTAACATCGACCAGCTTTGCAGTAACTCATGCACATAGCAGCAAGGGGCAGAATAGAATAGTAAAGCAGGAGCTTGAAGAATTAGCAATGCAGAACAAGAAATAAAATAAAACAAAAGCAGAAGTTGTTAACTTATAAGCTTAAAGCAATAAATATAAAACAGAAAATGTAAAATGGAATGAAACCAAGAGCCAATGGAAAAAAAGAAAAAATGAACAATAACTGAATCCATAAAACAGAGCAGAACAAACGAAGATAAATGCTACGAGTATGAGACAGTAACGCCGGTAAGGATAGGCACACAGCGAAGCAAGAAGATCAAACTATAGCAGAAAATCGAGAGTTCTAGCCACCAAACATTCCAGCACCGCACGTTTCTACCCCTGCAATCACATCTCCTACTTTGCCCTGCAATAACTAGCTCCTAAATTAGTCTAGTACATCCACGTCGCCAACACCTACTTCAGCTGTCACGACTCAAATTACCTAAAAATTAGAGTAAATTTTTCACTTTTTCATTTATTATTTAATTCTTACCTTTCTCTCATCGTGACCATCCTACAAACAGTTGGGCTATGATTCGGTGTTAGTCACATCTCACCTATTTACCATTCCATTTTCATAATTTCATTCACATATCAGAGTTTACTATCTTTTGACTTTAAATAAATACATACACAATGCTATTTATAACTCTACATCCCGGACATCATATCTGTTTACAGTACTATGTATTACATATTTAGATACAAAACTATACAAATGTGTATACCTGTGTCTCGATGGGAAACAACAGATACCCAGAATGCAAGTCTTTAGCCGCTTACTAACTACTGTGAGTGCTCTGAAAAGATAGGAAAATAAGGGGGTGAGCAAACCACACGCTCAGTAAGGCAATTATGCAAGTAAGTAGATAACTCCACTATCTACATGCTCATAATGCTATGCCCTTAAAATCCATTTCTTTTCATTAAAGTCTCAAGCACAAAATCATGTATGTCATCAATGACTCTGTTTATAAAACTGTTCATACATATATAAATCATACTACTTATGCATCAATGGCATTTTATGTGACATCAGTAAATCATACTTAGCATGAATTAAATCAAAATTAAGCATTATTTCATGCGATATAAAACAAATCATGAGATACAATCTTTTCATGAATTTATCATTAAAGCATGGAAAACTCATCATGCTATTGCATTTAAATCATTTCATTAAAATTGCAATATAAACTAACCCTTCCGGGTCAATCATCTCATAAAACAATTCATTAAAATTCATTATAAAACTTCGGTTATAAAACCACCCTTCTTTAAGGGTCACATATCCTAAAATCATAAAATTGTAAAATCGGGGGCCTGACCCCTCCCTCGGGTTTACCTTGGTCTATCGACCAATAGTTATATTATGTGAGACATGTAGGTGACTATCAGTAACAACATAGGACTATGGCCATAACCTCGTGATCCCTGGTAACACGGTACCTAGTGTGCGGGGTATCACACCTGAAACGGGAGGTAGGTCGTCCTACCCGCCAGAACAGCATAACACCAGGATTGCGAGGGCAAGGTTTGCTGCCTCGTGGCTAATGCCACTCCACTCCAACAATCCCCATGGTACAGCGTACTCCGTGTGACATACATTGTACAATGTACTCCGTGAACCCAAGCTCAGTCAGGGGTGCCTGCAATAGGTCTTATCCACCCATATCATCTCTGTCTCAGTATGCACGTGTGAGCATATCATCTCACTGTGACACACAGTCTACAGGAGACTCCAACAAGGCTATATGCATGTCATATAAATCCCTGCGCAAACGAAGCTCAAGCATGGCTCCATGCATATTCATGATATCAGAAAATCTCATGCGAGCGAAGCTCTAGCATGGTTTCATAGAAATCAATGAAATCTACGTACGAGAAGCGCTCCAGTACGACTTAAAATAATTATAAATTCAAGTAAAATCCACGTATGAGAAATACTCTAGTACGGATATGTATAAAAACTCTGTGAAAACCTCGTACGAGAAAAACTCCAGTACGGCTTTAAAATGAGTTATAAAACCATATAAAACTTTGTGCGAGCAATGCTCCAGCACAAATGAATGCTCAAGTAAATCAAATCTCGTGCGAGTTACACTCTAGCACTGCTTTATGCATAAATACATCAAATCTCGTGCGAGTTACACTCCAGCATATCTTTTATGCAATATCATATCAAAACAGGATGCGAGCTAAGCTTCATCATCTCCATGCATGTCAAATCATTAAAAGTAGTGCGAGCAATCGCTCCAGCACCTTTTTATGCAAATACAGTCAAAACAAATCAAAATAGTCAAAACATGTCAAAACAGAGTGCGAGTTATGCTCCAGCACTTCTCATGCATTTCACAAGAATAAAAATCAATGCGAGTAACCACTCTAGCACATTTCATGCATATGATGTCACACAAGTCAGTGCGAGCAACCGCTTAAGCACATTTATGCACACTTACAAACGCAAATATAGTGCGAGCTATACGCCAGCACTATCTATTTCTATATAAATTTGATAGTTGGCCCGTTTTCCAAAGAAATTCCATTTAAATATAAATAACACCTACGTAGTGTTATCTTGTGAAATTTAAACAATTACTGGCCAATTTATCGATTTGCTTTGATTAAAACCAATAAAATCCCTTAATTCAAAAAATTCCTTAAATCATGTACATGCATGTCATGCTTTCACCATCCTTAGGTGAACTTCCCTTAATAGGGGTAAAATAGTCTTTTTACCTATTTCGATCCTTAAAATCATTTAAACCACTTTTAGGATCATTATACAATAACCGTGTATACATACATAATCAGTGTATACAAAAATTATTAAAATACACATAGCTACCTCTAGCTACTCACACAATTCCTTTACCTCATTTTTCTGTACAGTCTGACCTTTTCCACTGATGACTCGTCACGCAGTCCGATTTACTCTGAATCCAATCTTCGGAACTACGGATACATATTCATCAGGTCAAATATAATACAATTAACTGTATTTCATATTTTCTGGGCTAAATTTTTAATCATTGGGCCCGTTTACCCATATTGGGCCTGATTGCACCATAATGGGCCTTAATCAGCCTTAAGCCCGTTTTCCACTGACTATTCACATTATCGAGGCCTATTGGGCTAACTGGGCCCGTCAATATTTATTTAGTCTCATTCTAAATTATTGGATATCTCAATTTAGTATTTACGACAATTTATCCCAATTTCCAGAATTTAATCCCTTTTATGCGAAAATTAAATTCGTAATTTATCTAACATGTATAACGATGCAAATTGTTGTAAATAAAGGTTACTTACCCGAGATTCCATGATAGTACGTAAATCGAGACTATCTCGAGCTCTCTTTTGACGTCAATTGTCGAGCTACACAATTTAAATATTTTTTTGGGTAAATGTCCAGTCAAATATTAATCAAATTAAATATTCTGAAATGTAAATCGGTCAATTCGACCGCTTATCGACTTACCCGTAGCTCGATTGTATCACTGAAATTTTCCCAAATGTTTTCTCTTTTTCTTTTTTTCCTTTTTCTTCCTTTTTTTCCTTTTTTTTTTGGCTGAATCGGTCCGATCCGGTTCAACCCGGTTCAGACCGGTTCGATCCAGCGGTTCAGTCCGGTTCGATATTATTTGGTCGTTCCGGCACCGTCCGGTCGGTTCTCGAGTCGTTTCTGGTGCCAATCGGCGCGCCATCGCTTGGGCTTCTAAAATCAGGCCTCAGGTTGGACTAAATCGGCGCCGATGGCCGCTGATCGAAGTTTCTTCCCCGCAGCCACTCCATTCGTTTTCGATGTTTTGGGCCGTTCTCGACGCGCGTGCCGAGCCTGGTGGTTCCCATGAGGCTCGTCGCCCTTCGTCGGCCCTCGCCTGGGGTCCTTGATCGCCGATGGTGGCTCGTCCGACGATTCCTCTTTCCTCGGTCTCGGGTTCTTCAGGCTTCTTTTTTTCTTTCGTGTTTTCTGTTTCTTTCTTTCTTTTTTTCTTTTTTTTTACTTATTTTATTTTATAATTAAATTTTATTATTATTTTTTTATTTTTAATAATATTTTAATCAATTAAAATATTATTACAATCTAAAAATATCTAAAAAAATTTATATTTTATTCATTTAATCCTAAATGAATTTCTCGGTCTTATTTCAGGTTTTTGGTATATTTTCGATTATTTTTGGGATTATTTTTCATAGTGAAAATTCTGAAAATATTAAATAAATTTATATCTTGATCAATTTAACCCGAAATTTAATTATTTCTTCATTATTGATCAAGATTTCTCAATCCCATATTTTTAATTAATTTTTTCTTGTCGAATTTATACCGACTTTCGATCTTTTGACCGTTTTACCCTTGCACGTGTTTGGGAATTCCATTTCAATCCTTTTGCATTTTTAAATGCACTCAAAAATTTTTACTCATTCCCTTTTTGCTCTTACGATAAAATCGGGTCTTACAATCTCCCCCACTTAAGAAATTTGGTCCTCCAAATTAGAACCAAGTCAAATGGGTCCATACACTACTCCAGTACGTCTATCGCATCATACTCTTTAATCCTCATGTGACTTTTCCCGGAGTGTACTACTACCAAAGGACTTTGACTAGGGAAATCGTCTTAAACCTCAACACTTTCCCCTTCCGTCTAATATCCGAATCGATTTTATACATTATACTTTCATTGAGCTAAGCTGTTGGAGCTCATATCCGATCACATATGTTGGGTCCGGATAATATTTTCGAAGCATCATAAGATGGGACACACTGTGGATGCATGCTAATTCAGGTGGTAACACCAACCTATAGGCCTTATCTCCCACTTTGTCTAATCTCTCAAAGGATTCACTTTAACGACAAATAACTGCCATCAATACTAATTCACCCTCGGTGAATTCCAATGGTTTTTTGTCTCTTGTCAGCATGGCTTTTCTGTCTGCTTTGAGGTGTTCTTAATCTTTCACAATTCAACTAAACATCCTCAGAGGTTTGTCTTGCCAATTCAGAAACAACTCTCTATCTGTCACCCACTTTTTCCTATCTAAGTCGGGACATAACTCCCTATGGCCATACAATGCCTCATATAAAGTCATCCTGATACTCAAGTGACAACTGTCATTATTGGCGAATTCGATTAGTAACAAATGATCATCCCAGGAGCTTATAAAATCAATGGTACACGCTCTCATCACATCCTATAGAACCTGTACAGTCCTCTCCAACTGACCATCTATCTGAGGATGGAAGCTGTGCTAACACTCAATCGGGTTCCCATAGCTTGCTGAAAATATTCCCAGAAGTGGGAAGTGAAGCGGGAATCCCTATATGATACCATACTCACTGGAACGCTATATAATATTCCACAATCTTCCTACATATAACTTCACCTACGAACTTAGAGTATTTGGGGATTTCATAGCCAGAAGGTGGATAAACTAAATCAATCTATCGACTATCACCTAGATAGCCTCGTGATTTCTCCGGGTCTTTTATAACCCATCACGATATCATGGTAACTTGTTCTCTTTTCCGTGTCACTATAGGTAGAGGCTGTAATAACCCTGCAGACTTCTCGTACTCTACCTTAATCTGCTGACATACGAGACAGTTTTCCACAACTCTACAATGTCTTTTTCCATACCTGACCACCAATACCCTTTTCAGAGATTCTGATATATTTATTACTTCTGGGATGCACTGTATATCCCGAAGAGTGAGCTTTTGATAATAGCACTATCTCAGTAACTATGGTCCTGGGGAGCACTTATACTGTCTCTGAACCTCTGTAAGTCATCATCACTCACCGTGAACTCTGTCACTATACCCTTCTGAATCTGGCCCACACTATCGACACCAAGCTGATTATCACACTAAGCTTGGTAAATTCGGTCACTCAAATCCGATTCTAACCTCAGGCTAGCTATCACAAAATCACCGTCATCATCAGAAGGGATCACATCACTACTGAGGCGCACAACTGCTCTAGCAGCTCACGCTCCCTGACCATCATATGTAATACCATCCCGAGACTCTTTCTGTTCAAGGCATCGGCCATTACATTAGCCTTTCTTGGGTGGTACAATTTCACAATCATAATCCTTAGAAGCTCTAACCCTCTGGTTATCTCATATTCTACTCTTTCTATGAAAACAGATATTCTGGGCTTTTACGATCAGTGCATACCCGAAATTATTTACCATATAAGTGGTGGCGCCATACCTTTAGTGTAAATACCATGGCTACCAACTCTAAATCATGGGTCGGATAGTTTCTCTCATGGTCCTTGAACTATTTGGATCCATAAATGACTATCTTCCCATTTACATCAATACACAGCCCAATCCTTATTTTGAGGTATCTATACACACTGAAACCTTTGGAGCTGTTGGTTATGGTGAGAATAATTACAGTGGTCAGTTCATTACTTCAATATACCAAAACTCACCAAAGCCATTTTCATATTTATCATCCCACTCGTATGAAATCTTTTTTTCCAAATGAGATGTGTTAACTGAGTAGCCCATTTTGAGAAACTCTCAACAATTTGTCTGTAAAATAGTTTCCTGTTGCTACTCATGCCCTTCTCTGGACTTTGAATACATCGAAATATCATCTCTAAAGATGACAACCAATCGATCCAGGTAAGGTTTAAATACCTCATCGTAGTTGAGTTCCACTGAATATTTCAATCACCTATATCCTTGACCTATGTACGCATAAACGTATAATGTCATTTCGAAATTGCTTCCGTTCAAGATACTAACCCACATCATTTCCTTTTTCTTATATTAACAGCTTTTATAAAATTTTAATTTTTAAACCTTCATAATTAATCAAATTCTATATTTCTTTATTGTACCAGTAAAGGTACCCAAATTTTAAGTGTATATATATTACGACTGTCGATTTCAATTTATAGGTTATGTGTGCGCTTCTAGACGCTGTCAAATCTCCAGGCAGAGAGGTATTTTGAAATACCTTTATTAACCCTCAAGCTTGACCACATAGACTGGTTATGGATATATCCACCCCTTATACTTGGTTGCAATTCATATTCACTACATATCGCTTAATCCAAATTACTTTACATATCAAAGATATTCTTATCTTGCATACGTCTCTTATTCCAATATATCTCGTATTCAGGATCTATCACATCTCAAAGTTTATCTCCTTTCATATATCATTTATAACAAACTCTTTCATTACTTGTCAAACTTACAATATATTATTCAGCGATGTTTTCACCCCTATTTTCGACTTACAATCTCTATACCCATATTCAGTTAGTGATAATCATCTAACCATCATCATCATACTTAAGGGTACAGGCTTCACATCTTTCACTCGCTTATAAGCAACTGAAGGCGGTATGAATAAATACGTGGCACCAGGATCAATTAAAATAATTATTTCATTATTCTTAACCAGTGTGGTACCTTCCACCACATCAAATGAAACATCAGTAGTGTCTTGGTCTAAGGCATACACTTGCCCTCGTCCAACATCTTGTTTCCATGGTAACTACCACATAGTCTACACTGTTACACTGCTACATTGCTTACACGGTTACACTGCTACACTGCTACACTATTACACTGCTACACTGCTCCGTAGCAGGTCGGGGTCCTCCAATTACAATACCCCTCGTAAGAATTGAAATTGAATACACTGGGGCTATACCAATCATCTTACCCCGTGACTCATCAGCTCAAATCTTTTATCAAACTACCTTTTTCCCGCTCTGACATCTCTGTCATCCTCTATTCTCTTTTGTCTCTATTGTGGCCCTTTCTACCTTTTCCAATCTTAGAGGCGTCCAACTCACGATCTTATTCACACAACTGTAATTTGCGCACTGCCTCGGCATAGGTAGTGATATCTAACTGCCCAATCATACTCTAATTAACAATCTAAGCTCTTCCATGAACTTTCAGACATTCGACTCTCACTGTTTATCGTGTACGAGTCATATCTACCCAGGAATATAAACTGAGTTTCATACTCGTCAATCAATCAGTTCCTCTGGGTCAGAGTAAAGAATTTATTCTGTAATTTCTTTTAAACAAAATCTTGGATATTCTATCACCGGAATACATCTAGAATTATTTTTTCATATCCATTTTGGATGTCTAATTCTTAAGGTGGGTCGAGCGGACTTCCACCAATACTCTGACTCGCCCTTAAATCTCATGCATACTCTAAGTAATTAGCTCACAAAATATTCTCCACACTCCGCTCCAACCTCACGAAGTATGTCTCAATACTATCTGATCTCTCTATCAGACTCTGTCCGATCTCTCTGTCGGACTCTGTGGGGCATACTCAACATCAGCCTCCACTTCAATCTCATCTTGTGTCTCATGTGGTGACTCAGTACGACTCTCAGGTGTACCTTTATGGCCTCGAGCTCGTATACTCGCCCCTCTATCATAGCGGCTATCAATTAATAAGTCTATTCTTGCATTCAAAATCAAATTCTTAGTTGCACTTCCATCTCAATATACACAATTGTATCTAAACAATGCACAGTACATGAGGATGTAACTTCCTTAACCACTAACAACGACTCATATCAGGCCAACTCAACTCTGATACCATTAAACTTGTCACGACCCAAATTACCTAAAAATTAGAGTAAATGTTTTGCTTTTTCATTTATTATTTAATTCTTACCTTTCTCTCATCGTAACCATCCTACAAACAGTTAGGCTATGATTCAGTGTTAGTCACATCTCACCTATTTACCATTCCATTTTCATAATTTCATTCACACATCAAAGTTTACTATCATTTGACTTTAAATAAATACATACATAATGGCATTTATAACTCTACATCCCCGACATCATATCTGTTTACAGTACTGTGCATTACATATTTAGATACAAAACTATACAAATGTGTATACCTGTCTCTCGATGGGAAACAAGAGATACCCAGAATGCAAGTCTTCAGCTGCTTATTAACTACTGTGAGTGCTCTGAAAAGATGGAAAAATAAGGGGGGTGAGCAAACCACACGCTCAGTAAGGCAATTATGCAAGTAAGTAGATAGCTCCACTATCTACATGCTCATAATGCCATGCCCTTAAAATCCATTTCTTTTCATTAAAGTCTCAAGCACAAAATCATTTATGTGCATATATAAATCATAGTACTTATGCATTAATGGCATTTTATGTGACATCAGTAAATCATACTTAGCATGAATTAAATCAAAATCATGCATTATTTCATGCGATATAAAACAAATCATGAGATACAATGTATTAATGAATTTATCATTAAAGCATGGAAAACTCATCATGCTACTGCATTTAAATCATTTCATTAAAATTACAGTATAAACTAACCCTTCCGGGTAAATCATCTTATAAAACAATTCATTAAAATTCATTATAAAACTTGGTTATAAAACCACCATTCTTTCAGGGTCACATATCATAAAATCATAAAATCGTAAAATCGAGGGCTTGACCCTTCCCTCGGGTCTACCCTGGTCTATCGACCAATAGTTATATCATGTGAGACATGTAGGTGACTATCAGTAACAACATAGGACTATGGCCATAACCTCGTGATCCTGGCAACACGGTACCTAGTGTGCGGGGTATCACACCTGAAATGGGAGGTGTCACGACCCAAACTACCAAAAAATCAGAGTTAATTTTTCGCGCTTTGTTATTTTTATTACTTAAATTCTTACCTGTCTTCTGATCGTGACCACACTCCTCTAACAATTGGGCTGTGCGTCAATGCCAGTCCCACCATTCAATTATCATCTAACTTATTTCTTCTCCAGTAATTTATAATTGTTTACATTATTTATACATCCCCTAAAGTTACTTACAAACATGTTACTGTGCTATACTTATGTAGATACAATATGTACAAGTGTATATACCTTATGTTGATGAGCAGCAGCGGATATCCAGAATGCAGTACTGAGTCACCTCAACCTCAACTGGAGATTATCTGTGGGAGAAAATGAAAGGGGTGAGCACATCAAGCTCAGTAAGGCAATCCTACGAACAAGTAGGTAACCATACTACCTACATGAACGTAGTGCCATGAATAAATCACCCTTTCTCCACACATTTTAAAACAAATGACATAAGCTTATGATGTTATGTAAATCGAGTTTGCACGGAAAATTCAACATGCAATTATTTTAAATCATTTCTTTCTCTTTAAAAATTTCACAATAAAGTCAGGACTCGACCCCTCCTTCGGGTGATCCTGACTCACATAAAATCATGAAAATTGAGTTTCTCGAAAGCATCGATATACGAAAACATATGTATATATATATACAAGATACGAGACTAGGCAATAACTGTATATCGGTAATAACCAGGACTGGCCATATGTGTCCTCGTGAGTCCCTCTAGCTTCACGGATCCCAGTGTGCGAGGTCTCACCCTGATCGGGAACCGCTCGGGAGGTGGGTCAATCCAACCCGTCAGTCTTATCCGATCTCACGCATCCGAAGATGCCGTATCCGAAGATACCCCGTATCACAAAGATACCGTATCACAAAGATACCCCGTATCACAAAGATACCGTATCCGAAGATACCCCACGGTACATCGTACTCCATGCTACTTGCACGGTACATCGTACTCTATGGACCCATATCACTCTAGGTACTCCAGCCCAAATGGCCTGCTTCGCACAGAGAGTTTTGTTTCTTAATACTCATTGCCATGTCTCAAAACGCACGTGCGAGCCTATTAAATCGGTGACACACAGTCTACCCGATGCTCCAAGCACGGCTCATCGTATGTTCTCATAAAAATCAGTGCGAGAGATGCTCAGCACTCTCATCAAATCAAGTAAAATTGGTAGAGCCCGCTTTACATCTCCACAGGGCCGCCAACCTCATCCCTCACTCTCACCCTACTTAAGAGGTCTTTTGAGCCTGTTGGGCCTTTTGGCTGACTCCAAGGGCAGACAGCGCTACTCCACAAATCCAGTAAAACTAGTGCGAGTTAGGCTCAGCACTCTGTATATAAATCATATGAAAATCTTATAAAATCTGGTGCGAGTTAAACTCCAGCACCCTGTCTTGAAAATCATGTAAAAATATGGTGCGAGTTAGACTCTAGCACCGTGTCACGAAAAAGCATGTGAAATCTGGTGCGAGTTATACTCTAGCACCTATGCATGTAAAACTCTAGTGCGAGCTCTCGCTCCAGCACTAATGCATGCATCACACAAATCAAACATCGTGCGAGCTGAGCTCTAGCATGTCATATGTAAATAAAAACACGTAGGCGGCTCGGTTATCTCTAAATAGTTTTCACAAAAATTACATCGTTAAAGGTATGCAATGCTATGCATTTTTCTTTAAAAGTGAGCCAGCCTACTCATGCATGTGTTAAAATACCTCCAGAATGAGCAGGAACCTTTTGTTCTTGCTCCTCCCAATTTTTCCTAAATTTATAGATTTTACCCTTAACAAGGGTATTTTAGTAATTTGCCCATTCGGGGCACTAAAATTATTATTCGACCTCTAGACCCTTCAGATAAATTTTAAAAGACTGCATATGACTTGAAATTTCATAAAATTACCTCTAGCAGTCCGTAGAATTCCCTTACCTTATTTTCCTGTGAGTCTGACCTTTTCTTTTCCACATGTTGACTCGTTGCGCAGTCCGATAAGCTCCCAATCAAATGCCCGAAACTGCGTATTAATATTTCTCAGGTCAGATATCATACAATTTAATCGTATTTAATACTTTCTGGGCTTAATTTAAATCGTTGGGTCCATTTACCCCTATTGGGCCTGATTGCACCTTAATGGGCCTTAATTGGCCTTAAGCCCATTTTCCACTAAATTCTCACTTTATCGAGGCCTATTGGGCTCATTGGGCCCACCAATAATTTATTGGGCCTCGTTCTAATTCTCAAATAGCTAAATCGATTATTTACGACAATTTATCTAAATTTCCATAATTTAATTCAATTTATGTGGAAATCAAATCAATATCACGCATAACGAGGTAATTATCGTAAATAAGGGTTACTTACCCGAGATTCCATGCTAGTCCGCAAATCGAGGCTATCTCGAGCTCTCGTTGGATGCCAAGTATCGAGCTACATAATTTCATAATTTTTCGGGTAAGTTTCTAGTCGAAAATTAATTAAATAAAATATTCCAAAATTTAAATCGGTCAATTTGACCGCTTATCGACTTACCCGAAGCTCGATTGCATCGCTGGAACTTTCCCCAATTTTTTTCTCTTTTTCTTTTTCCCTTTTTCTTTCTTTTTTTCCTATCTTTTTGGCTGAACCGGTTCAGTCCGATTCGGACCGGTTTAGACCGTCGGTTCGATCGGTTCACCGCAGGTTCACCGCCTTGCCGGCCGGTTCTCCTCCGGCTTCCACCGCTAGTGGCTCCGTGAGGTTGTTCGCATCTCGAATCTGCCTTTGGTTTGGGTCGAGGTCGCCGGAACGCCGCCGGTCCGTCTCTTCTCCCTCGGCCGTCGGACCCATTTTCCTTTTCCGCCGTTTCAGGCGCCGTCCGTCGGTTTCGGTGGCTGCCACCACCACCAATCGCATCGTCTGGGCCTGGGGAGTCCTCGGCTGGGTTCGGGGTCGGCCAGATCGACGCCGTTCGTCGCCGATCGGAACTCTTTCTCCCGCAGCTTCTCTCCCCCGATTCACCGATCTCCGGCGTCGGTAGGCTGCATCGCCGGTACCATCGTACTCACCGGGCGTCGCTCTACGTTTTTCGACCCTCGTCTGGGCTCAACGGTCGTCGGTGGCTCACCGGTCTTCAGCCTCCGTTTGCTTCGTTTTCTGTTCTGCTTTCTCCTTCTCTCTCCCCGATTGGTTTTTTCAGATTTTTTTTTTCAATTTCTTTAATTTATTTTTATATATTAATTAATTTATTATCTATTTTTATTTTATTTATTTATATTATATTTTAATCATTAAAATATATTAAAATACCCAAAATATCACTTAAAATTATTATTTTATTCTAAATAATTAATTTAATTTTATTTAATTTATTTTAATCCTTTTTCGGGTATAATTTCTCTGTGTTTTCGAGATATTGTCCCGAATGACTTTTCGGTATATTTTTCGATTATTTTCGAGATTAGTTTTTCGAACTAAAAATTCCAATTAATCCCGATTAATTCCAATAAATTAATATCTTGATCAATTTAACCCAAAATAAATTTATTTCATCTTTATTGATCAAGATTTCTCAAATCCATATTTTTAATTAAATTTTCTTATCGAAATTATACCGACGTTTGATCTTTTGACCATTTTACCCTTACACATATTCGGGATTAATTTAACCCGACTTCCTTCATACTTTCCCCATCTTTTCTTATTTAATTTCCGTATTTTAATTAAATTCGGGTCTTACAACTCTCCCCCACTTAAAGAATTTGGTCCTCCAAATTAGAACCAAGTCATATGAGTCCATATACAACTCGGGGTATATCTATCGTATCATACTCTCAAATTCTTGTGTGACCTTCTCCGGAGTGTAATACTACCAAAGGACTTTAATTAGGGAGATCATCTTAAACCTCAATACTTCCTCTTTCCTGTTTAATGCCCGAATCAACTTATCAATATACTTATATCTTCATTAAACTGAACTTTTGGAGTTCATATCCTATCACCTCTGTTGGATCTGGATAGTATTTTCGAAGCATCAAAAGCTGGGACACATTGTGGGTGCCTGTTAATTCAGGTGATAACACCAACCTACAAGTCTTATCTCCCACTTGTCCAATCTCTCAAAATATTTCATCCAGCACAACTCAATTTACCTTCTTCCAAAAGCTCGCTATGTCCTTATTCTCTTAGGACAAGAAACATTTCAACCATACTAATTCACCAAGGGTGAATTCCAATACTTGTCTTGTAAGACCCGAAATTTAATCGTAAATCTTACGAGGTAGAAAAATGTTCACAGATTTAAAGGAACGGGATTCGGATAGGAGGTAAGAATTTAAAATGCAAAATGAATGAGTATTCGTGAAGGGAAGTCGGGTTAAATTAATCCCGAACACATGTAAGGGCAAAATGGTCAAAAGACCGAAAGCCGGAGTAATTCGATAAGGAAATTTAATTAAAAATATGGATTTAAGAAATCTTGGTCAATAAAGATGAAATAAATTTATTTTGGGTTAAATTGATCAAGATATTAATTTATGGGAATTAATCGGGATTTTTAGTTTGGAAAAATAATCCCGAAAATAATCGAGAAATTATACCCGAAAAAGAGGTTGAAATATAATAAATAAATTAAATAAAATTAAATTAATTAAATTAGAATAAAATTATAATTTTAAGGATATTTTAGGGGATATTTGGGTATTTTTAATGTATTTTAATGATTATAATAATAATAATAATAATTGATAAAATAAACAAAAAAAAAAAAAGAAAGAAAGAAGCTGAAAAAAAAAAAAAAGGGGGAAAACGGGTCGGGGAGAGAGAAGCAGAGACGAAGAAAACGGAAGCAGAGGCCGAGCCCCTGCCGGCGGCCAGGCGACCAGGCGAGGGTCGACGAAGGCCAGCCCGACCCCGGACTACCTCACAGCGGCGACGACGCTCCACGGGGAACGCCGGAGAGCGGTGAATCGACGGGAGAAAAATCGCGAAAGAGGAAAGGAAACCGCGGCCGATCGGCGTCGATTCAGGCCCGACCGACGGCCACCGATCGTCCCCGAGGTGCAGCTGAGCAGATTGGTGGCAGTGGATGGCGCCGAAAACGGCGGACGGCGCCGGAAACGGCGAAAAAGCAAAGTGGGTACCGACGGAGGAGGAGAACGGCCGGACCGGTGACTTTCCGGCGGCCTTGGGCGAAGCCGAGCCCAGATCTGAGGTGCGAACGACCTTGCGGAGCTGTTGGCGGTGGAAGCCGGCGGAGAACCGGCCGGTAAGGTAGTGAACCGGCAGTGAACCGGCCGAACCGGAGAAAAACCGACGGTCTGACCGGTCCGAACCGGACTGAACCGGTTCAGCCAAAAAGAGGGGAAAAAAGGGAGAAAAAGGGAAAAGGAAAAAGAGGAAAAAATTAGGGAAAATTCCGGTGATGCAATCGAGCTTCGGGTAAGTCGATAAGCGGTCAAATTGACCGATTTAAATTTGGAATATTTTATTTAATTAATTTTGGGCTGAGAACTTACCCGGAAAAATTATGGAATTGTGTAGCTCGACGATTGGCATCCATCGAGGGCTCGAGACAGCCTCGATTTGCGGACTAGCATGGAATCTCGGGTAAGTGACCCCTATTTACGACAATTTCCTCGTTATGCGTGATATTGATTAAATTTACGCATAAATTGAATTAATTTATGGAAATTTAGATTAATTGTCGTAAATATTAAATTTAGCTATTCGAGAATTAGAACGAGGCTCAATAAATTATTGATGGGCCCAATGAGCCCAATAGGCCTCGATAAAGAGAAAATTAAGTGGAAAACGGGCTTAAGGCCGATTAAGGCCCATTAAGGTGCAATCGGGCCCAATAGGGGTAAACGGGCCCAATGATTTAAATTAAGCCCAGAAAAGATTAAGTACAATTAAATCATAATATCTGACCTGAGGAATATTAATACGCAGTTCCGGGCATTGGATTGGAAACATATCGGACTGCGCGATGGGACTACATTGGAAAAGAGAAAGGTCAGACTCGACGAGAATCGAGGTAAGGGAATTCTGCGGACTGCTAGAGGTAACAGTACGCAATTTTAAATTCATATGCAGTCCTTTAAAATATCCTGAAGGGTCTAGAGGTCAAATAATAATTTTAGTGCCCCGAATGGGCAAATTACTAAAATACCCTTGTTAAGGGTAAAATTCTAAAAATCTAGGAAAAATTGGGAGGAGCAAGGACAAGAGGTTCCTGCTCGTTCTGGAGATATTTCAACGCATGCATGAGTAGGCTGGCTCGCCTTGAAAGAAAGTGCACCGCATTGCATACTTTCAACGTGAAATTGATTTGAAAACTGTTTTGAGTAAATAGAGCCGCCTACGTGTTTTATTGACATATGACGTGCTAGAGCTCAGCTCGCACGGTAATTTCGATTTGTGTGATGCATGCATTAGTGCTGGAGCGAGAGCTCGCACTAGAGTTTTACATGCATAGGTGCTAGAGTATAACTCGCACCAGATTTCACATGCTCTTTCGTGACACGGTGCTAGAGTCTGACTCGCACCATATTTTTTACATGATTTTCGAGACAGGGTGCTGGAGTTTAACCCGCACCAGTATTTATAAAATTTTCATGTGATTTATAATATACAGAGTGCTGAGCTTAGCTCGCACTAGTTTTACCGGATTTGTGGAGTACCGCTGTCTGCCCTTGGAGTCAGCCAAAAGGCCCAACAGGCTCAAGAGACCTCTTAGGTGGGGTGAGAGTGAGGGATGAGGTTGGCGGCCTTGTGGGGATGTAAGCGGGCTCTGCCAGTTGACGTGTTTTGATGAGAGTGCTGAGCATCGCTCACACAGATTTTATGAGAACATGCGATGAGCCGTGCTTGGAGCATCGGGTAGACTGTGTGTCACCGATTTAATAGGCTCGCACGTGCGTTTTGAGACATGGCATGAGTATTGAGAAACAAACCTCTGTGGGAAGCAGGCCAATTGGGCCGGAGTACCTAGAGATATTACATGGGTTCATGGAGTACGATGTACCGTGCAAGTAGCATGGAGTACGATGTACCGTGTTGTATCTTCGGATACGGCATCTCCGGATGCAGCATCTTCGGATGCCGGGGATCGGATAAGACTGACGGGATGGACTGACCCACCTCCCGGGCGGTTCCCGATCATGGTGAGAACCCGCACACTAGGATCCGTGTAGCTGAGGAACTCACGAGGACAGATGTGGCCATAGTCCTAGTTATTTACCTATATACAGACGTTGCCTAGTCTCGCATGTTGATGATTTCTATGATGATTTAAACTGGGTTTTAAAACTAAATTGCATGATGGTATTTCCATGCTTTTCAAAACCCACGTGTGATGTAAATGTTTTCATGATTTTGTGTGAGTCAGGATCACCCGCAGGAGGGGTCGAGTCCTGACTTTATTGTCAAAATCTTAATTGAGAAAGAAATGATTTATGATAATTGCATGTTGATTTTTCGTGCAAATGTATTTTACATATCATCATAATGCATAGCATTGTTTTAAAATGTGTGGAGAAAGGGTGGTTTATGCATGGCACTACGTTCATGTAGGTAGTATGGTTACCTACTTGTTCGTAGGATTGCCTTACTGAGCTTGATGTGCTCACCCCTTTCATTTTCTCCCACAGATGATCTCCAGTTGAAGTTGAGGCGACTCAGTACTGCATTCCGGATATCCGCTGCTGCCCATCAACATAAGGTATATACACTTGTACTTATTGTATCTACATAAGCATAGCACAGTAACATGATTGTAAGTAACTTTAGGGGATGTATAAATAATATAACAATTATAAATGACTGGAGAAGAAATAAGTACTAGGGTAGATGTATGGTGGGACTGGCATTGACGCACAGCCCAATTAGTAGTGGAGTGTTGGTCACGATTCGAGGACAGGTAAGAATTAAGTAAGAAAATAAACAAAAACGCGAAAAAAATTCACTCTGATTTTTGGATAGTTGGGTCGTGACATGTCTATCTGCTCTGAGGCGTTTTTAATCTCTCACTCTTAACTAAACATCCTCAGAGACTTATTATCCAAAGTCAATAATGATTCTATCTGTCACCCATTTTTTCTTATCCAATTTGGGGAACAACCCCTACAGCCATACACTGCCTCATATCTTGTTATCCCGATACTCAACTGCCAACTGTCGTTATTGACGACTTCAATTTGTGACAACTGATCATTCCAGGAGCTTATAAAATTAAGGGCACATGCTTTCATCGGATCCTCCAGAACTTGTACAGTCCTCTCTGACTGACCATCTGTCTGAGGACGAAAAGCTGTGCTAATACTCAGTCGGGTTCCCATAGCTTCCTAAAAATATCCTCAGAGGTGGGAAATGAAGCGGGAATCCCTATATGATACCATGCTCACTGGAACGTTACTTAATGTTCCACAATCTTCCTTACACATAAATCCTCATATATACTCTGAGTATTTGGGGATTTCATAACCAAAAGGTGGGTAGACTTAGTCACTCTATCGACTATCATCCGAATAGCCTCGTAATTCACCTGGGTCCTCTGTAACCCATCACGACATTCATGGAGACTTGCTCTCATTTTTCGTGCCGTGTCGATATAGGTAGGTGCTGCAATAACTCTGCAGACTTTTAATACTCTACCTTATTCTACTGCCATACTCGGCACCTTTCCACAATCTCTACCTTGTCACTTTTCACATCTGACCACCCATACCCTTTTCAAATATTTTATATATTTTTATTACCTTCCGTATGCACTGTATATCCCGAAGAGTGAGCTTCTGACAATATTATTATCTCATCAACTGTGGTCCTGGGGAGCACTTATACTGTCTCTGAACCTCTCTGTAAATCATTATCATACTCTGTGAACTCTGTCACTGTGCCCTTCTGAATCTGGCCCAAACTATCGACATCATGCCGATCATCACACTAAGCCTGTCAAATCCGGGCACTCTCATCCGGTTCTAATCTCAGGCTAGCTGTCACACAATCACTGTCATCATCAGAAGGGATCACATCACTACTGAGGTTCACAACTGCTCTAGCAGGTCACGCTCCCTGACCATCATATGTGGTACCATCCCAAGGCTCTAATACTCAAGGCATCAGCCATCACATTAGCCTTTCATGGGTGGTACAATTTTCACAAATCAAAATCTCTCAGAAGCTCTAACCCACTATGTATTCTCATATTCTACTCTATTTGTGAAAACAGATACTCGGGGCTTTATGATTAGTGCATATCCACAATTTCTCACCATATACATAGTAGTACCATATCCTCGGTACAAATACTGTTGCCAACTTTAAATCATGGGACAGATAGTTTATTTCGTGATCAAGGAGTTGTCTGACTCCAAAATTGACTATCTTCCCATTATACATCAATACACAGCTCATCCTGATTTGAGGTATCCATACTCATTGAAAACCTCTTGAGCTGTTGGGTATGGTGAAAGTAATCATGGTGGTCAGTTCATACTTCACTACACCGAAATTTATGTCACATCTATTATCTTATTATCATCGCATTCCAAGACCACGTTTTCTTAGTTAAACATGTCAACCAAGTAGACCATATTGAGAACTCGCAACAACCATCTGTAAAAGTAATTTCCCAATTGTTGCTTATAAATCACCCTAGACTTTAACTACACCCAACATATCATCGATAATGATGATTACAAATCGGTTTAATCCTTGACTTATTTACGCATAAGCGTATAAGATATTTCAAAATCGCTTACATTTTCAGGTACTAACCTGCTTCATTTCCTTTTCTTATCTTAACGACTCTTATTAAATTTTTACTATGTTAACCTTTACGATTCGTCGAATTTTAATATTCTTATCGTCTTAGTAAGGGTATCCTAATGCTAAAGGTATTTATTATGACGATCGATTTCACGTTATAGCTTATATATATATACTTTTAGACACTGTCAAGTCTTCAGGCGGGGAGGTATTTTGAAATACCTTTATTAACCTTTAGACTTAACCACAACTACGTTATATCTCAGTCTATGTGGTCACAATTTATATTCGCTACTAATTGCTTAACCTCAATTACTTCGCATATTAAGGGTATTCCTTACCTAGCATATATCTCTTACTCCAATACATCTTGTATTTGGGATCAAAACACATCTCCTTCGTATATCAATCATGACAAAACTCTTGTCATTATTCATTCCGTGAGTACAATCCTTTACTCCTTTAATTTCAACTGTTACACCCGTTTTTATTAACTTAAAATCTCTATATCCATATTCCGTTAATTAATCCTCCTCTATTGGGTACTCATTTATCAGTATTGTGCCCAATGATGTAGGCATTCATGCCTTTTACTCACTTATATGCGAATGAAGGCGGTATGAATAAATGTGTGGCACCAGGATTAATGAACATATGTACTTCATTATTCATAACAAGTGTGGCACCATGAAACATCAATAGTGTCCTGGTCCAAGACATTCTCTCGCCTTCGTCCAACAACCTACTTTCCTTTTTCTCTTCGGCTGTGGCCTCCCTTTTTCGTTGCAGCTATACCAATGAAGTTTTTCTCTGTCTCTTTACTTATCTATGGGGCAATCTCGCCCAACTCTATGTAATCAAAATCAATGGTCCGTCTTACCACACTTAACGGCCATTTTCATCAATACAGTGTAGGTATAGACCCTTCTTTCATGGTATCCACCACACATCTCACACTGCTTACAGTACTTACACTGCTACACCGCTTCGTAGCAGGTCGGGGTCCTCCAATCACAATGCCCCTCAACAGTGCCAAAATTGGATGCACTGGGGCCTTACCAATTATCTTACTCCATGACTCGTCAAATTAAATCTTTTACCAATTACCATTTTCCCATTTTAACATCTTTGTCATTTCTCGATTCTCTTTTTTGTCTCTATTTTAGCCCTCACTACCTTTCCCAATCTCAGAGGCGTGCAATTCATGTTCTTATTTACCTAACTGTAAATCTGCGCACTGCCTCGGTATAAGTAATATCTCACGGGCCAATCGGACTCTAATTGAAAATCTGAGCCCTTCCATAAACTTTTAGACATCTCGACTGTCACTGTTCATAGTGTCGAGGTAAATTCTGCCAAAGAATATAACTAAGTTTCATACTCATAATTAATTTAGTATTCCTGGGCAGTGTAAGAGATTTTTCCTTTAAATCATGTCCGAAATATTCTATCACCGGAATACATCCATAAACATTTCTCATATCAACTCTTAAGATGGGTCGAGCGGGTTTCCACTAATGCTCCGCTGCGCCCTCTGATCTTATGTCTACTCTGAGCAATTTGCTCCTCAAAATAATCTCCACACTTCGCTCCAACCTCGCGAAGAGTGTCTCAATACTGTCCGATCCCTCTGTCGGACTCAGTGGGGCGTGTTCAACATTAGCCTCCATTTCAATCTCATCCCAATTCTCATGGGTCAGCTCAGCAAGACTTAGCAGACTCAGGTCTACCTCTACGACTTCTACCTCGTGCACTATCTCATCTAACGCGACTCATATTAGGCATTCCTGCATTCTTAACCATTTCTTAGTCAAAACCCATCTCGATATACACTATTGTATCTAACCAAGCACAGTAACATGGGGATGTAATTTCCTAATTACTGGCACTGACACACATCAGACCAATTGTGCTCTGATACCACCTTTATATGTCACGACCCAAACTACCAAAATATCAGAGTTAATTTTTCGCGCTTTGTTATTTTTATTACTTAAATTCTTACCTGTCTTCTGATCGTGACCACACTCCTCTAACAAATTGGGCTGTGCGTCAATGCCAGTCCCACCATTCAATTACCATCTAACTTATTTCTTCTCCAGTCATTTATAATTGTTTACATTATTTATACATCCCCTAAAGTTACTTACAAACATGTTACTGTGCTATACTTATGTAGATACAATATGTACAAGTATATATACCTTATGTTGATGGGCAGCAGCGGTTATCCAGAATGCAGTACTGAGTCGCCTCAACTTCAACTGGAGATTATCTGTGGGAGAAAATGAAAGGGGTGAGCACATCAAGCTCAGTAAGGCAATCCTACGAACAAGTAGGTAACCATACTACCTACATGAACGTGGTGCCATGCATAAACCACCCTTTCTCCACACATTTTAAAACAAATGAAATGAGCTTATGATGTTATGTAAATCGAGTTTGCACGAAAAATTCAACATGCAATTATTTTAAATCATTTCTTTCTCTTTAAAAATTTCACAATAAAGTCAAGACTCGACCCCTCCTTCGGGTGATCCTGACTCACACAAAATCATGAAAATTGAGTTTCTCGAAAGCATCGATATCCGAAAACATATGTATATATATATACAAGATACGAGACTAGGCAATAACTATATATCGGTAATAACCAGGACTGACCATATGTGTCCTCGTGAGTCCCTCTAGCTTCACGGATCCCAGTGTGCGAGGTCTCACCCTGATCGAAAATCGCCCGGGAGGTGGGTCAATCCAACCCGTCAGTCTTATCCGATCTCACGCATCCGAAGATGCCGTATCCAAAGATACCCCGTATCACAAAGATACCGTATCATAAAGATACCCCGTATCACAAAGATACCGTATCCGAAGATACCCCACGGTACATCGTACTCCATGCTACTTGCACGGTACATCGTACTCCATGGACCCATATCACTCTAGGTACTCCAGCCCAAATGGCCTGCTTCCCACAGAGAGGTTTTGTTTCTTAATACTCATTGCCATGTCTCAAAACGCACGTGCGAGCCTATTAAATCGGTGACACACAGTCTACCCGATGCTCCAAGCACGGCTCATCGTATGTTCTCATAAAAATCAGTGCGAGCGATGCTCAGCACTCTCATCAAATCAAGTAAAATTGGCAGAGCCCGCTTTACATCTCCACAGGGCCGCCAACCTCATCCCTCACTCTCACCCTACTTAAGAGGTCTTTTGAGCCTGTTGAGCCTTTTGGCTGACTCCAAGGGCAGACAGCGCTACTCCACAAATCCAGTAAAACTAGTGCGAGTTAGGCTCAGCACTCTGTATATAAATCATATGAAAATCTTATAAAATCTGGTGCGAGTTAAACTCCACCACCCTGTCTTGAAAATCATGTAAGAATATGGTGCGAGTTAGACTCTAGCACCGTGTCACGAAAAAGCATGTGAAATCTGGTGCGAGTTATACTCTAGCACCTATGCATGTAAAACTCTAGTGCGAGCTCTCGCTCCAGCACTAATGCATGCATCACACAAATCAAACATCGTGCGAGCTGAGCTCTAGCACGTCATATGTAAATAAAAACACGTAGGCGGCTCGGTTATCTCCAAATAGTTTTCACAGAAATTACATCGTTAAAGGTATGCAATGCTATGCATTTTTTCTTTAAAAGTGAGCCAGCCTACTCATGCATGTGTTAAAATACCTCCAGAATGAGCAGGAACCTTTTGTTCTTGCTCCTCCCAATTTTTCCTAAATTTATAGATTTTACCCTTAACAAGGGTATTTTAGTAATTTGCCCATTCGGGGCACTAAAATTATTATTCGACCTCTAGACCCTTCAGATAAATTTTAAAAGACTGCATATGACTTGAAATTTCATAAAATTATCTCTAGCAGTCCGTAGAATTCCCTTACCTTATTTTCCTGTCGAGTCTGACCTTTTCTTTTCCACATGTTGACTCGTCGCGCAGTCCGATAAGCTCCCAATCAAATGCCCGAAACTGCGTATTAATATTTCTTAGGTCAGATATCATACAATTTAATCGTATTTAATACTTTCTGGGCTTAATTTAAATCGTTGGGTCCATTTACCCCTATTGGGCCCGATTGCACCTTATGGGCTTAATCGACCTTAAGCCCGTTTTCCACTAAATTCTCACTTTATCGAGGCCTATTGGGCTCATTGGGCCCACCAATAATTTATTGGGCCTCGTTCTAATTCTCGAATAGCTAAATCGATTATTTACGACAATTTATCTAAATTTCCATAATTTAATTCAATTTATGCGGAAATCAAATCAATATCACGCATAACGAGGTAATTATCGTAAATAAGGGTTACTTACCCGAGATTCCATGCTAGTCCATAAATCGAGGCTATCTCGAGCTCTTGTTGGATGCCAATTGTCGAGCTACATAATTTCACAATTTTTCGGGTAAGTTTCTAGTCGAAAATTAATTAAGTAAAATATTCTAAAATTTAAATCGGTCAATTTGACCGCTTATCGACTTACCCGAAGCTCGATTGCATCGCTGGAACTTTCCCCAATTTTTTTCTCTTTTTCTTTTTCCCTTTTTCTTCCTTTTTTTCCTCTCTTTTTGGCTGAACAGGTTCAGTCCGATTCGGACCGGTTCAGACCGCCGGTTTGATCGGTTCACCACCGGTTCACCACCTTACCGGTCGGTTCTCCGTTCGTTTCCACCGCCAGTGGCTCCGTGAGGTTGTCCGCATCTCGAATTTGCCTTCGGTTTCGGTCGAGGTCGCCGGAACGCCGCCGGTCCGGCTCTTCTCCCTCGGCCGTCGGACCCATTTTCCTTTTTCGTCGTTTTCGGTGCCGTCCGTCGGTTTCGGTGGCTACCACCACCACCAATCGCATCGTCTGGGCCTGGGGAGTCCTCGGCTGGGTTCGGGGTCGGCCAGATCGACGCCGTTCGCCGCCGATCAGAACTCTTTCTCCCGCGGCTTCTCTCCCCCAATTCGTCGATCTCCGGCGTCGGTAGGCTGCACCGTCGGTACCATCGTGCCCACCGGACGTCGCTCTACGTTTTTCGACCCTCGTCTGGGCTCAACGGTCGTCGGTGGCTCACCGGTCTTCAGCCTCCGTTTGCTTCGTTTTCTGTTCTGCTTTCTCCTTCTCTCTCCCCGATTGGTTTTTTCAGATTTTTTTTTCAATTTCTTTAATTTATTTTTATATATTAATTTATTTATTATCTATTTTTATTTTATTTATTTATATTATATTTTAATCATTAAAATATATTAAAATACCCAAAATATCACTTAAAATTATTATTTTATTCTAAATCAAATAATTTAATTTTATTTAATTCATTTTAATCCTTTTTCGGGTATAATTTCTCTGTATTTTCGAGATAATGTCCCGAATGACTTTTCGATATATTTTTCGATTATTTTCGGGATTATTTTTCCGAACTAAAAATTCCAATTAATCCCGATTAATTTCAATAAATTAATATCTTGATCAATTTAACCCAAAATAAATTTATTTCATCTTTATTGATCAAGATTTCTCAAATCCATATTTTTAATTAAATTTTCTTATCGAAATTATACCGACCTTTGATCTTTTGACCATTTTGCCCTTACACATATTCGGAATTAATTTAACCCGACTTCCTTCATACTTCCCCCATCTTTTCTTATTTAATTTCCGTATTTTAATTAAATTCGGGTCTTACAGGAGGTGGGTCATCCTACCTGCCAGAACAGCATAACACCAGGATTGTGAGGGTAAGGCTTGCTTCCTCGTGGCTAATGCCACTCCACTCCAACAATCCCCACAGTACAGCGTACTCCGCATGACATAAACGGTACAACGTACTCCGTGAACCCAAGCTCAGTCAGGGGTGCCTGCAATAGGTCTTATCCACCCATATCATCTCTGTCTCAGTATGCACGTGTGAGCATATCATCTCACTGGGACACACAGTCTACAGAAGGCTCCAACACGGCTATATGAATGTCATATAAATCCCTGTGCGAACGAAGCTCAAGCACGGCTCCATGCATATTCATGATATTAGAAAATCTTGTGCAAGCGAAGCTCTAGCACGATTTCATAGAAATCAATGAAATCTGCATATGAGCAGTGCTCCAGTACGACTTAAAATAATTATAAATTCAAGTAAAATCCACGTACGAGAAATGCTCTAGTACAGATATGTATAAAAACTCTGTGAAAATCTTGTACAAGAAAAACTCCAGTACGGCTTTAAAATGAGTTATAAGACCATATAAAACTTTGTACGAGCAATGCTCCAGCACAAATGAATGCTCAAGTAAATCAAATCTCGTGCGAGTTACACTTCAGCACAGCTTTATGCATAAATACATCAAATCTCGTGCGAGTTACACTCCAGCATGACTTTTATGCAATATCATATCAAAACTCGATGCGAGCTAAGCTCCAGCATCTCTCATGCATGTCAAATCATTAAAAGTAGTGTGAGCAATCGCACTATCACCTTTTTATGCAAATACAGTCAAAACAAATTAGAACAGTCAAAACATGTCAAAACAGAGTGCGAGCTAGGCTCCAGCACTTCTCATGCAGTTCATAAGAATAAAAATCAATTCGAGCAACCGCTCTAGCACATTTCATGCATATGATGTCACACAAGTCGGTGTGAGCAACCGCTCAAGCACATTTTTGCACACTCACAAACGCAGATATAGTGCGAGCTATACGCCAGCACTATCTGTTTCTATATAAATTTGATAGTTGGCCCGTTTTCCAAAAAAATTTCATTTAAATATAAATAACACCTACGTAGTGTTATCTTGTGAAATTTAAACAATTACTGGCCAATTTATCGATTTTCTTTGAATAAAATCCCTTAATTCAAAAAATTCCTTAAATCATGCATGTCATGCTTTCACCATCCTTATGTGAACTTCCCTCAATAGGGGTAAAATAGTCGTTTTAACTATTTCGATCCTTAAAATCATTTAAACCACCTTTAGGATCATTATACAATAACCGTGTATACATACATAATCAGTGTATACAAAAATTATTAAAATACGCGTAGTTACCTCTAGCTACTCACACAATTCCCTTACCTAATTTTTCTGTACAGTCTGCCTTTTCCACTAATGACTCGTCATGCAATCCGATTTGCTCCGAATCCAATCTCCGAAACTGCGGATACATATTCATCAGGTCAAATACAATACAATTAACTGTATTTCATATTTTTTGGGCTAAATTTTTAATCATTGGGCCCGTTTACCCATATTGGGCCTGATTGCACCATAATGAGCCTTAATCGGCCTTAAGCCCGTTTTTCACTGACTATTCACATTATCGAGGCCTATTGGGCTCACTAGGCCCATCAATATTTATTTAGCCTTGTTCTAAATTCTCGGATATCTCAATTTAGTATTTACGACAATTTATCTCAATTTTCAGAATTTAATCCATTTTATGCGAAAATTAAATCCGTAATTTATCTAACACGTATAACGATGCAAATTGTCATAAATAAAGGTTACTTACCCGAGATTCCATGATAGTAAGCAAATCGAGGCTATCTCGAGCCCTCGATTGACGTCAATTATTGAGTTACACAATTTAAATATTTTTTCAGGTAAATTTTCAGTCGAATATTAATCAAATTAAATATTTTAAAATTTAAATCGATCAATTTGACTGCTTATCAACTTACCCGTAGCTCGATTGCATCACTGAAATTTTCTCAAAATTTTCCTCTTTTTCTTTTTTTCCTTTTTCTTCCCTTTTTTCATTTTCTTTTTGGCTGAACCGGTCTAGTCCGGTTCAACCCGGTTCAGACCGGCTCGGTCCAGCAGTTCAGTCTGATTTGGTCTAGCGGTTCAGCCTGGTTCGATAACATTTGGTCGTTCCGGTGCCGTCCGACCGATTCTCAGGCCGTTTCAGGTGCCAATCGGCGCGCCATCGCCTGGTCTTCCAAAATCAGGCCTCGGGTTGGACCAAATCGACGTCGATGGCCGCCGATCGAAGTTTCTTCCCTGCAGCCACTCCCTTCATTTTCGGTATTCTCTGTCGTTCTCGACGCACGTGCCAGTGCCTGGTGGTTCCCACGAGGCTCGTCGCCCTCGCCTGGGGTCCTTGGCCACCGGTGGTAGCTCGTCCGATGATTCCTCTTTCCTCGGTCTCGGGTTCTTCAGGCTTCTTTCTTTCTTTCGCGTTTTTTGTTTCTTTCTTCTTCTTTTTTTACTTATTTTATTTTATAAATAAATTTTATTATTATTTTATTTTTAATAATATTTTAATCAATTAAAATATTATTAAAATCTAAAAATATCTCAAAAAATTTATATTTTATTCATTTAATCCTAAATGAATTTCTCGATCTTATCTCGGCTTTTCGGTATATTTTTCGATTATTTTCGGGATTATTTTTCGAAGTGAAAATTTTGAAAATATTAAATAAATTTATATTTTGATCAATTTAACCTGAAATTTAATTATTTCTTCGCTATTGATCAAGATTTCTCAATCCCATATTTTTAATTAATTTTTTCTTGTCGAATTTATACCGACTTTTAGTCTTTTGATCGTTTTACCCTTGCACGTGTTTGGGAATTCCATTTCAATCCTTTTGCATTTTTAAATGCACTCAAAAATTTCTATTCATTCCCTTTTTGCTCTTACGATAAAATCGGGTCTTACATCAGCTGTAGACCTGACCTGTCGTGCTTGCTTCAAATGTGCCGAGCTTCCATGTTCAGTACATAGCGGCACATGCATCTCAAGCCTAGGCAGCAACTACGTCCAGTGAGAATAGCCACGTAACAACAAATCTCTCACACTTCAGCCCCTACCGAGCAACACGGCTTCTTTACGCAACGTTTAGTAATGTAGCTGTTTCAGTTGCAATGCAATCCGCTGGCCACACACAGCATGTAGTGCACTTACCAATCATGCCATACAGCTACTCCCCAGTGCATAGCAGGCGCAGAATGACTCAATGCAAAATGAAAACAGGATGGAGGATTTTAGCAAACCAAAACTTTCATATAGCCAGTAATGCATGCATTTGCATTAGAAGAAATAAAAAAATATATATACAATAACCAAGAGGGAAGACTCAAGACTCAGTGTCACCTAAGAATGGAAAAAAAGCATGAAGATAATGATAAAAGAAAATTAACAAAACAAAAAATTAATGCACGGAATCTGTCATACACACAGTAAACATAAAATTTGTTTGCAAAAAATCGTAAAACATTGATATCAACTGAGTGTAAATCATTAACCTATAAAACTATACTAATCCTTGTTTAGAACATAACATATTAAAATGGTAACTTAAAATAGAAAATCAATACAAAGCAGTAAAAGAATTAAACTGAAACAACAACCACAACAGAGGCAAGATATAGACTAAGGGGAGAGCTCATTTTTTGTCGCCGGCAGCTGTCTAATGGATCTAACATTGTCCTAACCTCCTTAACGTGTTTCTAACCTAACCCAAGCCCATCCAGCAGTGATCAAACTGAACCAGCATGAGCAAAACAAAATCGGGAATGCAAGAAAGTGAAACAGGATAAAAGCAATGCTTGTGGGAAGAATGAGCTTGTGTGTCTTCACCAACCTTCTCCAGCAGCTTCAAGGTATTCCTTACACCTCTCTATCCCAATGGGACACCTTCCAATAGTAGCCTAGATTGAAACAAACTAGCAAATAACCACAAAACCAGCTATCAAACCATAAACAAACACAAGTAAACCAAAACCGAGAAGGAACATTGCTCTCTCGCAAAACTAAGATTCTTCCTTTCTAATCCTAATTAAAGCAAGATGATAACATCCTAAACAACTAGTAAGCTAAGGAAAGTAATAGAAGAAAGGCATGAAAAGAATGGCATGAGAAAGGGTGAAGATGAAGCTACTGTCACCAAGCTCCAACTTCCCGAATGCACAGTAACAGAATTGGAAAAACAAAGTAGTAAATGAAACTCGTAAAAACAGAAGTAACGCTTTTCATTAAAGAAGCTTAAATGTGCCAAATCAAAAAATAAAAACTTGCAAAACCTAGAAGCAATGGCTGTTATCACCAGCCAACGTGAAGAACAAAAAAAAGCTAAAGAAAAAAAAAAATATATATATATATATATATAACTAAGCTAAAATCCAGCAGCCCACATAAAAAACTTTAACCTTAAAACTCTAAAAAACCACTTCATAAAAATTGTCTCATCTTTCTTTTTTATACACAACAAAATATGGGTACAAAGGGAAATTTCAATCGTCGATGAGTTGGCATTGTTTGGCCACTTGTCTTCACACCATTAGCGTCGAGAGAAGATATTTCCATGTCATTTGTCTTCTAGTCCACTTGGATGTACAAGGTGGCATGGCTTGTGTCTTCCATGAGGTGGCCAAGGTGTCCTTTGATCTTATCCTTTAAAGGTGAATAAAATATGGACACTTGGCGTCACATGTGTCCATAACCTACACGACGAAATGGTAGTGGTCCAATATCCTTTTTAGCTCATTTTCAGTCTATTTTCTACTGAAATGACTGAAATTCATCTAGATTTAATTTATCTGCAAACATGAAAATTTTAATTAAAATGAGGGGATAATTAATAAAATAATACGGGGATTAAAATATTTAATTAAGAAATTAATATAAATAATTTTATTTTAATGGAATTATCACACCCCAAACTTGAGCTTTTGCTTGTCCTCAAGCAAAACAAAATAAATGTAAAAACTGACAAGTACCAAACATATTGATTTTCACATAATTATCCTTAAAGAAAAATTACAAACTTTGATATCAAAGATTCACAATTATAAGTCCAACACACTGAATCATTCAATCATAAGTCTTAACCCAAATTGGACTCTTATGTGTGTGTGAAAATGTCAAAGCCACTTCACAGTATATTACCCAGATCACATTATGCAAACATAGAAATACAAAGTCAATGACAAGTGATCATTTCCATAAGTTTGCTTTTTGCCTCTCTCTCCACTAATGTAGTCACACTTAACCAAAGATCAATAGGACTTCATTTAGCTTGTAATGTGAGGCCAAGGCTAAGATATGATAAAGTCATTTTAGGTTTAATTATCCCTCAACATGCATTACTTCTAGGATCTTTGATGTAAGAGCTCATATTTATTCCCCCAATCTTATTTATTTCACTAAACATTTTTATTATATTTTTGTCTTTTTCTGATTCTTCTTTCCTCTTTTTTTTTTTGATATGATTTTTTGATTTTTTGTAATATCACTATCACCTATAACCCATATGTACATAGCTCAAAATATATCCTAGTGAAATTACAAGCTTTTGAGGTAAGGGATAGGAAAAAAATGCTTTAGATAAGGAAAAATGTGGAAGTGCATTTACAGTGAAAAGTTTATTTGGCCCAGATGGGTGACTAGGGGTAAAATATGTACAAGGACGACTGGAAAGGCTCAAACGATCCAATGATGGCCTAAATCATTTCCCTAATTAAGTGTAATCTAATATTTCACCTCGAGATAAGATCAAATAAATTCTAGAATATGATGCACAAAATCAACTAAACAAATGCAATCCTATGTCGACATAAGGTTTCTTTAAATAAGTATACAAATTCATGACATGACATGTGCATAAAATGAAGAACTCACAATCAGAATTAAGACAAATTCAAGAATTCAACTTCATGCTTTTCCTACAATCATGCTTATTATTCAATCAAAGTCAGACTAAATCATAGGGTTATATCATCGGAATATGGAAAAAACCACATGTTAAGTACTAAATCAAACAATGTAAGCTCATATCATCGGAATGAGGGAGCTTGCGGTAGCGAAGGTATTATGGCTATGTTACTCAGCCAGCAAGGCTCCAACAGTAGTAGCTAGAACCACCTTGGAAGGCCTCTCACGTAGCCAAAATAGCTAGGAAGAATACTCTTTAACCTAAAACAAATCCTGAAATAGAAACGAAAAGAATCAAACTGAAGCAAGCAATAGAAAAACATATGAAACAATGCAGAGAAAGTAAAATCGAGAAGAGTTGGCTGCATCACTTTGCACTGAACTCCATGCTGTCCTCCACCAACTAACACCAACCAACTTTACCGCAACTCACGCACACAGCAGCAAGGGGTAGAACAGAATAGTAAAGAAGGAGCTTGAAGAATTAACAATATAGAATAAGAAATAAAATAAAACAAAAGCGTAAGTTGTTAACTTATAAGCTTAAAGTTGTCAATATAAAATAGAAAATGTAAAATGGAATGAAACCAAGAGCCAAAGAAAAAAATGAAAAGTAGCTAAAACCATAAAATAGAGTAGAACAATGGAAAATGAAGGTTGCGAGTATGAGACAGTAACACCAGCAAGGATAGACTCACAAAGAAGCAATAAGATCAAACTAGAGCAGACAACCATGAGTTCTTGCCACCAAACATCCTAGCACCACACGCTTCTACCCCTAAGTCACGTCTCATACTTTGCCCTACAACAACCAGCTCCTGAATTAGTCTAGTACATCCACGTCGCCAGCACCTACTTCAGCTGTAGACCTGCCTTGTCCTGCTTGCTTCAGATATGCCGAGCTTCCATGTTCAGCACATAGTTGCACATGCATCTCAAGCCCAAGCAGCAACTATGTCCAGCGATAATAGCCACGCAGCAGCAAAGCTCTCACACTTCAGCCCCTACCGAGCAGCACGTCTTTCTTATGCAATGTTCAGTAATGCAGCTGCTTCAGCTGCATGCAATCCGTTGGCCACGCTCAGCATGTAGGGCACTTACCAATCATGATACATAGCTACTCCCCAGTGCATAGTAGGCGCAGAATGACTCAATGCAAAATGCGAACAACATGGAAGTTTTTAGCAAACCAAAACTTTCATATAGCCAGTAATGTATGCATTTGCATTAGAAGAAATAAAAAATATATATACAATAACCAAGAGGAAGACTCAAGACTCAGTCTACACCTAAGAATGCAACAAAAAGCATGAAGATAATGATAAAAGAAAATTAAAAAAAAAATTAATGCACGGAATCTGTCATACACATAGTAAACATAAAATCTGTTTGCAAAAAATCGTAAAACATTGATATCAACTGAGTGTAAATCATTAACCTATAACACTATACTAATCCTTGTTCATAATATATCATATTAAAATGGTAACTTAAAACAAGAAATTAATACAAAGCAGTAAAAGAATTAAACCGAAACAATAACCACAACAGAGGTAAGATATTGACTCAGGGGATAGCTCATTTTGGTCGTCGACAGCTGTCCAATGGATCTAACATTGTCCTAACTTCCTTAATATGTTTATAAACTAACCCAAGCACATCCAGTACTGATCAAACCGAACCAACATGAGTAAAACAAAATCGAGAATGCAGGAAAGTGAAACAGGATAAAAGCAATGCTTGTGGGAAGAACGAGCTTGTGTGTCTTCACCAACCTTCTCCAACAACTTCAAGGTATTCCTTACAGCCTCTTTCTCCCAGTGAGACACCTTTCGGCAGCAGCTTAGATTGAAACAAACTAGCATATAACCACAAAACCAGCTATCAAACCATAAACAAACACAAGTAAACCAAAACCGAGAAGGAACATTACTCTCTCGCAAAAACAAGATTCTTCCTTTCTAATCCTAATTGAAGCAAGATGATAAAATCCTAAACAACTAGTAAGCTAAGGAAAACAATAGAAGAAAGGCATGAAGAATGGCATGATAAAAGGTGAAGATGAAGCTATTGTCACCAAGCTCCAACTTCCCGAATGCACAATAACAAGAAATGGAAAAACAGATTAGTAAATGAAACTCGTAAAAATAGAAGTAAAGCTTCTCATTAAAGAAGCTTAAATATGCCAAATTAAAGGGAAAAACTTGCAAAACTTAGAAACAATGGCTGCTGTCACCAGCCAACGTGAAGAACCAAAAAAAACTAAAGAAAAAAAATATAACTAACCTAAAACCTAGAAGTCCACATAAAAAAACTTTAACCTTAAAACTCTAAAAAACTACTTCGTAAAAATTGTCTCATTTTTTTCTTTTTATATACATCAAAATGAAGGTACAAAGGGAAAATTCAATCCTAGATGAGTTGGCATTGTTTTGCCACTTGTCTTCACACCATTAGCTTCTAGAGAAGATATTTCCATGTCATTTGTCTTCTTGTCCACTTGGATGTGTAAGGTGGCATGGCTTATGTCTTCCATGAGGTGGCTAATGTGTCCTTTCATCTTATCCTTTAAAGGTGAATAAAATATGGACACTTGGTGTCACATGTGTCCAGAAGAATGGTGACTCAAGCTACACGACGAAATGGTAGTGGTCTAATCTCCTTTTTAGCTCATTTTCAGTCTATTTTCTACTGAAATGACTGAAATTCATCTAGATTTAATTTATCTGCAAATATGAGAATTTTAATTAAAATGAGGGAATAATTAATAAAATAATACGGGGATTAAAATAGTTAATTAAGAAATTAAATATATATAATTTTATTTTAATAGAATTATCACACCCCCAAACTTGAGCTTTTGCTTCTCCTCAAGCAAAACAAAATAAATGTAGGAACTGATAAGTACCAAACATATTGATTTTCCCACTATTATGCTCAAAGAAAAAATACTGATATCAAAGGTTCACAATTATAAGTCCAATACACAGAATCATTTAATCATAAGTCTTAACCTAAATTGGACTCCTTATGTGTGTGTGAAAATGTCAAAGCCACTTCACAGTACATTACCCAGATCACATTATGCAAACACAGTAAATGCAAAGTCAATGAAAAGTGATCATTCCAATAAGTTTGCTTTTCACTTCTCTCTCCACTAATGTAGTCACACTTAACCACAGATCAATAGGACTTCATTCAGCTTGTAATGTGAGGCCAAGGCTAAGGTATGATAAAGTCGTTTTAGGTTTAATTACCTCTCAACATGCATTACTTCTAGGATCTTTGATGTAAGAGCTCATATTTATTTCCCCAAACTTATTTATTTTGCTAAACATTTTTATTCTATTTTTGTATTTTTTTTATTCTTCTTTCCTCTTTTTTTTCTATTTGATTTTTTAAAATTTTGTTTCAATATCACTATCACCTATAACCCATATGTACATAGCTAAAAATATATCCTAGTGAAATTACACGCTTTCAGGGTAAGGGATAGGAAAATAGTGCTTAAGGAAAAATGTGCATGCGCATTTACAGAGAAAACCTTATTTGACCCAGATGGGTGATTAGGGGTAAAATATGTACAAGGACGGTTGGAAAGGCTCGAATGATTCAAAGATGGCCTAACTCATTTCCCTAATTAAGTGTGATCTAATATTTCACCTCGAGATAAGATCAAACGAATTCTAGAATATGATGCTCAAAATCAACTGAACAAATGCAATCCTATGTCGACATAAGCTTTCTCTAAATAAGTACACAGATTCGTGACATGACATGTGCATAAAATAAGGAAATCACAATCAGAATCAAGACAAATTCAAGAATTCCTACAATCATGCTTCTTATTTAATCAAAGTCAGAATAAATCATGAGGTTATATCGGAATATGGCAAAAGCCACATGCTAAGTACTAAATCAAACAATATAAGCTCATGTTTTCGTAAAAGTTTACAATTCTGCCTAAAATTTTTCAAAATTGCTCAAGTGAATCCCCTCCCCAAAACTTAAAGTGCACAGTGGCCTCAGTGTCCAGATAATATAAGAATTGAATTTCAACAATAGAATACTCCCTTATCTGATGATGAAGAACATGCGAAGCTTGATGAGAGCATGCTGCTGCAAAGGCTATCTATACAAGAAACAAAGAAAGAAATAGCAGAAAAGAGAAAAGAACTGTACAAACAGTGAAAAGAAAAATAAAGCAATATGAAATGAAGTAAAGCTAAGTAGCAGGATCAGAAGCAGGAGGATCAGCCAAAGTGGTAACAGAATGCTGACGGTCAAATCCACCACCAAAATAGTGCTTAAGTCTACACCCATTAACTTTAAATGGTTGTTTCAGGGTCTCATCAATGATCTCAATGGCTCAATGAGGGAATACTTGTGTAATGGTGAATAGTCCAATCCACCTAGACTTAAGCTTTCCAGGAAACAACTTCAAGCGATAATTGAAAGGAAGTACTTGCTGGCCTGGCTCAAAGTGTCTCTCCTTTATTTCCTATCATGCTATCACTTAGTCTTTTCCTTGTCTTGGCATTCTCATATGCATGTAACCTAAACTCATCTAACTGATTAAGTAATAGCAGCCTCTTCTCCCCTACTGCGTCTAAATTGAAATTCAAGTTCTTAAGGGCCCAATAGGCATTATGCTCAAGCTCCACTAGCAAATGACAGGCCTTACCATAAATAAGTTGATAAGGGGACATCCCTATAAGTGTTTTGAAGGCTGTTCTATAGGCCTAAAGTGCATCATCTAACCTAATGGACCAATCCTTCATACTTGGATTCACTCTTTTCTCTAATATCCCCTTAATCTCCCTATTGGATAACTCTACCTGACCACTAGTCTGTGGGTGATAAGCAGTGACTACATTATGTTTGACCCAATATTTCGTTAAAAACCCATTAAAACTCTTGTTGCAAAAATGGGATCCTCCATCACTAATAATGGCTCTGAGTGTGCCAAATCTTGTAAAAATATTATTCTTCAAAAACCTTATCATCACTTTGGCATCATTAGTTGGTAAAACCATTGCTTCAACCTATTTTGACACATAATCTACGACCACCAAAATGTAGAGATTGCCATAAGAAGGAACAAAAGGTCCCATGAAGTCTATACCCCAAACATCAAAAAGCTCTACTTCCAAAATATTAGTCAGAGACATCTCATTTTTTTTTGGAAATATTACCTACCCTCTGACATCTATCACATTTCATTGTAAAGTAGTGGGAATACTTAAACAAGGTAGGCCAATAATATCCAGTTTGTAAAATCTTAGCAGTTATCCTTTCTCCTCTAAAATGCCCTTCATAATAAGAAGAATGGCAATGTCTAAGTATATCCTCTACTTCTTCCATGGGAACACACCTCCTTAAAACTTGATCTTTACATTGCTTATACAGAGAAGGCTCATCCCACATATAATACTTGACATCACTCAAAAACTTCTTCTTTTGTTGGGTAGTCAAATCTGGTGGCATCACATTGCTCACCAAATAATTCACAAAATCAGCATACCAGGGTAAACTAGAGTGCCCAAGAGCAAATAATTGCTTATCAAGAAAGGACTCATTAATTACTATACCATCTTCTTTAAGTCCACTCTCCAATCTAGATAAATGGCCAGCGACCTGATTCTCTGTCCCTTTCCTATCCCTAATCTCCAAGTAAAACTCCTGTAGCAGGAGGATCCATCTAATCAATCTAGGCTTTGCAACCTTATTGGAGACTAAGTACTTAATGGCAACATGATCAGTATATACTACCACCTTAGTGCTAATGAGATATGAGTGAAACTTATCAAAAGCAAACACTACAGCCAACAACTCCTTCTCGGTAGTGGCTTAGTTCAATTGGGCTTCATTCTTAGTCTTACTTACATAATAAATAGCATAAAAGACTCTTCCTTTTCTTTGTCCAAGTACAACCCCAACTACATAATCACTTGCATCACACATCAGCTCAACAGGTAAACTCTAATCCGGAGCTATGATTACAAGAGCTGTAACTAACTTCTCCTTCAAAGTCTTAAATGCTTTTAAGCAACGTTCATCAAAATAGAATGCAGTATCTTTTCCCAAAAGATTACACAAAGGCTTTAAGATTTGAGAAAAGTCCTTTATGAACCTTCTGTAAAATCCTGCATGGCCCAGAAAACTCGTAATTCCCTTAACAAAGGTAGGGGGAGGTAACTTCTTAATGATTTCCACCTTAGCTCTATCCCTTTCGATCCCTCTAGCAGATATCCTGTGCCCAAGCACTATACCTTCCTTAACCAAAAAAGGGCACTTCTCCCAATTAAGCACTAAATTCGTTTCTTCATATCTCTTTAGAACAAGTGCCAAGTTGTTCAAAAGATTAAAGCTATCCCCAAATACAGAAAAATCATCCATGAAGACCTCTAAAAAATCCTCCACCATATCATGAACTATGGCCATCATGCAACGCTGGAACGTAGTAGGTGCATTGCATAGGCCAAAAGGCATCCTCCTAAAAGCAAACGTCCCATAGGGACAGGTGAAGGTGGTCTTTTCTTAGTCCTCTAAGGCTATAGCTATCTAATTGTACTCAGAGTACCAATCCAGTAGGCAGTAGAATTCATGACCAGCAAATCTATGTAGCATCTGGTCAATAAAAGGTAGAGGAAAGTGGTCTTTCCTGGTGGCCTTGTTAAGTTTTCTATAGTCCATACATACTTGCCAACCAGCGACAATCCTAGTGGGTATGAGCTTATTGTTCTCATTCTCAATCATAGTCATTCCTCCTTTCTTAGGAACACATTGAATTGGGCTTACCCAGACACTGTAAAAAATGGGATATATGATCCCAGCATCCAACCACTTAATTATCTCCTTTTTGACCACTTTTTCATTACAAGATTTAGCCTACGCTGGTGCTCTACTGACAACCTATACCCTTCCTCCAACAGTATCTTGTGCATACATATTAAGGGACTAATACCCTTGAGATAAAAAATAGACCAACCTATAGCTTTCTGGTGCTCTCTCAAAACCTGTAGTAATTTCTCCTCTTGATAAATGGAGAGAGCAGCAGACACTATCACTAGCCTAGTGGAAGATTCACCTAGATAAGTATATCTAAGGTGTGAGGGTAAGGGCCTAAGCTCTAAAGCTGGAGGATCACTAGTGGATGGAGAGATATCTAAAGCTGGAGTAGATGAAGTGTCTAAAGTTTCAAACTGGGCAATCTCCACGAGGGGAGTAACCTCTAACAACTGTAAAGCCTCATAAACATCCTCATCATCCTCATTGTATTCTTTAAGATTAACTGATCTCACCAAGGAAGCTTCTAAAGGGTTAAATGAGTATGTCTTAGAGAACTCCTCGGTGATGTCTCTATCTACAATGTTCATCCTAAAACAATCTTGAGAGTCATTAAGGAACCTCAAAGATTTGAAAACATTAAATGTCCCTTCCTTATCTTGAACTCTCATGGTCAATTCCCCCTTCTATACATCAATCAATATCGTACCAGTAGCTAAGAAAGGTTTACGTAGAATGATGGGACTTCCTTATCTTCCTCCATATCCAACACAATAAAGTCTGTAGGGAAAATGAACTTTTCCACCTTAACTAGAACATCCTCAATGATTCACTTCGGATACTTAATACATCTGTCAGCTAACTGAAGGGTCACTGTGGTAGGCTTTACATCTCCTATTTCTAACTTTTTGTATATGGACCAAGGCATAAGATTAATACTAGCTTCTAGATCACATAGGGTTCTACCAAAGAACTGATCTCCTATGGTGCAAGGTATGGTAAAACTACCTGGATCTTGGAGCTTAGGGGGTAATCTCCTCTGACTGATGGTACTTGTCACGACCCAAATTACCTAAAAATCCCTACAAATTTTTCACTTTTTCATTTCCTCATCCGTCGTGAGCAGTTACACTACTAAACAGTTGGGCTATGATTCGGTGTTAGTAACCTCTCACCTATTTACCATTCCATTTTTCATATTCACATTCACATATCAATTTATTTAAACAAAATACATCCCCAATATTAAATCCATATACAGTACTGTGCATCTATATGTTCAGATACGAAATTATACAAATGTGTATACCGGTCTTGCTAAGAAGCAGCGGATAATCGAGATGCGAGACTATTGTCGCTCTCTTCTACTGAATATACCCTGTGGGGTGGAAAATGAAAGGGTGAGCGAAACGTGCTCAGTAAGGCAATAATGTAAGCAGGTAGATAACTATACTATCTACGTGCTGATAATGTCATGATGTAAAAATCGTTTACTTTCGGAGCATAAGGTAAGATTAAAATAATGCCACATGTATGTATATATCATATACAAGAAATCATGAAATCGACATATAAAGCACACATGGAAAATCATCATGTATGACATCTCATGCCCATCACATTAAAACTTATTTATTTCATCATAAACTCTTCACTTAAAAAATCATTTGTTTAATCACAAAACTCATCACTTTGAAACTTATATGTTTCATCATAAATTCATCACATTTAAAACTCATTTATTTCATTATAAAACAACTTCATCGAGGTCAAACCCATCTCTCGGGAATACCTTGATTCATCAAATCACATCTCTTTTAAAAATATAAATCAGGACTACCCCTCCATCGGGTTTGTCCTGGTCTATCCAGACCGTATGATATCATGTGAGGCATGTAGGTTACTATATGAAAAATCGAGGACTATGGCCATACTTTGTCCCTGTGATCCCAGGCTACACGGATCCCGGTGTGCGGGGTATCACAACTGCAACGGGAGGTGGGGTCAAGTCCTACCCATCAGAATATCAAGTAACATCATAGAGTCATCATGACTGCACGGTACAGCGTACTCTGTGTGACATACACGGTACATCGTACTCCGTGGACCCATATCATAGTCTGGGGGTGCTTGCCGTAGGTCTTATCCACCCCAATACTATGTCGATAACCAACCCATGTCTCAAAGTATGCGTGCGAGCATCTCAACTCTCTGTGACACACAGTCTACAGGAGGCTTCCGCACGACTATATGCATGTCAACTCACGTCTACTGCGAGCGAAGCTCTAGCACCACGCTATGCATATCATGATATCTAAAATCTCGTGCGAGCGAAGCTCCAGCACGATTTTGTCACACAAATTTCTCGTACGAGCAATGCTCCAGTACGACTTTTCATGAGAAATAAATCAGTAAACTTGAGTGCGAGTAAGACTCTAGCACTCTTTTTACTCGTGTAAATACGATAGGCGGCTCAATCTTGATAAAATATCTTTTAAAATCATAACCGGTACAAACCGATACCCTTTCGTAAAATTCATGAAATCAACAGCCAACCTATGTGCATATTTGCTTAATTCAAAGCAATATATTCATATAACACGTTAAAAACATGAAATCATGCAATTTACCTGCCTTACTACCCTTTTTGTAAATTTTACTCCTAGGGGCAAAATCGTCTTTTTCCTTTACTCACCTATGCCCCGATTTTCGTAAAATTATTATTATTTCATTACTAGATGCTTTAAGGAATTCTGAACCCTGTAAATACCCTCAAAATACGTATAGGCATCTCTATGCACTTACAAAATTCTCTTACCTCGATTCTCGTCGAGTCTGACCTTTCCTTTTTTCACTGTTGTCTCGTCGCGCAGTCCGATATGCTTCCAATCAAACCTCCGGAACTACGTAATAATATTCCTCAGGTCAGATATTATACAATTTAATTGTATTTCCTATTTTCTGGGCTTAATTTAAATCATTTGGCCCATTTACCCCTATTGGGCCTGATTGCACCTTAATGGGCCTTAATCGGCCTCAAGCCCGTTTTCCACTTAATTTTCACATTATCGAGGCCTATTGGGCTCACTGGGCCCACCAACAATTTATTGGGCCTCGTTCTAACTCTCGAATAGCTAAATTTATTATTTACGACAATTTATCTAAATTTCCATAATTTAATTCAATTTATGCGAAATTTAAATTCATATCACGCATGACGATGTAAATTGTCGTAAATAAGGGTCACTTACCCGAGATTCAAAACTAGTACATGAATCGAAGCTATCTCTAGCTCTCCTTGGATGCCAATTGTCGAGCTACACAATTTCATAAATTTTCGGGTAAATTTTCAGTCGAATAATAATTAAATAAAATATTTCAAAATTCAAATCGGTCAATTTTGACCGCTTATCGACTTACCCGAAGCTCGATTGCATCACTGGAATTTTCTCCAATTTTTTCTCTTTTTCTTTTTCCCTTTTTTTCTTCCTTTTTTCCTCTCTTTTTGGCTGAACCGGTTCAGTTCGGTTCAGACCGGTTCAGACCGTCGGTTCAGCTCGGTGCGATTCGGTTCAGTTTGGTCGGTTCAGTCCAGTTCGGTCGGTTTAATCCTTATTTGCTCATTCCGGCGCCGTACGACCGGTTCCCGGTGTCTCACCACCGCCGTTCGACGCGTCTGCACCTGGGCATCCAAGATCGAGCCTCGGTTGGAGTCGAAACGCAGCCATCGCCGGTGAATTTTTCCTTCTCCCCCGTGGCTGCCACCTCCCGATCCGACGAATTTCGACGGTTTCGTCGGCCAATACCGGTCTCAAAAGAACCGGCTCCTCTTCCCGATCACGCCGGTGCCCGCCGTTCGCCCCCAGCTGCCGTGGATCGTCGGGATCATCTCCGTTTTCCTCGCGGTCTTCTCTTCCTCCGTTCGCTGGACACGGCCATTGTCAGCGCGCGTCACCGGTGCCAATGGCTTCGCCGGCCGCTCCTCTTCCTGTTCGGTCATTCGTCGGAGGGTGATGGTCGCTGGTGGTGGCTGGTCGGTCGGCCACGCGCAGGTCTCCTCGGTTTTTCATTCAATCTTCTCTCTCCCCGATAGTTTTTCAGATTTCCTTTTTTTTATTTAATTTATTTTTTTATTATTATTTATAAATTAGTTTATTATTATTTTATTCATTCAAATAGTCAAAAATATTCAAAAATATCTACAAAATTATTATTTTATTTCAAATAGATTTATTTAATTTTATTTCATTTATTTATTAAATTTTTACCCTTTTTCAGGTATAATTTCTCCGTATTTTTGGTACATTGTCCCGAGTGACTTTTTGATATTTTTAAAATTTCTGGATCTTGATCAATTTAACCCGAAATTGTATTATTTCTTCATTATTGATCAAGATTCTCAAATCCATTATTTTAAATTAAATTTTCTTATCGAATTTATCCCGATTTTTGATCTTTTGACCGTTTTACCCTTGCACGCGTTCGAGATTAATTTAACCTGACTTTCCTTCATGAATACTCACTCATTTCGTATTTTAATTAAATTCAGGTCTTACAACTCTCCCCCACTTAAGGAATTTGGTCCTCCAAATTAGAACCAATTCATATGAGTCCATATACAACTCCGGGTACATCGATCGTATCATACTCTTAAATTCTTATGTGACCTTCTCCGGAGTGTATTACTACCAAAGGACTTTAATTAGGGAGATCATCTTAAACCTCAATACTTTCTCTTTCCTGTTTAATGCCCGAATCAACTTATCAATATACTTATATTTGCATTAAGCTGAACTGTTGGATCTCATATCCTATCACCTATGCTGGATCTGGATAGTATTTTCGAAGCACCAAAAGATGGGACACATTGTGGGTGCCTGTTAATTCAAGTAGAAATGCCACCTACAGGTCTTATCTTCCACTTGTCCAATCTCTCAAAAGATTCCATCCAGCGCAACTCAATTTACTTTCTTCCAAAAGTTCGCTATGTCCTTATTCTCTTAGGACAAGAAATATTTCAACCATACTAATTCACCAAAGGTGAATTCCAATACTTGTCTATCTGTTCTGAGGCGTTCTTAATCTCTCATCCTTAACTAAACATCCTCAGAGACTTATTATCCAAAGTCAAAAATAATTCTATTTGTCACCCACTTTTTCTTATCCAATTTAGGGAACAACCCCTACAGCCATACACTGCTTCATATCTTATTATCCCGATACTCAAGTGACAACTGTCACTATTGGAAACTTCAATTGTAATAACTGATCATCCCAGGAGCATAAAAATCAAGGGCACACGCTTTCATCGGATCCTCCAGAACCTATACAGTCCTCTCTGACTGACCATCTGTCTGAGGATGGAAAGCTGTGCTAATACTCAGTCGGTTTCCCATAGCTTCCTAAAAATATCCTCAGAGGTGGGAAGTGAAGCGGGAATCCCTATATGATACCATGCTCACTGGAACGCTACTTAATGTTCCACAATCTTCCTTACACATGAATCGTTATATACACTTTGAGTATTTGGGGATTTCATAACCAGAAGGTGGGTAGAATTAGTTACTCTATCGACTATCATCCAAATAGACTCGTAATTCACCTGGGTTCTCTGTAACCCATCATAAAATTCATGGAGACTTGCTCACATTTTTCATACCGTGTCGATATAGGTAGAGGCTGCAATAACCTTGCAGACTTTTAATACTCTACCTTATTCTGCTGACATACTCGGCACTTTTCCACAATCTCTACCATGTCTCTTTTCACATCTGACCACCAATACCCTTTTCAGAGATTTCATATATATATTCTTTACTTTTCGTATGCACTGTATATCCCGAAAGTAAGCTTCTGACAATATTACTATCTCATCAACTGTGGTCCTGGGGAGCACTTATACTGTCTCTGAACCTCTCTGTAAATCATTATCATACTCTGTGAACTCTATCACTGTACCCTTTTGAATCTGACCCAAACTATCGACATCATACCGATCATCATGATATGCCTGTCAAATTCGGGCACTCTCATCCGGTTCTAGTCTCAGGCTAGCTGTCATACAATCACTGTCATCATCAGAAGGGATCACATCAATACTGAGGTCCACAACTGCTCAAGCAGCTCACGCTCCCTGACCATCATATGTAATACCATCCCGAGGCTCTTTCTGCTCAAGGCATCAGTCATCACATTAGCCTTTCCTGGGTGGTATAATTTTCACAAATCAAAATCTCTCAGAAGCTCTAACCCACTAGGTATTCTCATATTCGCCTCTTTCTGTGAAAACAGATACGTAGGGCTTTATGATCAGTGCATATCCACAATTCCTCACCATGTACATAATAGTACCATATCCTCGGTACAAACACTACCATTGCCAACTTAAAATCATGAGTCAGATAGTTTATTTCGTGATCAAGGAGTTGTCTAACTCCAAAATTGACTATCTTCCCATTTTACATCAATACACAGCTCATTCATTATTTTGAGTCATTCATACACACTGAAAACCTCTTGAGCTGTTGGGTATGGTGAAATAACCACGGTGGTCAGTTCATACTTCATTACACCACATTCCCGTCACCTCTATCATCTTATTTATCATCTCATTCAAAGACCACGTTTTCTTAGTTAAACGTGTCAACCAAGTAGACCATATTGAGAACTCGTAACAACCCATTTGTAAAAGCCATTTTCCAATTGTTGCTTATAATTTGCCCTGGACTTTAACTACACCCATCATATCATCAATAATGATGATTACAAATCGATTCAGGTAAAGACTTCATCGTAGTCGAGCTCCACTACTTATTTCAATCGTCCATATCCTTGACTTATTTATGCATAAGCGTATTAGATCCTTCAAAATCGCTTACGTTTTCAGGTACTAACCTGCGTCATTTCCTTTTCTTATCTTAACGGCTCTTATTAAATTTTGCTATGTTAACCTTTATGATTTGTCGAATTTTAATATTCTTATCGTCTTAGTGAAGGTATCCTAATGCTAAAGGTATTTATTATGACGATCGATTCACGCTATAAGTTATATATATATATATTAACCTTTACTTTATATACGCTATAAGTTATATATATAAGTTATATATATTAACCTTCAGACTTAACCACAATTACTTTATATACCAGTCCATGTGGTTACAATTTATATTAGCTACTAATTGCTTTAATCCTAATTACTTCGCATATTAAGGGTATTCCTTACCTAGCACATGTCTCTTATTCCAATACATCTTGTATTTAGGATCTATCTTATCTTAAAGATTATCTCCTTAGTGTATCAATTATAACGAAACTCTTGTCATTATTCATTTCATGAGTACAATCCTTTACTCCTTTAATTTCAACTGTTACACCCCTTTTTGTCACTTAAAATCTCTATATCCATATTCCGTTAGTTAATCCTCCTCTATTGGGGTACTCATTATCAGTATTGTGCCCAATGATGTAGGCATTCATGCCTTTTACTCACTTATATGCGAATGAAAGCTGTATGAATAAATGTATGGCACCAGGATCAATGAACATATGTACTTCATTATTCATAACAAGTGTGGTATCTTACACCACATCCATGAAACATCAATAGTGTCCTGGTCCAAGACATCCTCTTGCCTGCGTCCAACAACCTACTTTCCTTTTTCTTTTCGGCTATGGCCTCCTTTTTCGTTGCAGCTATACCAATAGGGTTTTCTCTATCTCTTTACTTCTCTGTGGGGTGATCTCGCCCAACTCTGTGCAATCAAAATCAATGGTCCGTCTTACCACACTTAACGGTCATTTTCATCAATACAGTGTAGGTATAGACCCTCTTTCTGTGGTATCCACCACACATCCTACACTGCTTACAGTACTTACACTGCTACACTGCTTCGTAGCAGGTCGGGGTCCCCCAATCACAATGCCCCTCAAAAGTGCTAAAATTGGATGCATTGGGTCTTACCACTCATCTTACCCTGTAACTCATCAACTCTAATCTCTTACCAACTGCTCTCTTTCCGCATTGACATCTCTGTCATTCTCTATTCTCTTTTGCCTCTATTTCGGCCCTTACTACCTTTCCCAATCTCAGAGGCGTGCAATTCATGTTCTTATTTCACCCACTATAAATCTGCGCACTGCCTCGGTATAGGTAATATCTCACGGGCCAATCGGACTCTAATTGAAAAGTTGAGCCATTTCATGAACTTTTAGACATCTCGACTGTCACTTGTTCATAGTGTCGATGTAATATCTGCCCAAGAATATAATTGAGTTTCATACTCATAAATCATATTCATCAATAAATCAAATCCTCTGGGTCAGAGTAAGGACTTTTATCTACCATTCCCTTTAAACAGTGTCCGGGATATTCTATCACCGGAATACATCCATAAATATTTCTCATCTTAGCTCTGGATGTTTAACACTTCAGATAGGTCGGGCGGACTTCCACCAATGCTCCGCCCCACCCTCTAACATAAACGTATTTTAAAAGTCACTTTCTCAGTCGACATACATCAAAAGAATCCGTACAACTTCGCTATCTTATTCACCCAGTCCTCAGTAACTATAGGTTTCTTTACTTTGCTATATATCAGAGGGATGTGAAAATCTCTATAGTCTGAGGCATCTGTTTAGGCTTCACCCTGCCTATCCTCAACTACTTGCAATAGACTGAGTAAACAAGTCTGAAATATTTTCTACACTCCACTCCATCCACTTGGAGCGTGTCTCAATACTGTTTGGTCTCTTTATAGGACCTTGTGGAGTATGCTCATCATCAGCCTCCACCTCACGCACATCTTGAGTCTCATATGACAACTTATTTGATTCTCAGACCGATCTCTACGGTCTCGAGCATGTGTACTCGCCACTCTACCATAGCGGCTATCAGTTATAACAACTATATTCTTGCATTCGAAACTAAGTTCTTAGCTGCTCTTCCATCTTGATATACATAATTGTATCTAAACAATGCACAGTACTTGTTGATGTAAATTTACTTAACCACTAACACCGACTCATATCAGGCCAACTCTGCTCTGATACCATCTTTTCTGTCACGACCCAAATTACCTAAAAATCCCTACAAATTTTTCGCTTTTTCATTTCCTCACCCGTCGTGAACAGTTACACTACTAAACAGTTGGGCTATGATTCAGTGTTAGTAACCTCTCACCTATTTACCATTCCATTTTTCATATTCACATTCACATATCAATTTATTTAAACAAAATACATCCCCAATATTAAATCCATATACAGTACTGTGCATCTATATGTTCAGATACGAAATTATACAAATGTGTATACCTGGTCTTGCTAAGAAGCAGCGGATAACCGAGATGCGAGACTATTGTCGCTCTCTTCTACTGAATATACCCTGTGGGGTGGAAAATGAAAGGGTGAGCGAAACGTGCTCAGTAAGGCAATAATGTAAGCAGGTAGATAACTATACTATCTACGTGCTGATAATGTCATGATGTAAAAATCGTTTACTTTCGGAGCATGAGGTAAGATTAAAACAATGCCACATGTATGTATATATCATATACAAGAAATCATGAAATCGACATATAAAGCACACAGGAAAATCATCATGTATGACATCTCATGCTCGTCACATTAAAACTTATTTATTTCATCATAAACTCTTCACTTTAAAACTCATTTGTTTAATCACAAAACTCATCACTTTGAAACTTATATGTTTCATCATAAATTCATCACATTTAAAACTCATTTATTTCATTATAAAACAACTTCATCGAGGTCAAACCCATCTCTCGGGAATACCTTGATTCATCAAATCACATCTCTTTTAAAAATATAAATCGGGACTACCCCTCCATCGGGTTTGTCCTGGTCTATCCAGACCGTATGATATCATGTGAGGCATGTAGGTTACTGTATGAAAAATCGAGGACTATGGCCATACTTTGTCCCTGTGATCCCAAGCTACACGGATCCCGGTGTGCGGGGTATCACAACTGCAACGGGAGGTGGGGTCAAGTCCTACCCGCCAGAATATCAAGTAACATCATAGAGTCATCATGACTGCACGGTACAACGTACTCCGTGTGACATACACGGTACATCGTACTCCGTGGACCCATATCATAGTCTGGGGGTGCCTGCCGTAGGTCTTATCCACCCCAATACTATGTCGATAACCAACCCATGTCTCAAAGTATGCGTGCGAGCATCTCAACTCTCTGTGACACACAGTCTACAGGAGGCTTCCGCACGACTATATGCATGTCAACTCATGTCTACTGCGAGCGAAGCTCCAGCACCACGCTATGCATATTATGATATCTAAAATCTCGTGCGAGCGAAGCTCCAGTACAATTTTGTGTACACACAAATTTCTCGTACGAGCAATGCTCTAGTACAACTTTTTTCATGAGAAATAAATCAGTAAACTTGAGTGCGAGTAAGACTCTAGCACTCTTTTTACTCGTGTAAATACGATAGGTGGCTCAATCTTGATAAAATATCTTTTAAAATCATAACCGGTACAAACCGGTACCCTTTCGTAAAATTCATGAAATCAACAGCCAACCTATGTGCATATTTGCTTAATTCAAAGCAATATATTCATATAACACGTTAAAAACATGAAATCATGCAATTTACCTGCCTTACTACCCTTTTTGTAAATTTTACTCCTAGGGGCAAAATCGTCTTTTTCCTTTACTCACCTATGCCCTGATTTTCGCAAAATTATTATTATTTCATTACTAGATGCTTTAAGGAATTCTGAACCCTGTAAATACCCTCAAAATACGTATAGGCATCTCTATGCACTTACAAAATTCCCTTACCTCGATTCTCGTCGAGTCTGACCTTTCCTTTTTTCACTGTTGTCTCGTCGCGCAGTCCGATATGCTTCCAATCAAACCTCCGGAACTGCGTAATAATATTCCTCAGGTCAGATATTATACAATTTAATTGTATTTCCTATTTTCTGGGCTTAATTTAAATCATTGGGCCCATTTACCCTTATTGGGCCCGATTGCACCTTAATGGGCCTTAATCGGCCTCAAGCCTGTTTTCCACTTAATTTTCACATTATCGAGGCCTATTGGGCTCACTGGGCTCACCAACAATTTATTGGGTCTCGTTCTAACTCTCGAATAGCTAAATTTATTATTTATGACAATTTATCAAAATTTCCATAAGTTAATTCAATTTATGCGAAATTTAAATTCATATCACGCATGACGATGTAAATTGTCGTAAATAAGGGTCACTTACCTGAGATTCCATGCAAGTACGTAAATCGAAGCTATCTCTAGCTCTCGTTGCATGCCAATTGTCGAGCTACACAATTTCATAAATTTTCGGGTAAATTTTCAGTCGAATAATAATTAAATAAAATATTACAAAATTCAAATCGGTCAATTTTGACCGCTTATCGACTTACCCGAAGCTCGATTGCATCACTGGAATTTTCTCCAATTTTTTCTCTTTTTCTTTTTCCCTTTTTTTCTTCCTTTTTTCCTCTCTTTTTGGCTAAATCGGTTCAGTCCGGTTCAGACTAGTTCAGACCGTCGGTTCAGCTCGGTCCGATTCGGTTCAGTTTGGCCAGTTCAGTCCGGTTCGGCCGGTTCAATCCCCATTTGCTCATTCCGGCACCGTCCGACCGGTTCCCGGTGCCTCACCACCGCCGTTCGACGCGTCTGCACCTAGGCATCCAAGATCGGGCCTCGGCTGGAGTCGAAACGTAGCCATCGTCGGTGAAGTTTTCCTTCTCCCCCGCGGCTGCCACCTCCCGATCCGACGGATTCCGACGGTTTCGCCGGCCAATACCAGTCTCAAAAGAATCGGCTCCTCTTCCCGATCACGCTGGTGCCGCCGTTCGCCCCCAGCTGCCGTGGATCGCCGGGATCTTCTCCGTTTTCCTCGCGGTCTTCTCTTCCTCCGTTCGCCGGACACGACCATTGTCGGCACGAGTCACCGGTGCCAATGGCTTCGCCGGCCGCTCCTCTTCCTGTTCAGTCCTTCGTCGGAGGGTGATGGTCGCCGGTGGTGGCTGTCGGTCGGCCACGCGCAGGTCTCCTCGGTTTTTCATTCAATCTTCTCTCTCCCCGATAGTTTTTCAGATTTCTTTTTTTATTTAATTTATTTTTTATTTATAAATTAGTTTATTATTATTTTATTCATTAAAATAGTCAAAAATATTCAAAAATATCTACAAAATTAATATTTTATTTCAAATAGATTTATTTAATTTTATTTAATTTATTTATTAAATTTTTACCCTTTTTCGGGTATAATTTCTTCGTATTTTCGGGACATTATCCCGAGTGACTTTTCGGTATTTTTAAAATTTCTGGATCTTGATCAATTTAACCCGAAATTGTATTATTTCTTCATTATTGATCAAGATTCTCAAATCCATTATTTTAAATTAAATTTTCTTATCGAATTTATCCCGATTTTTGATCTTTTGACCGTTTTACCCTTGCACGCGTTCGGGATTAATTTAACCCAACTTTCCTTCACGAATACTCACTCATTTCGTATTTTAATTAAATTCAGGTCTTACAGTACTACACTCCTCAGTAAGTGCCACTATCTCATAATCCTCTAATCTTATCTTCCTCGAGAGGATATCCTTCATAAACTTCACATAACTAGGTATTTACTCTAAAGCATCCGCAAAAGGAATGTTAATGTGAAGCTTCTTAAAAACCTCAAGAAATTTAGCAAATTGCTAATCAAGCTTCTGGTTTTGGAACCTCTGAGGAAAAGGTAATAGGGGTCTAACTGGAGGAAGTGTAGTGGTAGCAGGTGTAGTATCAGATGAAGAGGAAGGTTGTGAAGAAGAAGATGAAGATGAAGAAGTGCCTAACTTAGTTTCCTTTGTAGCCTGGTCATCATGTTCTTGTTTTTTTTGAACTGCCTCTTTAGAACCTAGTGACTTTGCCACTATGGGCTTAACAGGACTGAACCTATTATGTGGATCATCTAACTCTCTACCGCTCCTAAGGGTTATGGCCTTAACATGCTCCTTAACCTCCCTTTTAGCTGACAGGGTTAGCTTCGATATTACTTGGGAGGGTCCCTTGTGGACGCTGGCTGAGAGCACTAGCTATCTGTCCAACCTAGACTTCCAGGTTCTTAATGAAACAACTTGATTCTGTAAGATAGTCGTGAACATCTCCTCAAGTGAAGGCTTCTTCTCAGCTACAACTATTGATACATGTAAGTGTTGGGACTACATAGGTGGCGATGGTGGTGGTGGTGGGTGATGGGAATGATTAGACTGATGATGTGGAAGCTATTAAGGTGGTGGTAAATGAACAGGTGGACCTTGAAAACTAGAAGGTCTCATAGGTCTAGGATTAGAAGACTGCCCCTAATTTTGGTTCGAAGAAAAATTAGGGTGATTCCTCCAACCTAGATTGTAGGTGCTTGAAAATTGATTGTTTTGTTGCCTTTAAGGTGTGTTAATGTACTGAATAGACTCTAATTTTAATGGGCACCTATTAATTGAGTGTGTACCACCACACAAAGTGCATGAGATGAAAGGACTTTGGATAGCTAAAACAGGATTGAGACTATTGGCAAAACTATCCTGGGTAATAAGAGACTCTACCTTCTTTGTGAGATTGGGAATTAGAGAAGTTAAGGTAGAAAGTGTGTCCAACTCATAAATACCAGCAACTTTCTTAGGTAACTACCTCTCTGATGATAACTGATAATTGTTAGCTGCCATCTTATCCAATAGACTATAAGCTTCTTCCTTCGTCTTACACATTAAAGCTCCTCATGCAGCAGCCTAAACTATGGTCCTATTCTGGCCAGTGAGTCCGTTATAGAAGGTTTAGACCTGAAGCCATAAGGGCAGGCCATGATGGGGACACTTCCTAAGAAGGTCTTTGTATTGTTCCCATGCCTCATAAAGGGACTCAGAGTCGAATTGAGAAAACGAATATATATCACTGCAGAGTTTAGCCATTTTGGAATGAGGGAAGAACTTGGCTGAGAACTGATGGGCTAACTCATCCTATGTGGATATGGATCTAGGAGGTAAAGAGGTCAACCAGTGTCTATCTTTGTCCCTAAGATAGAAAGGAAATAACCTAAGCTTAAGTGCATCGTTCGAGAGTCCATTATGCTTAAAAGTGTTGCACAGATCTAGAAATAGCCCTAAGTGAGCATGTGGGTCATCATGGGGAAGCACACTTAACTGAAACGAAGTTTAGATCATTTGGAGGATCAAAGGCTTAATCTCAAAGTTGATTGCTGGGACAGCCGGTGGCCTAATACCAGTGTAGTAACCTCCTATGGTCGGGACATCATAGTCTCCCACTGTCCTAATCTCTCTGTTTTCAGCCATCTTGTCTTGCAGCAGAGCTACTATTTTCCTAGAGTCCTTCTTGATTTTTCTAAGTGTTCTTTCTATTTCAGGATCTAAAGGAAAGTAGTCAAAGCTCTTGGCTCTATGCATACAAACATTCAGAAGTCCTAATAAATGAAAAAAAATTTTAGAGAGAGAAAATTAACTAATCTCAATTAAGGCTCTAAATATTTACAACCTAGGTATGTACAAAACTAGAATTATACCTAGGCATAATTTCATCGATATTAGTCAATGGCTAAGCGTGATTCCCCGGTAACGACGCCAAAAACTTGATCGCGTCCTTCCTCATCGTGTAAACGCAAGTGCATGGGTCGAACAAGTAATAAAGGGAACTGAGTCTCAGATTATTGTCCCACAGAGAACATAGTTAGCCTAACTAAGCCCCAGTTAATTTTACCCTAAGTATATCCCAGCAAATTATGAATATTAAGAGGGTGATCTATAAGGTTTAATTTGAAAATACTGGAAAGACAATAAAAATATGAAAACTATAAAATAAATAAAATAGAGAAAAAATTACTTACAGAGCTCCAAGCAAATAAAAGCGATAATCTGCAAAAGAAAAATATTGAAACTAGAATTAATTAGTGTAAATGGACTAAAGATGTAATTAAGAAAACAAAGAAATAAAAATAAATAGATTAAAACTAGAAAATTCTAATATAAAAATTACATATGTTTAATCTAATTAATTAACCAAAAAAAAAAATGCAAAGTAATCTAACCTAAGGCCTAATGAAATAAAATTCTAATAAAAATTTTAAAAAAATTCCTAAGTATAACTTTAAACCTAAATGCCTAAATTGGTAACCCTAATTTATATTTAACTCTAGATAATTACTAAATTAATAAAATGCCTAAATAAATAATAAAATCTATTCTAAATGATGCATGCAAAATAAAATATTTTTGAGTTTCTAAAGTTTAAAATGAAAACTATCCTAAAGATGCATAAAATGAGTCTACCCCTAAACTAACTCTAAATGCAATACATAAACGCTATACTAAAAGTTAAATCTTAAATCCTATTACATTCAAAAATTAAATATTATTATAATTAAAATTAAGTCTTAAACTAAAAAGCAAATAAAATTAAGCTAGCATGCAAATTAATTTAAGAATCTTAATTGAACCACTAATAATATTACCTAAACTAACAAATAGTAATAAAAGAAAAACTAACATCTAACAATTAATATAACACATGATAGGTAAATTGTAAAATCCCAAAGGTGCCAAATACACAACCATGCACTGCTCTCTGCCGTGCACCACATTCATACACTGTACCACCTTCTGCTTCACACATCCTCTGCACAATCACAACCCAGTAGCTGATGCGTCTCTGCCTCTAATACCAATATTTTGTCCTTGCATTTTACTCCCTACAACAGACCTGCTTCACTGTCACGACCCTTTTTATCCATTTCATCTAAAAATCACCATAATTGTTTTCACTTTATTCGTTACTTACCCAGTCGTGTACAACCCTCACAAATAACAGTTGGGCTGTGAGTCAGTAACAATCATCATTTACCATCCATTTTTCAGTTAATCAAAAGCAATTTCATACATTTGCAAGTTCAAGTCATGTACTTATACATGACATGTTTACTAACATTTACATCCCCGATATTACAATTCAAAATGATTATTATGCTATTACATGTTTAGATACAAAAAGAATTCTTATGTGTATGCCTCTGGGCGATGGAGAGCAGCGGATATCAAAATATAATGCCTCAATCCTTCACTAGGCTATTGTGCGCGCTCTGTAGAGGGGGAAAATGGAGGGATGAGAAACCACACACTCAGTAAGGCAATAATGCAAGCATGGTAGATAACTACACTATCTGCATGCTTGTAATGTCATGGCATAGATCATTTATATTCAGAGCATGAGGGAAATAATTAAACTATGCCACATGTGTATACATATATCATGTGTCGAAAAACATGGAAATAGGCATGTAAAAATGGAAAATCACCATGTGAAAACCTCTCATGCTCAATATAATAAATATTTATCAATTTCATTTCAAATCACAAGGTTCATCATAGTTCATGCCCTCAAAGCGTAACACCATGTCAAAACATTAGCAAAACCCATCAAAACAATGCATCATTCCTTTAAAACATACCACAAGGTTCGACCCCTCCCTTGAGTCTACCCTGGACAACATAAGTCAACATCGTTATCTAAAACCTTGTGATATCATGTGAGACAAGCGGTCACGATAAACCAAGGACTATGTTTGCCAACTATGTCATAATCATCCCAGACCACACAGATCCCGATGTGCGGGGCATCACGCTGGAACGGAGGTGGGTTAGTCTTACGCCAGACTTTTAAATCAACATCACAACCACATGGTACAACATACTCTATGTGATCTACATGGTACAATGTACTCCGCAGACTCATATCATGGTTGGAGGTGCCTATCGTAGGTCTTATCTACCCCATACCATGCATAACCTACTCAGTCTCAAGTGCACATGCGAGCATCTCATCCGTGTGACTAGAAGTCCACACGAGGCATCCAGCACGGCTCGTGTGAGCATCTCATCCGTGTGACACAAAGTCTACACGAGGCATCCAGCACGACTCATTACATATCACATTGTGAAAACTCAGTGGGAGCAACGCTCTAGTACGGTTTCATGCATCATCAGTAAATATCCTCATACGAGCAATGCTCTAGTACGACTTTATGCATAACAAATAATGGGGAAATCATGTACGAGCATAGCTCCAGTACTGTTATATGCATAAGTAAGTCAAGGAAAACCCACGTACGAGCTATCAGCTCCAGTATGACTTATAAAACATCATTGACTCAAAATATGGTGCGAGCTAGGCTCCAGCACGTTTCATACATATTAAGAACATCAAAATCAAATGCGAGCAAGGCTCTAGTATGATTTAACTCATATAAGTACGATAGACGACTCTTTTCAACGAAACATTCTCAAAACCAAAGTTAACACCTCACTTCTGCTATTTCACAAAATCATGAAATCACTAGTCGGCCTATCCATTAATTTGCTTAAACCAAAGTAAGGTATTTCGTGAAAATATCAAAACCTGTGATTTCTGCAATTATTAGGTTTACTATCCCCTTTGTAAGATTCACTTCAAAAACCAAATCATATATATACTCATAGTCATTGACATATATCATCAATCACTTTTATAGATAACCATGCATTTACAAAACCCTATATTCACCCACAAAAATACGAGCAATTACCTCTAAGTACTTACAAAATTCCCTTACCTAGAATCGCGTCGAATGATTCCACTTCCTTAGTGTTGCTCGTTTGTGCAATTCGATTCGCCTCCAACAAAATCTCCGGGACTGCACGAAATCATATATCACATCAATTCAGTCCAATATAACATAATTCTTATGTTTACTATAGTCGATTCGACCTATAATTTTCATTAACACTTATAAGGCTTCACTTCCTCTTAAGTCTGTTTTGATCGTTTTATTAATTTCTCGAGAGTTTTTTGAATTCTTTTAGGCCTATTGATTGACACTAAATTGATATTAAGCTCATAGTGTCTCTAGTCCATCATTTACTTCACTATGACAATTATTCAAACACCTCATATACTTATTTTCATAACTTGACCAATCTCACAATGTAGCTTCATTCAATCATCTCAAAATCTTGCATATTACTTCACTAACACCTTAGCATAATCCATTTATCATCAACTCACTCATATCACATTTTCTCACACTAGACTTATTCTAGGTTACACTTGTTCCCTTACATTCTAGGTAGTTTCTATCATCAATACCTACACTTATCTACTCACAGCAATAACTAGATAAATGTACTTTAGGTTGGTGTATTAGAAATTCACCTAGCTTGATTTTCTTCTTGCTCCAAATAAGAACACTCCTTTGCTCCTTCAATCCAACCAATGAAGTGTTGATTCTAAGCTATGTTGTTCTTCTCTTTATAATGAACAACTTTGCTATAATAGCATTTTCTTAAATCTTTATGGAAATGGGATGGTTTTAGAGAGAGAAAGCTAGGTTTAAGGTTGGAAATGGAAGAAATGGATTTGTTCCCATGAAATACAGATCCAACTGCTCCATTTTTATAGGAAACGCCTTAGGAGATCGATCTGCATAGGGTGGAGATCGATCTGGCCTTGCTTGAATCTTTCAGTTTATCGACATTTTGCAGGCAGAGGATCGATCTGTTAGATGTATGAGATCGATCTGCCATGTTGCATGAGACCGATCTGATCAATGGAAATAGGATCGATTTGTTTCAGGCAGAGAGCTTAGGAGATCGATCTGGCTTTAAAAGGAGATCGATCTGGCCTTAAGAGGAGATCAATCTTATCCAACCCGAGACCAATGGAGATCGATCTTCTTGAGTGAGGGATTGATCTCCCTCTTGCAGAATGCCTGGCATTATGTTTTCCAGGCCATGAGATCAATCTCTCCTTACATGAGATCGATCTGGCCTTCATCCTGCATCATTTTACTACAATTTTCCGTAGTTAAACTCATTTCCAATGACTTCAACACTCATTTATCAATCCATTCCCACTTAGAATTTAAAAACGTTTATTTCTTGTAATTCATATGTAATGTAACTTGCATGTACATCAAATAATCATATACATAACATAGAAATTTACGGGTCTTACATTCACAGCCTTTAAATCGTACACAACTACCACGGAGTGTAAGACAGCAAAGCAATTTTCTCCCATGCAACATAGCAGTAGAAAACTAGAACAGCAACAACAGTGTAGAAATGCAAGATACAGGATCTCGACAGTAAGTGTAGGAATTGTGAAACGAAGGAGTCGTGCAGTAGTGAAGGTATTGTGGCTGTTACTCAGCCAGCAAGACTCCAACAATAGTAGCTAGAACCACCTTGGAAGGCCTGTCATGCAGCCCAAACAGCTGCGAAGAATACTCTTTGACCTAAAATAAAACTTGAAATAGAAACGAAAAGAATCAAACTGAAGCGAGCAATAGAAAAGTATATGAAACAATGCAGAGAAAGTAAAACTTGGGAAGAGTTGGCTGCATCACTTAGCACCGAACTCCATGCTATCCTCCACTAACTAACACCGACCAGCTTTGTCATAACTCACGCACATAGCAATAAAGGGCATAACAAAATAATAAAGCAGGAGCTTGAAAAATTAGCAATGCAGAACAAGAAATAAAATAAAACAAAAGTAAAAGTTGTTAACTGATAAGCTTAAAGTAGTAAATATAAAACAGAAAATGTAAAATAGAATGAAACTAAGAGCCAATGAAAAAAAAAAAGAAAAAATGAATAGTAGTTGAAACCATAAAACAGAGCAGAATAGAGGAAGATAAAGACTGTGAGTATGGGACAGCAACGCCAGCAAGTTCAGACACATAATAAAGTAAGAAGATCAAACTAGAGTAGAAAATCGTGAGTTCTAGCCACCAAACAGCCCAGCACCGCACGCTTCTACCCCTAAGTCACGTCTCCTACTTTGCCCTGCAACAATGTCACCACCCAAAAATCATAGTAAATTTTTCGTTTTTCTTTCATATTTACCTGTCCTCTGATGGTGACCACACTCTACTAACAATTGGGTTGTGCGTCAATGCCAGTCCCATCATTCATTTACCATATAACTTAATTCCTTATTACAGAAAAAGGTAAACACATGAGTTTTTCATTTATTCTTTTTCATTCATTTACAAGTGTTTACCGTGTCTATACATCCCCAAAAGTTACTTATCAACATGTTACTATGCTATTCTTATTTAGGTACAATATGTACAAGTGTGTATACCACAAAATGATAGGCAGCAGCGGATATCAAGAATGCAGTACTTAGTCGCCTCAAAGTCTATTGGAGGAAATCAGTGTAGAAAAATGAAAGGGGTGAGCACATTAAGCTCAGTAAGGCAATCCTACAAATAAGTAGGTAACCATACTACCTACATGAACGTGGTGCCATGCATAAACCACCCTTCCTCCACACATTTTAAAACAGATACTACAATTCGTGATGTCCTGATGTCATGTAAAACAAATTCACATATGGATTTCAACGAGCATGGAAATTTCAACATGCAACTCTTTTAAATCATTTCTCATTAAAATTCACAATAAAGTCAGGACTGAACCCATCGCTCAGGTGTTCCTGACTCACATAAAACCATGAAATCAAGTGCTTTTCAAAGCAATAGTGGCATGCGATACAATGAATGTCATGTAAAACCAGTTTACATTATTCATGGGTTTAAATTGCATGGAAATAGCATCATGCAAATTCAGTTTAAAACCTAGTTTAATTCTCATCAAAATCTTATCTCAGTCAGGATCCAACCCCTCCCTCGGGTGATCCAGATTCATACAAAAATCCACAAAACGTGTTTCTCAAAAACAACAACCTGCGGACTAGGCAATATATGTATATATCTCGGGTAAATAACTAGGAGGATGACCATATGTACTCGTGATCCCACTACTACACGAATCCTAGTGTACGGGGTCTCACCAGAATCAGGGACCATCGCGAGAGGTGGGTTGTCCATCCCGTCGCCCTGTCCGATCACTCGCATCCGAAGATACAACCTATCCGAAGATGCCACTCGCATCGGAAGATGCCACGCATCCGAAGATGCCACATAATCAATCCCAGTATGGTACAGCGTACTTCATGCTACTTACACTATACAATGTACTCTATGGACCCATATCTCATACCTATACTCATGCCCTGTCTCAAAACGCACGTGTGAGCCTATTTAATCAACGTGACACAGTCTACCCGACGCTTCAAGCACGGCTCATCGCATGTTCTCATAACATCAGTGAGTGCGATGCTCTAGTACTCTCATAAAATCAAGGAAAATCTCATGCGAGCTAAGCTCCAGCACGTGTTTCATAAAATCTCATAAATCTAGTGCGAGCTAAGCTTAAGCACTTTGTCAAAATCATGTAAAACTAGTGCAAGCTAGTCTCCAGCACTGTGTCATAAATAATCAAGTGAAAATCTGGTGCGAGTTAAACTCCAGTACCCAGTCACAAAATCATATGAAAACTTGGTCTGAGTTAGACTCCAGTACCTATGCATGTAAAACTCTAGTGCGAGCTTTTGCTCCAGCACTAATGCATGCATCACACAAATCAAAAACTCATGCGAGCTGAGCTCTAGCACGTCACATGTAAGACCCGTATTTTATGTAGCTTGTTCCTTATGATTTATATATGTATAGACATGTATTAAGTTATTTAAATCATAAGAAGAGTATTTACTAGATTTAAAGTGTTTGTAAAATGACTTAACATGCAAAAGCTACATAAAAAGCCTAATGTGAGCTATAAGGGTCACAGGCTAAACCGAGTGGATCTGAATTATTTTGAATGAAAATAAGAACTTAAAATGTGAAAATATAGAAAGTTCATAAAGAAAAGTCAGTTTGATTTGGTCCCGAACACATAATGGTAGAGGTATGAGAGGTAGGGCTTGAGGTCATGGAGATAGGCATGAGAGACGAGCTGCTGCTGAACCATTACCTACCCATGAGACTCCAAGTGTTACTGAGGCACCAGAGTATGCTGAGACACGCTTTATGAGATTAGAGTATAGTCTAAAGAAGATTGTAGAGATATTGGCATAGACGATGTCAGGTAGGCAGGGACAGGAGACAGGAGCTATGACATGAGAGGCAGTTGCCCCTGATACGCCTACGCAGATAGCTCATGCACCAAGGACTGTAGATACTCCTACACCCCACCAGTTTCGAGTTATAGTGGATTAGGGTACGGATGTGATCTGCATCGGTTGCGAGAATTCTAGAAGTTTAGACCTCCATCTTTTAGTAGGGTCAAGGATCCTGTAGCTGCTGAGAAATGGGTAGCTGAGATAGAGAAGCTTTATGGATTCTTCGAGTGTACGACATCGAAGATGGTCGCATTTGCTTCGTTCCTACTGAAGGGAGCTGTAGAGCATTGGTGGAAGTCCATTAGCCCATATTGAGAGCTTGACATACAGATATTAGTTGGGAGATATTTCAAGATGCCTTTAGGAGGCAGTTTGTCCCCGATACCGCACAGCGAAAATTACAGGCTGAGTTTTTGGGACTGAACCAGGGGAGTTTATCAGTAGATGAGTATGAGACTCGATTCCTATCCTTAGGGAGATATGACCCAGATACCATGTATAGTGAGATCAGGAAGGTCCACAGGTTCATCGATAGATTGAGATCGATTTTACGATCCAGGTTGGTTCCTTTAGATATAACCATCTATGAGGAAGCAGTGCATAGGGCGCAACTATGCGAATAAGATAATGAGAGGAATGCTTCCGAGTTTGGAAAGTTTAGCCAGAGTCGAGATATATAGAATAAGAGGCCAGCTAGAGATAGAGGTTTCAGTTATCGAGGAGGGAGGAAACTCTTCGGTAAGACACCACATATTGAGGAGGCATGAGAGAGACTTACTACTGATCAGTGCAGTAGATGTGGTAGACAGCATGGAGGTAGACCTTGTGCTCTAACTCCTATAGTGTGTTTTCGATGCGGGAAACCAGGGAATATTGCTAGAGCTTGCCCAGAGATGGTTGAGACTGCTTTACTGAAGGGTAGAGAGCCAGAGAGAGCTCCATTTGATCCTTCTGCTTCGAGGAGGAAAGTGACAGCAGAAGAGAAGGGGAATCAAGTTGAGAGTAGGGAATAAGAATATAAAAGCCAATCTAATATTGCTAAGTATGAGCGACTTTAATATAATCTTAGGAATGGATTGGATATCTACAAACCATGCTATTTTAGATTGTTGTGCTAAGATAGTTATGTTTCCTAACCCTACTAGATATGTTGTAAAGTTTAATAAAAATAAATGAAAGGAGTAGTTATGATTATGATATAATTTACAGACTTAGAAAACCTTCAACATATCAAGGTTTTATTGCGTACGTGGTAGATATGGATAAGGCATATCTGGAGTTGTTAGATATTCCTGTGGTTAGTGAGTACCCAGATGTTTTTCGGATAAGTTGCCAGGATTACCACCAGACAGAGAAGATGGCTAGAGCTTCTGAATGACTAAGATTGCGAGATACTTTATCATCCGGGTAAGGCTAACGTGTAGTGAATGTTTTGAGTAGGAAGAGCCTTGGGATGGTATCATATATGATAGATAGGGAACATGAGTTGCTAGAGCAGTTTGCTACCTCAATTTAGGAGTTGTGCCTTCTGACATGGACACAGGCTATGTGATAGCTAGTCTACGCCTGTAGCTGGTCTGTTGGACAGGATCAGAGTGGCTCAGTAGACTGATCCATTTTGTATGGATGTGAGTGGTTAGATGCAGAAGGGCATAGTGACTACTTTTGAGTTGATTTCTGATAGACTATTGAGGTTCAAAGGCAGATTATATGTTCCCGAGGATCCAAGACGTAGGAGATTGATATTGGTAAAAGCTCATTCATCGAGGTATACGTTACATCCGGGGAGTAACAAGATGTATCAGAACCTCCAAAAGGTATACTGGTGGTCGGGTATGAAGAAAGATGTAGTAGATTTTGTGGCAAAGTGTCTCGTATGTCAGCAGGTGAAGGTAGAGCATCAGAAACCTGTAGGGTTATTGCAACCTCTACCTATACCGATATGGAAATGGGATCATATCACCATAGATTTCGTGATGGGTTTAACAAGAACCCGCAGGAATCACGATGCTCTATGGGTGATCGTCGACAGACTGACGAAGTCAGCCCACTTTCTAGCTATGAGAGCGACCAATACTCTGAGTTCATTAGCAGAACTGTATGTATGCGAGGTAGTGAGGTTACACGATGTACCGGTGAGCATAGTCTCTGATAGGGATTCCCGCTTCACTTCCCACTATTGGGGACATTTTTAGGAAGCCATGGGAACCCAGTTGAGTTTGAGCACCGTTTTCCATCCTCAGACAGATGGTCAGTCAGAGAGGATTATACAGACTCTGGAAGATATGTTGAGAGCATGTGTGCTAGATTTTAGAAGCTCCTGGGATGGCCACTTGCCACTAGTCGAGTTTTCCTACAACAATAGTTATCATTCGAGTATCGGGATGGCACCGTATGAGGCTTTATATGGCCGTAGATGTCGTTCCCCTATTGCATGGGAAGAAGTGGGTGACCGTAAGATTTTTGCTCCTGACATGGTTACGCAAGCTTCTGAGGACGTCCACTTGATTGTAGAGAGACTGAGGATAGCTCAGAATAGAAAGAAGAGTTACGCTGATCGGAGATGAAGGCCACTAGAGTTTGTAGTTGGTGAATCTGTGTTTTTGAAAGTTTCTCCTTTCAAGGGCATAGCGAGATTTGGGAAGAGAGGAAAGCTAAATCTTCGCTATATTGGACCCTTTGAGATACTTAATCGAGTGGGAGATAAGGCTTATAGGTTGGCATTGTCACCGGACTTATCAGGTGTCCATAACGTCTTCCACATATCGATCCTTCGGAAGTATCATTCGGATCCGGTACATGTGATTAGTTATGAGCCTTTAGAGCTCCGAGATGACATGTCATATGTTGAGCGACCGATTCGGATATTGGATAGGAAGGAGAAGATATTGAGATCAAAGACTATCGGATTAGTGAGGATTCTCTGGTAGCATCATACTTCAGAGGAGGCTACTTGGGAGCTGGAAAGTCTGATGCGAGAGAAGCACCTCCAGCTATTGGAAGACTGATTTGGTTCTAATTTGGAGGATCAAATTTTTTGAGTGGGGGAGGATTGTAAGACCCGTATTTTATGTAGCTTGTTCCTTATGATTTATACATGTATAGACATGTATTGAGTTATTTAAATCATAAGAAGAGTATTTACTAGATTTAAAGTGTTAGTAAAATGATTTAACACGCAAAAGCTACATAAAAAGCCTAATGTGAGCTATAAGAGTCACAGGCTAAACCGAGTGGATCTGAATCATTCTAACTGAAAATAAGAACTTAAAATGAGAAAATATAGAGAGCCTATGAAGGAAAGTCAGTTTGATTTAGTTCTGAACACAAAGAACGAGAGTAAAAGCTAAAAAGGGTAAAGTAGACTTTTTTAGCGAGTTAAAGTATTTAAGGTGTTTCGAGTGTATTTACCTACCGAAAATGACCAAAACGTAAAGAAGAGAGTGTAAGACATAAGATATGACACTTTCAGAAATGACCAAAACGTAAAGAAGAGAGTGTAAGACATAAGATATGACACTTTCAGAATCTTGAGAAAAAGTCAACTTGATCAATGGTTAAGGAAAAAGTCAACTATAGTTAAGAAAAGTGGACTTTTACCATAGTTGACTAACCATGGTTAAAAATTAACCTAAGTATGGGAAAAAAATTGGGGAAAAATATTCTTGGTCAGAATACAAGATAATCATCCCCGGAAGTAAGGAAAATTTATTCTAAAGGATTCCGGATTTAATTTAATGGTTAAAAATGCAATGGGCCAAAGTTGAAAATTTTAAAGCCCATTAAGGTATCATAAGTATGGGCCAAATTTGGAAAGCCCAATGAGCCAAATTTTTGGGCCAATTTGTGGGCCCAATATTGAGACAATTGAAGGCCCAATAGGTTGTAAAAATTTCATCCCAAAAGCCCAAAGGAAAAGCCCAAACCGAGAAGCCCAATTGAAAGCTCATTTGAATAAGTTAAAAGTCATTAATGAAAGGTAACAAAATCTAAAATGATAACCATTACCTAAACTTTTTGGAAGTCAATTAAGGTGGCTGGATTTTAGCTTAATGACTAATTAATGGACTTATAAATACCAGCCAACACATAATCATCTTCATCCTTTCATTTTTGGCAAAGTGAAGAAACCATAACCGAAAAGTTTTCTAAGCTTTCTCTCACTAAAAATCACTAGGAAAAAGGCATAATTGGAACTTGTAATCTTCATGAAAGTTGTTCTAAATTGAGAGGAGAGTGACATATGTTGGAATTGGCTATCAAGGAGCCATAGTGTACAAACCGTGAGGCTTCAAAGTTTCGGCCAAGTGTGAACACAAATACTAGGTATAATTTCAAGCTTCCAACTTCATATATGTTAATCTATGAGTTATATGGAGTTGATTGGTATATGTTTTATGGATTGAAACACATGAAAACACTATGAACATGTGATGGCCAAAAGTTGGTATATGAGTTTTGATAAATACCCATGTGATTTTAAGACATGTATAGGTTGATATGCATGTAGACATGATTATGACATGGTTAGTTATAATCAATTTGTTCATATGGATGGTTGTATGATATTGGCACATAAGGTGTTTGATAAAATGCCAACATGAACTATAGGAAAGGCTTAAGACATGCCAACCAAGTGTTTGTGAAAATACCTAAGCGAACTGGCTGAACAAATGGACATGGACGGCATGCCATGGTGTGACCGACGGCATGGGATACTCTCGGTCATGGCATGTAGCCGAGAGGTCCAATGGACCAAGCCCAAATAATTTAGGCCCAATGTAATGTAATGGGTCCAGGACAAGTCCAATAAGAGTTGGTGGGCCTCATAAGCCCAATAGGCCCAACGAAAATGAATAGTAAAATGAAAATGGGCTTTAGGCATAGTTAGGCCCATTAAAGTTTATTAAAGCCCATTAAGGGAAATAGACTGTATTTAAATTGAAATACAGCAGGAAAAGTGAAATTAACCTGATAAGTGGTTATATGCAGCTTCAGAGAGTATTGGAGAAGCAAATCGGACTACTGGATCGAGCAGCGTTGAGAAAGTGAAATTTCTCGAGTGATTGCAGGTAAGGGACTTTTATGAGTAGTTAGAGATACCTGCATGTATTTTCGTATGCTTTTACATTCACTTAAAAACTCTGAGGTTCAGAGAAAGTGAATAATAATTATTGTGACCCGATATTGGCAAATTACAATTTTGCCCTTAGGAAAAAAGTCAACTTTTGTGAAAAGTTGTAAAAAGCATGGAAATCACCATTTTGAGTGTTTTACTGCTGTTTAGCAGAAGAATAAATAGATGGGCTAATGATTTTAAGGTTGATGTGAATTAAGCACACTTTATAGTGCTGATTTTGATATTTTGTAAACCATCCCTTTTTTAAAGAGCCATCTATCATATTATGTGAGAATAAATCGTGCTGGAGCACAGCTCGCACTGGATTTCATATATTTTTCACATATATTAGTGCAGGATTATGATTCGCACTAGATTGCCATGACATGCATGATAGAGTGCTGGAGTTATTACTCGTACTCAGTTTTATGTGATTTATGCATGAGAGAGTGCTCGAGCGATTAGCTCGTACTCGAATTTTACATGAGATACATGATATAGTACTTGAGCTATTGCTCATACTTGATTTGATGAATTTTGTGCATAGCATGGTACTGGAGCTATTGCTCGTACTTGATTTGAAACATGAACTATGCATTGACCAAGTTTCTGGAGGTTTACTCACACTAGAGTTGAGTTTGTGATGTGAAACAGTGTTTGAGCGGAGTGTCAACTGTGAGTCATGCTCAAAGGTGTGCACTGTATGTGAGCGCGACATATATCACATACATAGGTGTGCCCATACTCGTCGGACTCTCCTCTACCTTCTCCGACCGTCAGCTGGGCTCGTCGGTCGTCGGGGGGTTGGGTTGCAAAGTCAGGTTCGGTGGGTTGGTTTTTCGAGTTTCTCTCTCCCCGATTTCAGATTTTCTCATTTATTTATTTATTTATTATTATTTTAATCCATTAAATATATTAAAAATACCCAAAATATCTCTAAAATATCCTAAAAAAAATTATTTTATCCATTGAATCAATAAATGGATTTATCGGTCTATTTTCATCTTTTTGGTATATTTTTCTATTATTTTCGGGATAATTTTTTTGAATTAAAAATCACGGTAAATTTTAAATTAATTCCGATTAATTCTCATAAATTTCAATAAATTTATATCTATATCAATTGGACTCGAAATTAACTATTTTTCTCGTTATTGATCTAGATTTTGCAAATTCCATATTTTAATGAAAATTACTTATCGAATTTATACCGAATTTTATTTTTTTGACCATTTTACCCTTGCACGTGTTTGAGACCAAATTAAATTGACTTTCTTTCATAAATCCACATTTATCAAATCCGAATCAACCATCTTATGAATCCATTAACATATAATAATGTCTTACAATATGAAAATCATAAGGAATATCATACAATGATGCGGATCTCACAATCTCCCCCCACTAAAAGAATTTGGTCCTCCAAATTAGAACCAAATCAGTCGGTAAACAAGTCCGGCTACATCTCCTGTATTATGCTCTCTAGCTCCCAGGTAGCTTCATCCGGAGTGTGATACTGCCACTGAACCTTCACTAGGGAGATTGTTTGGGATCGCAATACCTTTTCCTTCCTATCCAAAATCCGAACTGGTCTCTCAACATATGTCATACTGTCACTGAGCTCTAACGGCTCGTAGTAAATCACATGTGACGAATCCAGATGGTACTTCCGAAGCATACAAACGTGGAAGACACTGTGTACACCTGCCAACTCTGGTGGCAATGCCAATCTATAGGCCTTATCTCCCACTCGCTCCAATCTCTCAAAGGATTCAATCTAACAAAACTCAATTTGCCTTTTTTCCGAATCTCGTTATGTTCTAAGGGCATGTAACTTCAACAATACTAATTCACCCTCGGTGAATTCCAATGGTTTCTGTCTCTTGTCAGCATAGCTTTTCTACCTGCTCTGAGGTGTTCTTAATCTACCACAAATCAATTGAACATTCTCAGAGGTTTGTCTTGCAAATTCAGGAGTAATTCTCTATCTGTCACCCACTTCCTCTTATCCAAGTCGGGGAACAACCCCTACGACCATACAATGCCTCATATAAAGTCATCTTGATACTCAAGTGATAACTGTCGCTATAGGCGAATTCAATTAGTAGCAACTTATCATCCCATGAGCTTATAAAATCAATGGCACACACTCTCAAAATATCGTCCAGAACCTGTACAGTCCCCTTTGACTGACCATCTATATGAGGACAAAAAGTTATGCTAACACTCAATCGGGTTCCCATAGCTTCCTGAAAATTATTCGCAGAAGTGGGAAGTGAAGCGGGAATCCCTATATGATACAATGCTCAGTGGAAAATACATGGTGTTCCACAATCTTCCTTACACATAAATCTGCCTACACACTCAGAGTATCTGGGGATTTCATAACCAGAAGGTGGGTAGACTTCCTCAATCTATCGACTATCACCCAGATAGCCTCGTGATTCATCCGGGTCCTCTGTAACCCATCACAATATCCATGGTAACATGCTCCCATTTTCGTTAGGTAGAGGCCGCAATAACCCTGCAAACTTCTAGTACTCTACCTTAATCTATTGACATACGAGACACTTCTCCACAATCTCTATAATGTCTCTTTTCATAGCTGACCACCAATACCCTTTTCTAAGATTTCAATATATATATTACTTCTTGGATGTACTGTATATCCTGAAGAGTGAGCTTCTGACAATAATACTATCTCATCAACTGTGGTCCTGGGGAGCACTTATATTATCTTTGAACCTCAATAAGTCATCATCACTCTCTGTGAACTCTGTCATTGTACCCATCTGAATCTGACCCACACTATCCACACCATGCCGATCATCATGCTAAGCCTGTCAAATTCGGTCACTCAATTCTAGTACTAATCTCAAGCTAGCTGTCACACAATTCACTGTCATCATCAGAAGGGATCACATCACTACTGAGGCTCACAACTACTCTAGCAGCTCACGTTCCCTAACCATCATATGTGATACCATCCCGAGGCTCTTTCTGCTCAAGGCATCAGCCTTTCCTGGGTGGTACAATTTCTACAATCATAATCCTTCAGAAGTTCTAACCCTCTATGTTCTCATATCTGACTCTTTCTGTGAAAACAGATACTCGAGGCTTTTATGATCAGTGCATACGCAAAATTTCTCATTACATAAGTGGTGGCGCCATACCTTCAGTGTGAACGCTACGGCTGCCAATCTCTAAATCATGGGTTAGATAGTTTCTTTCATGATCCTTGAGGTGTCTAGATCCATAATTAACTATCTTCCCATTTTGCATCAATACACAACCCAATCTTGGTTTCAAGACATCCATCTACCCCGAGAAACCTCTTAATCTATTGGGTATGGTGAAAATAAATGTTGTGGTCAGTTCATACTTCAATACACCAAAACTCCTGTCACGTCTATCATCCCATTCAAATACCACTTTTTCTAAATTATATTTATCAACAAAGTAGTCCATTTTGAGAACTCTCAACAAACCATCTATAAAAACAATTTTCAATTAGTGTTTATAATTTTCCTTGGACTTTAAATACACCCAAAATATCCTCAATGAGGATGATAACAAATCGGTCCAGGTAAAGTTTAAATACCTCATCGTAGTTGAGTTCCACTAAATATTTCAATCACCCATATCCTTGACCTATGTACGTATAAACGTATAATGTCATTTTGAAATCGCTTCCATTCACGATACTAACCCGCGTGATTTCATTTTTCTTATATTAATGGCTTTTATAAAATTTTTATTTTTTAAACCTTCATGATTAATCGAATTCTATATTTCTTTATCGTACCGTTAAAGGTACCCTAATTTTTAAATATATATATTACGACTGTCGATTTCAATTTATAGGTGATGTGTACTTCTAGACGTTGTCAAGTCTTCATATGTGGAGGTATTTTGAAATACCTTTATTAACCCTCAGAATTGACTACATGGACTAGTTATGGATATATCCACCCCTTATTCTTGGTTACAATTCATATTCACTACATATAGCTTAATCCAAATTACTTCACATATCAAAGATATTCTTACCTTGCATATGCCTCTTATTCTAATATATCTTGTATTTAGGATTTGTCACGTCTCAAAGCTTATCTCCTTTCGTATATCACTTATAACAAACTTTGTCATTACTCATTCCGTGAGTACAATCTTTTACTCCTTTAATTTCAATCGCTACACCCCTTTTATTACTTGTTAAAACTTACAGTATACTTTTCAGGGGTAACCATATCACTATCTTAAGATAGAAATCTGAACAACATAGTTTGCAGCCGACCAATTTATTCTCAAATATTACTTCAAATTATTCATATTCCATTGAATAAAATTGGCTGACTTATACTTCTTCCCCCGTTTTCAACTTATAATCTCTTCATAATTATTCCGTTAGTTAACCCTCCTTCATTGGGATGCTAACTATTAGCATTGTACCCAAGGGTGTAGGCATTCATGTCTTTCACTAACTTATATACAAATGAAGGCGATATGAATAAATGCGTAGTACCAGGATCAAGTAACATAATTACTTCATTATTCATAACCAGTGTGGTATATTTCACCACATCATCTGAAACATCAGTAGTGTCCTGGTCCAAGGCATACACTCGCCCTCATCCAATAGTCTACTTTCCCTTTCTCTTCGGCTGTGGCCTCCCTTTTTCAGTGCAGAGATATCAACAGGGTTTTCTCTGTCTCTTTGCCCTTCTGTGGGGCAGTCTCACCCAACTCTGAGCAATCATTAAATAAATGACCTTTCTTACCACACTTAATGCCTATTTTCATCAATAAAGTGTAGGTGTAGGCCCTACTTCCGTGATATCTACCACACATCCTACACTGCTACGGAGCAGGTCGGGGTCCTCTAATCACAATACCCCTCAAAAGTGCTAAAATTGGATACACTGGGGCCTTACCAATCATCTTACCCCGTGACTCATCAGCTCTAATCTCTTACTAAACTACCTTTTTCCCGCTCTGACATCTCTGTCATTCTTTGTTTTCTTCTGTCTCTATTTCGGCCCTTACTACCTTTCCCAATCTCAGAGGCATGCAACACATGATCTTATTCACACAACTGTGGTCTGCGCACTGCCTCAGCATAGATAGTGATATCTAACGGGGCCAATCGGACCCTAATCAACAATTTGAGCCCTTTCATGAACTTTTGGGCTTTTCGACTCTCACTGCCCATAGTTTCGGGGTAATACCTACCCAGAGATATAAATTGAGTTTCATACTTGTCAATCAACCAGTGCTTTTGGGTCAGAGTAGAGACTTTTATCTGTAATTCCTTTAAGCAGTATCCAAGATATTCTACCACCAGAATACATCCAAAAATATTTTTCATGTCATCTCTGGATGTCTAACTCTTAAGATAGGTCGAGCGGACTTCCACCAATGCTCCGACTCGCCCCCGAATCCCATGCATACTCTAAGCAATTAGCTCCCAAAATATTCTCCACACTCCGCTCCAACCTTGTAAAGCGTGTCTCAATATTGTCCGATCTCTCTGTTGGACTCTGTGGGGTATGTTCAACGTCAGCCTCCATTTCAATCTCATTCCTGGTTCTCATAAGTCGAATCAGCACGACTAGCAGGCTCAGGTCTACCTCTACGACCTTTGCCTCGTGCTCTACCTCCTCTACCGCGACTAATATTAGGCATAATGCCTATATTCCTTCATTCTCAACCATTTATTAGTTAAAACCTATCTCGAAATACACTATTGTATCTAACCAAGCACAGTAACATGAGGATGTACTATCCTAATTATTGACACTGACACACATCAGACCAATTTCGCTCTGATACCACTATTTGTCACGACTAAAAAATCAGAGTAAATTTTTCATTTTTCTTTCATATTTACCTGTCCTCTGATCATGACCACACTTCACTAACAATTGGGCTGTGCGTCAATACTAGTCCCACCATTCATTTACCATATAACTTAATTCCTTATTACAGAAAAAAGGTAAATGCATGAGTTTTTAATTTATTATTTTCCATTCATTTACAAGTGTTTACCGTGTCTATACATCCTCGAAAGTTACTTACCAACATGTTACTGTGCTATTCTTATTTAGATATAATATGTACAAGTGTATGTACCTCAAAATGATGGGCAATAGCGGATATCAGGAATGCAGTACTCAGTCGCCTCAAAGTCTACTGGAGGAAATCTGTGTAGGAAAATGAAAGAGGTGAGCACTTCAAGCTCAGTAAGGCAATCCTATGAACAAGTAGGTAACCATACTACCTACATGAACATGGTGCCATGCATAAACCACCCTTCCTCCACACATTTCAAAACAGATACTATAATTCGTGATGTCATATAAAACAAATTCACATATGGATTTCAAAGAGAATGGAAATTTCAACATGCAACTCTTTTAAATCATTTCTCACTAAAATTTCACAACAAAGCCAGGACTCAACCCATCCCTTGGGTGTTCCTGATTCACACAAAACAATGAAATCAAATGCTTTTCAAAGCAATAGTGGCATACGATACAATGAATGTCATGTAAAACCAATTTACATATCAATTTGAGCTGTCCGCAATCTATCGCATACCAATCTGACATCCTCAGTAGCCTGCTGAACCAAGTCAGGAGCAAATAACAGTCTGTCACCAATCTCTTCCCATCCAGTAGGGGAACGGCATCTACGGCCATACAGTGCCTCATACGGTGCCATCTCGATACTCGAGTGATAACTATTATTGTATGTAAACTCGGCTAATGGCAAATGATCATCTTAGGAGCCTCCAAAATCCAGCACATACAGTCTCAACATATCCTCCAGAGTCTGTATAGTCCTCTCTGAGTGACCATCTGTTTGAGGATGGAAAGCGGTGCTAAATCTCAAATGGGTCCCCAACCCTTCCTGAAAGTGTTCCCAAAAATGAGAAGTGAAGCGGGCATCCCTATCAGAAACAATACTCACTGCAACGCCATGTAACCTGACAATCTCTCGAACATATAAGTTCGCCAATGTACTCAGAGCATCTGTAGCTCTCATACCTAAGAAATGGGTAGACTTCGCCAGTCTATCCACAATCACCTAGATGGCATAAGGACCTCTGTGGGTCCTAGGTAATCCCATCACAAAATCCATGGTGACATGCTCCAACTTCCATGTCGGTATAGGTAGAGGCTGCAATAATCCTGCAGGCTTCTGATGCTCTACCTTTACCTGTTGATAGACGAGACATCTTGTGACATACTTTGCTATGTCTCTCTTCGTTCCAGACTACCAATAAACTCTACGAAGATTCTGATACATCTTCGTACTCCCCGGATGTACTGTATACCTCGCTGAGTGAGCCTCTAATAAAATCATCCTCTTGATCTCAGGATCCTCGGGAACACATATCCTACCGTGAAACCTCAGTAACCCATCAGTACTCAATGCAAAATCGATATCTGCACCTGCCTGTACCTGACTCATCAACTGAATACATCCCTGATCACTCTGCTGAGCCTACCAGATACGATCAATCAACTCCGGCTCCAACCTCAGGCTCGCAATGATCTCAACTCTATCAATCTTAGGGGGTGCTATGTCCAAACTGAGGCCCGTAAGCTGCTCTAGCAGGTCATATTCCCGAACCATCATAAATGATACCAACCCTAGACTCTTCCTGCTCAAAGCATCAACAACTACATTAGCCTTACCCGGGTGGTATAATATCTCACAATCATAATCCTTTAAGAGTTTGAGCCATCTCCTATGTCTCATGTTCAGCTCCTTCTGCGAGAATAAATACCTCAGACTCTTATGGTCTATAAAGATCTGAAATTGCTCACCATATAGGTAATGGCGCCATATCTTCAGTGCAAACACTATAGCCACCAACTCCAAATCATGGGTCGGATAGTTCCTCTCGTGATCTTTCAGCTGTCTAGATCCATAGGCAACTACACTCCCATCCTTCATCAATACACAGCCCAGTCCCTGATGCGATGCATCTGTATATACCAAGAAATCTCTTGAACTGGTAGGTATGGTAAGAACTGGAGCAGTGGTCAACCGACGCTTCAGCTCCTGAAAACTCCTCTCACAAGCATCATCCCACACAAACTCAATATCCTTCTGTGTGAGACGTGTCAACGGAGCAGCTAATCTAAGGAAACCCTCAACAAATCTCCTATAGTATCCTGGCAAACCCAAAAAACACCGAATCTTTGTGACTGTCCTGGGCCGCTCCCACTGAACAACTACCTCTATCTTCAATGGGTCTACTAACACCCCATCCCTTGATACCACATAGCCCAAAAAAGAAATCTGCACCAACCAAAAGTCACACTTACTGAGTTTCGCATACAATCTGTAGCACTATCCTCAAGTGCTGCTCATGGTCTTCCCTGGATCTGGAGTATACAAAAATATCATTGATAAACACAATAACAAATCGATCCAGGTATGGCTTGAACACATCGTTCATCAAAGTCATGAATGTTGCGGGTGCATTAGTTATCCCGAATGGCATAACCAAAAACTCATAATGACCATAACGGTACCTAAATGCTATCTTGGGCACATCCTCCCTCCGTATCCTCAGTTAATGATACCCAAACCTCAGATCAATCTTAGAAAAGACCTATGCTCCTCGAAGCTGATCCAACAAATTGTCAATGCGTGGAAGGGGATACTTATTCTTAATGGTAGCCTTATTCAACAATCTATAATCCATACACAATCGAAGGCTGCCATCTTTCTTTCTCACAAACAAGACCGGAGCTCCCCAAGGTGATACGCTCTGTCTCACAAACCCTTTCTCAAGCAAATCTTGTAATTGCTTCCTCAGCTCCTCCAACTCAATCGGAGCCATCCTATACGGTGGTCTCGAAATCGGTTCTATATGAGGTACTAAATCTATCCTAAACTCCATCTCTCTAGCTGGTGGTAATCCTGGTAAATCGTCTGGAAAGACATCAGGAAACTCCCTAACCACTGGAATGTCTTTCAAATATGGTCGTACCTGGTCCGTATCAACCACATATGTGATGAATCCTTCAAAATATAAATCATGAAATCAGCAAAAATTCATTGCTCCATTTAGAACAACCACTGATTCCATTACTTTTTAGGAAAATTTTACAACACATCTTTCAGGGGTATTAAACATTAACGTCTTAGAAAAGCAATCTAACACAACACGATTGGCAGCCAACCAATCTATTCCTAGTATGACATCGAAGTCCCTCATACACATCAAAATAAGGTCAGCTGACATTTTTTTTTTCCCCACTTTCAAATTACAGTCCCTGGCTACATACTCTACTAGCTGACTAGTGTTTATGGGGGTAAGTATTAACAATTTACTGCTCAGAGGAATAGGCTTTACATACCTAGACAATTTATATGCGAATGAAGGTGATATGAATGAATGCGTGACACCAAGACCAATCAAAACATATGCTTCTAAATTAAAGATCAGGATGGTACCTTTAACCACATCAGATGACTGATCTGTTATATCCTGGTCCAAAGCATGAACTCGCCCTGTACCCATCACTTGCTTCCCTTTCTCTTCGGCAGTAGCTCTCCTCCTCTGAGTAAGAACTTGAACTGGAGTTCTCTCTGGCTCTTTGCCCTTCTGTAGGGCAGTGTCCTGTCTCTCTGGGAAATCTCTAAGCACATGCCCTGGCCGCCCACAACGATAACATGCTTTAGTAGTAGCTATAGGCACTGGACAAGGTCTGGTACCATGATATCTACCATATCGCCTACATCGATCAGTAGTATGGTGTAGTCCTCCAATGAAATTACCTCGAGCTGGTGGTAAAGCCGGATGAACAGGGGGTCTATCTGTCCTCTCCTGAACCTCTTCAATCTTCGACCTCTTATCAGAGAGCTGTACCCCTCTCCTGAAAAATCTGTCTCTCCTGGGTCTCTTTCGGTCTCTATCTCGACTCCTACTAAACTTTCCTATCTCTGAGACGTTTCGCTCATAATCCTGCTCACACAGCTGAGCTCTATGTATTGCCTCTTCATAAGTCGAAACATCAAAAGGAGCCAACCGAGATCTGATGGCTGGTCTCAGTCCATCTATAAACTTTTGGACCTTTCGATCCTCACTGCTCATCGTTTCTAAATCATATCTCCTCAAAGAGATGAATCGAGTCTCATACTCATCAATAGACTGGTTCCTCTGAACCAAACTCATAAACTCCATCCTCAACTTCCGCTGTGCAGTAGCGGGAACATACTACCTCCTAAAGGCATCCAAAAATATCTCCCATGTGACCTCAGCATGTCGAGCTCTCAAAATAGGCTCAGTAGATCTCTACTAATGCTCTGTCGTTCCCTGAAATACAAATACGGTAAAAGCAACCCTCTCAGTACTAGTGCACCTGCAAAACCTATATATCTTCTTCATCTGATACACCCAATCCTCTGCTACTACTAGGTCTTTCCTCCCATGGAAGACTGGAGTTCTATTCTGAAAATGTCTAAATCTATCAAGGTCACACTCATATCCAACATCCTGAGCTGGTGGGGGTCTCACTACCTCTGCAGCCTGAGCCTGAACCTTGGGTAACTCTACGGCCTATGTCGGCATCTCGGGATCATCTGCTGTCTGTCCTGCGAGATCTCGCCTATCTCTACCCCCGAGCACTGCCTGTATAACGACCTTTCACCCTTGAAAATCAGGGGAATTTTTTTAACTTAATTTATCCACTTATTTCCTTATTCACTTAGGTTGTATTCCTGTGCAAAGTCGAATCACTTTTCCTAATTCCTTATTCGTAATTATATTTAATTTCCCTATTTGACATATATGGCCGATAGAAATTTCGGCAGTATAACGGCTTATATATGAGCCTACCGACCTGCAATTCAATTGTTTTGACAATCCTAGATATCCACAACTACCAAGCATGCTTTCCAACAATAATATTCTTTACATCATTTCCTTACAAATTACATACCAACAAAAGTTTCCAATATATGTTTGCGCATACAAATATGTCCGGTAAAGGAATGTAATTGTATACCTTAGCTGCGTGTACAAAAAGTAGCCTAGGGTAGCTCTTTCCCACAGCCTACATCGTGTACGCGATAGGTAACGCCCATAGATCATTGCAAATAGTCTGAGAGGTAGAGAGGTGAGCTTTCGGGAAAAAGCCCAGTAAGAAAAATGCATTTAAAGCGCTCTTAGTGATTCAAATATGTAGAAAATATAAATATACGTATAATGATTTCTTTTTGAGAGTAATATAAAAGGCATTCAAAATTAAGGAAAATCGAAAACATCATGATTCAAAATGAAATTCTTTAAGTACATGAACTTAACAGTTATTATGTAAACTTTTCGTATAATCAGAATTCCAAAATATGAATATATGTCAAATCACATATTATAAAATCATATTCTGAAAATAGAGTTTAATTTAGATAGAGACTACATCGGCCCATATAATTATCATGCGGCAGTAACCAAATCATCCTCCATAGAGGGAATTCAGAACCTATGGCCATGGTAAGGCTGTACACGGGATCAAGGTCGTATAGCGTCCAGAACCTGAAGGTGAAATTCAGAACCTATGGCCATGGCAAGGCTGTAGACGGGATCAAGGTCATACAGCGTTCAGAACCCGAAGGCGAAATTCAAAACCTATGGCCATGGCAAGGCTGTAGACGGGATCAAGGTCATACAGCGTTCAGAACCCGAAGGTGAAATTCAAAACCTATGGCCATGGCAAGGCTGTAGACGAGATCAAGGTCATACAATGTTCAAAACCCAAAGGTGAAATTCAGACGCCACAAGGGCGAAGTTTAGATGCCACATAGGCGAAGTTCAGATGCCACACATGCGAAGTTGACATGCGTTAGCATATAACATAAATGGCCTTTAGTCTCAAAACATACTATAGTTTTCGTATATAAAAATATCGAAATAAAATCATCTTAGTCTCAAAGCATACTTTTGTTTAGAACACAAATTCAGAAACATGCTTTTATTTAGAAAGACTAACTTCAGGAAATCACATTCTTTCTCGAAAAATAAAAGCAGGAAACATGTTCGAAAATCAAGTTCAAATCTTTGTAAACTTTCCTTGATCATGGTTCAAAAAGTAAACTATTACCGTTTTAAATTATACCCCTTACCTCGATCTATCAAAAATTCTAAATTTGAGTGGTGACACCTCCTAGTACCTCCTTTAATTCCTTCTACGATCACCTACACCAAAATTGTATACTTAGGACGCTATTCATGTGAATTGTCCGAATTGCGTTAAAATCATAACCTATTCGTTACTATTTCGTATGTACGTATTATTGTACATACCTAGGCCAACACGCACGTTTATATATTTTCCTTACTATATATTATTTTGTACATACAAATGTTAACATACACATTTATTATATACATCTACATGTATATACACATAAATATATATATATATACTCATATATATATATATTTATTTGTTTTCATTTTTTCTTATCACATGTATATTTTCTTGTATGTACATATACTAACACACACATTTATCTTATACAGCTATTTGTATATACACACCTAAGTACATACACACATTCATTTTATCATTTAATTTCCTTATTCATCATCACACACATATATATATATATTTTTCTATTTCTCATCTTTCCCATTTATATCCCATATCAAATCTAATTCACATTATCATGCTTATAAATACAATCACATATATATACATGTACATTAAATATACATATATACATATATATTTTACCTTTTCTTTTCTTTCTCTCTTTTTTTTTTCTCTTTTCGTTTCTCCTTTTCCTTTCTTCCCTCTCGGTCAGCCCAGCCCCGATTGCTCTTCTTCTTCCTCCTTTAGCTCTCGGTTTGCCACTCTTTTTCAGCCTACCGTGACTACCTCTTTCTCTTCTCCCCTTCTTGGTTTCACTTCCAACTCTTCCTTTCGGTTTTCTTCTAGCTTCAACCTTTTTCTCTTGTTCTGCTCCTCTGTTCCACCCTTAAAGACCACACCCAATAGCCACCTTAACCTGGCTCAATCTCCCTTGTGCAGCAATCAACCCCTCAGCCTAATTTCCCTTAAACTCGGCTCCGTTTTCAGCCCTTCAGCACCCAAATTTCCAGTTCTGTTTTGACCGGCTTCATATCCTAAAATCGCCGATTCTAGCCACTACACTAGCTAAGCTCCCCTGCACTCCAACCTTTCTTTCGGTCTTCACTCTCACCCTCTCGGTCTCTTCCTTGCAAACCCAGCTTTCCTTCCCCCTCTCCTTCTTCTTCCTCTTCTCCTTTCTTTTTTCTTTCCTCTCTTTCTCCCTCAGCTGAACAACCTACTCTTCCTTCTCTCCTTTTTCTTCTCTTTCCTTCTTTCCTTCTCCTCTTTTCTTTCTCTCCCAACCAGCAGCTCTTTCTTCTTTCTTTCTTTCTCTTCGTTCCCGCGCAGCAGATGCCTCTATTTTCTTTGAATTTGGGCTATCTTTCCTTTGCATTTCCAGGTGCGGGATTGGCTTCTTTTTGAAGCCAATTTCGTACTCCTCATTATATATATATATATATTATATCAATATATATATATATATTTATATTATATTAATATATATTTATATTTATACATGTTATATTAATATATAGATATATATCATTTGTTTGTTTAGGGATATTGTTTGTTTAGGGATATTATTTGTTTAGGGATATATATATACACATTTTCTTCAATAAAATTATCCAAAGACAATATTCATGCCTTCAAGAAAATTTCATTATTTCGAAAGTGAAATATTATTGATATTTCATCATTCCTTATAAATCCCGATATAAGTTTTTACATCAAAATTATTTTCGATCCCTCCATGCCTGCATTTGCTTTATCACTTCCTGTATTTTTGGGTTCCCCGTCATTCACAGGCTTCTCGGTTCCCATACTCCTCGAGCCTTACAACGAATATTCATACTTCCATTAAAATATATTATTTTTATTCTTATATAGTCTAATTAAATATAGGAATTTTGTGGGGTTTACAGCCTGCTGCGCTACACTCTCAGCCAAGCTCTTAATACTCCGCTCAAGTCTAGCTAAGCGTGCCTCAGTCTCATCTGGTCCCACAACAGTACTCTCGGGTACCTGACCAGTCTGTATACCATTACCACGGCCTCTAGGCCTGCCCCTACGGCCTCTAGCACGCGTACTAGCCCCTCTACCACTGCGGGTGATCGGCATAATGTAAATCCTATAATCCAAGATCATTTGTTAAGTAAATTCCCATCTAGTATACACTTTGACATCTCATACAACACAATACTAAGGGGGATGTAATTTTCCTTAACAACCACTATCAACTCTTATCCGACCAACTCTAACTCTTAATTTCTTACTTATCGATAATGATTCACGTTCGGCCGACCCTCGCTCTGATACCACTTTTACTGTCACGACCTATACTACCAAAATCAGTACAAATTTTTTGCTTTCAGAAAATCTTTCTTACCTTCTCGTGACATATCCCTTTAAATAGGTCAGGCTGTGAATCAATATCGATATACCCTTCGTAACCATTAAAATATCACACGTACAAATATATACTGATATCATTTATCATATAATAGAGTGGTCGGTATGTTTATACATCACATGATTCCATATTTACATCCCCAAATATTCTTTCATATACAATATTGTGCTGTAAGTATACTGATATAAAATTCTATACATGATGTTACCTGAAAGTCGATGGGAATCACAAAAATCAGCTATGCCGTCTATTTTCTATACCCGCTATCTCTATAGTGGAAACACTGAAAGTGGGTGGAAAATGAAAGGGTGAGCTCCACATGTTCAGTAAGGCAATAATACAAATGGGTAGATAGCTATACTATCTACATGCTGATAAGAAATCAAGATATATGTGAGCATGAGGTAAAAACAATTATATGCCATATATATAATATCATCTGTTCTAAAACAGGAAATCGACATATAAAACATGGAATAATTTTCTTATGCAAACATATCATGCTCAAATGGATCGATACGTTTTAAAACACCCCATCTGGGTCAAAATATGATACACTCAATGAATCAAAATCCATTCCAACGAAATTCTTTATTTTCAAATTTTCGTTATAAAATCACCCTTCTCACAGGATTACAAATCAATGAAAGTTTCATAAAATCCCTCAATGGGAACAATCAAAACTTAATTTAAATCAAAGAAAATCGGGGCCTGACCCCTCCCTCGGGTCTACCCTGTCACGACCCAAACTACCCAAAAATCAGAGTTAATTTTTCGCGTTTTATTATTTTCTTACTTAACTTCTTACCTGTCCTCGAATCGTGACCACACTCCACTAATAATTGGGCTGTGCGTCAATGCCAGTCCCACCATTCAATTACCATCTAACTTATTTCTTCTCCAGTCATTTATAATTGTTTACATTATTTATACATCCCCTAAAGTTACTTACAAGCATGTTACTGTGCTATGCTTATGTAGATACAATATGTACAAGTGTATATACCTTATGTTGATGGGCAGCAGCGGATATCCGGAATGCAGTACTGAGTCATCGCAACTTCAACTGGAGATTATCTGTGGGAGAAAATGAAAGGGGTTAGCACATCAAGCTCAGTAAGGCAATCCTACGAATAAGTAGGTAACCATACTACCTATATGAACGTGGTGCCATGCATAAACCACCCTTTCTCCACACATTTTAAAACAAATGATATGAATTATGATGTTATGTAAATCAAGTTTGCACGGAAAATTCAACACGTAAATATTACAAATCATTTATTTCTCAATTAAAATTTTCACAATAAAGTCAGGACTCGACCCCTCCTGCGGGTGATCCTGACTCACACAAAACCATGAAAATCGGTTTGCATTCACACATGGGTTTGAAAAGCATGGAAATACCATCATGCAAATTTAGTTTAAAACCCAATTTGATTTCATCAAAATCGACGACATGCGAGACTAGGCAACGTCTGTATATCGGCAAATAACCAGGACTATGGCCATATGTGTCCTCGGGAGTTCCTCAGCTACACGGATCCTAGTGTGCGGGTTCTCACCATGATCGGGAACTGCCCGGGAGGTGGGTCAATCCATCCCGTCAGTCTTATCCGATCCCAGGCATCCGAAGATGCTGCATCCGAAGATGCCGTATCCGAAGATACCACACGGTACATCGTACTCCATGCTACTTGCACGGTACATCGTACTCCATGGACCCCCAGCCTTATCCCTCGTTCGGGCTCATCAGCTGGTCCTCCAACCCTTATCCCTCGTTCGGGCTCATCAGGTGGATCTCCAACCCTTATCCCTCGTTTGGGCTCATCAAGTTGTTTCTCTAACCATTATCCCTCGTTCGGGCTAATCAGGTTATTTTAACATGCCATGTCTCAAAATGCATGTGCGAGCCTATTTAATCGGTGACACACAGTCAACCCGATGCTCCAAGCACGGCTTATCGTATGATCTCTGAAAAGTAGTGCGAGCGGTGCTCTAACACTGTCGGTAAATCAAGTAAAACTAGTGCGAGCTAAGCTCTAGCACTCTGTATGTAAATCATGTGAAAATCTGGTGCGAGTTAGACTCTAGCACCCTGTCACGAAAATCATGTAAAATCTGGTGCGAGTTAGACTCTAGCACCATGCATGTAAAACTCTAGTGCGAGCTCTCGCTCCAGCAGTAATGCGTGCATCACACAAATCAAAAATATCGTGCGAGCTGAGCTCTAGCACGTCATATGTCAATAAAACACGTAGGCGGCTCTGTTTTCCTCAAAACAGTTTTCAAAACAATTTCACGTTAAAAGTATGCAATACTATGCATTTTCTTTCAAGGTTAGCCGGCCTACTAATGCATGCATCAAAACACCTCCAGAATGAGCAAGAACCTCTTGTTCTTGCTCCTCCAAACTTTTCCTAAATTTGTAAATTTTACCCTTAACAAGGGTATTTTGGTAATTTGCCCATTCGAGGCACTAAAATTATTAATTGACCTCTAGACCCTTCAGGTAACTTTTAAAGACTGCAAATGAACTTAAAATTGCGTAAAGTTACCTCTAGCAGTCCGTAGAATTCCCTTACCTTATTTTCCTGTCGAGTCTGACCTTTTCTTTTCCACTGTTGTCTCATCGCGCAGTCCGTTATACTCCCAATCAAATGCCCGGAACTGCGTATCAATATTCCTCAGGTCAGATAACATACAATTTAATTGTATTTAATCTTTTCTGGGCTTAATTTAAATCATTGGGCCCAATTACCCCTATCGGGCCCGATTGCACCTTAATGGGCCTTAATCGGCCTTAAGCCCGTTTCCCACTTAATTTTCACTTTATCGAGGCCTATTGGGCTCATTGGGCCCACCAATAATTTATTGGGCCTCGTCCGAGCTCTCGAATAGATAAATTCACTATTTACGATAATTATCTAAATTTTCATAATTTAATTCAATTTATGCAGAATTTAAATCATTATCACGCATAACGAGGTAATTGTCGTAAATAAGGGTCACTTACCCGAGACTCCATGTTAGTACAAAATTCGAGGCTGTCTCGAGCCCTCAGTGGATGCCAATCGTTGAGCTACACAATTCCATAATTTTTTCGGGTAAGTTTTCAGCCCAAAATTAATTAAATTAAATACTCTAAAATTTAAATCGGGTCAATTCGACCGCTCACTGACTTACCCGAAGCTCGATTACACCACAAGAATTTTCCCCAATTTTTTCTCTTTTTCTTTTTCCCTTTTTCTTCCTTTTTTCCTCTCTTTTTGGCTGAACCGATTCAGTCCGGTTCGGACCGGTTCAGACCGTCGGTTCACCCCGGTTCACTCCGGTTCACCGCCTTGCCGGTCGATTCTCTGTCGGCTTCCACCGCCAGCAGCTTCGCTGGGTCGTCCGCATCACAGATCAGCTCTCGGTTTGGGTCAAGCTCACCGGAACGCCGCCGGTTCGGCTCTTCTCCCTCGGCCGTCGGACCCATTTTCCTCCTCTTGGCCGTCGCCGGCAATTTCGGCCGTTTCGTCGGCTGTTACCGGTCTCAAAATGACCGGCTCGTCCTCCTGAACTCATCAGTGGCCTCCGTTGATGCCCAGCCACCGTGGATTGTCGGAAATCAGGCCGTTTCTCCTTGGTTCTTTCTTTCCTCCGATCGGCTTCCTCCGGCCACTGCACGGCACGTCTCCGGTACCATCGTGCTCGGCGGTCTCTCCTCTACCTCCTCGTGGCCTCGTCGGGGGTCGTCGGTCGCCGGTGCGTCCTCGGCTTCCTCGATTTTTCGGCTCCGTTTTCCTTTCCGTTTCGTTTCTCTCTCCCCGACCCGTTTCACTCTTTTCTCTTTTTTTTTTTCAGATTCCTTTTTCCCTTTTTTTATTATTATTATTATTATTATTATTATTTTACTATTCATTAAAATACTCCATAAAATCCAAAATATCTACACTTATATTATTTTTATTTTAATTTAATTTATTTAATTTAAATTTAATTTATTAAATATATTTTCTCCAAATTTTTGATATTATTCCTTCGCGCTTTTCGAGATATCGTTCCGGTAATTTTTTGGTATTTTTAAAATTTCTGAATCTTGATCAATTGACCCAAATTGTATAATTTCCTCATTATTGATCAAGATATCTTACATCCTTATTTTTAATTAAAATTTTCTTATCGCCTTAATACCGGATTTTGGTATTTTTACCATTTTACCCCTGCTCTTGTTTCGAAAATCAATTTTACCTGACCTTCCTTCATACATCCCCCATCCTTTCTTATTTAATTTTTGTATTTTAATTAAACTCGGGTCTTACAACTCTCCCCCACTTAAGGAATTTGGTCCTCCAAATTAGAACCAATTCATATGAGTCCATAAACTACTCCGGTTACATCAATCGTATCATACTCTTAAATTCTTATGTGACTTTGTCCGGAGTGTATTACTACCAAAGAACTTTAATTAGGGAGATCCTCTTAAACCTCAATACTTTCTCTTTCCTATTTAATGCTCGAATCAACTTATCAATATACTTATATTTGCATTACGCTGGATTGTTGGATCTCATATCCTATCACCTATGATGGATCTGGATAGTATTCCCGAAGTATCAAAAGATGGAACACATCGTGGGTGCCTACTTATTCAAGTGATAACACCAACCCACAGGTCTTATCTCCCACTTGTACAATCTCTCAAAATATTTCATCCAGCATAACTCAATTTACCTTCTTCCAAAAGCTCGCTATGTCCTTATTCTCTTAGGACAAGAAATATTTCAACCATACTAATTCACCAAGGGTGAATTCCAATACTTGTCTATCTGCTCTGAGGTATTCTTAATCTCTCACTCTTAATTAAAACACCCTCAGAGACTTATTATCCAAGGTTAAAAGTAATTCTATCTGTCATCCACTTTTTCTTATCCAATTTGGGGAACAACCCCTACAGCCATACACTGCCTCATATCTTATTATTCCGATACTCAAGTGACAACTGTCACCATTGGCGAATTCAATTAGAAATCAACTGATCATTCCAGGAGCTTATAAAATCAAGGCCACACGTTTTCATCATATCCTCCAGAACTTGTACAGTCTTCTCTGACTGACCATCTATCTGAGGATGGAAAGCTGTGCTAATACTCAGTCGGGTTCCCATAGCTTCCTGAAAAAATATTTCCCGAAATGTGAAGTGAAGCGGAAATCCCTATATGATACCATGCTCACTGGAACGCTACATAATGTCTCACAATCTTTCTTACACATAAATCCTCATACACTCTGAGTATTTTGGGGATTTTATAACCATAAGGTGGGTAGACTTAGTCACTCTATCGACTATCATCCAAATAGCCTCGTGGTGCACCTGGGTCCTCTGTAACCCATCACAACATTCATGGAGACTTGCTCTCATTTTTCGTGCCGTGTCAATATAGGTAGGTGCTGCAATAACTCTGCAAACTTTTAATACTCTACCTTATTCTGCTGACATACTAGCACTTTTCCACAATCTCTACCATATCTCTTTTCACATCTGACCACCAGTACCCTTTTCGAGATTTCAATATAATTCTTTACTTTCGTATGCACTGTATACCCCGAAGAGTGAGCTTCTGACAATATTACTATCCCATCAACTGTGATCTTGGGGAGCACTCATATTGTCTCTGAGCCTCTCTGTAAATCATCAACACTCGCTGTGAACTCTGTCACTGTACCCTTCTGAATCTGACCCAAACTATCGACATCATGCCGATCATCACGCTAAGCCTAGCAAATCCGGGCACTCTCATCCGGTTCTAGTCTCATGCTAGCTGTCACACAATCACTGTCATCATCAGAAGGGATCACATCAATATTGAAGCTCATAACTGCTTTAGCAGCTCACGCTCCCTGACCATCATGTGTGGTACCATCCCAAGGCTCTTTCTACTCAAAGCATCAGCCTTTCCTGGGCGGTACAATTTTCACAAATCAAAACCTCTCAGAAGCTCTAACCCACATGTATTCTCATATTCACCTCTTTCTGTGAAAACAGATACTCGAGCTTTATGATCAGTGCATATCCATAATTTCTCACCGTGTACATAATAGTACCATATCCTCGGTACAAATACTGTTGCCAACTTTAAATCATGGTCAGATAGTTTATTTCATGATCAAGGAGTTGTTTGACTCCAAAATTGACTATCTTCCCATTATACATCAATACACAGCTCATTCATTATTTCGAGGTGTTCATACTCACTGAGAACCTCTTGAGCTGTTGGGTATGGCGAAATTAAATCATGGTGGTCAGTTCATACTTCACTACGTCGAAATTTATGTCACATCTATCATCTTATTTATCATCTTATTCCAAGGCTTAGTTAAACGTGTCAACCAAGTAGACCATTTTGAGAACTCGCAACAACCCATTTGTAAAAGCCATTTTCTAATTGTTGCTTATAATTTGCCCTAGTCTTTAACTACACCCTACATATCATCGATAATGATGATTACAAATCGGTCCAATCCTTACTTATCCACGCATAAGCGTATAAGATCCTTCAAAATCGCTTACGTTTTCAGGTACTAACCTGCGTCATTTCCTTTTCTTATTTTAATGGCTCTTTTTAAATTTTACTATGATAACCTTTATGATTTGTCGAATTTAAATATTCTTATCGTCTTAGTAAAGGTATCCTAATGCTAAAGGTATTTATTACGACGATCGATTTCACGTTATAGGTTATACATATACTTTTAGATGCTGTCAAGTCTTCAGGCGGGGAGGTATTTTGAAATACCTTTATTAACCTTCAGACTTAACCACCACTACTTTACTTTATATACCAGTTCATGTGGTCATAATTTATATTCGCTACTAATCGCTTTAATCCTAAAGACTTCATATACGCACTCTTACTCCAATACATCTTGTATTCCGAATCAACATATCTTAAAGATTATCTCTTTAGTGTATCAATCATGACGAAACTCTTGTCATTATTCATTTCGTGAGTACAATCCTTTACTCCCTTAATTTCAACTGTTGCACCCCTTTTTATCACTTGTCAACATTTACAGTATACTTTTCAGTGATATTTTCACCCTTGTTTTTAACTTAAAATCTCTATATCCATATTCCGTTAATTAATCCTCCTCTATTGGGGTACCCATTTATCAGTATTGTATCCAATGATGTAGGCATTCATGCATTTTACTCACTTATATGGGAATGAAGGCGGTATGAATAAATGTGTGGCACCAGGATCAATGAACATATGTAATTCATTATTCATAACAAGTGTGGTATCTTACAGCACATCCATGCAACATCAATAGCGTCCTGGTCCAAGACATCCTTTCGCCTTCGTCCAACAACCTACTTTCCTTTTTCTTTTCGGCTATGGCCTCCCTTTTCGTTGCAGCTATACCAACGAAGTTTTTCTGTCTCTTTAATTTTCTGTGGGACGATCTCGCCCAATTCTGTGCAATCAAAATCAATGGTCTGTCTTACCACACTTAACGGCCATTTTCATCAATACCGTGTAGGTATAGACCCTCCTTCCGTGGTATCCACCACACATCCCACACTACTTACAGTACTTATACTGCTACTCTGCTTCGTAGTAGGTCGGGGTCCTCCAATCACAATGCCCCTCAAGAGTGCCAAAATTGGATGCACTGGGGTCTTACCAATTATCTTACTCCATGACTCGTCAAATTAAATCTTTTACCAATTACCATTTTCCCATTCTGACATCTTTGTCATTTCTCTATTCTATTTTCTGTCTCTATTTCAGCTCTTACTACTTTTCCCAATCTCAGAGGCGTGCAATTCATGTTCTTATTTACCCAACTGTAAATCTGCGCACTGCCTCGGTATAGTAATATCTCACGGGCTAATCAGACTCTAATTGACAATATGAGCCCTTCCATAAACTTTTAGACATCTCGACTGTCACTTGTTCATAGTGTCGAGGTAATATCTGCCCAAGAATATAACTGAGTTTCATACTCATAATCAATTTAGTATTCCTGGGCAGTGTAAGAAATTTTTCCTTTAAATTATGTTCGGGATATCCTGTCACCGGAATACATCCAATACGATTTCTCAACTTAGCTATGGATGTTTAACACTTAAAATGGGTCGAACGGGTTTCCACCAATGTTCCGCTGCGCCCTCTGATCTCATTCATAATCTGAGTAATTAGCTCCTCAAAATAATTCCCATGCTCCGCTTCAATCTCGCGAAGCACGTCTCAATACTGTCCGATCTCTCTATCGGATTCAGTGGGGCATGCTCAACATTAGCCTCCATTTCAATTTCATCCTGGTTCTCACAGGTCAACTCAGCACGACTAGCAGGCTCAGGTCTACCTCTACGACCTCTGCCTCGTGCACTATCTCATCTAACGCGACTCATATTAGGCATTCCTGCATTCTCGACCATTTCTTAGTCAAAACCCATCTCGATATACACTATTGTATCTAACTAAGCACAGTAACACAGGGATGTAATTTCCTAATTACTGACACTGACACACATCAGACCAATTGTGCTCTGATACCATAATAATTGTCACGACCCAAACTACCCAAAAATCAGAGTTAATTTTTCACGTTTTATTATTTTCTTACTTAACTTCTTACCTGTCCTCGAATCGTGACCACACTCCACTAATAATTGGGCTGTGCGTCAATGTCAGTCCCACCATTCAATTACCATCTAACCTATTTCTTCTCCAGTCATTTATAATTGTTTACATTATTTATACATCCCCTAAAGTTACTTACAAGCATGTTACTGTGCTATGCTTATGTAGATACAATATGTACAAAGTGTATATACCTTACGTTGATGGGCAGCAGCAGATATCCGAAATGCAGTACTGAGTCGTCGCAACTTCAACTGGAGATTATCTGTGGGAGAAAATGAAAGGGGTGAGCACATCAAGCTCAGTAAGGCAATCCTACGAACAAGTAGGTAACCATACTACCTACATGAACGTGGTGCCATGCATAAACCACCCTTTCTCCACACATTTTAAAACAAATGATATGAATTATGATGTTATGTAAATCAAGTTTGCACGGAAAATTCAACACGCAAATATTACAAATCATTTATTTCTCAATTAAAATTTTCACAACAAAGTCAGGACTCGACCCCTCCTGCGGGTGATCCTGACTCACACAAAACCATGAAAATTGGTTTGCATTCACACATGGGTTTGAAAAGCATGGAAATACCATCATGCAAATTTAGTTTAAAACCCAATTTGATTTCATCAAAATCGACGACATGCGAGACTAGGCAACGTCTGTATATCAGCAAATAACTAGGACTATGGCCATATATGTCCTTGGGAGTTCCTCAGCTACACGGATCCTAGTGTACGGGTTCTCACCATGATCGGGAATCGCCCGGGAGGTGGGTCAATCCATCCCATCAGTTTTATCCGATCCCAGGCATCCGAAGATGCTGCATCCGAAGATGCTGTATCCGAAGATACCACACGGTACATCGTACTCCATGCTACTTGCACGGTACATCGTACTCCATGGACCCCCAGCCTTATCCCTCGTTCGGGCTCATCAACTGGTCCTCCAACCCTTATCCCTCGTTCGGGCTCATCAGGTGGATCTCCAACCCTTATCCCTCGTTCGGGCTCATCAGGTTGTTTCTCTAACCCTTATCCCTCGTTCGGGCTCATCAGGTTATTTTAACATGCCATGTCTCAAAATGCACGTGCGAGCCTATTTAATCGGTGACACACAGTCAACCCGATGCTCCAAGCACGGCTTATCGTATGATCTCTGAAAAGTAGTGCGAGCGGTGCTCTAACACTGTCGGTAAATCAAGTAAAACTAGTGCGAGCTAAGCTCTAGCACTCTGTATGTAAATCATGTGAAAATCTGGTGTGAGTTAGATTCTAGCACCCTGTCACGAAAATCATGTAAAATCTGGTGCGAGTTAGACTCTAGCACCATGCATGTAAAACTCTAGTGCGAGCTCTCACTCCAGCACTAATGCGTGCATCACACAAATCGAAAATATCGTGCGAGCTGAGCTCTAGCACGTCATATGTTAATAAAACACGTAGGCGGCTCTGTTTTCCTCAAAACAGTTTTCAAAACAATTTCACGTTGAAAGTATGCAATGCTATACATTTTCTTTCAAGGTTAGCCGGCCTACTAATGCATGCATCAAAACACCTCCAGAATGAGCAAGAACCTCTTGTTCTTGCTCCTCCAAACTTTTCCTAAATTTGTAAATTTTACCCTTAACAAGGGTATTTTGGTAATTTGCCCATTTGAGGCACTAAATTATTAATTGACCTCTAGACCCTTCAGGTAACTTTTAAAGACTGCAAATGAACTTAAAATTGAGTAAAGTTACCTCTAGCAGTCCGTAGAATTTCCTTACCTTATTTTCCTGTCGAGTCTGACCTTTTCTTTTCCACTGTTGTCTCATCGCGCAGTCCGTTATGCTCCCAATCAAATGCCCAGAACTGCGTATCAATATTCCTCAGGTCAGATAACATACAATTTAATTGTATTTAATCTTTTCTGGGTTTAATTTAAATCATTGGGCCCAATTACCCCTATTGGGCCCGATTGCACCTTAATGGGCCTTAATCGGCCTTAAGCCCGTTTCCCACTTAATTTTCACTTTATCGAGGCCTATTGGGCTCATTGGGCCCACCAATAATTTCTTGGGCCTCGTCCTAGCTCTCGAATAGCTAAATTCACTATTTATGACAATTATCTAAATTTCCATAATTTAATTCAATTTATGCAGAATTTAAATCATTATCACGCATAACGAGGTAATTGTCATAAATAAGGGTCACTTACCCGAGACTCCATGCTAGTACGAAATTCGAGGCTGTCTCGAGCCCTCGGTGGATGCCAATCATCGAGCTACATAATTCCATAATTTTTTCGGGTAAGTTTTCAGCCCAAAATTAATTAAATTAAATACTCCAAAATTTAAATCGGGTCAATTCGACCGCTCACTGACTTACCTGAAGCTAGATTACACCACAGGAATTTTCCCCAATTTTTTTTCTTTTTCTTTTTCCCTTTTTCTTCATTTTTTCCTCTCTTTTTGGCTGAACCGATTCAGTCCTATTCGGACCGGTTCAGACCGTCGGTTCACCCCGATTCACTCCGGTTCACCGCCTTGCCGACCGGTTCTCTGTCGGCTTCCACCTCCAGCAGCTTCGCTGGGTCGTCCGCATCACAGATCAGCTCTCGGTTTGGGTCAAGCTCGCCGGAACGCCGCCGGTTCGGCTCTTCTCCCTCGTCCGTCGGACCCATTTCCTCCTCTTGGCCGTCGCCGACAATTTCGACCGTTTTGTCGGCTGTTACCGGTCTCAAAATGATCGGCTCGTCCTCCTGAACTCATCGGTGGCCTCCGTTGATGCCCAGCCACCGTGGATCGTCGAAAATCAGGCCGTTTCTCCTCGGTTCTTTCCCTCCTCCGATCGGCTTCCTCCGGCCACTGCACGGCGCGTCTCTGGTACCATCGTGCTCGTTGGTCTCTCCTCTACCTCCTTGTGGCCTCGTCGGGGGTCGTCGGTCACCGGTGCGTCCTCGGTTTCCTCGGTTTTTTGGCTCCGTTTTCCTTTCCGTTTCGTTTCTCTCTCCCCGACCCGTTTCTCTCTTTTCTCTTTTTTTTTTTTCAGATTCCTTTTTCCCTTTTTTTATTATTATTATTATTATTATTATTATTATTATTATTATTTTACTATTCATTAAAATACTCCATAAAATCCAAAATATCTACACTTATATTATTTTTATTTTAATTTAATTTATTTCATTTAAATTTAATTTATTAAATATATTTTTCTCCAAATTTTTGATATTATTCCTTCGCGCTTTTCGAGATATCGTTCCGATAATTTTTTGGTATTTTTAAAATTTCTGAATCTTGATCAATTGACCCAAATTGTATAATTTCCTAATTATTGATCAAGATATCTTACATCCTTATTTTTAATTAAAATTTTCTTATCGCCTTAATACCGGATTTTGGTATTTTTACCATTTTACCCCTGCTCTTGTTTCGAAAATCAATTTTACTTGACGTTCCTTCATACATCCCCCATCCTTTCTTATTTAATTTTTGTATTTTAATTAAACTCGGGTCTTACATATTAAGACCAAAAGTTATATCATGTGAGACATGTAGGTGACTACACAGTAATATCCAGGACTATGGTTATAACCTCGTGATCCCTGGCACACGGATCCTAGTGTGCGAGGTGTCTCACCTGAAACGGTAGGTAGGTCGGTCCTACCCGCCAGAACAGCATAATATCAGGATTGCGAGGGCAAGACTTGCTGTCTTGTGGCTAATGCCACTCCACTCCAACAATCCTCGTGGTACAGCGTACTCCATGTGACATACACGGTACAATGTACTCCGTGAACCCAAGCTCAATCAAGGGTGCCTGTAATAGGTCTTATCCACCCATGTCAAGTATGTCTCAGTATGCACGTGTGAGCATATCATCTCATTGTGACACAGTCTACAGGAGGCTCCAACACGGCTATATTCATATCATATAAATTCTTATGCGAGCGAAGCTCTAGCACGGCTCTATGCATATTCATGATATCTGAAAACCTCATGCAAGCAAAGCTCTAGCACAGTTTCATAGAAATCAATAAAATCTGCATATGAGCAAGCTCCAGTATGACTTAAACTAATTATAAATTTAATTCAAATCCACGTACGAGCATTGCTCTAATACGGATAGGTATTAAAACTCAGTGAAAACCTCGTACGAGAAAAACTCCAGTACAGTAGTCATATGAAATAAATTTTTAAAATAGTGCGAGCAAGGCTTCGGCACTCTGTGTATGAATTAAATTATAAAATCCAGTGCGAGCAGTGCTCAAGCACGGTTACAACTCATATAACACTGATAGGTGGCTCAATTTTATCAAAACATGTTAAATAAATATCAATTGGCACCTAACTTGTGCCTTTTCACTTAAAACATGAAAGTAATAGGTAACCTATCCATAAATTGCTTGAATTAAAACAATATCATCATGGGAACATTAAAATCATGAATTTCATGCAATTTCATAGCCTTACTACCCTTATTGAAATTTTCCTAACTTGGGGCAAAATAATGATTTATCACTATTTCCATATTTTTTCATTAAAATTATTATTCTGTTTTCGGGTAGCCTAATGAATTTAACGTAATGTAAATCCCCTTGAATCTATGTACTGCTACCTCTAACTGCTCATAAAATTCTCTTACCTGGAATCAAGCGTGAGTTTATCCCGACTCGACCGTACCCGGTCTCTCAGTCTAATTCGCTCGTCTACAGAGCTGCATATAACCACATATGGGTTCAGTTCAAATATATTGATCAGTATTTCACTCTTATTGATCGAATCTAAAGCTCTGGGCCCATTTTACTCTATTGGGCCCTATTGCAATTTAATGGGCCTCGACCCCGTTTTCACTTTTTAAATCCCTTATTCGAGTTTACTGGGCTCATTTGGCTTATCAATAATCATCGGGCTTCGTTCCAAACTCATTGGATAGCCCGGATACTATTTACGATAATTACTTTGAAATTTCGAATAAAATTCCTTTTATACAGAATTAATCTGTAAAATCTATAAAATAATCTTAACTCTGCATTTAAGGACTCATATTATCGTAATTAAAATGTACTTACCCAATATGATGTGGGGTACAAAAATCGAAGCTAAATCTGCTCTCGTTTGGGCTCTGTAGTAACACTACACAATTTTATAAATCCGGGTCATTTTTGAATAAAAATAATATTAAATTGAATTCCCGAGATTTATCCCCAGGTTAATCCCGACCCTCGATCACTTACCCGAATTTCGTGTCATCTCCGGGTAATTTTCTTTCGTTTTTTCACTTTCTTTCATTTTTTTCATTTTTCTTTTTCTTTTTCTCTTTCTTTTTCTTTTTATTTTTTTCTTTTTCCTTTTCTTCCTTCTCGGCTACGGTGCCGTTTTGGCCCGTTTGCCGTCGTCAGCAATCCTGACCGTCTCACTGGCTGCCATTGGGCTCAAAAGAACATCCTCGGCCAGAGGATCGTTCGGCTGGGTCGAATCGAAGTTGGGGTACCGCCGTTCGTTGGAACCGACGCGTTTTCCCCCTCAACTTTTCGTCCGCTGATTCACCGAAAATAAAGGCCGTTGGCGTGCGTTACCGGTACCGTTGGAACCGTCAGATTTCACTCTACCTTTTTCGACCGTCAGCTAGGCTCGTTGGGCGTCGGTGACTCGTCGGAGGGTATCGGGCTGCTGTCGGGTTTCATGGGTTCAATTTTTAGGTTTTCTTCTCTCTCCTCAATTCTTTCACATTTTCGTTTGTCTTCTTTTTTATTTATTAATTTATTTATTATTATCTTAATACATTAAAATATATTAAAATAATCCAAATATCCCTAAAAATATCGTAAAAATTATTATTTAATTCATTTAATCAATAAATGAATTTATCAGTCTATTTTCGTCTTTTCGGTATATTTTTGGATTATTTTCGGGATAATTTTTTGAATTAAAAATCTCGATTAATTTCAAATTAATTCCGATTAATTCTCGTAAATTCCAATAAATTTATATCTAGATCAATTGGACTCGAATTTAAATATTTTACTAAGTATTGATCCAGATTTCGTAAATTCCATATTTTAATGAAAATTACTTATCGAATTTATACCGAATTTTGGTCTTTTGACTATTTTACCCTTACACGTGTTCGAGACCAAATTAAATGGACTTTCTTTCATAATTCCACAATCTTTTCCCTATTTTGAATTCCTTATTTTCAGTCAACTCGATTAAATTACTTAAACGAACTTGTTGCTTCCTTATTTTCCCGATTTATCCTTATTCGATTTTACGTACGTTATTTCGTTTCATCCACATTTATCAAATTCGAATCAACCATCTTATGAATCCATTAACATATAATAATGTCTCACAGTACCATCTTTTCTTATTGATTCGTTAATTGAAACAAGCTCTTCAATTAATCTTTAGCTACTTAAACTTCCTAGAACAAGATCTCTAGATATACTTTTGTAGCAGCTTTAATATTTAGAAAGATATAGATTGAATTAAGCAAGAAACACATAAGCTCGGTTTATTTAACTTAAACATACTTCTCACAACATAGATCTAAGATTAATCAAAGACACTCACCAACCGAACAAGAAAAAGAAGTTACTCATTATATAAAAATCGGTAAACAATATAATATAAAGGATGAGAAATCAGCAACAATATAAATAAATAATCAAGTAATTGGCCACAACTTTGTATTATATAAAAAATGATTCATATAAAAGAGCAACAAGAATTCATTAACTTTCAAAAATTAGTTGATTGTGATGTTAATCAACCTTTAGGAAGCTATTTATAATAAGACTGACAATATTTGAATAAAACTCTAATTACAATTTCTAATGATTTATTTTTAACTTTATCTTCAATTCTCTTCTAGATTGACTTGAAGTGTTAGATTTTCACTTTGATCTTCTCTCGTTGTATTTATCTTCACAAAAATCTCTAATTTAATTGCGCAAGTTTATCCTTATCTTTCCACTTAGTAATCACACTCATACTAAAAATAACGGTTTCTAGTTTTTGATGCTAATTTTGTAAGGACATTTGACTACTAAATGAATTTTAATTTGGGCAATCTTGTACATTTTGGAAAGCTTGAGAAGTCCTCTACAACTTTCATGCATATTGCACTTTCACTAAAAAATTGTAAGAAGGGTGAAATTACCAAAATATCCCTACTGGTTAGTGTCGCGTCCTAAACACCTCTACTCTAAGCCCATGGGTTACATAAGTAAATATAGGATTGAAGTCTCGAATTATCATCCCTCAAAGATTATTTAACCTTAATTAATTTTTGAATATTACACCTTAAGTATATTTTAGCAAATTATGAAATGGATGATCTACTAGGCTTATAAAGCAAACATAAATAACAAAATAAAATCAAAAAATGAAATTAAAATGCTAAATAGTAATATTCATAGTGTTGATGATGCAAATAAAAAGAAACTGCAAAAAAGAAAATGAAAAAGCCGAAATCAGTAAAGAAATGGGCTAGCAATGCAAATACCAAAAAAATGTGGGTCTAAGATGTAAATAACGAAAATATAACTCATATCCCACGAAGATAATAAAAATGCATGTATCTATTTTAGAAATTGAAATTAAAACTAAGAACAAAATAATGGAATTAGAGCTAATGCATGAAAATCATAAAATTGCCTAATTGAAACCTTAACCCTACTATAACCCTAAAATGCCTATAATGCAAACCTTAAAATGAATTCTAACCCTAAATTAAATGCCTACTCTCTAAAATGCTTAATTAACTAATAAAAACTAGACTAATTTATGCATGAAAATAATTATTTCTTAGAATTTTATAAAATGAATTTAAAGCAAGCTAAAATGCATGAAATTAACTTAATATGTACTTAACCCTAAATGCACTTTTTTAATCCCAAAACTAAAGAATTTTTAACACTAAAACAAAGCACTAAATAGTTCCTAAACCACCTACAACCTGTGACAACCTAAATGCCTAATGCACTAATTAATGCATGTGAAAACAATAAGAAATGACTTAGAAACTTAAACAATCATTAAATAACTTATACCTTATATTTATGCCATCCCACAACCTTAAGAAATACCTTAAAATAGTAGAAAATATAACCAAAATAGCCCTTAAATGCAACCTTAATAGAACACAAAAATAATGCATAAGAATACCTAAAATGCAAGATAAATGTTATGAGACTTTTAATCAAACACTGCCAAAACATGCATGAATAAATGCATAACCTAAATATGACTTAAAACTAATGAAATGTACCTAAATACTGCATAAAATAGAAACAAAAATGACCTCAATAGAAAATAGTAAGGACGCTTAAAGGGAGATGATAAGTGCTTAATTTGATATATTAATATTGTCTAATAATATTATTTTAGGTTTATTATTATGTTTAAAAGTGTTATATAACGCTCTTTTGATGTTATAATCATTGTAAATAGGCTTCTGAGAGAAAATGGAGCTAAAATGACACTTTTTGCACATTTTGGATTTTCAGCCAATAGGGTTTTTTTGGAAATTTCACCTCTGTCCGAATTTTTTGGAAGAAAAGTGACATTCTTCAAAGTTGTAGAGGACTTTTTAAGCTTTTCGGAATGTCCAAGATCATCCAAAGAGGAGTTCGTTTGATGGGTCAAAAGTCCTTGCAAAGTTAATACTGAAATTATAAAAGTCAAAATCCTAGTCAAAGTGGGATAATTACAAGGATAATTGAAGAAATTAGTAAAGCTGTTTTGGATTTAGGTGGTTGGAAAAAATAACACCTTTGATGAGTTGGCAACCAAGTCAACTATCAGGATAATTATTGAAGAAGAATTATTATGTAATTATTAGTAATTAGGAATCCTATTCTCATTGTTACTATATCTTTATTCCAAGTAGGATTAAGATTGTTCCTTCATTATTCAAAGGGACCTTAGGATGGCCATTATTCTCACCGATCGGCCTTGTTTTAGTTTTATAAAATTATTAATTATTATTTTATAAAAGTTTTCCTTTATATAAAAATCCTTAGCTGATTACTTTTTGCTTTTATAATATTATTGCATTTTCTTAATTCTTTTTGTTAAATCGATTCTTTGTTATAATTTGTTATTGTCAATTGCTTGAATTTATATTTGCACAATATTTTCTTCTAGTTTGAGTGTTTAGCCGAATAACATAATATTAATAGTGCTAGTCGACTTAATAAGTCACCGATTTCTTAATTCTTGCACGCTGTATCATTTCTTTTCTTTATAACTTGCTTTCTTTACTAGCATTTATATTCTTTTGCATAATATTAATGTAAACACCTCGAATCTTCTTGTACTTGGTTTTAATCATGAATAATAAATTAATCAATTGGGATTAAAAATGTGTTCCTTGATAGATGATTAAATTAAATTGTATTTTTGGCACAAGAGGTTTAGATAAGCTCAAGTAAATGAATACCTTATTTTGTAGCATAAATAAATACAAAACTATATATGATGTCAAATGGAATATGATGTAATATTATACCCTATTAATCAAATTATAATGTATTATTAATGTTAGACCATTTTAACATTTTAAAGGAATAAGGATTGGCTTCCAAAGAAGCCAACCTAATCTATTCCAAAACAATATGCTTATGTGATGATGATCAGTACAAGTGAATACTTAAGGAATTAGATAAATACATATAAAGGTGCACTAGGAAATAACAGTTATGGTAGTGAACGGTGGTGATGATTTTGACCAGCAAGGAAGGAGGCCTCAGGTTTTTAGGGAAAACAAGTAGCACCACGAGATGAGGTTACAGCAACAGACTGACTGACTCACATATCGAGGCTTAAAGGAAATCACCAACATTCACCGAGGTAAGGAAAAATTCTCATTACTGCTATAGATAAATATGCGTAATTTTCGTATATTTATAGATATAAAATTTTAGGCTAAATTTCGTAATACTGAAATTACAGAAAAATCTAGATCGAATTTTACGACTTTGAAAATTATAGAATTTAGCTAATAGAATAGTCTAATTTTACTGATTTAATTTAAATGGTTTGCTTCGATACTGATATTACTGGTTGATGAGTGTCATATTTTTATTATTATTTCCTTCTACATTTTAATATTTTGCTATGTTCCTCCTATTAATTAGAGTACTTATATTAATATGTGATTTTGGTAGATAAACTGGGCTTCAAAACTTAATCGAAGAAATTGGAGAGTTTGTTTTAGTGCTATTTGAGATTTTGGCTCTAAACGGAGTTATAGATGTCGGATTGGGGCAATTGTTAGTTGGTTGGAAAGAAGATTAAAAGGCCTATGATTTCTCTACTGAGAACTAAGCCCGGTTTGGATGTTTTATAGATAAAAAAATTCCACAAAGTTGTAGCAAATCGATTTTATATATTTCAAGGCAATTTTAGTTTTTAGTCTATCTCTGGAGTTCTAGACCTCTAAATTATGCAAGGTAGTGGAACATTGATTTACTGATTTACGACTTTGAAGAAGAGCCTAAGATCCAATTCGGCCTGTTTCCACTCCAAAACCAGCTATGAAGAAAAATCCTAAATCTATCAGCCTTTTCCCACTTGTAATAGGATTTTGAATTTAGGTTTTTTTCACTATATATATAGATTTCATTTTCTTTAAAAGAGAGAGAGAGAGAGAGAGAGAGAGAGAGAGAGAGAGAGAGAGGTAGCAGTAGTCAGAAGAAAAAAATAATTCACTCTCTATATTTTTATTTTTGTTTTCAATAATCATGTGCTGCTAAATCTTTTATTCGGTTCAAGAGAATCGAATCTGGTGAATTTCAACAATTGAGAAACATGGTTTGTTGATCTAAACTATCTTTTGATTCAATTATCTATTGTTTCTAGTATTATTAGATTCAATTACATGAGAAAATTATATGATCTGGCCAATTAGATAATCTTCGCATGTGATTGTATGCTATCTGAAGTTTTCACAATCCATAATTGTTGTGATAGAAATCAAAACCAGTAGCAATTAGGGTTCGTTAACTCTAAGTGAAACAATAGAACAGATTAAACATTCAACCCATGGTTGAAGTGTTATTCGGTTTAGTAGTCTTCCTAGAACGTTAATGCTATTCATAGTCTAAATAGGATTGCGCCAAAACCTAGTAGATTAGGGAGAAGAATTTAATTCGGGTGCTCGGCTTGAGTTAATGATAACAGGGAAAAAGAGATATTATTCTGCTGGTAGATAATACCTCTGCTAAGTAATTTAAGACAAGTTGGTAAATTAGGTGTTAAGAATCAATTGTTAATGACTAGGCAGTTCCTTTGAATCGAAATTGTTAATCTTGGTTTACCCTTTTTATAACCAGTTGAATATAAATTCTGTTTTAGGATTTTAATTCTATCAAATTAAACCCCCCAATTATTTCAGTTATTGCATGATAATTAATCTACCAGTCTCTAGGGTTCGACCTAGATTTGCTGCCACTATAAAATTTCGGTAAAACCAATAATTTAAATTTGGTTGAATTCGACACTCACTAATTTTTGGCGCCATTGCCGAGGACTGATTCTGATTAATTAGTGTGTTTTTATTATTCTCATTAATTTGCTTTTAAATTCGTCTGATTTTTATTTTTAATTAATTAATTATTTTTTAGGGCTTTTGATACTATTCACACTATTCACATGAAAATTTTTTGATGAGTTAGGAGGTGTGTGAGTACTTGATTTCAAGTGGAAACAGAAAAATGAAACAGACCAGAATATTTACATTTTGACCCCACCCTATCTCCGCCAAATTCTATCGTTTTCTTATAGTTTTAGCCCATTTTTTGTTTTAGTCGTAATTATTTTAAGACTTTTTTTTGTTTTTTATGACCAGATCCTCCAAATCAGGTGAAATTGTACTTTGATTCGATCCAGAGATAGAGAGAACCTTGAGGAGGTTGAAAAGAGACCAAGAAGCTATAACCATTATAGAACCCTTAGATTCTGAAAGTACGCTAGACAATTGCTCAATAGAGGAGTTTGACACTGACAAAATGGCAATGAATAATAATAGGACTTTGAAGGAGCTTGCTGCTTCTGACTTAAACTTACAACCTTTGTGTATTGAGTACCCTACTTTAGATGCAACTTTTAAACTTAAATCGAGACTAATACATCTTTTGCCTACATTTCGTGGACTTGCAGATGAAGATCCCCACAAGCACCTTAAGGAGTTTCATGTGGTGTGTTCGAGCATGAAACCACAGGGCATTTCAGAGGATCAGATCAAGCTGAGGGCATTCCCCTTCTCGTTGGCAAATTAAGCGAAGGACTGATTATAATACCTTCCTTTGGGTTCAATACGTTCCTAGAATGATATAAAGCGGTTGTTTTTGGAGAAGTATTTCCCAGCTTCTAGGGCTACAAATATAAGAAAAGAGATCTGCGACATTGACAATATAATGGTGAAACCTTGTACGAGTATTGGAAGCATTTTAAGAAGCTGTGTGCGAGCTGCCCACAACACCAGATTACTAACCAGCTTCTAATCCAGTATTTTTATGAGGGTTTAATGCCAATGGACAGGAGTATGATTGATGCTGGCAGTGGAGAAGCACTAGTTGATAAGACCCCAAAGGCTGCCAGGAATCTCATCGCCAACATGGTAGCCAATACACAACAGTTTAGGAATAGATTGGATCACACATTGAAAAAGGTGAACGAGGTAAGTACTTCCAACCTGAAACGTCAAATTTTTTATCTAACCTCTTTAGTTCATCAAATGGTAGTAGGGAACTTACAAGCAGCGAAGGTGTGTGAAATCTGTTTGTTGGCAAGACAGAACACTGACATGTGTCCAACTTTACAAGAAGATGACCCGGCCATGCAATAAGCGAATGCCATAGGAAATTTTCTAGGTCGGCCCTAATGGAGACATGATCCGTATGCAAATACATATAACCTAGGGGGGAGAGATCATCCCAATTTGAGATATGGTAACCAAGCTGGCTATCAACATCATGTTCAGAGGCCAAAAACAAATCAAGCCACAAGCTCAGGTTCAAGTATGTCATTTGAAGATATTGTAAAAAACCTAGCTAACAATACTTTGCAATTCCAACAGGAAACAAGGACAAGCATCCAGAACTTGGAAAAATAGATGGATCAACTAGCAATCATGGTTGGTAGATTAAAAGCTCAAGGTTCTAGGAAGTTATCATCTCAAACAATAAAGAACCCTGGGGAGAATGCGAGTGCCATAGTGCTGCGTAGTGGAAAAGAGATCAAAAGACAGATTACAGAGGCAGAGAAAAAGGTTAAGACACAGATGCAACCTGTTATAGATAACACTAACCTTATCCTTCATCACTTTCCTTGCAGGTTAGCTAAGACACAGAAAGAGGAACAACAGAAAGAAATCATGGAGGTATTTAAGAAGGTGGAAATTAACATACCACTTCTGGATGTAATGAAGCAAATTCCAAGGTTTAAGAAATTCTTTAAAGAGTTGTGCACGACAAAGAGGAAACTAAGAGGCGATGAGAAGGTAAGTGTGGGGAGAATGTATCTGCGGTCATTCAAAGAAAACTGCCCAAAAAATGTAAAGACCCAGGTACGTTTACAATCCCTTGCATCATTGGTAATAGGCAAATCGAACATGCTATGGAAGATTTGGGTGCATCAATTAATGTTATGCCTTTTTCAATTTATCCATCCTTAAATTCAGGTCATTTGAAAAAAATTGGAGTGATCATACAATTAGTAGATCGATCTAATGCATACCCCGAAGGGGTAGTTGAAGATGTTTTGGTGCAGGTGAATCAGTTGATCTTTCCAGTTAATTTCTACATTCTGCATATGGAGGACAGCAGCAACCTGGTGAATCCTGCACCAATAATTTTAGGCCAACCTTTTCTTGCCATTGCCAGGACTAAGATTGATGTGTTTGATGGGACATTAACCATGGAGTTTGATGGAGAGATTGTCAAAATTAGCATCTTCGATGCTATGAGGTATCCAGTAGATGTACATTCAGTATTTTTTGTTGACAGTTTTGATGACTTGATGTAGGATACATTTGAAGTAAGAAGAATAGATGAGATAGAAGTGATGATCAGTAAAAGCTGGATGTAGAACGAGGCTGAATTAAAGCTAAGTCCTGAAGTTAAAGAAATGATCATGGCTATGCAGTCATTGCAGCCCAGGTATGAAGTTAAAAGATTGGAACTACCATTTTCTAACACGAAGCTACTACCTTCTGTTGTGCAGGCACCGATTCTAGAATTGAAGTCTTTACCTAACCACTTAAAGTATGCTTACCTGAGAGATGGTGAGACACTTCCAGTAGTTATTACGAAGAACTTGACAGTGGTGCAAGAAGAAAAGTTAATCAGGGTGCTTCGTGATCATAGAACAACCATAGGATGGACTATAGCTGACATTAAGGGAATTAGTCCATCCATGTGCATGCACAGACTTCTGTTGGAAGAGGGATCTAATATAAGCCGAGAACTTCAAAGAAGATTAAATCCCTAAATGATAGAAGTAGTCAAAATAGAGATTCTAAAGTTGTTAAATGTAGGTATAATCTATCCAATTTCGGATAGTAAATGAGTGAGTCCAATTCATGTTGTGCCAAAGAAGACTGAGATCATAGTTATGAGAAATTAAAATCATAAGCTTGTACCAACGAGAGTGCATAATGGGTGGACAGTGTGTATAGACTACTACAAGCTGAATTCAGCAACTAGAAAGGATCACTTTCCCTTACCCTTCATTGATCAAATGATTGAGCGTTTAGCTGGTAAATCTCACTACTATTCTCTTGATAGATTTTCAGGTTATAACCAGATTGTGATTGCACCAGAAGATCAGGAGAAAAAAACTTTCACATGCCCATTTGGAACATTTACTTTTAGGAGGATGTTGTTCGGCCTTTGTAATGCACCAGGTACTTTTCAAAGATGCATGGTAAGTATTTTTTTCTAATTTGTTGGAAAATTACATTGAAGTGTTCATGGATGATTTCACAGTGCATGGTAACTCATTTGATATGTGCTTAAATCATTTGATGAGTGTACTTGCGCGTTGCATTGAAACTAATCTAGTGTTGAATTTTGAAAAATGTCATTTCACGATAGAACAAGGCATTGTTTTAGGTAATGTAGTTTCATCCAAGGGCATTGAAGTAGACAAGGCTAATATTAATTTGATTTTGAGCTTACCCTACCCCACTAGTGTGCGAGAACTACGTTCTTTTCTTGGTCATGCAGCTTTTTACAGCAGATTCATTAGGAACTTCTCAAAGATAGCACTACCATTGTCGAAGTTGTTACAGAAGAATGTACCCTTTAAATTCAATGAAGAGTGCAAGGCAGCTTTCGATGAATTGAAGTCATCTTTGACTTCTGCCCCTATCATTCAACCACCAAATTGGGAGCTACCTTTTGAAATAATGTGCGATGCAAGCAACTACGCTGTGGGGGTTGTTTTAGGACAACGGGTCATCAACCAGGCGCATGTGATCTATTATGCGTCAAAGACGCTTAACCTAGCTCAGTGCAATTATTCCACGACTGAAAATGAGCTGTTGGCTACTGTATTTTCTTTAGATAAGTTTTGGTCTTACTTGCTTGGGACTAAAGTTGTTGTGTTTTCTGACCATGCAGCTTTGAAATACCTTTTGGCAAAAAAAGAGGCAAAGCTTAAGCTGAGTAGGTGGATTCTTCTACTGCAAGAGTTTGATATTGAGATTAAAGATAAGAAGGGGGTAGAAAACCTAGTAGCTGACCACTTGAGCTGGTTGGTTAGAGAAGAAGATCCAATGCTATTGCAAGAAACTTTCCCTGATGAGCAGCTCTTTACGGTGCAAGGTATGACCCCTTGGTATGATGACTTGGTAAATTATTTGATTACTAAGGTCATACCTAAAGATTTGAGTAGAGCTAAAAAAGATAAAATGAAAAGTGAGGCTAAATACTATGTATGGGATGAACCATATTTGTGGAAATATTGTTCTGATCAAATCATTAGAAGGTGCATCCCTGATTCGAAAATTCAGTTTGTCCTTACTTTTGTCATGCATATGCCTGTGGGGGTCATTTTGGGCCAAAGAGAACAACTAGGAAGGTTTTAGATTGTGGTTTCTATTAGCCTACTTTGTTTCGTGACAGTTATGTGTTTTGTAAAAATTGTGAGCGATGTCAAAGGATAGAGAGCTTAAACCGTAGGAATGAGATGCCTCAAACTCCTATTCTTGTGTGTGAAATTTTTGATGTGTGGGGTATTGAGTTTATGGGTCCATTTCCTCTTTCCTTTTGGTTTGTTTAGATTTTACTTGATGTTGATTATGTGTTGAAATGGGTGGAAGCAAAGGCCACCAAAACTGACGATTCACGAGCTATTGTAGGTTTTATCAAATCTAACATTTTCAGCAGGTTTAGCATACCAAGAGCATTGATTAGTGATCAGGGAACTCAATTTTGTAATCATTCAATAGATGCTTTATTAAAGAAGTATGGAGTCCTGCATAAAACCTCCACAGCTTACCATCCCCAGACGAATGGACAGGTCAAGGTGTTTAATAGGGAAGTCAAGTTGATCTTAGAGAAAACGGTAAATCCAAACAGAAAAGACTGGAGTCTCAGACTTGACAACGCTTTGTGGGCTTATAGGACAACATATAAGACGCCTATTGGGATGTTCGCGTATAGGCTAATTTTTGGTAAGTTGTGTCATCTGCCTGTAGAGTTAGAGCACAAGGCTTATTAGGCAGTTAGACGATGCAACATGGACCTACAGTAAGTAGGTTTGGAACGGAAGTTGCAGTTGCAGGAATTGGAGGAAATTCGTCTTGAGGCCTGTGAGAACTCACGAATTTAAAAGGAGAAGACCAAGGCATTTCATGATAAGATTATCATTAGGAAGCAATTTGTGGTTGGCCAAAAAGTTTTGTTATACAACTCTAAATTGAAGTTGATGCCCGATAAGTTACGTTCCCTTTGGATTGGACCCTTTCTTGTTACTGACGTATTTCCTCATGGTGCAGTTGAGATTCAAAGTATGGAAACCAACAAGGTGTTCAATGTTAACGGGTATAGACTTAAGACATATTACGATGGTTTTCAAGCACACACGGTTAAAGAGGTGCAGTTAGGAGATGTGGTCTACTCGATGTGAAGGAAGTTGTATTGTCAAGCCAACGACATTAACCAAAGACGCTGCATGGGAGGCAACCTATGAACCCCAGATTTGATTCCTCACCCTATTTCTTTTAATTTTACTTTTCTATTATTTACTTTAATGATGTGCTTTACATTGGGGACAATGTAAAATCTAAGTTGGGGGGGGGGGGGGGGAAGAATTTTTGGATTTTTCAATTTTTACATAAAAAAAAAAATCTTAGTGCATGTTTAGGTGCTTTCTATCACTGAAAGTTTATATTTATCATGAACTTGAATCAACTGGATTTGAAAAGAGGATAACACAATTGAATTGATTGACTTTTCATCTTAACATTTGTTGATTAAGTAATTGATTTCAGAATATTGGTGAATAGAATTGGTAGACTTTAAACCTGTGAGATTTTTGAGCTTATAGATTAAGCATTAATGTCAATCTTTATTTTCTTTGGATGTGTGATATTCTTCCATGAATGTATTTCTCTAGAACTTGCATTGATTCTTCTTGAGATTACATTGATTCAGGCATACATAAAAGTGATTTGTGTTATGCATGAATACTAAGTAGTGGAGATTAGATGATATGCAAGCTTATGGTAAGACATGTTTTATGGAATGAATGTGAGTGAAATACTTACCCTTTAAACGCTTGAGTGAACAGAGAGAATATTGTGAGGATCTACTAATTTAATTTGCTTCATTCTGAATGAAATTGCTATGTTGGCAAATTCTTGAGATTGTTAAGGATTTTGAATCATGACATGTTATGTTTCTCGAAAATGTTGGTTGACTTTTTTGTTTCTGGTTTTTGTAAACTTGATGTGATTGAAGGGTGATTTAGTCTTAGATTTTGAGTTTGCTCGAGGACGTGCAAAAAATTAAGTGTGGGGGAATTTGATGAGTTTCATATTTTTATTATTTATTTCCTTCTACATTTTAAGATTTTGCTATGTTCCTCATATTAATTAGAGTACTTATGTTAATTTTTTATTTTGGCAAATAAATTAGGCTTCAAAACTTAACCAAAGAAATTGGACAGGTTTTTTTTAGTGCTATTTGGGCTTTTAGCTCTAAACGGAATTATAGAAGTCGGATTGGGCGGTTTTTAGCTCGTTGGAAAGAAGATTAAAAGTCCTATGATTTCTATGAAGAGAACTAAGCCCAGTTTGGACGTTTTATAGATAAAAAAAAATTTCATAAAGTTGCAGCGAATCGATTTTATATATTTCAAGGTAGTTTCAGTTTTTAGACTATATCTAGAGTTTTAGACCTCTAAATTATGCAAGGTTAGGCCCAGTGGAACACTAATTTACTGATTTACAACTTTGAAGAAGAGCCCAAGATCCAATTCGGCCTGTTTCCACTCCAAAACTAGCTATGAAGCAAAAGCCTGAATCTGTCAGCCTTTTCCCACTTATAATAGGATTTTGAATTCAGGTTTTTTTCACGATATATATAGATTTCATTTTCTTTATCAAAAAAAAAAAAAAAGATAGAAGTGGTAGCAGTCAGAAGAAAAAAATAATTCACTCTCTATATTTTTATTTTTGTTTTCAATAATCATGTTGTCAGGACCCGTTCTAAATCCATGACTTAAACCAAAATCACTACAAATTTTTTCGCATTTTAACTTACCTTTCCTCTCTTTAATGGTTGGGCTGTGATTCGATGTCACATTTTCCATTATCATACATACATGTCAATATACTATTACTGACTGTAACTGCTTTTGTAATACATGTGAGATTATATAAATCTAACACAAATACATTCCTCATTATATATATTGTATACATCACTGTGCTGTTTCTATGTTTAGATATATAACCGTACAAGATCTGTATACCTGGCGGTCGATAGGAACTAGCAGTGGACTCAGGAATACTATCCCTCAATAGCTCTCGCTCTACTGCTAATGCTCTGTAGAGAGATGTAAAGAAAGGGGGGTGAGCATACAAAGCGCTCAGTAAGGAAATCAAGCAAGCAAGTAGATATCTACACTATCTACTCAAAATAATGCTATGCCTTGAAAACATTATTTCCTTAACTCACTTTAAAAGCATGTCTTTAAATATATATATATATATATATGTATACTTGTACAGATTAAATCCCATGTACAGAAATCATGCTTTCTTTCTCAAATGTAGGCATGTAGTGCAAAACAATGCATCTTTATATAAATCATGCCTTTAGATAAATCATGCCATGTATATTTAAATCACAATATATATGGAATTTAAATCATTCACAACACAAAATTGGAGTCCGACCCATCCCTTAGGTCTGTCCGTAATTTAAATCAGTCAATCAATGTGATATATCATGTGAGACTATATGGTGAAATGTAAATAGTATCCTGGACTATGATCATATCTGACATGTGATCCCAAGCAACACAGTACTTGGTGTGTAGGGCATCACTGTTGCAACGGAAGGGGGGTCAGTCCATCACAACCGTCAGCTATATCCTCCTCAACTCCACAACACCACATGGTACAGTGTACTCCCATGCTACGTGCACGGTATGACAAGGTACTCCATGCCACTCGCATGGTACAATGTACTCCGTGGACCCTACATCACAGTCGGGGTGCCTGCCATAGTTCTTAGCCCTCAAACCATAGAATATCATACCACATCTCTAATACCCTCATACGGATATCCTTTCACATAATGTAACACTCAGTCACACAAGGATTCGGCATGGGTTTGTAACATGTATTATATATCACATACAGTGCACGCCTTTGAGCGTGACTCACAGTCGAAACTCCACTCAAACACTGTTTCACATCACAAACTCAACTCTAGTGCGAGTAAACCTCCAGCAACTAGGTCAATGCATAGTTCAGGTATTAAATCAAGTACGAGCAATAGCTCCAGTACTATGTCATGTATAAATCATGAAGAATCGAGTACGAGTAATGCTCTAGCACTCTGTCATGTATCTCATGAAAAACTCAAGTACGAGCTAATGGCTCCAGCACTCTCTCATGCATATATCATATAAAAATGAGTACGAGTAAGAACTCCAGTACTCTATCATGCATGTTATGGAAATATAGTGCGAATCAAAATCCAGCACTAATGTATGTGAAAAATATATGAAATCCAGTGCGAGCTGTGCTCCAGCACGATTCATTCTCATAAAATATGATAGATGGCTCTTTAAAAAGGGATGATTTACAAAACATCAAAATCAGCATTATAAAGTGTGCTTAATTCACATCAACCTTAAAATCATTAGCCCATCTATTTATTCTCCTGCTAAACAGCAGTTAAACACTCAAAATAGTGGTTTCCATGCTTTTTACAACTTTTCACAAAAGTTGACTTTTTGACTAACTAGGGGTAAAATCGTAATTTACCACTATCGGGTCGCAATAATTATTATTCACTTTCTCTGACCCTCAGAGTTTTTAAGTGAATGTAAAAGCAAACAAAAATACGTGCAGGTATCTCTAACTACTCACAAAAGTCCCTTACCTGCAATCACTCGAGAAATTTCACTTTCTCTGCGCTGCTCGTTTCAGCAGTCCGATTTGCTTCTCCAATACTCTCTGGAGCTGCATATAACCATTTATTAGGTTAATTATACTTTTCCTACTGTATTTCACATTAAATACAGTCTATTTCCCTTATTTGTGCCCGTTTACTCTAAATGGGCCTGAATACTTTAATTGGGCCTTAATCCGTATTAAGCCCGTTTTTCACGTATTATTTCCCTTTATTAGGTTCTATTGACTCATTGGGCCTTATTCCAAGCTCTTTGGATAGCTCGTATATCATTTACGACAGTTAATTTGAAATTCTGAATATAATTAACTAAATACGAAATTTAATCCGAAATGCGTAAAATAAATCTTAAATACGCAATAATCACATAAATTGTCGTAAATGAGCTTTACTTACCCGAGATTATGCGATGGTACGCAAATCGAAATTCGATCGAGCTTTCGTTCAGAATTTATCGTCGAACTGTAAAATTTTGTATATTTAACTCCGGGTCAATTTTCGATTAAATATAATTTAAATAAATTTATCGGAAGTTAAATCGGTCACTTTTGACCTCGTATCGACTTACCCGAAGTCCGGTGAAATCCCAAAAATTTCCCTTTTCCTTTTTCTTTCTTTTTCTTCTTTTTCCCATTTGCTCCTTGGCTGAACCGGTCCGATCCGGTTCAGCGTAGAACCTTCTTCACTGAACCGCCGACCGGTTAATGCTTCCTTTGGTCGTGCCGGCATCTTTCGGCCGGTTCTCGACGCATCACCACCTCCATTCGGCGCGCCTCAGCCTGGGTAACACTCGGCTGGGCTCGCTCAGGACCAAGCACCATCGGTGGGCATCGGATCTCATCTTTTCCTTTGCGGCTTCTCCTCTTCGATTCGCCGACGTCCGGCGTAGGTGAAGGGCGTGACCGGTGCCGATGGGTGCGCACGGACCTCCTCTTCCTTTTTCGACCGCTTGCCTGGCCGTGGGGTCGTCGGATGCTTGCCGGTGACTCCTTCTTCCTCGGGTCGGCTTGCGTCGGTTTCCTCTCCATTTTTTCTCTCTCCCCGCGTTTTCCAATTTCCAGATTTCCTTTTTTTTATAATATATTTTTATTATTATTTTATTATCGAAATAATAATAAAAATCCTAAAAATATCCCAAAATATCTAAAAATATCTCAAAAAATCATATTAAATTTATTTAATCCGTAAATGAATTTATCAGTCTGATTTTACCTTTTCGATATATTTTTCCACTATTTTTGGGCTCTTTTTTCAAGGTAAAAATTTCGATAAATTCTAATAAATTTATATCATGATCAATTGGGCTCGAAATTAAATATTTTCCTCGATTTTGATCAAGATTCCTCAATTTCATATTTTTAATGAAATTGCCTTATCGAAATTATACTGAATTTCAATCATTTGATCGTTTTACCCTTGCACTCGTTCGGGAATAAACTTAACCCTTATCTTGCTGTAATGTAGCTTACATGCATTTTTAATTTCTCAAATTGTCGATTGTATGTTAGTAAATATTCTTCTTATGATTCAACTATGATAATAAAGCGTTCATACACATATGAATCATAAGGTACTGGCTACGTAAATGCGGGTCTGACAATCCTCCCCCACTCAAAAAATTTGGTCCTCCAAATTAGGACCAAGTCAGTCATCAAATAGGTGAGGGTACTTCTCTCGCATCAGACTCTCTAGCTCCCAAGTAGCTTCCTCTGAAGTATGATTTTGCCAGAGAATCTTTACTAACACGATGGTCTTCTATCTCAATACTTTCTCCTTCCTATCCAATATCTGAATTGGTCTCTCTACATATGACAAGCCCTCTCGGAGCTCTAAGGGCTCATAACTAATCACATGTGCCGGATCCGGATGATACTTTCGAAGCATTGATATGTGGAAGACGTTATGGACACCTGATAAGTCCGGTGGCAATGCTAACCTATAAGCCTTATCTCCCACTCGATCAAGTATCTCAAAGGGTCCAATATAGTGAGGATTTAGTTTCCCTCTCTTCCCAAATCTCGCTATGCCCTTGGAAGGAGAAACTCTCAAAAACACGGATTCACCAACTGCAAACTCTAGTGGCCTACGTCTTCTGTCAGCGTAACTCTTCTGTCTGCTCTGAGCTGTCCTTAGTCTCTCTACTATCAAGTGGACATCCTCAGATGCTTGCTTAACCATGTCAGGAGCGAAAATCTTACGGTCACCCACTTCTTCCCATCCAATAGGGGAACGACATCTACGGCTATATAAAGCCTCATACGGTGCCATCCCGATACTCGAATGATAACTGTTGTTATAGGTGAGCTCCGCTAGTGGCAGGTGGTCATCCCAGGAGCCTCTAAAATCTAGCACACATGCTCCCAACATATCCTCCAGTGTCTGTATATTCCTTTCTGATTTACCATCTTTCTGAGGATGGAAAACGGTGCTCAAACTCAATTGGGTTCCCATAGCTTCCTAAAAATGTCCCCAAAAGTGGGACGTGAAGCAGGAATCCATATCAGAGACTATGCTCACTGGTACACCGTGTAACCTCACTACCTCGCGTACATATAGTTCTGCTAATGAACTCAGAGTATCGGTCGCTCTCATAGCTAAGAAGTGGGATGACTTCGTCAGTCTGTCGATGATCACCCATATAGCATCATGATTCCTACGGGTTCTCGGTAAACCCATCACAAAATCCATGGTGATATGCTCCCATTTCCATGTTGGTATAGGTAGAGGCTGTAATAACCCTGCAGGTTTCTGACGCTCTACCTTCACTTGCTGACATATGAGACACTTTGCCACAAATTCTGCTACATCTCTCTTCATACGTATACCACTAGTATACCTTACGCAATAATCACATAAATTGTCGTAAATGAGCTTTACTTACCCGAGATTATGCGATGGTACGCATATCGAAGTTCGATCGGGCTTCCGTTTGGAATTTATCGTCAAACTGTAAAATTTTGTATATTTAACTCCGGGTCAATTTCTGATTAAATATAATTTAAATAAATTTATCGAAAGTCAAATCGGTCACTTTTGACCTCGTATCAACTTACCCGAAGTCCGGTGAAATCCCAAAAATTTCCCTTTTCCTTTTTCTTTCTTTTTCTTCTTTTTCCCATTTTCTCCTTGGCTGAACCGGTCTGGTCCGGTTCAGCGCAGAACCTTCTTCACTGAACCACTGATCGGTTCAGGCTTCCTTTGGTCGTGCTGGCGTCTTTCGGTCGGTTCTCGATGCATCACCATCGCCGTTCGGCGCACCTCAGCCTGGGTAACACTCGGCTGGGCTCGATCGGGACCAAGCACCACTGGTGGCCGTCGGATCTCATCTTTTCCTCCGCAGCTTCTCCTCTTCGATTCGTCGGCGTCCGACGTCAGTGGAGGGCGTGACTGGTGCCGATGGGTGCGCACAGACCTCCTTTTCCTTTTTCGGTCGCTTGCCTGGCCGTGGGGTCGCCGGATGCTCACCGGTGACTCCTTCCTCAGGTCGGCTTGCATTGGTTTCCTCTCCATTTTTTCTCTCTCCCCGCGTTTTCCAATTTCCAGATTTCCTTTTTTTTTATAATATATTTTTGTTATTATTTTATTATAAAAGTAATAATAAAAATCCTAAAAATATCCCAAAAATATCTAAAAATATCTCAAAAAATCATAATAAATTCATTTAATCCGGAAATGAATTTATCAGTCCGATTTTACCTTTTCGGTATATTTTTTCACTATTTTTGGCTCATTTTTCGAGGTAAAAATTCTTATAAATTCTAATAAATTTATATCTTGATCAATTAGGCTCGAAATTAAATATTTTCCTCGATTTTGATCAAGATTCCTCAATTTCATATTTTTAATGAAATTGTCTTATCGAAATTATACCGAATTTTAGTCATTTGATCGTTTTACCCTACACTCGTTCAGGAATCAACTTAACCCTTATCTTGCTATTATGTAGCTTACATGCATTTTTAATTTCTCAAATTGTCGATTGCATGTTAGTAAATACTCTTCTTATGATTCAACTATGATAATAGAGCGTTCATACACATGGGAATCATAAGGTACTGGCTACGTAAATGCGGGTCTGACACATGTGCTGCTAAATCTTTTATTTGGTTCAAGGGAATCGAATCTAGTGAATTTCAACAATTGAGAAACACGGTTTGTTGATCTAAACTGTCTTTTGATTCAATTATTTATTATTTTTGGTATTATTATATTCGATTGCATGAGAAAATTATATGATCTGGCCAATTGGATAATCTTCGCATGTGATTGTATGCTATCTGAAGTTTTCACAATCCGTAATTGTTGTGATAGAAATCAGAACCAATAGCAATTAGGGTTCGTTAACTCTAAGTGAAACAATAGAACCAATTAAGCATTCAACCCGTGGTTGAAGTGTTATTCAGTTTAGTAGTCTTCTTAGAACATTAATGCTATACCTAGTCTAAATAGGATTGTGTCAAAACCTACTAGATTAGGGAGAAGAATTTAATTCGGGTGCTGAGCTTGAGTTAATGATAACAGGGAAGAAGAGATATTATTATGCTGGTAGATAATACCTTAGCTAAGTAATTGAAGATAAGATGGTAAATTAGGTGTTAAGGATCAATTGTTAAAGGCTGGGCAGTTCACTTGAATCGAAATTGTTAATCTTGGTTTACCCTTTTTATAATTAGTTGAATATAAATTATGTTTTAGGACTTTAATTCAGTGAAATTAAACTCTCCCCAATTATTTCAGTTATTGCATGATAATTAATGCACTAGTCTCTAGGGTTCGACCTAGATTTGCCGCCACTGCAAAATTTGGGTAAGACCAATAATTTAAATTTGGTTGAATTCGACACTCACCATTGGTTAAAATAAAAAATCCTTGAATTTAAATTTCATAGGCTGTTTACTGGGGATTTCAACTGAAAAGGGCTAGTTAGCCTGTTTTGAATTATTTTGAATTTACATGTGATTTAAGGAAAATGATTTGTTTATAAAGAAATACTGATGAAATGTGCTTCAGCGCCTACTGACAGTGTGTTGCACGGTCTGAATCATACTGATTTTAAGGCAAAGGTGATGATTAGTCATGCTACACTATTACTGTTACTGACCTGTACTGTTACTGAACTGATACTGTTACTGTGGTCCACAGAGTACGATTTACCGTGCAATATGTTTGTGAGTACAATGTACCGTGTTATTGGTCTTCGGACATACTGTACTATGAGTCGTTTGGGTAGCTGACCACTCCCACGGCGATTGACTACCCGACACACCAAATCAGTGATTGCCCGGAGTCACCAACATTGGCCAATTGTCTTACTGATTACTCTTATAGCATGCTTCACCTTATTTCATTCGTTTAAATTACTATTTTGAGAATATGAACTGAGACATTGTATGAAACTGATTTATTTACTGTACACAATTTTGAATGTTCACCGTAGTGAAATGTTTGTGATACTATTATTATTACTATTACTGTACTGAACTGTAAATGATTTTTATTATTTTCAAACCTATATAGATAGATAGTGTGTTTATCTGTTCGCTACGAGATTCATTTTCTCTTACTGAGCATGTTAAGCTTACCCCCTTACTATCCTTCACAGATCCTCATCAGCAGCGGAGACTGTCGTTATAAGTTGTTTATTTTGCATAGCCATTCGTTAGAAAAGCGTTCTTCTGCACTAAAGGTATACCCAGTATAGACATTTGTTTTTGTATCTACATTTTTGGAATTGTAGTAATGTATACGAAATGTGTCTAGGGAATGTGAACATGAATGTTTTGAAAAAGGACTACGGTGTTGATTAATTGAAGAATCAATTACCATTATTTTGATTTAAATTGTTATCAAGAAATTGAATTAAATAGGCAATTTTATGGTTTTGGATACGTTATCGACTTGTAGCCCAACCGAAATATAACTAAATTCGGGTTGTTACATAAGTGGTATCAAAGCAAGGTTGGCCTGATACGAGTCGATATTTGGTGTAAGAGAAATTTTGGAAAGTTCACATCCCCAGCATTATTGTACATTATTTAGATACAAACGGGTATACGTGGCTGTGTTTTGCTAAGAAATTGCTACTGAAATGCCGGAAGTCGATTAGTTATGGTTGGTGGACGACGAGGTCGATCGAAGGGACGAGGGGGCAGGCCACCCTGAGGCCGTGAAGAGAGGCCTGAAGGATCGGGTGGTCCCACTGCTAAACAGCCCACTTGTAACCCTACTGAGAGCTCCGAGGCCCGAATTACTAGTTTGGAACGAAGCGTAGAGTCCATACTGAATCAGATCATGCAAGTGCTGGCTAGGTTGAACAACCCACCGGGTACTGCAACTCAGACTGCACCTATTACTCTCGTAGTTGCATCGAACATGCCTATGCCAGTCCAAATAGCGCCAATGCTGCCTGTGGAAGAACCTTCTACTATGCTGCCACAAATCCCACCTGTACCACAATCACCCGTCCGAGTAGCCCCACAGCAACTTAGTAATGATATGGGGTATGACTGTGAGTTGGACATGCAGATGCACTTTCAGGAATTCAAGCCTCTCTCTTTTAATGGGGTTAAGGATCCAATGGTTGCAGAGGACTGGATAAATGAGATGGAGAAGCTTTATGGGTTTTTCCGATGTAACTCTACCGAGAAAGTTGCTTTTGTAGCTTTTTTACTAAAAGGAGAAGCTGAACACTAGTGGATGTCCACTTGACTAATCCTAAGAAACTGGCATAGGGTAATCACTTGGGACTTATTTCTTGATGCCTTTTGGAGGAAGTACATTTCGGATACTGCTCAGAGGAGACTATAGTCAAAATTCTCAAACATGACTCAGGGAAATAGATCTATAGATAAGTATGAGTTAAAGTTCACCTCATTATGAAGATAAGATCCGAACACATGGACTATGAGGCGAAGAAAGTCTAAAAGTTTATGGACGGATTGAGGCCCTCAATTTGAGCTTGACTAGCCTCGTCTGATATCAGCACCTATAAGGAGGCAGTTTGTCGAGCCTAGTTGTGTGAACAAGATTTCGAGATGCATGCCACTGAGTCTAACAAGATGGACAAAGGTAAGGAGTAGGATCGAAAGAGGTCGATTAGAGATAGGAGTGGCAGAGATGGTAGAAGGCCATTGTTTAAGCGACAGAGGAACTATGAAGAGTTATGGGGAAAGACTATTAGGCCTCCTATCTATCCATCCCCGTACCTACCCAGGGGATGGTAGTTGGGGGACCCCGGCCTAATATTGAAGTGTGCAGACAGTGCGAAAGGTATCATGGTAATAGGCCCTGCTATTTGACGATTGGGGCTTGCTTTAGATATGGTAAGACAGGGTATTTAGTCAAAGACTGTCCTGTGAGTATTGATTCAATCCCGCAGAGGAACACAGAACAGATAAGAGCACCTACTACTACCTCTGCAATGAGGAGGAAAGCCATAACAAAAGAAAAGGGTAAACAGGTTGCTGGACAGGGGCGAGTGTACGCTCTAAAGGGAGAGGCGACAGAAACTGATACACCAGTTGAAGCATTTAAAGGTACTATTCTGATTTTCAATATTAAGGCAGTAGTTTTATTTGATTCTGGTGCAACTCATTTATTTATATCGCCCATGTTTGCATGTGAATTGGTTACATATGTACAACCCAAACCACTAGGAAGGGTACTAGTGACTAGAACACCAATGAAAGATAATCAAATGATAGAGCAACTATATAAAAATTGTAGACTTAAAATAGGAGACAGGAACATGTTAGCAAACCTGATTCTACTAGATATGTATGATCTTAATGTGATATTGGGCATGAACTAGTTAGCAACAAAACAAACTATTCTTGATTGTCATAATAGGACAGTGACATTTATGCCCGAAAAATATATTGTAAATTTTTTGATAAGTAATGGATAGAAAATTTACTACTAAATGACATGGTTTTATTAATAATATCGATAATAATATTTCTGAAGATTACATTGCATATGTAATTGATACGGATAAGGTAAACTTGGATCTAAGCGATATTCCCGTAGTCAAAGAGTTTCCCGACGTGTTTCTAGACGATCTACCAGGGCTACCTGTCACGACCCATTTTATCCTTTCATTATAAAAAATCACTATAAATTTTTACGTTTTTCTTTCCTTACCCTGTCGTGAACAAACACACCACTACACCGTTTAAAAAAAGGCAGTGAGTCAATAGTAAACACCACTCCACATTCATTCTTAATTAAATCAAAAGAAGTGTCAATTATTGAAAGTTAAGTTATACATGGCACGTTTCTAACTTTTACATCCCCCACATTACATTACAATTTGAATATTGTGTTTTTACAATTGTTTAGATACAAAAAGAATCTTCATATGTATACCTCTTAGCGATGGATGGCAGCGGATGTCCAAAATACAACGCCTCAGTCCTCACTGGGCTGCAATGTACGCTCTGTAAAGGGGAAAAGTAGAGAGGGATGAGCAACCACACGCTCAGTAAGGCAATAATGCAAGCATGGTAGATAACTACTCTATCTACATAGTGTTATGCATAATCATTTATAATAGGAGCATGAGGAAATAAAACTATGCCATATGAGTATACATATATCATGTATTATAAATCATGAAATTAGGCATATAAAACATGAAAGAATCAGCATGTAAAATCATCTCATGCTCATTCTCATTAAATCTCATTAAAAAAGGGAAATTCATTTAAGAAACATCCTTTTCAAATCACTTTACGTCTCATCACAATTCAAATCATCATTTCAATAAAACACAACTCCCACAAGGCTTGGCCCCTCCTTCGGGTCTACCTTGGACAAATCACAATCATACTTATTTATCAAAACTATGTGGTACTAAGTAATATCAAGTGAGACAGGTCACTATATCTCAATGGGCTATGTTGGCCAACTGTATCATAAATCATCCCAGACCACACACATCCAGGTCTACGGGGTGTCATGCTGGTACGAAGGTGGGTTAGTTCTTCGCCAGACTTTCTCATCACATAATCACCACGTGGTACATCATACCCCATGTGATATACACGGTATTGCGTACTCCGTGGACCCATATCATGATTGGGGGTGCCAGTCGTAGCTCTTATCTACCTCATACCATGTGTAACCTCCATTGTCTCAACTGCACGTGGAGCTTTTCGTACCCATGTAAGAGAGCATCCCTACTGAACAGAGACTCCCCGGCCAGTTTGGCTTAAGGATATTATGCTTGAGGGTCGTACCGTAAGAGAGCCTCCCCACCCTCTCTAGCTTGAGGATGTAGGGCTTGAGGATGTTATCATAAGAGAACCTCCCCACCGAACAGAGCCTCCCCCCTCTCTAGCTTGAGGATGTAGGGCTTGAGGATCTTACCAACTTCTGCGACATCATATGTACCACAATGTGAAAACTTGTGCGAGCAAACCTCCAGCACGATTCATGCACTATAACTAGACCACCTCGTATGAGCAACGCTCTAGTACGACATTTATGCATAAGTAAACCACTCGAAATCCACGTATGAGTAGAAGCTCTAGTACAGTTTATAAAACATCATCATAGTTTTCAAATCAAGGCGCAAGGTAAGCTCCAGCACGTTTCATACAAATGAAGGCATCCAATCTAGAGCGAGCGAGGTTTATATCACACAAATACGATAGGCGGCTGATACACAATCAAAACAATCCTAAAACCGGGTTCAGCACCTTTCAAGTGCTATTTCATAGAATCATTCAAACACTAGCCAGCCTATCCGTAAATTTGTTCAAAACCAAGCATTGTGTTATGTGAAAACGTTTCAAACACATGATTTATGAATTTCTTAGCCTTACTATCCCTATTATACTAATCATTTCAAAACCAAATCTCATACATACTCGTAGCTATTCGCATACATTATCAATCATCTTCTTAAGCAGTCATGCATTTCATAAGATCCCGATATCCACCCACAAAATATGAGCAGCTACCTCTATATACTTACAAAATTCCCTTACTTGGAATCGCGTCACGTGATTCCGTTTCCTTAGAGCTGCTTACTTGTGCGATTCGATTCGTCTCTAACAAACTCTCCAGAACAGTACAAAGTCACATATTACATCGATTTAGTTCATATAACTCAAATTTTGTGTTCGCTATAGTCGATTTAACCTATAGCCTCTATTACTCCTCATAAGGCCTAGTTTTATCGTTCTACTCGTACCTCGAGTTTATTGATTTCTTTTAGGCCTATTGATTCATACCAAATCGATATTAAATCGACATTAAGCTCATAGTGCTCATATTTCACCAATTTCTTCACTATGGCATTTTATCAAACATCTTAGATACTTATTTCTATAAATCCTCTAAACTCACAATGTGGCTTCATTTAACCATTACAACTCATTCATATTACTTCAATAACAACTTGTCATAATCCATAAACCTCCAACTCATCAAAATCACACTTTCTCACACTAACCCATTCTATTTTCTAGGTCACCCTAGTTCCATCATAACCTAGGTAGTTTTGACCATCAACACACAAGCAAATCAACTCCAAAACCATTAAATAGACAATGTACTAGGGCTGAAGTATTAGAAACTTACCAAATCTAGCTTCTCTTCTTGCTCCAAAGAAAAATACACCTTGCTCCTTTAATCCAACAAATAGGGTTTTGACTCCAAAGTAGGTTGTTCTTCTCTTTGATAGGAACAACTTTGTATCTAATAAGCTTTCCTCAAATCTCACTGGAAATGGGTGGATTTGGGAATAAGAAAGTTAGGTTTTCGGTTGAAATGAAAGAGAGAGATTGTTTCTCAAAATCTACAGATTTCACTGCTCCTATTTATAGAAATTGCTTGATGAGATCGATCTGTCGAAGTATGAGATCGATCTAGTCCTCTTAAATCCCTCAGTTTCTCGATATTTTCAAGCATGAGATCGATATATCCCAGGCAGTAGCTTAAGGAGATCGATCTGCTCCAACCTGAGAGCTACGGAAATCGATCTTTTTGTATCAAAATCGATCTTCTCCTTACATAATGTTTAGCAGATCGATCTAGCTCCATTGGAGATCGATCTGTCTTGTTCCATTGCTCAAATAAGAGCATTTTTACTCTTCCAAATCGATCTCTCATCCTATGAGATCGATCTGGCATTCATATTTTTCAGATTTTACTACAGTTTTCTATAGAAACTCATACCAAATGTCCTTGATTTGTTGCCATGGTCATTTTCTCATCCAACCACCTTTAAGACTTGAAAATGACATCTATTTATACTTTATAAACATTAAAACTTGTGTGCATTCATTGTGCAACCAAAGGTATACAATACAAAGTTAATTGGAAGTACAAAGATTCATGCAACTTCATTCCATTTGCTGCACTACTCATTTTGAGTTCCAATTACATTCATCACATACAAAAGTCCATTTCTTCATATTCATGCATAACAAAACTTGCGTGTACCCTTCAAACCTCTTATTACAAGTGTGTACATTGAATTTATGGACTTTACATCGCTTATGCTTCACATTACAAACACATATGTATTACTTATGAATTCATAAGGTTACACATGAAATACTGGTCTTACAATCCTCCCCTCCTTCAAGGAATTTGGTCCTCCAAATTAGAACCAAGTTACTCTTCAAAAAGTTGGGGGTACTTCTCCCATATCAAGTTCTCCAATTCCTATATGGCCTCTTCCACCGTGTGATGTTGCCAAACAACCTTCACCAAGGGAATTGTCTTATTCGTAACACTTTCTCTTTTCTATCTAATATTCGAACCGACTTCTTAACATATGTCATACTCTCATTAAGCTCCAATGGCTTATATCTTATAACATGTGTCAGGTCCGAGTGATACTTCTGAAGCATAAAGAAGTGGAAGACGTTGTGAACATTTGCCAAGTTTGGTGGCAATGCCAACTTATACGTCTTATCTCCCACTTTCTCCAAAATCTCGAAGGGTTTGATATATCTAGGGCTCAGCTTGCCCTTCTTACCAAATCTCATAATACCCTTCGAGGGTGAAACTCTAAAAAATATCGACTCACCCACATCAAACTCTAGTGGTCTCTGTCTCTTGTCAACATAACTCTTTTGGCGGCTCTGAACTATCCGTAATCTCTCACATATCAATTGGACGTCCTCAGATGCATGCTGCAATAAGTCCGAAGCAAAAATCTATCTGTCACTAACCTCTTCCCATCTAACGGGGGATCGACATCTGCCTCCATACAGTGCCTCATAGGGTGCCATCTCGATACTCGCATGATAGCTATTACTATAGGCAAACTCAGCTAACTACAGGTGCTCATCCCAAGAGCCTCCAAAATCTAGCACACACGTTCCCAACATATCCTCCAGGGTCTGTATAGTCCTCTCTGACTACCCATTTGTTTGAGGATGAAAAGTGGTGCTAAAACTCAAGTGGGTCCCCATCATTTCCTGAAAATGTTTCAAAAAATGGGAAGTGAAGCGGGCATTCCTATAATAAACAACGCTCACTGGTACACCATGTAGCTGTACTATCTCTCAAACATACAGGTTCACCAACTGACTCAGAGTATCGGTAGCTCTCATAGCAAAGTAATGGGCTGATTTAGTCAACCAATCCATAATAACCCATATGGCATCATGACCTCCGCGGGTCCTCGATAATCCCATCACAAAATCCATGGTGACATGCTCCCACTTTCATGTCGGTATCAGTAGAGGCTACAATAACCCTACAGGCTTCTGATGCTCTACCTTCACCTGTTGACACACGAGACACTTAACGACATATTCAGTAATGTCTCCTTTCATTCCAGACCACCAATAAACCTTCCGAAGGTTTTGATACATCTTAGTTCTCTCCAGATGTATCATGTACTTTGATGAGTGAGCCTCTAATAAAATCAGTCTCCTGATCTTAGGATCCTCGAGAAGACATACTCTCCCTCTAAACCTCAATAAGCCATCTATACTCAGCTCAAAATCAATACCCACACCTGCCTGTATCTGACTCAACCAATCGATACACTATCGATTGCTCTGTTGAGCTTGCTGAATACGACCAATCAACTCTGGCTCCAATCTCAAACTAGCCACAATCTCAAGTTTCTCTGAACCTGGTGGGGTCACATCTAAACTGAGGTTCACAAATTATTCCAACAACTCATGTTCTTGTACCATCATATAAGACACTAACCCTAGGTTCTTCCTGCTCAAAGCATTGGCAACCACATTTGCCTTACCCGAGTGGTATATGATTTCGTAATCATAATCCTTAAGGAGTTCGAGCCAGCTCCTCTGTCTCATGTTTAACTCTTTCTATGAGAACAGGTACTTAAGTCTCTTATGATCAGTAAAAACCTAAAATTTCTCATTATAGAGATAGTGGCGCCATATTTTCAAAGCAACTACTACGACCGCCAACTCCAAATCATGTGTCGGGTAGTTCCTCTCGTGATCTTTCAACTGTCTAGATCCATAGGCAACTAGCTTCCCATCCTGCATAAGCATACAGCCCAGTCCTTGGTGTGATGCATCCGTATACACTGAGAAATCTCCTGAGCTGGTGGGAATGGTGAGAACCGAAGTAGTGGTCAATCAACACTTAAGCTCCTCAAAACTCCTCTCACATGCTTCATCCCACACAAACTTAACATCTTTACGCGTGAGACGTGTTAATGGAGCAGCTAGTCTAGAGAAACCCTCTACAAATCTTCGATAATACTCAGCCAATCTCAGAAAACTTTTGATCTCAGTAACTGTCTTGGGCAATTCCTACTGTACAACTGCCTCAATCTTGGATGGTTCCACTGATACCCCATCCTTCGACACAACATGGCCTAGAAATGAAATCTGCTATAACCAAAAGTTACACTTGCTGAGTTTGGCATATAACTCTTTCTCTCGGAGGGTTTGCAGAACTACTCTCAAGTGCTCTTCATGATCTTCCCTGGACTTAGAATCGACCAATATATCATCAATAAACACAATAATAAACTTGTCCAGGTATGGCTTAAAGACATCATTCATCAGTACCATAAATGTTGCGGGGGCATTCGTTAACCTGAATGGCATCACCAAGAACTCGTAGTGGTCATAACGGGTACAAAATACTGTCTTGGGTACATCTCCAGTCTGTATCCTCAACTGATGATACCCTGACTGCAGATCTATCTTAGAAAACACTTGGGCTCTCCGGAGCTAATCTAACAAATCATCTATGCGTGGAAGGGGGTACTTGTTCTTAATAATGGCCTTATTCAACAACCGATAATCTATACACAGTCGGAGGCTTCCATCCTTCTTCCTTACAAAAAGAACCAGTGCTCCCCAAGGTGAGACACTCGGTCTAATAAACCCCTTCTCCAACAACTCTTACAATTGCTTCTTTAGCTCTTCAAACTCTATCGGAGCCATTCGATATGGTGGTTTCGATATCGGCTTAGTATTAGGCACTAACTCTATGCAAAATTCCATTTCCCTTTCAGGTGGTAGTCCTAGTAATTCGTTCAAAAAGACATCAGGGAAGTCTGCAATTACAGGTATGGCCCTCAATTCCGGGTGTGCCTTATCTATATCGACCACGTATGCAATGAACCCTTCACATCAGTCTTTCCACCGTTAGTAACATAAACTATCACATCAATATTCGACATGAACAAATAAATTCATCACTCAATAAATTCAATAAGATCATGCTCTTTTCATTTATCATAATTATATTCTTTCAATCTATTCCCAATATTACATCCAAATCATTCATATTCAATAAAATTAAATTGGTTGTCATTTCCTTTCCCTCTATCTTTAACTTACAATCTCTACATACTTGCTCAGTCAATTGACTATCATTCATGGGTGTGGAAATCTTCAACATTTTATCCAACAATGTAGGTTTCACATGCTTTAACAATTTATGTGCAAAGGAAGGTGATATGAAGGAATACTTGGCACCAGGATCAAACAATACCAATGCTTCTAAATCAAAGATTAGAATAGCACCTTTAATCATATCTGTCGATGCGTCTGCTGTGTCCTGGTCCAATGTGTGCACTTTTTCTCTGGTCACACCCACTGCCTGTTTCCTTTTCTCTTCAGTCGTGGCCTTCCTCCTCAAGGCAGTTGTCTCAACTGGAGCTCTCTCTGGCTCCTTGCCCTTTTGTTGGGCAGTCTCCATCCTCTCAGGATAATACTTTGCTATATGTCATGGTTTCTCGCATCTGTAACACACTGCAGGGGTTATCAGACAAAGCCTAGTCACATGAAATCTATCACATCTCCTGCACCTCTCAGTAGTAGGCTGTGGTCCTCCAATAGCCATACCCCTCGATGCAGTCAAAGCCGAGTATACGGGAGGTCTAACAGCTCTCTCTTGCGCCTCCTCAATCTTAGGTATCTTCTCAAAAAGTCTCTGGCCTCCTTTTGCTAGCCACTCTATCCATCCCGGATCTGTTCTGCTCTTTGTCTCTTCTGACATTAATCTTCCCAAGCTCGGATGCATTCTGCTCAAAGTCTTGCTCACATAACTGAGCCTTGTGTATTGCCTCCTCATATGTCTAAATCTCAAATGGGGCTAGCTTAGTTCGAATGGCCAATCTCAATCCATCAACGAACTTCTGAATCTTTCGAGTCTCACTACCCATCGTGTCCGGGCCATATCTCCCCAATGACATGAATCTTGACTCATATTCATCCACAGTACGGTTCCCCTAAACTAAATTCATAAATTCCATCCATAGTTTCCTCTGTGCGGTGGCTGGGATGTACTGTCTTCTAAAGGCCTCAAAAAATATCTCATGTAATCTCGGAGTGTCTGGCCCTCAAAATAGACTCTGTGGATCTCCACCAGTGCTCTGCCTCACCTTTTAACATAAACACGGCAAAGGCTACCTTCTTAGCTGATGTACATCTAAAAAATCTATATAACTTCTCCATCTCATACACCCAATCCTCCGTAATAATCGGGTCCTTCACCCCTCTGAACATTGGAGGTTTCAACCCTTATAATTCTCATATTCTGCTTAACTCGTAGTCATAACACAATTCACTATCGCTATGCTGTAGAGCGATAGGAGAAGCTATATCCTGGACTGGAGGTGGTGTAACAGTAGCAGTCTCTGTAGTCTAAGGTCTCTCCGCCTCGCAGGTGCCTATCTAGTAGTATTAGGTTGTGCTGTGGAACCTCGTTTATCACCGGCACCTAATACCGGTGTGACTATCTCAACTAGGCTCTCAATACTTCGCTCTATCCTAGTGAAGCGTGCCTCTATATCCCCTGATCTCTCAGTATGGTTCTATGGAGCCTGATCAGCCTATGGCTCCGCACGGCTCTCAAGCCTACCTTTACGGACTCTAACACGTGATCCCACCCCTCTACCTTGACCCGTAATAGGCATACTGCCTAACTTTCAGTATTAAAATCACTTATTAAACTCAATCCATCACGGTATACATAATGATATCTACATAGAAGCACAATAATATGGGGATGTAACTTTCCTACGTTTTATTACTGACTCATATCAGGCCAACTCAGCTCTGATACCAATCTCTGTCACGACCCATTTTATCCTTTTTATTAAAGAAAATCACTATAAATTTTTTACGTTTTTTTCCTTACTCGGTCGTGAACAAACTCACCACTACACCGTTGGGCAGTGTGTCAATAGTAAACACCACTCCACATTCATTCTCAATTAAATCAAAAGAAGTGTCATTCATTGAAAGTTAAGTTATACATAACACATTTCTAACTTTTACATCTCCCACATTACATTGCAATTTGATTGTTGTGCTTTTACAATTGTTTAGATACAAAAGAATCTTCATGTGTATACCTCTTAGCGATGGATGGCAACAGATGTCCAAAATACAACGCCTCAGTCCTCACTGGGCTGCTATGTACGCTCTATAGAGGGGAAAAGTAGAGAGGGATGAGCAACCACACACTTAGTAAGGCAATAATGCAAGCATGGTAGATACTACTCTATCTACATGCTGGTAGTGTTATGCCATATGAGCAACCACACACTTGGAGCATAAGGAAATAAAACTATGCCATATGAGTATACATATATCATGTATTGTAAATCATGAAATCAAGCATATAAAACATGGAAGAATCAATATGTAAAATCATCTCATGCTCATTCTCATTAAATCTCATTAAAAAAAGGGAAATTCATTTAAGAAACATCCTTTTCAAATCACTTTACGTCTCATCCCAATTCAAATCATCAGTTAAATAAAACACAACTCTGACAAGGCTCGACCCCTCCCTCGGGACTACCCTGGACAAATCACAATCATACTCATATATCAAAACTATGTGGTACTAAGTAATATCAAGTGAGACAGGTAACTATATCTCAATGGACTATGTTGGTCAACTATGTCATAAATCATCCCCAACCACACACATCCAGGTGTGCGGGGTCTCATGCTGGTACGAAGGTGGGTTAGCTTTTCGCCAGACTTTCTCATCACATAACCACCACGTGGTACATTGTACTCCATTTGATATACACGGTACAACGTACTCCACAGACCCATATCATGATTGGGGGTGCCAGTCGTAGGTCTTATCAACCCCATACCAAGTGTACCCTCTATTGTCTCAAGTGCACGTGAAGCTTTCTGTACCCATGTAAGAGAGCCTTCCTACCAAACAGAGCCTCCCCGACCACTCTGGCTTAAGGATGTTGTGCTTGAGGGTCTTATCGTAAAAGAGCCTCCCTACCAAACAGAGCCTCCCCGCCCTCTTTAGCTTGAGGATGTAGAGCTTGAGGATGTTACCGTAAGAGAGCCTCCCCACCGAACAGAGCCTCCCCGCCCTCTCTAGATTGAGGATGTAGGGCTTGAGGATCTTACTAACTTCCACAGCATCATAGGTACCACAATGTGAAAACTTGTGCCAGCAAAGCTCCAGCACAATTCATGCATCATAACTAAACCACCTCATACAAGCAACGCTTTAGTACAACATTTATGCATAAGAAAACCACTTGAAATCCATGTACGAGCAGAAGCTCCAGTACGATTTATAAAACATCATCATAGTTTCCAAATCAAGGTGCGAGCTAAGCTCCAGCACGTTTCATACAAATGAAGGCATCAAATCTAGCACGAGTGAAGCTCCAACAAAATTTATATCACACAAATACGATTGGCGGTTCATACACAAGCAAAATAATCCCAAAACAGAGTTCAACACCTCTTAAGTGCTATTTCACAGAATCATTCAAACACTAGCCAGCCTATCCATAAATTTGTTCAAAACTAAACATTGTGTTATGTGAAAACATTTCAATCAAATGATTTATGCATTTATTAGCCTTACTATCCCTTTTATACTAATCGTTTCAAAACTAAATCTCATACATACTCATACCTATTTGCATACATCATCAATCATTTTCTCAAACAGTCATGCATTTCATAAGCGCCCTATATCCACCCACAAAATACGAGTAGCTACCTATATATACTTACAGAATTCCCTTACCTGGAATCGCGTCGCGTGATTCCGTTTCCTTAGAGCTGCTTACTTGTGCGGTTCGATTCGTCTCCAACGAACTCTCCGAAACGGCACAAAGTTACATATTACATTGATTTAGTTCATATAACTTCACTTTTGTGATCGCTATAGTCGACTTAACCTATAGCCTCTATTAATCCTCATAAGGCCTAGTTTTATCGTTCTATTCATACCTCGAGTTTATTGATTTCTTTTAGGCCTATTGATTCATACCAAATCGATATTAAATCGACATTAAGCTTATAGTGCTCTTATTTCACCAATTTCTTCAATATGGCATTTTATCAAACATCTTAGATACTTATTTCTATAAATCCTCCAAACTCACAATGTGGCTTCATTTAACCATTACAACTCATTCATATTACTTCAATAACAACTTGTCATAATCCATAAACCTCCAACTCATCAAAATCACACTTTCTCGCACTAACCCATTCTATTTTCTAGGTTACCATAGTTCCATCATAACCTAGGTAGTTTTGACCATCAACACATATGCAAATCAACTTCAAAACCATTAAATAGATAATGTACTAGGCTGAAGTATTATAAAATTACCAAATCTAGCTTCTCTTCTTACTCCAAAGAAAAATACACCTTGCTCTTTCAATCTAACAAATGGGGTTTTGAATCCAAAGTAGGTTGTTCTTCTCTTTGATAGGAGGAACTTTGTATCTAATAGGTTTTCCTCAAATCTCACTGAAAATGGGTGGATTTAGGAGTGAGAAGTTATGTTTTTGGTTGAAATGGAAGAGAGAGATTATTTCTCGAAATCTGCTGATTTCACTACTCCTATTTATAGAAATTGCTTGATGAGATCGATCTATCAAAGTATAAGATCGATCTGGTTCTCTTAAATCCCTTAGTTTCTCGACATTTTCAAGCATAAGATCGATCTGTCGAGTGATTGAGATCGATCTATCCCAGGCAGTAGCTTAAGGAGATCGATCTGCATCTAGGGGAGATCGATCCGCTCCAACTCGAGAGCTAAAGAAATTGATCTATTTGCATCAAAATTGATCTTCTCCTTACAGAATGTTAGGAGATCGATCTGTCTCGTTTGATTGCTCAAATAAGAGCATTTTTTGCTCTTCCAGATTGATCTCTCATCCTATGAGATCAATTTGGCATTCATATTTTTTAGATTTTGCTGTAGTTTTCAGTAGAAACTCATACCAAATGTCCTTGATTTTTTGCCATGGTCATTTTCTCATCCAACCACCTTTAAGACTTGAAAATGACATCTATTTATACTTTATACACATTAAAACTTGTGTGCATTCAATGTGCGACCAAAGGTATACAATACAAAGCTAATTGGAAGTACAAAGATTCATGCAACTTCATTCCATTTGCTGCATTACTCATTTTGAGTTCCAATCACATTCATCACATACAAAAGCCCATTTCTTAATATTCATGCATAACAAAACTTGTGTGTACCCTTCCAAACTCTTATTACAAGCGTGTAGAATGAATTTATGGACTTTACATCGCTTATGCTTCACATACCAACAAATATGTATTACTTATGAATTCATAAGGTTACACAAGAAATACGGGTCTTACACTACCTCCAATTAGGGAGATGATGTTCTGTATCGATTTGATGCCTGGTACTGAGCCAATATCCAAGCCTCCATATCGAATGACCCTTGTAGAGTTGGAAGAGTTGAGGAAGCAACTGCAAGAATTGCTAGATAAGGGGTTCATCATGTCGAGTGTTTCACCATATGGTGCACCAGTATTATTTATGAAAAAGAAAGATGAGAGTCTCTGGCTGTGTATCAATTACAAATTGTTCAACAAGGTAACCATCAGGAACAAATTCCCCTGACCCTACATCGATGATTTGTTGGACCAACTACGAGGAGCACAAATCTTTTCCAAGATTGATCTGCGATTAGAGTACCACCAGTTGAAGATCAGGAGTGAGGATGTACCCATGACAGCCTTCAAAACTCGATATGGCCTTTATGAGTTTTTGGTCATGCCTTTTGGGTTGAAGAATGCTCTTGTCGCTTTCATGGCACTGATGAATGAAGTGCTCAAGCCATACCTAGATAGATTTGTCATAGTTTTCATTGATGATATTTTAGTGTACCAAGTCGAGAGAAGAACATGAGCATCATTTGAGAATGGTTCTGCAAACCCTTAGGGAAAAGAAGTTGTATGCCAAGCTCAGCAAGTGTGACTTTTGGTTAGATCATATTGCATTTGTGGGTCTTATTGTGTTGAAAGATGGGGTGGCCGTTGACTCGTCTAAGATCAAAGCTTTATGAGATTCGAAGCTTTCTAGTTGGCTGGATATTACAGAAGATTTTTAGAGGGTTTCTCTAAGTTAGCTGCTCCTCTGACACGACTTACAAGGAAAAATGTCAAGTTTGAATGGAGTGATACATGTGGAAGGAACTTCCAGGAGTTGAAGTACCGACTGACCACTACACCTATATTGACTATCCCCGCTAGTTCGGGAGGCTTCTTGGTGTATACAAATGCATTTGGTCAAGGTCTGGGATGTGTATTGATGCAAAATGGGAGGGTAGTGGCTTATAGTTCTCGTCAAAAGACCTTGAGAGGAACTATTCGACCCATGATTTAGAATTGGTAACTGTAGTGTTTGCACTAAAAATATGGCGTCATTACCTTTATGGAGAGAAGTTCCAAATCTTCACAGATCATAAAAGCCTTAAGTATTTATTTTCTCAAAAGGAGTTGAATGTGAGGCAGATGAGGTGGATAGAGCTTCTGAAAGACTATGACTGTGAGATCCTATACCACTCAGGAAATGCGAATGTGGTAGCAGATGCCTTAAGTAGAAAGAATATGGGGCTGGTATCTTATATGATGATTCGGGAACATGAACTGTTGGAACAATTTACAAACCTCAACTTGGATATTAAACCCCTTGACACTGCTGGTTGTGGTATGATAGCTAGCCCGAGGATAGAGCCAGACTTGATTGACAGAATCTGACAAGCTCAACATACTGATAATTATTATGTGGATATGGTCGATCAGATCCAATTGGGTACTGTGACAAGTTTTGAAGTTAACCCCGATGGTCTATTGAGGTTCAAGAGTAGAATTTGTATTCCCGATGATGCAGAGTTAAGGAAATTGATATTAACAGAAGCTCATTCCTCGATGTATACCTTACACCCAGGAAGTAATAAGATGTATCGAAATCATGAAAGGTGTACTGGTGGTTAGGGATGAAAAAGGATATGGCTAAATTTATGGCCCGGTGTCTTGTGTGTCGGTAGACCAAGGTAGAACATCAGAAACCAGCAGGGTTGTTACAGCCTCTACCGATACCCACATGGAAATAGGAGCATGTTACCATGGATTTCATTATGGGGTTGCCAAGGACCCAGAGGAACCATGACACGATTTGGGTAATTGTTGATAGACTGACAAAGTCCACCCACTTCCTAGCCATGAAGTCCACTAATACTTTGAGTGCACTAGCAGGTCTATATGTACGAGAGATAGTAAGACTACATGGTGTACCAGTGAGCATTGTATCTGATAGGGATTCCTGGTTTACTTCACACTTCTGGGAATATTTCCAATAAGCCATGGGAACCCAACTGAATTTTAACGTAGTTCCATCCTCAGACAGATAGGCAGTCGGAGAGAACCATTTAGACATTGGAGGATATGTTGAGGGCTTGTGCTCAAGATTTTAAAGGCTCTTGGGATGACCATTTACCGTTTGCAGAGTTTGCGTATAATAACAGTTATCACTCAAGTATTGGAATGGCGCTTTATGAAGCATTGTACATCAAAGGTGTCGGTCACCAATCAGATGGGAAGAGGTGGGTGAAAGGAAGATATCTGCTCCTGATCTAGTTAAGCAAGCTTCTGAGGATGTCCAATTGATTTGTGAGAGGTCGAAAACAACTCAGAGTAGGCAAAAGAGTTATGCTGACCAAAGACACAGGCCCTTGGAATTTTCAGTAGGAGATTCAATATTTTTGAAAGTTTCTCCATCCAAGGGCATAATGAGGTTTAGGAAGAAAGGAAAACTAAGTCCCTGATATATTGGACCATTCAAGATCTTAGACTGAGTAGGAGATAAAGTTTACAGATTGACGTTACCGCCTGATTTATCAAGTATTCATAATGTCTTCCATATCTTGATGCTTCGAAAGTATCATCCGGATCCTACACGCGTGATCAAGTATGAACCGCTGGAGTTAAAGGAGGATATGATGTATGTGGAGAAATCGATTATGATACTGGATAGGAAAGAGAAGGTATTGCGGTCTAAGACGATTCCTCTAGTCAAGATTTTATGGTAGTATCACACTTCGGAGGAGGCCACGTGGGAATCAGAAAGCTTAATGCGAGAGAAATACCCACATTTGTTCGAGGACTTATATAGTTTTTAATTTGGGGATAAAATTTCCTAAGGTGGGGAGAATGTAAACACCACGAATCTTCTTGTACTTGGTTTTAATCAAGAATAGTAAATTAATCAATTGAGATTAAAAATGTGTTCCTTGATAGATGATTAAGTTAAATTGTATTTTTGGCACAAGAGGTTTAGATAAGCTCAAGTAAATGAATTCTTTATTTTGTAGCATAAATAAAGACAAAAATATATGTGATGTCAAAAGAAATATGACGTAATATTGTACCCCATTAATCAAATTATAATGGATTATTAATGTTAGACCATTTTAACATTTTAAAGGAATAAGGATTGGCTTCCAAAGAAGCCAACCTAATCTACTCCAAAACAATAGGCTTATGTGATGATGATCGGTACAAGTGAATACTTAAGGAAATAGATAAATACATATAAAGGTGCACTAGGAAATAACAGTTATGGTAGTGAATGGTGGTGAAGATTCTGACCAACAAGGAAGGAGGCCTCGATATTTTAGGGAAAACAAATAGCACCACGAGATGAGGTTTGGCTTCATTCGAAGCCAAACCTGAGAGTGTTTTCTACTGCAGTAGACTGCAAAAGAAAATGTGAGATAGGTGAGATGATGGGATGGTTCTCAATGGGAAAGAAGAGAAGGAAATGAAGTAGACTATGACTGCTATTGCAACAGGGAAATGACAAGTGATTAAGGAGGATAGCATGAGGGCAGACTTGCTGAAGCAATAGCAGTAATGACAGGCAGAAAGTTAGTGGGGAAAAGGCTGAAATTAATGGAAAACTACAGGTGCTGGATACTACAGTGTGTTTGGTCGCTAAAAACAGAGGAAGTAACTGAAGATATATAGGAGAAGTTGGTGGCTGACTGAGACATGGCCTAGGAAACATGAGGAGGAAATCGAAGAGAAAAGGAAACTGGAAGGGAGATGGTCTGATCGAGACATGGTATAGAAGAAGAGAAACCAATGATGATGGATTTGGCCTGCAATTGCAGTAAAAAAAAGAGATATAATAGAGAACTGAAGCATAATGGGGTTGAGCAACTTGCACGAGGTCTGTAGTAGGTGAAGAAATAAAGTTAGACCAGAGCATGGAACCTGAGAAAGAAAATAGGAATGGAAATGAAATGATAAAAGGCATGATGCCTGTCGAAAACTCCACTGATTTGGTGAATTAAATAAAATAATGTAGAGCAGCTGAAGATAGACTGAAACACGAAAAAGAGGTATGGCATTATGGCTGGAAATTTGTTGAATAGATTATGGAAAATATTAGGAAAGTTAAATGAGAGAGTTAGTGAGGGCTGTTCGGTAGCTAATAGGAACTAGATTGACCGAGAGAATATATATAGGGAAGAAAAGATGATGAGCAAGAAGCTTGAAGAAAAACCGAGAGGAGACTAGAAAGAGCCAATCAGTGAGCAAACCGAGCCTTACATCCCCAAACATTTCCCCAACAATTCAGCTTGTTTCCCTGCACATTTTCGCTATTCTCATCATCTTACAGTCTTTCTCCTATGTTTTCCTTACTCTTCACTATTCCACCATTGTTGCAAAACCGATTTGCGTCATTGATAGACCATTACCATTGCCAATCATCCCCACACAAAACCACCACTCTGGGTAGCCACTTGGATGCTGCTGCCGTGCATTGTTTATCATCACTTTGCTTCAGCTAAGTAATAATGGTGACAATGGAGGCTGGTAAGAACTTAAGAATGATAAAGGATGGCTAATGAGGGAAGAAACACACTGAACTAGTGTTTGAGGAACGAAACAAAGATGATGGGCAGTAAATAAGGTAGGATCGTGTACTGCTAGGGAAAGGAGAAGTAAGTGGATACAACGGTGCCCGAAAAGAAGCTGCTGGTGCCAAAGAGAAATAAGCTATGAAATAAGACTGAGTGGAGGTTAAAGAGCTTCATCATTCGACACTTTATTGTTTGGTTACTGGTGTGAGAGAATTTACTGCATTATGATAATGTTGCCAACACTGACTGCCATAAAAAGAATTACTATCTCAGCCAAGTTTTCTTGATGTTTGGGATTATTAATCCAGTCAATCTAGAGAGGTCGAAGCTGAATCCAACAAAAAGGAAGAGACTTAGATAGGTAGAAAGGATAGAAATACTAAGTGGAAAAGAAATAAGAAGTAATAAAATTAGAGTAATGTTAGCTTAATTCGTGGTAAATGGTCGAATTAGATAAACGAGTTTAAGAATTTAATGCGGTTTAATAGAGTAGCTTTAAACTTGCCATGACTAATACAGTTAACTGGTAATTTACTGCAGTTCTAGTGGAAGTCAACTTACAACAACAGAATAACCTACTCACATATCGAGGCTTAAAGGAAATCACCGACATTTACCGGGGTAAGGAAAAATTCTCGTTACTGCTATAGATAAATATACGTAATTTTTATATATTTATAGATATAAAATTTTAGGCTAAATTTCGCAATACCGAAATTACAAAAAAACCTAGACTAAATTTTTATGACTCTGGAATTTAGCCTATTGAATAGCCTAATTTTACTGATTTAACTTAAATGGTTTCCATAAATACTGATATTATTGGTTAAAATAAAAAAATCCCAGAATTTAAATTTCACAAACTGTTTACTGGGGATTTCAACTGAAAAAGAGCTAGTTAGCCTGTTTTGAATTATTTTGAATTTACATGTGATTTAAGGAAAATGATTTGTTTATAAAGAAATATTGATGAAATGCGCTTGAGCTCGTGCTGACTGTGTGTATACGATCTGACTCGCATTGATTTTGAGGCAAAGGCGATGATTAGTCATGCTACACTGTTACTGTTACTGAACTGTATTGCTAATGAACTGATACTGTTATTGTGGTCCACAGAGTACGATGTACCATGCAATATGCAGGTGAGTATGATGGACCGTGTTACTGGTCATTAGACATACTGTACTGTGAGCCGTTTGGGTATCTGACCACTCCCATGATGATTGACTTCTAGGCACAGTTGATCAGTGATTGCCCGAAGTCACCGACATTGGCCAATTGTCTTACTCATTACTGTTATAGCATGCTTTGCCTTATTTCATTCGTTGAAATTACTGTTTTGAGAATATGAACTGAGACATTGTATGAAACTAATTTGTTTACTGTACTCAATTTTGAATGTTCACCGCAGTGAAATGTTTGTGATACTATTATTATTACTGTTAGTTATTGTATTGAACTATAAATGATTTTTGATATTTTCAAACCTATATAGATGGATAGTGTGTTTGTCTGTCTGCTATGATATTCATTTTCTCTTACTGAGCACGTTAAGCTCACCCCCTTACTCTCCTCCACAGATCCTCATCAGTAGTGGAGATTGTCATTATAAGTTGTTTATTTTGTACAGCCATTCGTCAGAAAAAGCGTTCCTCTGTGCTAAAGGTATACACAATATAGTCATTTGTTTTTGTATCTATATTTCTGGAAGTACAGTAATGTATATGAAATGTGTTTGGGGAATGTGAACATGAATGTTTTGAAAAAGGACTACAGTGTTTATTAATTGAAGAAGCAGTTACCATTATTTTGATTTAAATTGCTATCCAGAAATTAAATTAAATGGGCAATTTTATGGTTTTGGATACGTAATCGACTTGTAGCCCAACCGAAATATCAGTAAATTTGATTCGTTACAATTAAACACAAAACTGATTGTTTGCATGGTAAATTAAGATTTTTATTTTCTTGCATCTTGCTTAGTTTAATTAGATAATTTGCTTAATTTCTACAATTGTGTCATTACTTGACCATCTTTTCTTCTTGTCGGCTAGGGTAGTATATTATATAAAGCATGTTAGTTCTTGCATGTTCTTAGGAAAGTTTGATTTTCTTTATAATTATTGTCTGTATGTTTTCTTTCAGTCTTTTTATGATATTTATGTTTGTTTTAAGCATGCCTAGTAGCAAGTAGTTGTTTTATTCAATTGGCATGCATCATTAATTAATCTTGGTTGAAGTATGTTGTGAGAAAGTATAAAATTTATAATATATCATTAATTAAGTATCCAAGATTCTCAGAGCATATTACTATGATTGTTAGTTTGATTATTTAAGTATTAAACTATTTAATTATTTCTAATGATATATTGCTTGATTAAAGACTTAAGTCCTTAATTGCTTAATGTTGGAAAGCACTAGAGATCTAAGAGAATTAAGGTTTAAGTAGATTAACAAGCTTGTGTTTTAGTCATTTAATTCAACTCATATATTTTGCAGATGTTAATGCTACTGCATGAATACATTTACAAAGCTTATTTTAAGTGGTTCAAGTGGTTTGAGATTAATTAAAGAGCTTGTTTTAATTAACAACATAGTAAGAGAAGATGGTGTAATAGAGCTTATTGTTATTCTACATTTGAATATTTAATTGATGAAATGTGTAGAGAATTCAAGGATCAACATCTAAACCAAGTTAATCGAGATGCATGTTGACTGAAGCTTTCTTGATCATCTGTCTAAACCAATTTCATAGTCTTTCAGTACAGTTGTCGAATTTTTCATGTTATAGTTACCGTTCTTAATATAGTTTAGTATTCCATCATTACCTACTATGGTAGTTCCTCCCCATTGTTTTGTTTTCTTGTTTCTTGAACTTTAGTTGCTTTTATTTAATTACTACAATTTCTATTGGTTCGACCTCGACTTTTCTAACTATAAATTAATGGAATAGAGTAATTTATTTTTAGTACTTGCGACAAATATCAAACTTTGGCGCCATTGCTGGGGATTATTAGTTTAATTGAATTAATTGTTTAATTATAGTTCTAATTTGCACTTTTAGTGTTTCTTTTGTGGAATTGCATGTCTGACGGATCTCCTACAAATCAACTTAGGAAGATAAGGGAGTTTGTCCAAGAAATCCAAGAGGGTGATTCTACTCCATTGCCACATGACATTACTCTTACTCCAAACCTTGTTTATTCAAGTTACTCTGAAGAGGAAGAAATCAATGCAGAAGAAGCACCACCACCCCAAAGCACACTAAAGGAGTTGGTGGCACCAACTTTAAATTAACAACCATTGTTTATTGCTTTTCCTAATATTAATGTTTCTTTTAAGCTTAAATTTGGACTAATACATTTTATGCCTACTTCTCAAGGTTTTGCTAATGAGGATCCACATAAGCATCTCAAAAAGTTTCATGTAGTTTGTTCAAGCATGAAACCTGTTGGGGTCACTAAAGGACAAATTAAATTGAGAACTTTCCCATTCTCCTTAGCCTATTCTGCCAAGGATTAGTTGTAATACTTTCCATCGGGATCCATCACAACAAGGGATAAGACGAAGAGGTTGTTCTTGGAAAAGTACTTTCCTGCCTCACGAGCTGCCAATATTAAGAATTAGATATGTGGCATAAGACAATACAATGATGAGCATTGGGAGAGGTTCATCATGGGGAGAGGTTCAAGAGACTTTGTGCTAGTTGCCCCCATCATCAGATACATGAGCAACTCCTCATCCAATATTTCAATAAGGAACTATTGCCACACGATAGAGGTATGATTGACGTTGCTAGTGAAGGAACTTTGGTATATAAGACTCCTTAAGATGCAAGGAAATTGATAGCTAACAAGGTTGCCAACTAGTAACAATTTTACATTGGGCTTGAGACATCATCTAGACCTGTTCACGAGGTAAGTACTACTTCTATTAAAAACAAGTTCAAGATCTTACCTCTCTTGTTCGCGAACTTGTTGTAGGTACTAAGTAATAAGTCAAGGCATGTGGCATTTGCTCAATTAAAAGACACACCTCTGAGATTTCCCCACATTACAAGAAGATACTTATGAACATGCCAATGCTATTGGTGGCTTTCTTTGACAGTCGCAGCTCCAAAAGAAGTTTGATCTTTATGCTAACATTTACAATCAAGGATGGAGGGATCATCCAAAATGCAATATGGGAATAAGCCTGCCTCATATGTTCCACCTCAACAAATGCCTAACAACTTTCAACAGCCCAAGCCCCAATTTCAAAAAAGGCCATAAGTCTAAAACAAAGATATGTCTATTAAAGATATGATTAAATCCCATGCTGAAAGTTCAATTAAATTTCAATAGGAGACAAGGTCAAACATCAAGAACATGGAGAATTAAGTAAGCCAATTATCTACCACTATTGAAAAGATGAATACGCAATCATCTGACAAGTTGCCCTTACAACCTGAGGTAAATCCAAAAGACAATACAAATGCCATTATCCTTAGAAATGGTAAGGAAATTAAAGCTAGAGAACCTCCAAAAGCCTAAGCTAAACCTATCATAGAGGAAGAGAAAGAAGTTGAAAAGCTTGTCGCATCTCCTAAGGAAAGTACTAAAAAAGTTTCATTTAATACTGGCACTTACCCATCTCCTTTTCCTTATATGTTTCATGCGCAAACAAAGGAAGAAAATGATAAGGAGATTCTTGACACCTTTAGGAAGGTTGAGATCAATATTCCTCTACTTGATTCCATCATGTAAGTGCCCCATTATGCTAAGTTCTTGAAAGAGTTATGCACTAATAAGAAGAAGTTGATTGGGAATGAAAATGTAAGTGTGGGGGAGAATGTCTCCTCTGTCATTCAAAGAAAACTCCCTTAAAAGTGTAAGGATCCTGGTACCTTTATTATTCCATGCAAAATAGGTGATGTTAAATTTGAAAAAGCTATGATAGACCTAGGTGCATCGATTAATGTTATACCACTCTCTATTTATAAGACTTTAACACTTGGAACTTTAAGAGAGATTAAGGTAATTATTCAACTAGCTAATATGTCTACTGCATATCCTAATGGGGTAATAGAGGATGCTTTAGTTAAAGTTAATGAATTGGCTTTTCCTTTTGATTTTTATATTTTGAATATGAAATATGATAATTCTCCTAGTACGACACCAATATTGTTAGGAAAACCATTCTTGAAAACTATTTGAACAAAGATTAATGTGCATAATGGAACTCTAACCATGGAATTTGATGGTGAAACAATACAATTCAATATTTTTGAAGCCATGAGATATCCTAGTGAAGTACATGCTGTGTTTGGTATTGATATTATTCATGAACTAACCCAATAATTCTTTGAGTTAAGAATGAAAGATAAGCTTGAAGTGGCACTTTGCCACAATCTTAAGGAGAATTGCGACAAAGGGTATCTTCTTACAAGAAAAATCAATAAGTTCCCTCTTTATAATGATGATGTCGCTTCTTGATACATAATATTAAAAGTCTCAACATCCCGTCTCTTAATATCAAGGATGTTGATATTAAAGCTTCAAAAAGTAGGACAACCAAATATTCATTCTTAAATATTAAGAATGCAAAATTGTTTCCTAAGTTTAATAATGAATTCGACATGGATGGATACTCTATGTGAGATGTCACACCTCGGAAACGTGGAAATATGGGCTAATTTTTCCTTTTTCTTAATTTAATAATTAAGTTGGATTCACATCAGTGTCGATTCTTAACCTTTTCATTTTACAAAATTTCACTGGCATAACGGCTTATTTATGAACTTACCTCCCTACAAAGTTTAAAACATAGTTTATATCCCATAACAGTTGCTTTTAATCTTATTTCATAATTAATAGTGACTTTTGTAATACCTCTGAAAGTACATTTATTCTATAAACTGTACGTTTACAACTATACATAAATACTTGCCTAGATTACATCCCAAAATTTCTTTACATCAATTGTCTATGCTATACGGGATGTCTGGCAATAAAAGCAAAAGTATACCTTATTGTGTACTAACGGTAGCCTCGGGAGAGTATCGAGTCCACCAGTCGACTTCAATTACACAGCAGGCGTAGACAATGATCACTTTAAATAGTCTGTAAGAGTAGAGAAAGGGGTGAGCCCTTCAAGCCTAGTGGGACATACGTTTAAGGTAGTCTTAATATCAAGCGTACGAAAATAAGATGCTTTTATGCAAACAATGGTAAGCATATATATATATATATTTATCAAAAATAGACTTATCTGAAAACAAGTAAATTAAACACATTTCGGATGATATAATTCACTTGTCACAAAGTTTATTACTTTTCTTTCGAAGTCATACAGACCAAACACTGGAGACTAGTTAATTACACATAGCAAAAATAAATCATGTTCATATAAACTCAACCTCCGAAGAGGGAAACAAGAAAATAGAGTACCGATGGACATTGTAAGGGGACTGTAGACCAAATCAGGGTCGTACAGCGCCCTACGCCACTAATGATCAAAACAAACAATGCACGAAGTGGTGGAAGAGAATGCACCAAATGGCTACATATACTTGACGCAGTTAAACATGCACCACAAAGGACTACGCGTGCGTAATGTGGCATAAGGCATGCACCACAAAGGTCCAAACTCCACCCGAGCCATGCATGACAGATATTATGGTCTAGATGTTGCCTTAGTCTCAAAATGATACTTATGAATTGTTTTTTCGAGCTTATTAACCTGCATAGTAACAAAACCGAGCTTATAATCAAATTTGGTGTACATAAAACTAATTCATAAAATCCATTTCCACATTACTATTTACATTTTCGAAAACATTTCACATATGTCAGAAAATACACTGAGAGAGCTCGAAAAATGGTTTTTCCTTCGATTTTTCGGTTTAAGTATGAATAACGCTTTTTCAAATATCGAAAATACATTTCATGAATTCGAACACATTTCAAACATGTTTATTTATTAAAAATGAGGTAATAGGAATACTAAAACTACTTTAAATTGTATCCTTTACCTAATGAATCTCGGAACAACATAAAATCGTCGGGTGCCAAATTTACCTTGTTTTACGTGTCAATACCTCGAGTTGTCAAAAATAGTTCCAAAATCACCAAATGATACTCAATTCCATCTCAGTATGCTTAAACATACATCCACTTTCATAAACTTCACTAAATTTGACTATTTTGTCCACTTTTCCTACTTTCTCAGTTTTACCGATTAAAGGGTCGGTTTAGGCAATTTCGATAGTTTATTTTTTCTTAACTTCAAAATTATAAACATAACAACCTAAACACTCATCCAAGTCTAAAATCAACACACCACAACTTGTCAAATTATCAAACTTTCATACTTTTTACTCTTCTTTACTAAACTGAGTTATAAACCCAACTTTTTGGCAGTAAACAATCATTCTACAACCTCAAATTCAACCAAATTTTAGTTTTTCCTTAACATTACATGGCTGGCCGAACCTATGCTTATCACTAGAAATTATTTCATCAATTTCTACTTTAGCCGAAATTAAGTAAATCCATCAAACATAAACATATATGAAACTCATCATCTTCCAACAACTTTACCTCGGGTTTGACAAAGTTTAACTCGAGATTCTTCCTCCAACAATGATTCTAAGCTATAGATAAACATGTATACTACTTAGAATCATCAAAAACTCATAAATTCAAGTTTTCTTCTTACCCAGAAACAAGGTAGATTCTGCACCTGTTCATCTCTCTAGCTTTCACCTAGCGAATGAGCTTGTTTAAGGCTGGATTTTTTATATATTGTAGAGGACTTATTAATGAAGATTTGATCCTTTTGATCCAAGTCTAAAAGTTGTCAAAAGGTTGCAAAAAAATTGTACAAGTTTGGCTAGGGAATGACTTCAGCGGCAGAAAGGAAAGGGAATATCTTTCTGATTTCAGCTTATTTCAAGTTGTTCTTCACCATTCCAGAAAGAACATTAAGTTATCTTTTATTCTGGAGAATTTTGGACACAAAAGCCTTCTAGATGGGCTTTAAATTGGGCTCTAATTTTGGGCCAGCAGATGTTAGGCTTGGGTTTTGGAGCAGCCTTGTTTTTGTAAAATCCATCAAAATTATTTCCAACTCATTTTCATCCAAATTTCCACTTCTAAAGTGTTATACTAAGTCTCTAGTATGTCCCATAAATATTTGGGACCCAATTGTTTAAGAAAAGTTACCCGTTTGAGCCCATTTTGCCTGACTTAGTCGTTACCGATTAAAATTGCTTAAGGTTTTCAGTTTACTTTAAAAATTGATTTGATCGTCGAAACCTTAAGATGTCCACTCAATTTTGATTCTCTAAGTCAATTATACCTTATGTTATTTTCTTATTGCCTCAGAATAATTTTTACAACCTTATAGAATTTATTACGAATTCATCTCACTTACTAGGCCTAATTGCTCGGTTTAGTGCTAACTTGAGTTCCTACTAACGTTTCCACTTCTAATACCTTAGTTTCAACTCCTAACCACAAAAACATACTTATACATGCATTCTTGAGAAATATTTGAACTTAAAATCATACATCGATTTTTATGCCCCGAGCTCCGTGCCACTAGTCTGAGTGCTTCGGGTATTACGGGCATGCATAGTATTATTTCGAGCATTTTAATTACTTTTTAGATTCCAAATATAGTGAAATGAAAAAATTTTGGGTTTCTCATTTCTCCCTACCTTTTAGGAATTTGGTCATCCAAATTCAAATAAGTCCATCGAACAATTGAGGGTATTTCTCTCACATGTGGCTCTCTAGCTCCCACGTACCTTCTTCTATCGAGTGGTGTTGCCAGAGAACCTTCACTAAGGGAATTGCTTAGATCAAAGTTCATTCTCTTGTTTATCGAGAATCCAGATTGGTTGCTTAGCATAGCTCATATCTTCTTGCATGTCCAACAGTTTTTACTCTATAACGTGAGAAGGGTCCAGATGATACTTCTTCAACATGGAAACATGGAAAACATCATGTACCCCAGACATCTGTGGGGATAAACCAAGTCTGTAGGCAACGTCTCTAACTTTTTCTAATATTTCAAATAGACCAATAAAGCGAGGACTCAACTTCCCATTCTTTTAGAAGCGTATGACACCCTTCATCGGAGACACTTTCACATATACAGAGTTTCTAACCTGAAATTCTAGAGGACATCTTCGTACATCAGCATAACTCTTCTATCTACTCTGTCCTATCCTCAATCTATCACAAATTAGCTGAACGCCTTTAGCTACTTGTTCAACAAGATCGGGAGCAAGTATTTTCCTGTCACCCGCTTCTTCCCACGCTACTCGGGATCTACACCTTCTGCCATATAGAGCTTCGTATGTTGCCATTCCAATACTGGCATGGTAACTATTATTGTAGGCAAACTCTACAAAAGGTAATTGATCATCCCATGACCCTTTAAATTCTAATGCATATACCCTTAATATGTCCTCTAGGGTTTAAATAGTCTGCTCGGACTGACCGTCGGTCTGAGGATGGTAGGCAGTGCTCAAATGTAATTGGGATCCCATAGCTTCCTGAAATTGAGTCCAAAATCTGGACAGGAACTTTGAATCCCTATCAAATGTAATACTCACGGGAGCCTCATGCAATCGTGCAATCTCTCAAACATATAAGTTTGCCAAAGCATTAAGGGTATTTGTGTTCTTGATGGCAAGGAAACGAGCACTCTTAGTCAGTCTGTCCATAACCACCCAGACTGCGTCATGGCCCCTCTAGGTAGTCGGTAATCCCATAATAAAATCCATAGTAATATCTTCCTATTTCCATGTAGGCACCAGTAATGGCTTAAATAGCCCTACTGGCTTCTGGTGCTTAACTTTAATTTGCTGGTAGACTAAACATCTAGCTACAAAGTCTGCCACATCTCTCTTCATTCCAATCTACCAATACACCTTACGTAGGTCATGGTAAATCTTAGTACTTCTTAGGTGTATGGTGAATCGAGAACAGTGAGACTCTCACAAAATTCTTTGTCTCTGGGTGTCATCATATGGCATACAAATACGACATTGAAACCTTAGCAGTCCATCATCACTGATCGAGAAGTCTGACTGGGATCTCTCTTAAACCTAGCTAACCATATCCAACAACTTTTGATCATTTCTCCACTCTAACCTGATCTGATCCAAGATACCGTGTCACGACCCGAACTACCCAAAATCAGAGTTAATTTTTCGCGTTGTGTTATTTTCTTACTTAAATTCTTACCTGTCTTCTGATCGTGACCACACTCCACTAACAAATTGGGCTGTGCGTCAATGCCAGTCCCACCATACATTTACCACATAACTTAATTCTTCTCCAGTCATTTATAATTGTTTACATTATTTATACATCCCCTAAAGTTACTTACAAAACATGTTACTGTGCTATGCTTATGTAGATACAATATGTACAAGTGTATATACCTTATGTTGATGGGCAGCAGCGGATATCCGGAATGCAGTACTGAGTCGCCTCAACTTCAACTGGAGATTATCTATGGGAGAAAATGAAAGGGGTGAGCACATCAAGCTCAGTAAGGCAATCCTACGAACAAGTAGGTAACCATACTACCTACATGAACGTGGTGCCATGCATAAACCACCCTTTCTCCACACATTTTAAAACAAATGATATGAGTTATGATGCTATGTAAATCGAGTTTGCATGAAAAATTCAACATGCAATTATTTCAAAATCATTTCTTTCTCAATTAAAATTTCCACAATAAAGTCAGGACTCGATCCCTCCATCGGGTGATCCTGACTCATACAAAATCATAAAAATCAATTTACATTCACACATGGGTTTGAAAAGCATGGAAATACCATCATGCAAATTTAATTTAAAACCCAGTTTAAATCATTGAAATCGTCGACATGCGAGACGAGGCAATATCTGTATAACAGCAATAACCAGGACTATGGCCATATGTGTCCTCGGGAGTTCCTCAGCTACACGGATCCTAGTGTGCGGGTTCTCACCATGATCAGGAACCGCCCAGGAGGTGGGTCAATCCATCCCATCAGTCTTATCAGATCCCAGGCATCCGAAGATGCTGCATCCGGAGATGCGGTATCCGAAGATACCACACGGTACATCGTACTCCATGCTACTTGCATGGTACATCGTACTCCGTGAACCCATATAATATCTCATACTCATGCCATGTCTCAAAATGCACGTGCGGGCCTATTTAATCGGTGACACACAGTCTACCCGATACTCCAAGCACGGCTCATCGCATGTTCTCATAAAATCAGTGCGAGTGATTTTATTGTGACGGCCAACCCCTGCCCGGTCAACACCTGCCAACGGCCATGGCAACCCTTCTTGGGCCCATCGACAACGTTGGTGGTCAACAACGGGTGGTCCAACAACGGGTGGTGCAACAACATCAACAAGTCCAACGTATTGTCCGCTGATGCTCAGCACTCTCATCAATCAAGTAAAACTGGCAGAGCCCGCTTTACATCCCCACAAGGCCGCCAACCTCATCCCTCACTCTCACCCCACCTAAGAGGTCTTTTGAGCCTGTTGGGCCTTTTGGCTGACTCCAAGGGCAGACAGCGCTACTCCACAAATCCAGTAAATCTAGTGCGAGCTAAGCTCAACACTTTGTATATAAATCACATGAAAATCTTATAAAATCTGGTGCGAGTTAGACTCTAGCACCGTGTCACGAAAAAGCATGTGAAATCTGGTGCGAGTTATACTCTAGCACCTATGCATGTAAAACTCTAGTGCGAGCTCTCACTCCAGCACCAATGCATGCATCACACAAATCAAACATCGTGCGAGCTGAGCTCTAGCACGTCACATGTAACTAAAAACACGTAGGCGGCTTGGTTATCTCCAAATAGTTTTCACAGAAATTACATCGTTAAAGGTATGCAATGCTATGCATTTTTCTTTAAAAGTGAGCCAGCCTACTCATGCATGTGTTAAAATACCTCCAGAATGAGCAGGAACCTCTTGTCCTTGCTCCTCCCAATTTTTCCTAAAGTTGGAAACATTTACCCTTAACAAGGGTATTTCGGTAATTTTACCCATACGGGGCATTAAAATTATTCTTCGACCTCTAGACCCTCCAGAACATTTTTAAGGACTGCATATGAATTTAAAATTGCGTAAAGTTTACCTCTAGCAGTCCGTAGAATTCCCTTACCTTATTTTCCTGTCGAGTCTGACCTTTTCTTTTCCATTGTCGTCTCGTCGCGCAGTCCGATATACTCCCAATCAAATGCCCGGAACTGCGTATTAATATTTCTTAGGTCAGATATTATACAATTTAATTGTATTTAATATTTTCTAGGCTTAATTTAAATCATTGGGCCCATTTACCCCTATTGGGCCCGATTGCACCTTAATGGGCCTTAATCGGCCTTAAGCCCATTTTCCACTTAATTTTCGCTTTATCGATGCCTATTGGGCTCATTGGGCCCATTAATAATTTATTGGGCCTCGTTCCAGCTCTCGAATAGCTAAATTTAATATTTACGATAATTTATCTAATTTTTCATAATTTAATTCAGTTTATGCGGAAATTAACTCAATATCACGCATAACGAGGCAATTGTCGTAAATAAGGATTACTTACCCAAGATTCCATGCTAGTCCGCAGATCGAGGCTATCTCGAGCTCTCGTTGGATGTCAATTGTCAAGCTACATAATTTTACAATTTTCTGGGCAAAGTTTTCAGTCGAAAATTAATTAAATTAAATACTCCGAAATTTAAATCGGGTCAATTTCGACTACTACTGACTTACCCGAAGCTCGATTGCATCACAAAAATTTTCCCCAATTTTTTTCCTCTTTTTCTTTTTCCCTTTTTCTCCTTTTTTCCTCTCTTTTTGGCTGAACCGATTCAGTCCGGTTCAAACCGGTTCATACCGCCGGTTCACTCCGGTTCGGCCGGTTCACCGCCGGTTCACCACCTTGCCGGCCGGTTCTCCACCGGCTTCCACCGCCAGCAGCTTCGCTGGGTCGTCCGCATCACAGATCAGCTCTCGGTTTGGGTCAAGCTCGCCGGAACGCCGCCGGTCCGGCTCTTCTCCCTCGGCCGTCGGACCCATTTTCCTCCTCTTGGCCGTCGCCGGCGTTTCCCGCCGTTTCATCGGCTGCCAATGGGCTCAAAAGAACCGCCTCGGTCTGGTGATCATTCGGCTAGGTCGAATCCGAGCTATGGCGCCGCCGTTCGCCGGAACCAACGCGATTTCCCCCTCGACTTTCCGTCCGTCGATTCGCCAAAAATCGTGGCCGTCGGCGCGCGTCGCTGGTGCTGTTGGAACCGCCGGGCTTCGCTCTAGCTTCTCCGACCGTCAGCTGGGACCATCGACCGCCGGTGGCTCGTCGGGCTTCCTCGGGTTCTCGGCTCCGTTTTCCTTTCCGTTTCGTTTCTCTCTCCCCGACCCGTTTCTCTCCTTTTTTTTTCAGATTCCTTTTCTTTTTCTTTTTTTTGTTTTATTATTTTTATTAATATTATTTATTTTAATTATTTTACTATTCATTAAAATACTCCAAAAAAATCCAAAATATCTGCACTTATATTATTTTTATTTTAATTTAATTTATTTAATTTAAATTTAATTTATTAAATATATTTTTCTCCAAATTTTTGATATTATTCCTTCGCGCTTTTCGAGATATCGTTCCAGTAATTTTTTGATATTTTTAAAATTTTCGAATCTTGATCAATTGACCCAAAATTGTATAAGTTCCTCATTATCGATCAAGATATCTTACATCCTTATTTTTAATTAAAATTTCTTTATTGCGCTAATATCGGGTTTTGGTATTTTTACCATTTTACCCCTGCTCTTGTTTCGAAAATCAATCTAACCTGACCTTCCTTCATACATCCCCCATCTTTTCTTATTTAATTTTCGTATTTTAATTAAATTCGGGTCTTACATACCGGGCTCAATCTATAGGCTAGCCATAAATCCATCATCGACTTTATTAAAACTTGTATTGAACTTGGTGAATTGTCCCGATTAATCCCATTCTCTAATCATCATATAGGATATCATACATTTTCTACTGAAAGCATCTACTACAACATTCACCTTGCCCGGATGGTACAAAATATCGCAGTCATAATCTTGTAGGAGCTGTATCCATCTCCTCTGTCTTATATTAAGCTGATTCTGATAAAAAATATACTTAAGACTCTTATGGTCAGTGAAGATTTGAAATTTCTCATCGTATAGATAATGTCGCCATATCGTCACGGCAAAAACCACTGCGGCTAATTATAGATCATGAGTGGGGTAATTCTGCTCATGGTCCTTAGGCTGGCGAGAAACATAAATTACCATTCTACCATTTGACATCAGCACACAACCCAAACCTTAGTGATAGGCATCACTATACACTGCTAACTCTCCCGATCCACTCAAAATAGTCAAGAGTGGTGCAGTAGTTAACCGATGCTTGAGCTCTTGGAAGTTCTGCTCGCATTGATCAGACAATTCAAATGGAATATCTTTACGTGTCAGTTTAGTCAATAGAGTGGCAATCTGGGAAAACCCCTCAACAAATCTCCGGTAGTACCTGGCCAATCCCAGGAAACTCCGAATCTTCATCACTGTCCTAAGTCTCTCCCACTTCAGCTTTGCATAAATTTTGGACGGATCAACAAACACTCTGCCCTTAGATACAATGTACCTAAGGAAAGCAATCTGATCCAACCAAAATTCACACTTACTAAATTTCCCGTACAATTCCTTCTCACAAAAAATCTGAAGTACAATCGTTAAATGCTGCTTATGCTCCTCTCAGGACTCAGAATAGATTAAGATGTCAACAATAAAGACAGTAACAAATCTGTCTAAATATTCTCGAAAGACATCATTCATCATACTCATAAAAGCAAAAGGGACATTAGTCAGTCCAAAGAGCATAACCAAGATCTCAAAGTGCCCGTATCAGGTCCTGAAAGCTGTCTTCGGTACATCAGCCTCCTTATTTAGTAGTCGAAAGTCTATACACAGAAAGAGACTCTCATCCTTCTTTCTAATAAATAATACCGGAGCACCCCACATAGAGATACTTGGTGTAATGAACCTTTTATCGAGCAACGCTTGCAAATGTTTATTGAGTTCCTCAAATTTGACCAGTGCCATTCGATAAGGTGGCTTAGAGATAGGCTGAGTGTCGAGTACCAAATCAATGGTAAATTTAATTCCCCTCTCCGGTGGTAACCCCAATAATTTATCCGAAAAAATATTGGGAAACTCGCAAACTACCAAAATGTCATGAATACTTGGCAGTTCCCGTCTATTATTAGAAACAAATGCAATATAACCTTTACAAACATTTAGGTCATTAGAAATTTTCAACATGTTGACATCTTATAACTTCATAGAATTTAATACCACACACTTTATTTCTTATTAACAAAGCATACATCAAATTTTGTAGGTAGAGAGAAGGTTACGATCTTAGTGTAGCAGTCTAGACTTACACGATTAGGAGCTAGTCAATCCAAGCCCAAAATCACATCAAAAATCATACATATTTAGTAAAACTAGATCTGCTAACATTATCCTATCTCCTACCTTGATTTCACAATTTTTACACACCATATCAGTCATCTGCGATCTATTCATGAGTGTGCTTATGCACAACATGTGATCTAGAGGCTCAGGTTCTAGATTCAATTTGTGTGCAAATTGTGAGGAAATAAAAGAGTGTGTGGAACCTGGGTTAAACAAAACAAGTGCCTCAGGATTATAGATAAGGAGTATACCTCTAATAGTTTCGGCGAAGGTGTTAACAGTCTCTTTGTCGATGGCAAACACATGTCCTTACGAGATAGGCTTCTTACCTTTATCTGCTGCTGTAGCCCTCCTTTGTGGGGCTTGTCTCTTAAAAGCCTATGTCAATCTCTCGATTTGCCTTGGTTGCTCTCAAAGCACAATCCTTAATTTGGTGACAACGACTCCGCATTTAAAGTAGGCACCCGTGACCTAGTGGCAAGGCCCACCATGTGGTCTGCCATAGTTCTTGCACCACTGAAATCTAATCCCGAGGCCTCGAGTGGTGTCTGCACTGACAATTGGGGTCTTGGGCTTACCAGCCCTAGCCTGAGACTCGTCAATTCGTTGTCTCTTTGGCTGACCCCACCTCGATTTGAATCGAGATGCCTTTGCTCTATTTCCCTTATCACTGCCTTTATTTATGAACTTATGCTATGCTTGGGTCATACCCAAGCCTCTCTCAATTTCTTGAGCTCGTCCAAGGGCATCCTTGAAATCTATGACCTGGACTCCCAACAATCCATCATGGATCCCCGATCTCAAGCCTGCCAAAAATCTCTCAGTACGATGGTCAAGGTCCCTAACTGTCTCAGGGTCATACCTCATCAAGATGGTGAACTGGTTCTCGTACTTATCCACTATCATGCTACCCTGAACCAGATTCAAAAATTTCATTTGTATCATTTTCTAAGTAGTGCGTGGAATATACTCGGCCTTGAATGTATCAAGAAAGGCACCCCAAGAAAATATCTGACTAACTGTCCATTTTAACGATCTGTGTAGCCATCCACCAAAACTTGGCCTAACCCCTCAAAATATAGCTAGCCATAGTAACCCTCTCTCTGTTTGTACACCATAAATACTTGAAGGCTGTCTCGATATCCAGTAACCATCCATCGACTTTAACTGGATATTTAACCCCTATAAACTCTAGGGGGTTCATCCGAAGAAAGTCTTGTAGTCTTTGAGTATCCCTATCAACTATAGGTTGTGGGACTATAGGTGAAGGAACTGGGGCTGCCGGAGGAGTTTATGGTGGGGGAGATGAGGGAGTAGGTACAGGTGTAGTAGCACTGTGGTTAGTGTCGAATTCAACTAAATTTAAATTACTAGTCTTACAAAAATATTACAGTAGCAGTAAATCCAGGTCGAACCCTAGAGACTGGTAGATTAATTATCGATGCAATAACTAAAATAATTGGGGGAGTGCAATTTAATAGAATTAAAATCCTAAAACATAATTTATATTCAATTAATTATAAAGAGGGTAAACCAAGATTTACAACTTCGATTCAAAGGAATAACCCAATAACTAACAATTGATCCTTAACACCCAATTTACCATATTGTCTTCAATTATTTAGTAGAGGTATTATCCTCCAGCATGACAATATCTCTTCTTCCCTGCTATTATTAACTCAAGTCCAGCACCCGAATAAAATTCTTATCCCTAATCTTATTGATTTTGACGCAACCCTATTTAGACTAGTAATAACATTAACACTCTAGGAAGACTACTAAACCAAATAACACTTTAACCACAGGTTGAGTGTTTAATCTGTTCTATTGTTTCACTTAGAGTTGACGAACCCTAATTGCCACTAGTTCTAATTTCTATCACACCAATTACGGATTCTGAAAATTTCCGATAGCATACAATCACATGCAAAGATTATCTAATTGGCCATATCATATAATTTTCTCATGCAATTGAATCAATTAATGCCAAAAACAATAGATAATTGAATCAAAAGATATTTTAGAATAACAAACTATGTTTCTCAATCGTTGAATTTTATTGGATTCGATTCCCTTGTACCGAATAAAGGATTTAGCAGCACAACATTATTAGAAATGAATATATATTTATATAGAGGGTGAATTATTTTTTTATTTCGACTTCTGCCCTCTTCTGTATCTCTAATGTTCTCCCTAAAGAAAACAAAACTATATATATATAAAGTAAAAGAAACCTAAATTCGAAAATCCTATTACAAGTAGGAAAAGGGTTGACATATTCGGGTTTTTTCTTCACAGCTGGTTTTGGAGTGGAAATAGGCCGAATTGGATCTTGGGCTCTTCTTCAAAGTTGTAAATCAGTAAGTCAGCGTTCTACTGGTTCTTCAAAGTTGCATAATTTGGAGGACTGGAACTCCGTTTAGAGCCAAAATCCCAAATAACACTAAAATTGTCCAATTTCTTCGGTTAAGCTCTTGAAGCCCAATTTATTTGCCAAAATCACAAAATTAACATAACTACTCTAATAAACATAAGAAACATAGCAAAATAATAAATTGTAGAAGGAAATAAATAATAAAAATATGACACTCATCAAATTCCCCCACACTTAAAATTTTGCACGTCCTCCAGCAAATTCAAAATCTAAGACTAAATCACCCTCTAAAACTTTTCAATCACATTAAGCTTACAAAAACCAGAAATAAAAAATCAACAAACATTCTCGAGAAACATAATATGTCATGAATCCAAATCCTTAACAATCTCAAGAATTTGCCAACATAGCAATTTTATTCGAAACGAAGTAAACTAAATTGGTAGATCCCCACAATAATCTCTCTGTGCACTTATGTGTTTAAGGGATATGTGGTTTGCTACACATTCATTCCATAAACATGTCCTACCATAAGCTTACATATCATCTAATCTCCACTACTCAGTATTCATGCATAACACAAATCAAAAGGACTTTATTCATGGGTTGTAACAGGGCTAGGGATAAGGTAAGGAATTATTTTTGGAGTAAGAGAGTTTAAAACCTTAAAAATTAATAGAGCATTCAAAATTACAACTCGAGCAAATAAAGCAATCAACAGCCCGCAATAACCTAAAATACCATTACTTTATTAATCACTCATACCTTACTCAAGTCCTTTATCAAACAAATAACTTATTTCTTTCTTTTTTTTCAATTTTTTACTATTATTTTTTTGGTTTTTTTTTATATATTCACCATCACCACCGCTTACATATGGAATTAATCACACCCCTACACTTGTTTCATAATCTGCTCAGGAATTTTCAAATGCCCTACTAATCTTTAAGGTTAGGTAAAGTCATTCATCTTAAGCTTAAGGTTAAGACAAGTTATTCCACAAAGAAAAGTCAATTAGGCTTTATATATATCTATATATATATTCACCATCACCACCTTTTACATATAGAATTAATCATACGCCACACTTGTTTCATAACCTGCTCAAGAATTTTCAAATGCCCTAGTAATCTTTAAGGTTAGGTAAAGTCACTCATAGTAAGCTCAAGGTTAAGACAATTTATTCAACAAAGCAAAGTCAATTAGGCTCAAAGGGGCTTAACAATGGTAAATTATGTCAAGTGTGCTATTTGGCTAGAGTGGTTCATCTAAAAATGGCCTTAATCACATTTATGTATGCCTGAATCAATGTAATCTAAAAATGAATCAATGCGAGTTCTAGAGAAACACATTCATGGATGAATATCACACATCAAAAGAAAATAAAGATCGACATTAATGCTCAATCTCTAAGCTCAAAATCTCACAAGTTTAAAGTCTACCATTTCAAATCACCAACATTTGGAAATTAATCACTTAATCAACAAATTTTAAGATGAAAAGTCAATCAATTCAATTGTGTTATCCTCCTTTCGAATCCAATTGATTCAAGTTCATGATAAATATAAACTTTTAGTGATAGAAAGCACTTAAACATGCACTAAGAATATTTTTTATTTATATTTATTTATTTTTATGTAAAATTTCCAAAATCCTAAATTCTCCCCCCACACTTAGATCTTACATTGTCCCCAATGTAAAGCACATCATTAAATGAAATAACGGATAAGTAAAATTAAAAGAGATAGGGTGAGAGATTAAATCTGAGGTTCATGGGTTGCCTCCCACGCAGCACCTTTGGTTAATGTCGTTGGCTCGACAATACAATATCCTTCACACCAATTAGACCACATCTCCTAACCGCACCTCCTCAACCGTGTGTGCTTAAAAACCTTTGTAATATGGCTTGAGTCTATGCCCGTTAACCTTGAACACCTTGTTGGTTTCCATACTTTGAATCTCAATTGCACCATGAGGAAGTACATCAATAATAACAACGGGAACGTAACTTACCAGACATCAACTTGAATTTTCAGTTGTATAGCGAGACTTTTTGGCCAACCATAAATTGCTTCCTAAAGATCATCTTAGCATGAAATGCCTTGGTCTTCTCCTTGTAAATTCGTGAGTTCTCATAGGCCTCAAGTCGAATTTCCTCTAATTCCTGCAACAACAACTTTCTTTCCAAACCTGCCTGCTGTAGGTCCATGTTGCATCATTTATGTAAGACCCGATTTTTATTAAAATTCCTTATGATTCAAGTGATGTAAACATGGTTATATGTAAATTGAATCATAAGAAGAGTTGTTCATGAATGAAAAATGCAAAAGGAATGAATAAAAATTCTCGAATGCATTTAAAGGTCAAATAAAGGATTGAAATGGTCACAAATTAAATGAATGGGATTCGGACTGGAGATAAGAATTTAAAACATGAAATGAGAAAGGGTTCGAGAAGGAAAGTCGATCTAAATTGGTCTCAAACGTATAGAAGGGTAAAATGGTCAAAAGAGTAAAATTTGGTATTAATTTGACAAGAAAATTTCATTATAAATATGGATTTGAGAAATCTTGATCAATAAAGAAGAAATAATTAAATTTCGAGTCCAATCGATCAAGATATGAATTTATTGGAATAAACCGAAATTTTCACCTCGGGAAATTATCTCGAAAATATTGAAAAAATATACCGAAAAGACAAAATAAGATATATATATAAATTCATTTATTGATTAAATGAATAAAATAATATTTTTGAAGATATTTTTGGATTTTTAATCTATTTTAAATTGATTAAAATAATAATTAATAAATAAATAAATAAATAAGAAAAAAAATAGGCAGAATCGCGAAAAATGCGATTCTAGAAAACGATAGAGAAACAAAAGTGAGGGAGCCGAGTGTCACGACCCAAATTACCTAAAAATCAGAGTAAATTTTTTGCTTTTTCATTTATTATTTAATTCTTACCTTTCTCTCGTCGTGACCATCCTACAATACAGTTGGGCTATGATTCGGTGTTAGTCACCTCTCACCTATTACCATTCCATTTCCATAATCATATTCATATATTAGAGTTTACTATCTTTTGACTTTAATTAAATACATACCCAATGGTATTTATAACTCTACATCCCCGACATCATATCCATTTACAGTACTGTGCATTACATATTTAGATACAAAACCATACAAATGTGTATACCTGTCTCTCGATGGGAAGCAATGGATATCAAGCAAGCAAGTCCTCAGCCGCTTACCACAGCTCAGTAAGGCAATTATGTGTCACGACCCAATTCCATTCTCTTTAACCGAAAATCACTGAAAATTTTTCACGTTTTACTGTTACCTTACCCGGTCGTGAACTAAACTCACCACACACTATTGGGCTGTGAGCCAATAATAATCACCACATCTCATTCATTCTCAATTAATTAAAACGATGTCATACATGTGCATTTAATCGTGTACTTATACGAATACATGTTTTACTGACATCTACATCCCCCATAAGTACAACTCAAAAGAATACTGTGCTTTTACATTGTTTAGATACAAAAAGAATCACTGTGTATATACCTTTAAGAGATGGAGATGCAGCGGAGTCCAAAATACCAAGCCTCAGTCCTCACTGGGCTACTATGCACGCTCTGTAGGGGGGAAAATAGAGAGGGATGAGCAACCACACGCTCAGTAAGGCAATAATGCAAGCATTGTAGATAACTACTCTATCTACATGCTGATAGTGTTATGCATAAATCCTTTATGTTAGGACCATGAGGAATAAAACTATGCCATATGAGTATACATATATATCATGTATCGAAGTCATGTAAAATTGTCATATAAAACATGGTAAAACATCATGTATAAATCCTCTCATGCTCAATCTCATTTAAATTCATAAAAGGGCAATTCATTAAGAAACCTCCTTTTTAAACCCACGTCATAAAACTCTTTCTGATCACATACAATCACATCACATCAACTCACAATCACAACCTTATTTCCATTTCACAAATCAAATCCACGAGGCTCGACCCCTCCTTCGGGTCTACCTTAAACAATCACAAATCACACTTAGAGATTTAAAATCATGTGGTAGTAAGTAAATCAAGCAAGGAGACAGGTTACTATAGCTCAACTGACTACGTTGGCCAATCGTCACATATCATCCCAGACCACACGGATTCCGGTGTGCGGGGTATCATGTTGGCACAAAGGTGGGTTAGTTCTCCGCTAGACTTTCTCAAATTAAGTAACCACCACGCGGTACATCGTACTCCATGTGATATACACGGTACATCGTACTCCGCGGACCCATAACATGGTTGGAGGTGCCTGCCATAGGTCTTATCTACCCCATACCAAGTGTAACCTTTATAGTCTCAAGAGCACGTGGGAGTAACCTCAATACCAGGTCCTAGCCCCTCATGGCCTTGCTCGCCCCTGTTGGGTTCCCTGATCCAGGTCCTAGCCCCTCACCCTCACCCCACCTAAGAGGTCTGTCAGGCCTGTTGGGTCCCTGGATGGATTATGTCAGGTCCTAGCCCCTCACCCTCACCCCACCTAAGAGGTCTGTCAGGCCTGTTGGGTTCCCTGAGTTAATCCGTATCTCTCACCACGGCCTCATACATACCACAGTGTGAAAACCAGCGCGAGCTACGCTTTAGCGCGAATTCATGCATCAAACGAATCACTTCGTACGAGCTACGCTCTGGTACGACATTTATGCATAAAATATGAAGAAACCATGTACGAGCATAGCTCCAGTAGAGTTATATGCATAAGAAAAACCACTCAAGTCCACATACGAGCGTAAGCTCCAGTACGGTTTATAAACATCATCACAATTCAAATTCAAAGTGCGAGCTAAGCTCAAGCACGTTTCACACAAGTGAAAAGATAGAAGTCCAGCGCGAGCGAGTCTCTAACGAGAATTAAATCACATACACGCGATAGGCGGCTTACATGCATTCAAAACATCTCATAATATGCTTAGTGCCTCATATGGGCTATTTCACAACATCATTCAAGTACTAGCCAGCCTATCCTTTATTTACTCAAACCAAAGCATTGTGTTTTGTAAAAGCAATCAAAACACATGATTTATGCAATTATTAGCCTTACTATCCCTTTTTCAATGACCATTTCAAAACAACCAAATCTCATACAAACACTCATACATCACCAAAACACATTTCTATAAGTCCATGCACATTTCCAAAGCCCTATATATACCCACGAGTTCAAAATATGAGCAGCTACCTCTATATACTCACAAAATTCCTTTACCTGGAATCGCGATGCGTGATTCCACTTCCTTAAGCTGCTTACTCATACGGTTCGGTTCGTCTTCGACGAACTCTTCGGGACAGCACAAAAATCGTATCCCGCATTATATTCAATCCATATATTGCAACCCTTGTGCTTGCTATAGTCAATTTAATCTATAGCCTCTATTAAAGCTTATTTGGCCTCGTTTCATTACTTTACCCATAGCTCGAGTCTATGGACCTTCTTAGGCCTAATAACTTATTCAAAGTCGATATCAAATCGACGTAAAGCTCATAGCGTTCATATTCCATGAATCCCCTCACTATGGCATTTATCAATCATATGCATACCCATTTCTACAATTCCTCCAAACTCACAATGTAATCTCATTTAACCATTTAAAATCATAAATATTACCCCAATAACAACTTTAGCATGCCATAAATCATAGGCTCATCTAATCCCACATATCCTCACATTATACCCATTTTAGATTTCTAGGTCACACCAATTCCACTACATTCCTAGGTAGTTTATCCATCAATACTCATATCAATCAACTCCAAAATCAATTAAATAGCTAATGCATTTGGATTGGAGTGTTAGAATCTTACCAATATGATTTCTCTTCTTGCTCCAAATGGTAATGCCCTTAACTCCTTCAATTCCAAAGATGGGAAGATGCCCTCTCACTATGTTGTTCTTCTCTTTGATAGGAACAACTTTGCCTCTAATGATCTCTCTCCAAATCTCACTGAAAATGGTTGATTTTAGAGAGGGAAAGTTAGGTTTTTGGGGTAGAGATTGTAAGGTTAAGTGTTTTTCCGAGATTTCCAGATTTTCAGCTCTCCTTATATAGAAATAGCTTGGGGAGATCGATCTGGTCCAAGAGGAGATCGATCTGGTCCCTTAAAATCCCTCTTTTTCACTGCATTTTTAAGCATGAGATCGATCTGTCGAAGCAATGAGATCGATCTGTTAGAGCATGAGATCGATCTGTCGAAGCATGAGATCGATCTGGTCCTAAACAGAGAGCTAAGGAGATCGATCTGGGTGCTTGAGGATCGATCTTTTCACTACAGAATGCTTGGCAGATCAATCTGGCTCCATTGGAGATCGATCTGCTCTATTCTTTCGCCCAAATAAGAGCATTCTGGCTCTTCCAGATCGATCTCTCATCCTATGAGATCGATCTGGACCTCATGTTTTCCAGATTTCCTGCAGTTTCATTGCTGCAACTCATACCAACACATCCTTAATCTATTGCCATGGCCATTTTCTCATCCATCCACCTTTATAACTTGAAAATGGCATCCATTCATACCTTATGCACATTGAAACTTGTGTGCATTCATTGTATGTTCAAAGGTATGATACATAAAATCAAATGGAAGCATAACTCCATTCCATTTTACCACACTACTCATCTTGAGTCTCAATCACATCCATCACTTGCTAGAACTCATTTCTTCGTATTCATACTCAATGAAACTTGTATGTACGTTACAATTTATATTACACATACATACATTGAATCCATGGACTTACATCAATCATACTTTACATTACAAGTCCATTCATATTATTTGATCCAATTACACACATTACCCTTATACATATATGGGGTCTTACATTCTCCCCTCCTTCAAGGAATTTGGTCCTCCAAATTAGAACCAAGTCACTCTTCAAACAGTTAGGGGTACTTCTCCCGTATCAAGTTCTCCAATTCCCACGTGGCCTCTTTCGCCGTGTGGTGTTGCCAAAGCACCTTCACCAAGGGAATTATCTTATTTCGCAACACTTTCTCTTTCCTGTCCAATATCCGAACCGGCTTCTCAACATACGTCATACTCTCATGGAGCTCCAACGGCTCATATCTTATCACGTGTGCCGGGTCCGGGTGATACTTCCAAAGCATCGACATGTGGAAGACGTTGTGGACATTTGCCAAGTCCGGTGGTAATGCCAATCTATACGCCTTATCTCCCACTCTCTCCAAAATCTCGAAGGGTCCGATATATCTAGGGCTCAGCTTGCCCTTCTTACCAAATCTCATAATACCCTTCGATGGTGATACCCTCAGAAACACCGACTCACCCTCATCAAACTCCAGTGGTCTTCGTCTCTTGTCAGCATAACTCTTTTGCCGGCTCTGAGCTGTCCGTAATCTCTCACATATCAACTGGACGTCCTTAGATGCCTGCTGCACTAAGTCCAGAGTAAAAATCTATCTGTCACCAACCTCTTCCCATCCAATAGGGGAACGACATCTACGCCCGTATAATGCCTCATAGGGTGCCATCCCGATACTAGCATGATAGCTATTATTATAAGCGAACTCGGCTAACTGTAGGTGGTCATCCCAGGAGCCTCTAAAATCTAGCACACACGCTCTCAACATATCCTCGAGGGTCTGTATAGTCCTCTCTGACTGCCCATCTGTCTGAGGATGAAAAGCGGTGCTAAAACTCAATCGGGTCCCCAGCGCTTCCTGAAAATGTTTCCAAAAATGGGAAGTGAAGCGGGCATCCCTATCAGAAACAACGCTCACTGGTACACCATGTAGCGTACTATCTCTCGAATATACAGGTTCGCCAACTGATTCAGTGTATCGGTAGCTCTCATAGCCAAGAAATGGGAGGACTTAGTCAATCGGTCCACAATAACCCAGATGGCATCATGACCTCTACGGGTCCTCGGCAACCCCATCACAAAATCCATGGTGACATGCTCCCACTTCCATGTCGGTATCGGTAGAGGCTGCAATAATCCTGCAGGCTTCTGATGCTCTACCTTCACTTGCTGACAAACGAGACACTTAGCGACATATTTAGCAATGTCTCTCTTCATTCCAGACCACCAATAATCCTTCCGAAGGTTTTGATACATCTTGGTACTTCCCGGATGTATCGTATACTTCGATGAGTGAGCCTCTGATAAAATCGTTCTCCTGATCTCAGGATCCCTGGGAACGCATACTCTGCCTCTGAACCTCAATAAGCCATCAGCACTCTACTCAAAATCAATACCCACACCTGTCTGTACCTGCCTCAGCCAATCGATGCACTGTCGATCACTCTGCTGGGCTTGCCGAATACGGCCAATCAATTCTGGCTCCAGTCTTAAACTAGCCATGATCCCAAGTCTCTCAGATCCAGGTGGGGTTACATCCAAACTGAGGTTCGCAGAGTGTTCTAACAATTCATGTTCCCGTACCATCATATATGACACCAACCCAAGGTTCTTTCTACTCAAAGCATCGGTAACTACATTTGCCTTACCCGGGTGGTACATGATTTCACAATCATAGTCTTTCAGGAGTTCGAGCCATCTCCTCTGTCTCATATTCAGCTCTTTCTGTGAGAACAAGTACTTAAGGCTCTTATGATCTGTGAACACCTGAAATTTCTCACCATAGAGATAGTGGCGCCATATTTTCAATGCAAATACTACAGCCGCCAACTCCAAATCATGTGTCGGGTAGTTCCTCTCATGATCTTTCAACTGTCTAGATCCATAGGCAACTACCTTCCCATCCTGCATAAGCACACAGCCCAGTCCCTGGTGTGATGCATCCGTATACACCGAGAATCCTCCTAAGCTGGTAGGAATGGTGAGAACTGGAGCAGTCATCAATCGACGCTTAAGCTCCTCAAAACTCCTCTCACATGCCTCATCCCATGTAAACTTAACATCCTTACGCGTGAGGCGTGTCAACGGAGCAGCTAGTCTGGAGAAACCCTCTACAAATCTCCAATAATATCCTGTCAATCCCAGAAAACTCCTGATCTCAGTTACTGTCTTGGGCTGTTCCCACTGCACAACTGCCTCTATCTTGGATGGATCCACTGATACCCCATCCTTTGACACGACATGCCCCAGAAATGAGATCTGTTCCCACCAAAAGTTACACTTGCTGAGTTTGGCATACAATTCTTTCTCTCGGAGGGTCTGCAGAACTATCCTCAAGTGCTCCTCATGATCTTCCCTGGACTTGGAATACACCAAATTATCATCTATGAAAACAATCACAAACTTGTCCAGGTATGGCTTGAATATGTCATTCATCAATGCCATAAATGCTGTGGGAGCATTCGTCAATCCGAATGGCATCACCAAAAACTCGTAGTGGCCATAACGGGTACAAAATGCTGTCTTGGGTATATCTCCACTCCTGATCCTCAATTGATGATACCCTGACCACAGATCTATCTTAGAAAATACTTCGGCTCCTTGGAGCTGATCCAACAAATCATCGATTCTTGGAAGGGGGTACTTGTTCTTAATGGTGGCCTTATTCAACAATCGGTAATCTATACACAGTCGGAGGCTTCCATCCTTCTTCCTTACAAATAGAACCGGTGCTCCCCAAGGTGAGACACTCGGTCTAATAAACCCCTTCTCCAACAACTCTTGCAGCTGTTTCTTCAGCTCTTCCAATTCTATCGGAGCCATTCTATAGGGTGGTTTCGATATCGGCTCTGTACCAGGCACTAATTCAATGCAAAATTCCATTTCCCTTTCAGGTGGTAGTCCTGGTAATTCGTCCGGAAAGACATCAGGGTAATTCGCAATTACGGGTATGTCCCTCAATTCCGGGTGTACCTTATCTATATCGACCACGTATGTAATGAACCCTTCACATTATCCTCTCCATCGTTAGTAACATAAACCATCACTCCACATTCAACATTTATCATAAACAATAAATTTATCTCTCAAGCAATATGAATTTAAAATCATACTCCTTTTATTTACAACAAACATGCTAGTTTCATATCATTTCTTTTCATCAAAGTTTACAATAAGATTGTCTAATGCTGAAAACATCAATGTTTTGCCATGACAATCCATCACAACACGATTGGTAGCCAACCAATCCATTCCTAAAATTACATCAAAATCATTCATATTCAATAAAATCAGATTGGCTATCATTTCCTTCCCCTCTATCTTTATCTTACAATCTCTACATACATACTCAGTCAATTGACTATCATTCATGGGTGTGGAAATCATCAACATTTTATCCAACAATGTTGGTTTCACATATTTCAACAATTTATGTGTAAAGGAAGGTGATATGAAAGAATGCGTGGCACCAGGATCAAATAATACCAATGCTTCTAAATCAAAGATTCGGATGGTACCTTTAATCACATCCGTCGATGCGTCTGCAGTGTCCAGGTCCAGTGCATGTACTCTTCCTCTGCTCACACCCGCAGCCTGTTTCCCTTTTTCCTCAGCTGTAGCCCTCCTCCTCGGGGCTGCTGTCTCAACTAGCGCTCCCTCAGGCTCCTTGCCCTTCTGTGGGGCAACCTCAATCATCTCAGTGCAGTACCTCGATATATGTCCTGGCCTCCCGTACCTAAAACACGAAACAGGGGGCGCCTGACATGGCCTAGTCCCATGGTATCTCCCACATCTCCTACACTGATCCGTGGTAGGTCGTGGTCCTCCAATAGTTATACCCCTCGGCGCTGTCAAGGCTGGGTATACGGGAGGTCTGGCAGCTCTCTCCTGCACCTCCACATCCTAGGCCTCTTCTCGAAAAACCTTTGGCCACCTCTCTTGGCCACTCTTCCAAACTCGGATCTCTTTCGGTCTCTGTCCTTCCTAACACTGACTCTCCCAAGCTCGGAGGCATTTCGCTCAAAGTCTTGCTTACATAACTGAGCCTTATGTACAGCCTCCTCATAGGTCAAGATATCAAAGGGAGCTAGCTTAGTCCGGATGGCTAATCTCAATCCATCCACGAACTTCTGTATCTTTCGGGTCTCACTACCCATCGTGTCTGGGTCATATCTCCCCAAGGACATAAACTTGGACTCATACTCGTCCACAGTCTGGTTCCCCTGAACCAAATTCATAAATTTCATCGTAATTTCCTCTGTGCGGTAGCTGGAATATACTGTCTCCTGAAGGCCTCTAGAAATATCTCCCATGAGATCTCAGAGTGTCTGGCCCTTAAAATAACCTCGGTGGACCTCCACTAGTGCTCTGCCTCGCCTTTCAACATGAACACGGCAAAGGCTACCTTCTCAGCTGAAGTACATCGGAAAAACCTATACAGTTTCTCCATCTCATACACCCAATCCTCCGTAACCACTGGGTCCTTCACCCCTCTAAACACTGGGGGTTTCAGCGCTTGAAACTCTCGTAACCTGTTCAAGTCGCAGTCATAACCCAATTCACTACCGCTCTGCTGCGGAGCGATAGGAGAAGCTATATCCTGGGCTGGAGGTGGTGTAACTGTAGCTGTCTCAGCAGCATGAGGTCTCTCCGCCTCTGCAGCTGCCTGTAAAGTAGTAGGCTGTGCCACGGGACCTCGTCTGTCACCGGCGCCCAAGGCCTGCGTGACTATCTCCACCAAACTCTCAATACTCCGCTCTAATCTAGCGAAGCGAGCCTCAGTATCACCTGCTCTCTCAGCAGGGTTCTGTGGAGCCTGCTCAGTCTGTGGCTCCGTACGGCTCTCAAGCCTACCTCTGCGGCCTCTAGCACGTGCTCTCGCCCCTCTACCTTTGCGTGTAACTGGCATAGTGCCTAACTTCCTGTATTATGATAATTCATTAAGCTCAATCCATCACAGTATACACAGTTATATCTAAACAAAAGCACAGTACTATGGGGATGTACTTTCCTATGTTTTATTAATGACTCACATCAGGCCAACACAGCTCTGATACCAATCTCTGTCACGACCCAATTCCATTCTCTTTAACCGAAAATCACTGAAAATTTTTCACGTTTTACTGTTACCTTACCCGGTCGTGAGCTAAACTCACCACACACTGTTGGGCTGTGAGCCAATAATAATCACCACATCTCATTCATTCTCAATTAATTAAAACGATGTCATAAATGTGCATTTAATCGTGTACTTATACGAATACATGTTTTACTGACATCTACATCCCCCATAAGTACAACTCAAAAGAATACTGTGCTTTTACATTGTTTAGATACAAAAAGAATCACTGTGTATATACCTTTAAGCGATGGAGATGCAGCGGAGTCCAAAATACCAAGCCTCAGTCCTCACTGGGCTACTATGCACGCTCTATAGGGGGGAAAATAGAGAGGGATGAGCAACCACACGCTTAGTAAGGCAATAATGCAAGCATGGTAGATAACTACTCTATCTACATGCTGATAGTGTTATGCATAAATCCTTTATGTTAGGAGCACGAGGAATAAAACTATGCCATATGAGTATACATATATATCATGTATCAAAGTCATGTAAAATTGGCATATAAAACATGGTAAAACATCATGTATAAATCCTTTTATGCTCGATCTCATTTAAATTCATAAAAAGGGCAATTCATTAAGAAACCTCCTTTTTAAACCCACGTCATAAAACTCTTTCTGATCACATACAACCACATCACATCAACTCACAATCACAACCTCATTTCCATTTCACAAATCAAATCCACGAGGCTCGACCCCTCCTTCGGGTCTACCTTAAACAATCACAAATCACACTTAGAGATTTAAAATCATGTGGTAGTAAGTAAATCAAGCAAGGAGACAGGTTACTATATCTCAAGTGACTACGTTGGCCAATCGTCACATATCATCCCAGACCACACGGATTCCGGTGTGCGGGGTATCATGCTGGCACGAAGGTGGGTTAGTTCTCCGCTAGACTTTCTCAAATCAAGTAACCACCACGCGGTACATCATACTCCATGTGATATACACGGTACATCGTACTCCGCGGACCCATAACATGGTTGGAGGTGCCTGCCATAGGTCTTATCTACCCCATACCAAGTGTAACCTTTATAGTCTCAAGAGCGTGTGGGAGTAACCTCAATACCAGGTCCTAGCCCCTCATGGCCTTGCTCGCCCCTGTTGGGTTCCCTGATCCAGGTCCTAGCCCCTCACCCTCACCCCACCTAAGAGGTCTGTCAGGCCTGTTGGGTTCCCTGGATGGATTATGTCAGGTCCTAGCCCCTCACCCTCACCCCACATAAGAGGTCTGTCAGGCCTGTTGGGTTCCCTGAGTTAATCCGTATCTCTCACCACGGCCTCATACATACCACAGTGTGAAAACCAGCGCGAGCTACGCTCTAGCGCGAATTCATGCATCAAACCCATCACTTCGTACGAGCTACGCTCTGGTACGACATTTATGCATAAAAGATGAAGAAACCATGTACGAGCATAGCTCCAGTAAAGTTATATGCATAAGAAAAACCACTCAAATCCACATACGAGCGTAAGCTCCAGTACGGTTTATAAACATCATCATAATTCAAATTCAAAGTGCGAGCTAAGCTCAAGCACGTTTCACACAAGTGAAAAGATAGAAGTCCAGCGCGAGCGAGTCTCTAACGCGAATTAAATCACATACACGCGATAGGCGGCTTACATGCATTCAAAACATCTCATAATATGCTTAGTGCCTCATATGGGCTATTTCACAACATCATTCAAGTACTAGCCAGCCTATCCTTTATTTGCTCAAACCAAAGCATTGTGTTTTGTAAAAGCAATCAAAACACATGATTTATGCAATTATTAGCCTTACTATCCCTTTTTCAATGACCATTTCAAAACAACCAAATCTCATACAAACACTCATACATCACCAAAACACATTTCTATAAGTCCATGCACATTTCCAAAGCCCTATATAAACCCACGAGTTCAAAATACCAGCAGCTACCTCTATATACTCATAAAATTCCCTTAACTGGAATCGCGATGCGTGATTCCACTTCCTTAAGCTGCTTACTCGTACGGTTCGGTTCGTCTTCAACGAACTCTTCGGGACTGCATAAAAATCGTATCCCGCATTATATTCAATCCATATATTGCAACCCTTGTGCTTGCTATAGTCAATTTAATCTATAGCCTCTATTAAAGCTTATTTGGCCTCGTTTCATTACTTTACCCATAGCTCGAGTCTATGGACCTTCTTAGGCCTAATAACTTATTCAAAGTCGATATCAAATCGACGTAAAGCTCATAGCGTTCATATTCCATGAATCCCCTCACTATGGCATTTATCAATCATATACATACCCATTTCCACAATTCCTCCAAACTCACAATGTAATCTCATTTAATCATTTAAAATCATAAATATTACCCCAATAACAACTTTAGCATGCCACAAATCATAGGCTCATCTAATCCCACATATCCTCACATTATACCCATTTTAGATTTCTAGGTCACACCAATTCCACTACATTCCTAGGTAGTTTATCCATCAATACTCATATCAATCAACTCCAAAATCAATTAAATAGCTAATGCATTTGGATTGGAGTGTTAGAATCTTACCAATATGATTTCTCTTCTTGCTCCAAATGGTAATGCCCTTAACTCTTTCAATTCCAAAGATGGGAAGATGCCCTCTCACTATGTTGTTCTTCTCTTTGATAGGAACAACTTTGCCTCTAATGATCTCTCTCCAAATCTCACTGAAAATGGCTGATTTTAGAGAGGGAAAGTTAGGTTTTTGGGGTAGAGATTGTAAGGTTAAGTGTTTTTTCGAGATTTCCAGATTTTCAGCTCTCCTTATATAGAAATAGCTTGGGGAGATCGATCTGGTCCAAGAGGAGATCGATCTGGTCCCTTAAAATCCCTCTTTTTCACTGCATTTTTAAGCCTGAGATCGATCTGTCGAAGCAATGAGATCGATCTGTCGGAGCGTGAGATCGATCTGTCGAAGCATGAGATCGATCTGGTCCCAAACAGAGAGCTAAGGAGATCGATCTGGGTGCTTGAGGATCGATCTTTTCACTACAGAATGCTTGGCAGATCGATCTGGCTCCATTGGAGATTGATCTGCTCTATTCTTTCGCCAAAATAAGAGCATTCTGGCTCTTCCAGATCGATCTCTCATCCTATGAGATCGATCTGGACCTCATGTTTTCCAGATTTCCTGTAGTTTCATTGCTGCAACTCATACCAACACATCCTTAATCTATTGCCATGGCCATTTTCTCATCCATCCACCTTTATAACTTGAAAATGGCATCCATTCATACCTTATGCACATTGAAACTTGTGTGCATTCATTGTATGTTCAAAGGTATGCTACATAAAACCAAATGGAAGCATAACTCCATTCCATTTTACCACACTACTCATCTTGAGTCTCAATCACATCCATCACTTGCTAGAACTCATTTCTTCGTATTCATACTCAATGAAACTTGTATGTACGTTACAATTTATATTACACATACATACATTGAATCCATGGACTTACATCAATCATACTTTACATTACAAGTCCATTCATATTATTTGATCCAATTACACACATTACCCTTATACATATACGGGGTCTTACATTATGCAAGTAAGTAGATAGCTCCACTATCTACATGCTCATAATGCCATGCCCTTAAATCCAATTCTTTTCATTAAAATCATCAAGCACAAAGTCATGCAACCATCAATGACTTAGTTTATAAAACTGTTCGTGCATATATAAATCATACTACTTATGCATCATAGCATTTTATGTGACATCAGTAAATCATACTCAGCATGAATTAAATCAAAGTCATGCATTCTTTCATGCGATATAAAACAAATCAAGAGATATAATCCTTTCATGAATTTATCATTAAAGCATGGAAAAACTCATCATGCTACTGCATTCAAATCATGTCTTTAAAACTGCAGTAAAAACTAACCCTTCCGGGTCCATCTCATACAACAATTCAATAAAGTTCATTATACAACTCCGGTTATAAACCCACCCTTCTTTCAGGGTCACATATCATAAAATCATCTAAAACATATTTAAGCATAGTAGAAAATCATGAAATCATCAAATCAGGGGCCTGACCCCTCCTTCAAGTCTACCCTGGTCTAACAGACCACAAGTTTTATCATGTGAGACAATCAAGTAATTATCAGTAACATCGAGGACTATGGCCATATCCTAGTGATCCCTGGCAACACGGTACCTAGTGTACGGGGTATCACACTTGAAACGGGAGGTGGGTCGTCCTACCCGCCAGCACAACATAACACCAGGATTGCGAGGGCAAGGCTTCCTGCCTCGTGGCTAATGCCACTCCACTCCAACAATCCCCACGGTACAGCGTACTCCGCGTGATATACATGGTACAACGTACTCCGTGAACCTAAGCTCAATCAGGGGTGCCTGTGATAGGTCTTATCCTCCCAAATCATCTCTGTCTTAGAATGCACGTGTGAGCATATCATCTCACTGTAACGCACAGTCTACAGGAGGCTCCAACACGGCTATATGCATGTAATATGAATTTCTGTGCGAGCGAAGCTGAAGCACGGCTCCATGCATATTCATGATATCAGAAAACCTCGTGCGAGCGAAGCTCTAGCACGATTTTCATAAAAATCAGTAAAATCTGCGTACGAGCAGCGCTTCAGTACGACTTAAACAGATTATAAATTCAAGTAAAATCCACGTACGAGCAATGCTCTAGTACAGATATGTATAACAACTCAGTGAAAACCTCGTACGAGAAAAACTCCATTACGGCTTTAAAATGAGTTATAAAACCATTTAAAACTTTGTGCGAGCAAGCTCCAGCACAAATGAATGCTCAAGTAAATCAAATCTCGTGCGAGTTACACTCTAGCACGACTTTATGCATAATTAAATCAAATCTCGTGTGAGTTACACTCCAGCACGGCTTCATGCATAATTAAATCAAAACAGGATGCGAGTTAAGCTCTAGCATCTCTCATGCATATTAAATTAGTAAAACAAATCAAAACATGTCAAAACATGTCAAAACAGAGTGCGAGCTAGGCTCCAGCAGCTCTCATTTCAAAAAAATAAAATCAGTGCGAGCACCATGCTCTAGCACATTTCATGCATATGATGTCACACAAGTCGGTGCGAGCAAGCGCTTAAGTACATTTATGCACAATCACAAACGCAGATATAGTGCGAACTACGTGCCGGCACTATCTGTTTCCATATAAACTTGATAGTTGGCCTATTTTTCCAAAGAGATTTCCATTTAAATCTAAATAACACTTATGTAGTGTTATCTTATGAAATTTATACAATTTCTAGCCAATCTACCGATTTACTTTGATTAAAACCAATAAAATTCCTTAAATCATGCATTTCATGCATGTCATGCTTTCACCATCCTTTAGGTGAACTTCCCTTAATAGGGGTAAAATAGTCTTTTCACCTATTTCGATCCTTAAAATAATTTAAACCACTTTTAGGATCATTATACATAATCAGAGTATACATACATATTCAGTGTACAGAAAAACTATTTAAAATACGCGTAGCTACCTCTAGCTACTCACACAATTCCCTTACCTCATTTATCTGTACAGTCTAACCTTTCCTCTAATGACTCGTCACACAGTCCGATTTGCTCTCAATCCAAATCAAATCTCCGAAACTGCAGATACACATTCATCAGGTCATATATAATACAATTTAATTGTATTTCATATGTTCTGGGCTTAATTTAAATCATTAGGCCCGTTTATCCATATTGGGCCCGATTGCATCTTAATGGGCCTTAATCGGCCTTAAGCCCGTTTACTACTCTTTATCGAGGCCTATTGGGCTCATTGGGCCCATCAGTAATTTATTTAGCCTCGTTCTAAATTCTCAAATATCTCAATTTAATATTTACGACAATTTATCCCATTTCCAAAATTTAATTCATTTCATGCGAAAATTAAATCCGTAATTCATCAACACGTATAACGATGTAAATTATCGTAAATAAGGGTTACTTACCCGTGATTCCATGATAGTACACAAATCGAGGCTATCTCGAGCTCCGGTTGATGCCAATCGTCGAGCTATACAATTAAATATATTTTCGGGTAAACTTTCAGTCGATTATTTATCAAATTAAATATTTTAAAAATTAAATCAGTCAATTCGACCGCTAACCGACTTACCCAAAGCTCGATTGCATCACTGGAATTTTCCCTAATTTTTTCTCTTTTTCTTTTTCTCTTTTTCTTCCTTTTTTTCCTCTTCTTTTTGGTTGAACCGGTTCGGTCCGATTCAACCCGGTTTAGACCGTTGGTTCGGTCTGGTTCAGTTCGGCTCGATCCAGCGGTTCAGTCCGATTCGGCATCATTTGGTCGTGCTAGCGCCGTCCGGCCGGTTCCTGGTGCGATTTCGACACCAATCGGTGCGCCACGGCTTGGGCTTCCAAAATCAGCCCTTGGTGTTGCTCGAATCGATGTCGATGGCTGCCGATCGAGACTTCTCTTCCACGGGTTCCTCCTCCATTTTTGACATTTTTCGGCGTGATCCACGACGCGTCTTGGCTGATGGAGGTTCGCCCGATGCTGGGCTGCGTTCGTTGGCCCTCGTCGGCCCCTCAGCCCCACCGGTGGTCATCCGACGGAGGGATTTGGTTCCCTCGGTTTCGGCTGCTTCGTTTCTTTCGTTTCTGTTTTACAAAATTTCAGATTTTGCGTTTTTTTCACATTTTATTTATTTATAATTTATTTTTAATATTATTTTATTTAATAAAATAATATTAAAATACACAAATACCTTTAAAAATATATATTTTATTCATTTAATCACTAAATAAATTTATCGATATTATTTCATCTTTTCGGTATAATTTTCAATTATTTTTGGGATTATTTTTGATATGAAAATTCCAGTTTATTTCAATAAATTCATATCTTGATCAATTTAACCCGAAATTTAATTATTTCTTCGTTATTGATCAAGATTTCTCAATCTCATATTTTTAATTAAATTTTCTTATCTCGATTACTACGAAATTTTGGTCTTTTGACCGTTTTACCCTTGCACGTATTCAGGAATACTATTTCAATCCTTTTGCATTTTTAAATGCACTCAAAAATATCAGGCCTTACACCGAGGGCCTCCTTTTTGCCTCATCGACAAAGGTGACTGGCGACGGGCCCAGATGAGAGGTGACGAGGTAGTCGAGCCACCACTGGCACCAACGACCCGAAGAACGATGAGAGCACGTCGTCGAATGGAGAAAGAGGAAGGGTCAAGAGGAACCCAGAGAGGAAAAGGAGATTCGACGGTCACCGGAGCCGATTAGCCCCGACCACCACCAGCCGAGCGTTCTCCAGGTGAAGACCGATCGATCAGTGGTTGAATCGACCAATGGAATGGTTGGTAGCTCCGTCAACGACGACAGAAAGGAAACGACACCGACGCCGAAGGGAGAAGAGGCCGGACAGCCACTTTTCGGCCAGACCTGGAAAAACCGACACCAGATTCGTGCACCGGACAACCCTGTAGATCTGTTGGAGATGGAAGCCGGTGAAGAACTGGCCGACGATGCTCCGAACGGCGAAGGAGAAAACTGAACCATACTGAATAGGCTGAGCCGAAGTGGTCTGAACCGAGTTGAATCAGATCGAATCGGTTCAGCCAGAAAGAAGAAAAAGAAAGAGAAAAAGGGAGAAAGAAAAAGAGAAAAATGTAGAAAATTCCATTGATGCAATCGAGTTGCGGGTAAGCCGGTAAGTGGTTGAAATTGAGCAAGTTAAATTTTGAAATATTTAAGTTGATTAATATTCAACTGAAAATTTGACTGGAAAAATATGTAATTGTGTAGTTCAACAATTGACATCAAATGAGAGCTCAAGTCAGCATGGATTTGTGTACTATCATGGAATCTCGGGTAAGTAACCCTTATTTACGACAATTTGCATAGTTATACGTGTTAGAAATTTACCACATAAATTACGGATTAATTTCATATAAAATGAATTAAATTCTGGAATTTAAGATAAATTGTCGTAAATAATAAATTGAGCTATCTAAGAGTTTAGAACGTGGCCCAATAAATACTGATGGGCCCAATGAGCCTAATAGGCCTCGATAATGTGAATAGTAAGTGGAAAATAGGCTTAAGGCCGGTTAAGGCCCATTATGGTACAATTGGACCCAATATGGGTAAATGGGCTCAATGATTTAAATTAACCCTAGAAAATATGAAATACAATTAATTATATTGTATTTGACCTGATGAATATTTATACGCAGCTTCAAAAATTTGATTGATAGCAAATCAGACTGCGTGACGAGACATCAGTGGAAAGGTCCGACTGTACAGAAAAATGAGGTAAGGGAATTTTGTGAGTAGCTAGAGGTAGCTACGCGTATTTTTAATAGCTTTTGTATACACTGAAAATGTATAAAGGTCTTAGAAATGGATTAAAAATTTTAAGGACTCGGGATAGGTAAAAGACTATTTTACCCATACTGAGGGAAATTCACCTAAGGATGGTGAAAGCATGACATACATGAAATGCATGACTTGAGGAATTTTAGTGACTTTTTAGTAAAGAAAATTGGTAGATTGGCTAGTATTTGCATAAATTTTATAAGATAACACTACGTAAGTATTATTTGAATTTAAATGAAATTCTTTGGAAAATGGGCAAAGTATCAAGTTTATATGGAAATAGATGGTGCTGGAGCATTTCCTTGCACTATATCTGAGTTTGTGAGTGTGCATAATGGTGCTAGAGTGGTTACTCGCACTGATTTGTGTGACATCATATGCATGAAATGTGCTGGAGCGGTTGCTCACACTGATTTTTATTATTGTGAAATGCATGAGAGGTGCTGAAGCCTAGCTCGCACCTGTTTTGACTTGATATGCATAAAAAGGTGCTAGAGCGATTGCTCGCACTAGTTTTAATGATTTGACATGCATGAGAGGTGCTGGAGCTTAACTCGCATCCCTTTTTGATATGATAATTGCATAAAAGCCGTACTGAAGCCTTGCTCGTACGTGATTTAATCGATTTAATTGCATAAAAACCATGCTGGAGTGTAACTCGCACAAGATTTGATTTATTTATGCATGAAACGATGCTGGAGCATACTCGCACATGATTTTATAGGGATTTATAACTCTTTTTAAAGTCATACTGGAGTGTTACTCGTACGTAAATTTTTTTGATTTTTATAAAACTGTACTAGAGCTTCGCTCGCACGAGGTTTTCAGATATCATGAATATGCATGGAGCCGTGTTGGAGCCTTACTCGCACAGTGATTTATATGACATACATATAGCCGTGTTGGAGCCTCTTGTAGACTATGTGTCATAGTGAGATGATATGCCCACACGTGCATACTGAGACATAGGTTGGGTGGATAAGACCTACGACAGGCACCCCCTGACTATGATTTGGGTTCACGGAGTACATTGTATCGTGTATGTCACGCGGAGTACGTTGTACCATGGGGATTGTTGGAGTGTAGTGGCATTAGCCACGAGGTTGTAAGCCTTGCCCTCAGAATCCTAGTATTTATGTTGTTCTGGCGGCAGGGCTGACCCACCTCCTGTTTTAGGTGTGATACCTCGCACACTAGGTACCATGTAGCTAGGGATCACTAGGATATGGCAATAGTCCTCGATGTTACTGATATAGTCACCTACATGTTTCACATGATATAACTTTTGGTCTCGATAAACCAAGGTAAACCCGAGGGAGGGGTTAGGCCCCCGATTTTGTGATTTTCACTGAGATGTGATTTTCTACTATGATACTAGATTTTTCAGAGGATTTTATGACATGTGATCCTAAAAGAAGGACAATTTTATAACAGAATTTTATGATGAATTTTTAATGAGTTTGAGATTGATTTATGAGATGATTGACCCAGAGGGGTTATTTTATACTGAGCTTTAATGAATTGATTTAAATGTAGTAGCATAAGGAGTTTTCCATGCTTTAATTACAAATTCATGAAAAGAATTGTCTCTCATTATTTGTTTTACTTGACATGAAATAATGCATGACCTTAATTTACTTCATGCGAATTATGATTTTACATAAAATGCCATTGATGCATGAGTTGTATTATTTCTATATGCACGAATAGTTTTTTTTTATAAACTATGACATTGATGTGTACATGATTTCGTGCGTGAGATTTAAACGAAAGGAAATGGATTTAAGGGCATGGCATTATGAGCATGTAGATAGTGGAGCTATCTACTTACTTACATGATTACCTTACTGAGCGCCTGGTTTGCTCACACCATTATTATCCCCTTTTTTCAAAGCACTCGCAGTAGTTAGTGAGCAGCTGAGGACTTGCATGCTTGGTATCCGTTGCGTCCCATCGAGAGTCAGGTATACACATTTGTATAGTCTTATATCTAAATATGTAAATGCATAGTACTGTAAACGTATATGATGTCGGGCATGTAAGGTTAAGTAAATCCAATTGTGAATGTATTAGTTTAAGTCAAAGGATAGAAAAAATCCTAATATGTAAATCTAACATGGAAATGGAATGGTAAGTACTGTGAGGGGACTAACACCGAATCATAGCCCAACTGTTGGTAGGATGGTCATGATGAGAGAAAGGTAAGAATTAAATAACAAATGAAAATTTTGTAGTGATTTTTAGGTAATTTGGGTCGTGACAGTCTAATTGCCCAATAAGCCTTGTGTTCTAACTCTATAGGTAGTCAACACAACTTACCAAAAAGTAGCCTATATAAAGACATCCCAATAGGCATCTTATACGCTGTCCTATAAGCCCACAAATTGTCGTCAAGTATGAAACTCCAGTCTTTTCTATTTTGATTCACTATTTTCTCCAAGATCAACTTGACTTCCCTATTAGACACCTCGGCCTGTCCATTCGTCTGGGGATGGGAAGCTGTGGAGGTTTTGTGCAGGACTCCGTACTTCTTTAATAAAGCCTCCATTGATCGATTACAAAAAATGAGTCCCCTGATCACTAATCAATGCTCCTAGTGTGCCAAACATGCTGAAAAGGTTATATTTGATAAAACCTGCAACAGCTCATTAATCATCAGTTTTGGTGGCTTTTGCTGCCACCTATTTTGACACATAATCAACAGCAAGTAAAATGTAAACAAACCCAAAGGAACGAAGAAACGAACCCATAAAGTCAATTTGCCACACATCAAAAATTTCACACAGATGTATAGGAGTTTGAGGCATCTCATTCCTATGGTTTAAGCTCCATATCCTTTGACATTGTTCACAATTTTTACAGAACACATAATTGTCATGAAACAAAGTAGGCTAATTAAAAACACAATCAAACACCTTCCCAGCTATTCTGTTTGGCCCAAAATAACGCCCACAGGCATATGCATGGTAAAAAGTAAGGACAGACTAAATTTTTGAATCAGGGATGTACCTTCTAATAATTTGATCAGAATAATATTTCCACAAATATGGTTCACCCCATACCTAGTATTTAGCCTCACTTTTCATTTTATCCTTTTTAGCTGTACTTAAATCTTGAGGTATGACCTTAGTAACTAAATAATTTACCAAGTCAACATACCAAGGGGTCATACCTTGCACCGTAAAGAGCTGCTCATCAAGGAAAGTTTCTTGCAATTGCACTAGATCTTATTCTCTCACTAACCGGCTCAAGTGGTCAGCTACTAAGTTTTCTGCCCCCTTCTTATCTTTGATCTCGATATCAAACTCTTGCAATATAATAATCCACCTAATCAGCCTTGGCTTTGCCTTTTTTTTTTTTTTTTTGCCAATAGGTATTTCAAAGCTGCATTGTTAGAAAAACAACAACTTTAGTCTCAGGCAAGTAAGATTGAAACTTATCTAGAGCAAATACAATAGCCAAAAGCTCCTTTTCGATCGTGGAAAAATTGAACTGAGCTGGGTTAAGCGTCCTTGACGCATAATAGATGACATGGGCCTAGTTGACAACCCGCTGTCCTAAAACAGCCCCCATAGCATAATTGCTTGCATCGCACATTATTTTGAAAGGCAACTCCAAATCGTGTGGTTGAATGATAGGGGTAGAAGTCAAAGAATCGAAAGCTTCCATGCACTCTTCGTCAAATTCAAAGGGTACGTCCTTTTGTAACAACTTAGACAATGGTAGGGCTGTCTTCAAGAAGTTCCTAATGAATCTATGGTAAAATCCTGCATGACCAAGAAAAGAATGTATTTCCTGCACAGTAGTGGGGTAGGGTAAGCTCAAAATCAAATCAATCTTAGCCTTGTCTACTTCAATCCCCTTGGATGAAACTACATGCCCTAAGAGAATGCCTTGTTCTACCTTGAAATGACATTTTTAAAAACTCAGCACTAGATTAGTTTCAATGCAACAGTCAAGCACACTCGTCAAATGATTTAAGTACTTATCAAAGAGTCACCATGCATTGTGAAATCATCCATGAACACCTTAATGTAATTTTCCAACAAATTAGAAAAAATAGTTACCATGCATCTTTGATAAGTACCTGGTGTATTACATAGGCCGAACAACATCCTTCTAAAAGTAAATGTTCCAAATGGGCATGTGAAAGTTGTTTTCTCCTGATCTTCTAGTGAAATCACAATCTGGTTATAACTTGAAAATCTATCAAGAAAATAGTATTGAGATTTACCAACAAAACACTCAATCATTTGATCAATGAAGGGTAAAGGAAAGTGATCCTTTCTAGTTGTCGAATTCAGCTTGCGGTAGTCTATACATACTATCCACCCATTCTACACTCTCATTGAAACAAGCTCATTATTTTAATTTCTCACAACTGTGATCTCAGTCTTCTTTGGCACAACATGGATTAGACTCACCCATTTACTATTCAAAATTTGATAGATTATACCTGCATTCAACAACTTCAGAATCTCTGTCTTGACTACTTCCATCATTTTGTGATTCAATCTGCTTTGAGGCTCTCGACTTTGCTTAGATTCCTCTTCCAACAAAATTTTGCGTAGACACATGGATGGATTAATTCCTTTAATGTTAGCTATGGTCCATACTATGGCTGTTCTATGATCACGAAGCACCCTGATTAACTTTTCTTTTTACACCACTGTCAAGTTCTTTGCAATAATGATTGGAAGTGTCTCATCATCTCCCAGGTAAGCATACTTCAAGTGGTCAGGTAAATACTTCAGTTCTAGAATCGGTGCCTGCACAATAGAAGGTAGTAGCTTCGTGAGAGAAAATGGTAGTTCCAATCTTTTAACTTCATACCTAGGTTGCAATGACTGCATGGCCATGATCATTTGTTCAACTTCAGGACTTAGCTCCAATTCAGCCTCATTCTGCATCAAGCTTTTACTGATCTCCACTTGCTCATCCATTCTGCTTACTTCAATTTTATCCTGTTTTAAGACATAAAAACTATCAATGGAAAATACTGAATGTACATTTTTTGGATACCTCATAGCATCGAAGATGCTAATTTTGACAATCTCTCTATCGAACTCCATGGTTAATGTCCCATCAAACACATCAATCTTAGTCCTGGCAATGGCAAGAAAGGGCCGACCTAAAATTATTGGTGCGAGATTCATCGGGCTGCTGCTGTCCTCCAGATGTAAAATGTAGAAATTAACAGGAAAGATCAATTGATTCACTTGCACCAAAACTTCCTCAATTACCCATTTGGGGTATGCATTTGATCGATCTGCTAATTGTATGATCACTTTAGTTTTTTTCAATGGACCTAGATATAAGGATGCATAAATTGAGAAAGGCATAACATTAATCGATGCACCTAAATATGCCATGGCATGTTTGATTTAACTATTACCAATTATGCAAGGGATTGTAAACGTACTGGGGTCTTTACACTTTTTGGGGCAGTTTTCTTTAAATGACCGAAGATACACTCTCTCCCACACTTACCTTCTCATCCCCTCTTAGTTTCCTCTTTGTCATGCCCAACCCTTTAAGGAATTTCACATACATTGGAATTTGTTTTACTGCGTCCAAAAGTGGTATGTTAATTTCCACATTCTTAAATACCTTCATGATTTCTTTTCATTGTTCCTCTTTCTGTGTCTTAGCTAACCTGAAAGGAAAGGGAGGGCAGATAGGGTTAGTGTTATCTATAACAGGTTGTATCTGTGTCTCAACCTTGCCTCTGAAATTTACCTTTCTATCTCTTTTCCACTACGCAGCACTATAGCACTCGCACTCTTCATGAGGTTCTTTATTGTTTGAGATGGCAACTTCCTAGAACCTTGAGCTTCTAATCTACCAATCGTGGTTGCTAGTTGATTCATCTATTTTTCCAAGTTTTGGATGTTTGTCCTTGTTTCCTGTTGGAATTGCAAAGTGTTGTTGGCAAGGTTTTTCACAATTTGTTCAAGTGCTAAGCTTGTGGTCTGATTTGTTTGCTGCCTCTGAACAGAATGTTGATAGCCAGATTGGTTAGCATATCTCAAATTGAGATGATCTCTCCAGCTTGGGTTATATGTATTTGCATAAGGATCATATCTCCGTTGGGGTTAACCTGGAAAATTTCGTATGGTATTTGCTTGTTGCATGACTGGGTCATCTTCTTGCAAAGTCAGACACATGTCAATGTTATGTCCTGCCAACGAACAGATTCTGCACACCTTTGCTGCTTGTAAGTTCCCTATAGCCATTTGACAGACTAAAGAGCTTAAATCAGAAATTTGACTTCCAGATTAGAAGTAATTACCTTGTTCACCTTCTTCCGTGTGTGATACAATCTACTCCTGAACTGTTTCGTATTGGCTGCCATGTTAATGAGATTCCTTACAGCTTGTGGGGTCTTATCAACTAGTACTTCTCCACTGGCAGCATCAATCATGCTCCTATCCATTGGCATTAAAACTTCATAGAAATACTGGATTAGAAGATGGTTAGTAATTTAGTGGTGTGGACAGCTTTCACACAACTTCTTCAAACGCTCCCAATACTCATATAAGGTTTCACCATAGTATTGTCGAATGCCACAGATTTCTTTTCTTATATTTGTGGCCCTAGAAGCTGGGAAATACTTCTCCAAAAATAACTGCTTCATCTCATTCTAAGAATGTAGTGATCCCGAAGGAAGGTAGTATAACCAGTCTTTCGCTTGATCTCCCAACGAGAAGGGGAATGGCCTCAGCTTGATTTGATCCTTTGAGATGCCATGTGGTTTCATGCTCGAACACACCACATGAAAGTCCTTAAGGTGCTTATGGGGATCTTCACTTGCAAGTCCATGGAAAGTAGGCAGAAGATGTATTAGTCCCGATTTAAGTTCAAAAGCTGCATCTAAAGTAGGGTACTCAATACACAAAGGTTGTGAGTTTAAGTCAGGAGCAGCAAGCTCCTTTAAAGTCTTGTTATTATTCATTGTCATGTTGTCAGTGTCCAACTCCTCTATTGAGCTATTGTCCGACGTACTTTTGGGATCTAAGGTTTCTACAACAGTTGTATCTTCTTGGTCTCTTTTCAACCTCCTCAAGGTTCTCTCTATCTCCGGATCAAATTGAAGTGCAGTTTCACCTGATTTGGAGGATCTGGTTATAAAAACACACAAAAGAATAAAATTAAAAATCGTAAAATAATCACCAGCAAAACAAAAAATAGGCTAAAATTATAAGAAAACAATAGAATTTGGTCGAGATAGGGTGGGGCTAGTGGATTAAAATCCCCTAGTTTGTTTTATTTCACCATTTCCACTTGAAATCGAGTACCCACACACCTCCTAACTGAACAAAAAAATATTTTCTATGAATAGTAACATGAATACTACCAAAAACCCTAAACAAAAAAATAAATAAATAAAAACACAAAATCACAAGAATTTAAAAGCAAAATAATGAGAATAATATAAAAGCACAGTAGTTAATCAGAACCAGTCCCCGACAATGACGCCAAAAATTTGGTGAGTGTCGAATTCAACCAAATTTAAATTACTAGTTTTACTAAAATTTTGCAGTAGCGGTAAATCCAGGTCGAACCCTAGAGACTAGTGGATTAATTATCAATGCAATAACTAAAATAATTGGGGGAGTGTAATTTAACAGAATTAAAATCCTAAAACAAAATTGATATTAGATTAATTATAAAGATGGTAGACCAAGATTAACAACTTCAATTCAAGGAATAGTCTAGTAACTAACAATTGATTCTTAACACCTAATTTACCATATAGTCTTCAATTATTTAGCTGAAGTATTGTCTCCCAGCAAGACAATATCTCTTCTTCCTTGCTATCATTAACTCAAGCCCAACAGCCGAATTAAATTCTTATCCCTAATCTAATCGGTTTTGACGCAACCCTATTTAGACTAGGAATAATATTAACACTATAGGAAGACTACTAAACCGAATAACACTTCAACCACGGGTTGAGTGTTTAATCCGTTTTATTATTTTAGTTAGAGTTGACGAATCCTAATTGCCACTAGTTTTGATTTCTATCTCAACAATTACAGATTGTGAAAATTTTAGATAGCATACAATCATAAGCGAAGGCCAGATCATATAATTTTCTCATGCAATCGAATCAATTAATACCATAAACAATAGATAATTTAATCAAAAGATAGTTTAGAACAACCCATGTTTCTCAATCGTTGAATTTTACTGGATTCGATTCCCTTGAAGCACGTGACTATTGGAAAAGAAAAAAATAATATATATATATAGAGGGTGAATTATTTTTTTATTTCGACTGCTGCCCTCTTCTGTATCTCTGATGTTCTCCCTAAGAAAACGAAACTATATATATGTAGTAAAAGAAAAACAAAATTCGAAAATCCTATTACAAGTAGAAAAAGGGTTGACATATTCAGGATTTTTCTTCACAACTGGTTTTTGAGTGGAAATAGGCCGAATTGGATCTTAGGCTCCGCTTCAAAGTTGTAAATCAATCAGTCAGCGTTCCACTGGGTCTGACTTTGCATAATTTAGAAAACTGGAACTTCGTTTAGAGCCAAAGTTCCAAACAGCACTAAAACTGTCCAATTTCTTTGGTTAACCTCTTGAAGCCCAATTTATCTGCCAAAATGAGAAAATTAACATAACTACTCTAATTAACATAAGAAACATAGCAAAATATTAAAATGTAGAAGGAAATAAAAAATAAAAATATGACACTCATCGAATTCCCCATACTTAAATTTTTGCCCGTCATCGGACAAACTTAAAATCTAAGACTAAATCACCCTCTAAAACTTTTCAATCACATCAAGCTTACAAAAACCAGAAACAAAAAATCAACCAACATTCTCGAGAAACATAACATGTCATGAATCAAAATCCTTAACAATCTTAAGAATTTGCCAACATAGTAATTTCATTCGGAATGAAGCAAACTAAATTGGTAGATCCCCACAATAATCTCTCTGTTCACTCATGCATTTAAGGGATAAGTATTTCACTCACATTCATTCCATAAACATGTCCTACCATAAGCTTGCATATCATCTAATCTCCACTACTTAATATTCGTGCATAACACAAATCAAAATGACTTTTTTCAAGGGTTGTAATGGGGCTAGGGATAAGGTAAGGAATTATTTTTGGTGTAAGAGAGTTTAAGACCCTAAAAATTAATAGCGCATTCAAAATTACAACTCGAGTAAATAAAGCAATCAATAGCCTACAATCACCTAAAATACGATTACTTTATTAATCACTCATACCTTACTCAAGTCCTTTATCAATCAAATAACTTCTGTCTTATTTTTTTTCAATTTATTTTATTATTATTTTTTTGGTTTTTTTTATATTCACCATCACAACCACTTACATATGGAATTAATCACACCCCCACACTTGTTTCATAACCTGCTCAAGAATTTTCAAATGCCCTACTAATCTTTAAGGTTAGATAAAGTCATTCATATTAAGCTCAAGGTTAAGATAAGTTATTCAACAAAGAAAAGTCAATTAGGCTTTTTTTATATATATATATATATTCACCATCACCTCCACTTACATATGGAATTAATCATACCCCCACACTTGTTTCATAACCTGCTCAAGAATTTTCAAAAGCCCTACTAATCTTTAAGGTTAGGTAAAGTCATTCATATTAAGCTCGAGGTTAAGACAAGTTATTCAACAAAGAAAAGTCAATTAGGCTCAAAGGGGCTTAACGATGGTAAATTATGCTAGGTGGGCTATTTGGCGAGAGTGGTTCATCCAAAAATGGACTTAATCACTCTTATGTATGCCTAAATCAATGTAATCTCAAAAAAGAATCAACGCAAGTTCTAGAGAAACACATCCATAGAAGAATATCACACATCAAAAGAAAATAAAGATTGACATTAATGCTCAATCTCTAGGCTTAAAATCTCACAAGTTTAAAGTCTACCAATTCAATTCACTAACATTCTGAAATCAATCACTTAATCAACAAATTTTAAGATGAAAACTCAATCAATTCAATTGTATTATCCTCCTTTCAAATCCAATTGATTCATGTTCATGATAAATATAAACTTTCAGTGATAGAAAGCATGTAAACATGAACTAAGAATCCTTTTTTTTAATGTAAAAATTCAAAAATCCTAAATTCTCCCCCCACACTTAGATCTTTCATTATCCCCAATGTAAAGTACATCATTAAAACAAATAATGGGCAAGTAAAATTGAAAGATATAGGGAGAGAGATCAAATATGGGGTTCATGGGTTGCCTCCCACGCAGCGCCTTTGGTCAATGTCGTTGGCTCGATAATACAACATCCTTCACACCAAGTAGACTGCATCTCATAACTGCACCTCCTCAACCGTGTGTACTTGAAAACCTTGGTAATATGGCTCTACTCTATGCTCGTTAAGCTTGAATACCTTGTTGGTTTCCATAATTTGAATCTCAACTACACCATGAGGAAATATATCAATAACAACAAAGGGTCCAATCTAAAGGGAACGTAACTTACCAGGCATCAACTTCAATTTTGAGTTGTATAACAAGACCTTTTGACCAACCATAAATTTCATCCTAATGATCATCTTATCATGAAATGCATTGGTCTTCTCCTTGTAAATTCGTGAGTTTTCATAGGCCTCAAGTCGAATTTCTTCTAATTCCTGCAACTGCAACTTCCTTTCCAAACCTACCTGCTATAGGCCAATGTTGCATCTTCTAATTGCCCAATAAGCCTTGTGTTTTAACTCTATAGATAGATGACACAACTTACCAAAAACTAGCCTATGCGAGGACATCCTGATAGGCATCTTATATGTTATCCTATAAGCCCACAAGGTGTTGTCAGGTTTGAGAGTCTAGTCTTTTCTATTTGGATTCACTGTTTTCTCCAAGATCAACTTGACTTCCCTATTAGACACCTTAGCCTGTCCATTCGTCTGGGGATGGTAAGCTGTGGAGATTTTGTACAAGACTCCATACTTCTTTAACAAAGCCTCCATTGACCGATTTCAAAAATGAGTCCCCTAATCACTAATCAATGCTCTTGGTATGCCAAACCTGCTGAAAATGTTAGATTTGATAAAACCTGCAACAACTCGAGAATCATCAATTTTGGCGGCCTTTGCTTCCACCCATTTCGACACATAATCAACAACAAGTAAAATGTAAACAAACCCAAATGAAGGACAAAATGGACCCACAGAGTCAATACCCCACATATAAAAAATTTCACACACAAATATAGGAGTTTTAGGCATCCTATTCCTACGTTTAAGATCCTTATCCTTTGACATTGTTCACAATTTTTATAGAACACATAACTATCACGAAACAAAGTAGGCTAACAAAAACCACAATCTAACACCTTCCTAGCTTTTCTCTTTGGCCCAAAATGACCCCCACAGGCATATGAATGGCAAAAAGTAAGGACAGATTGAATTTCCTAATCAGGGATGCACCTTCTAATAATTTGATCCGAACAATATTTCCACTAATATGGTTCATCCCATACATAGTATTTAGCCTCACTTTTCATTTTATCATTTTTAGCTCAACTCAAATCTTGAGGTATGACCTTAGTAACCAAATAATTTACCAAGTCAGTATACCAAGAGGTCATACCTTGCACCGTAAAGAGTTGCTCTTCAGGGAAACTTTCTTACAAAGGCATTAGATCATCGTCTCTCACTAACTGTTTCAAGTCGTCAGCTACTAGGTTTTTTGCCCCCTTCCTATCTTTGATCTCGAGATCAAACTCTTGCAGTATAAGAATCCACCTAATTCAGCCTTGGCTTTTGCCTTTTTTTTGCCAAAAGGTATTTCAAAGCTGCATGGTCAGAAAACACAACAACTTTAGTCTTAAGTAAGATCAAAACTTATCTAAAGCAAATACAATAGCTAAAACCTTCTTTTTAGTCGTGGAATAATTGCACTGAGCTGGGTTAAGCGTCCTTGACGCATAATATATCACATGGGCCTGGTTGATGACCCGCTGTCCTAAAATAGCCCCCACAACATAATTGCTTACATCACACATTATTTTGAAAGGTAACTCCAAATCTGATGGTTGAATGATAAGGGCAAAAGTCAAAGATGACTTTAATTCATCAGAAGCTGTCTTGCACTCTTCGTCGAATTCAAAGGGTATATCCTTCTGTAACAACTTCGACAATGGTAGTACTGTCTTCGATAAGTTCCTAGTGAATCTGCGGTAAAAACCTGCATGACCAGGAAAAGAACGTACTTCCCACACACTTGTGGGATAGGGTAAGCTCAAAATCAAATCAATCTTAGCCTTGTCTACTTTAATCCCCTTGGATGAAACTACATGCCTTAAAACAATGCATTGTTCTACCATGAAATGACATTTTTCAAAATTTAACATTAGATTAGTTTCAATACAACGCTTAAAGTACACTCGTCAAATGATTTATGAACTTAACAAATGAGTCACCATGCACAGTGAAATCATCCATGAACACCTCAATGCAATTTTCCAACAAATCAGAAAAAATACTTACCATGCATCTTTGAATAGTACCTGGTGCATTACAAAAGCCGAACGACATCCTCCTAAAAGCAAATGTTCCAAATGGGCATGTGAAAGTTGTTTTCTCCTGATCTTCTGGTGCAATCACAATCTAGTTATAACCTGAAAATCTATTAAGAAAATAGTTGTGAGATTTACCAGCTAAACGCTCAATCATTTGATCAATGAAGGGTAAAGGAAAGTGATCTGTTCTAGTTGCTGAATTCAGCTTGTGGTAGTCTATACACACTCTCCACCCATTCTGCACTCTCATTGGAATAAGCTCATTATTTTGATTGCTCACAACTGTGATCTCAGTCTTCTTTGTCACAGCATGGATTGGACTCACCTATTTACTATCTGAAATTTGATAGATTATACATGCATTCAATAACTTTAGAATCTCCATCTTGACTACTTCCATCATTTAGGGATTCAATCTTCTTTGAGGTTGTCAGCTTGGCTTAGATTCCTCTTCTAACAGAATTCTATGCATATGGTCCATCTTATGGCTGTTTTATGATCACGAAGCACCCTGATTAACTTTTCTTTTTGCACCACTGTCAAGTTCTTTGCAATAATGACTGGAAGTGTCTCATCATCTCCCAGGTAAGAATACTTCAAATGGTCAGCTAAAGACTTCAATTCTAGAATCGGTGCCTGCACAACAAAAGGTAGTAGCTTCGTGTGAGAAAATGGTAGTTCCAATCTTTTAACTTCATACCTGTGCTGCAATGACTGCATGACCATGATCATTTCTTCAACTTTAGGACTTAGCTCCAATTCAGCCTCGTTCCACATCAAGCTTTTACTGATCACCACTTTTAGCCCATTCATTTTGCTTACTTCAAATGTATCCTGTGTCAAGACATCAAAACTGTCAATCAAAAATTCTGAATGTACATCTTTTGGATACCTCATAACATCGAAGATGCTAATTTTGACCATTTCTCCATCGAACTCTATGGTTAATGTCCCATAAAAAACATCAATCTTAGTCTTGGTAGTGGCAAGAAGGGGTCGACCTAAAATTATTAGTGCAAGATTCACCGGGCTGTTGTTGTCCTCCATATGCAGAATGTACAAATCAACAGGAAAGATTAACTGATTCACCTGCACCAAAAGATCCTCATCTACCCCTTCGAGGTATGCATTAGATCGATCTGCTAATTGTATGATCACTCCATTTTTTTGAAAGGTCCTAGATTTAAGGATGCATAAATTGAGAAAGGCATAACATTGACTGATACACCCAAATCTGCCATGGCAAGTTAAATTTGACTATTACCAATGATGCAAGGGATTATAAACGTACCTGGGTCTTTACACTTTTTGAGCCAATTTCCTTTGAATGACCGTAGATACATTCTGTCACGACCCAAATTACCTAAAAATCAGAGTAAATTTTTCATTTTTTCATTTATTATTTAATTCTTACCTTTCTCCCATCGTGACCATCCTACAAGCAGTTGAGTTATGATTCGGTGTTAGTCACCTCTCACCTATTTACCATTCCATTTCCATAATCACATTCATATATCAAGATTTACTATCCTTTGACTTTAACTAAATACATATACAATGGTATTACATCAGCTTACATCCCCGACATCATATTCATTTATAATACTGTGCATTACATGTTCAGATACAAAACTATACAAATGTGTATACCTGTTTCTCAATGGGAAGCAGCAGATACCAAGAATGGAAGTCCTCAGTCGCTCATTAACTATTGCGAGTGCTTTGAAAAGATCGAAAAATAAGGGGGTGAGCAAACCATACACTCAGTAAGGCAATTATGCAAGTAAGTAGATAGCTCCACTATCTACATGCTCATAATGCCATGTCCTTAAAAATCCATTTCTTTTCATTAAAATCTCAAGCACAAAATCATGAATACATCAATGATGTAGTTTATCAAAACTATTTGTGCATATAGAACTCAAGTAATTCATGCATCAAAGGCATTTTATGTGACATCATCAAATCATACTTAGCATAAGGTAAATCAAGATGATGCATCATTTCATGCCATGTATAAAACAAATCATGAGAAACAATTCTTTTCCTGAATTTATCATTAACGCATGGAAAACTCATCATGCTACTGCATTTAAATCACTTTATTAAAACCACAGTATAAAATAACCCCTCTGCGTCAATCATCTCATAAATACATCTTAAAACTCATAAAACAACTCGTTATAAAATTCTGTCATAAAATCACCCATCTTTCAGGGTCACATACCGTAAAATCCTCTAAAAACATCTATCAGCATTGTAGAAAATCATAAAACCGGGGCCCTGACCCGTCCCTCCGATCTACCTTGGTCTATCAAGACCACAAGTTATATCATGTGAGACAAGTAGGTGACTATATCAATAACAACGAAGACTATGGCCATAACCTAGTGATCCCTGGCTACACGGTACCTAGTGTGCAGGGTATCACACTTGAAATGGAGGTGTGTCAATCCTACCGCCAGAACAACATAACATCAGGACTGCCAGGGCAAGGCTTGTTGCGTCGTGGCTAATGCCACTCCACTCCAACAATCCTCATGGTACAACGTACTCCATGTGATATACACGGTACATCGTACTCCGTAAACCCAGTCTCAGTCAGGGGGTGCCTGCAGTAGGTCTTATCCACCCATATCATCTCTATCTCAGTATGCACGTGTGGGCATATCATCTCAATGTGACACACAATCTATGAGAGGCTCCAACACGGCTATATTGTCAGACCCGAATTTTTTGTAGCTTGTACCTTATGATTCCTATGTGTATGAACACTATGTAATTATAGTTGAATCATAAGAAGAGTATTTACTAGACTTAAAGTGTTCTTGGAATGAATTAACACGCAAAAGCTACATAAAATGCATAATGTGAACGATGGGTATCACAGGCTAAACCGAGTGATTCTAAATCATTCTGACTGAAAATAAGAACTTAAAATAAGAGAGCGTAAAGAGCTCATGAAGAAAAGTCAGCTTGATTTAGACTCGTACATACAAAACGAGTGTAAAGCTAAAAAGGGTAAAATGGACCTTTTTGGCAAGAAAAGGAGTTTCGGGTGGAATTATCCACCGGGAGCCATTGGAATATAAAGACGAGAGTGTAAGACATAAGATATGACGCTCTCGAAATTTTAAGAAAAAGTCAACATAGTCAATGGTTAAGGAAAAAGTCAACTATAGTTAAGAAAGTGGACTTTTACCATAGTTGACTAATCATGGTTAAAAATTAACCTAAGTGTGTAGGAAAAATATTCTTGGCTAGAATACAAGATAATCATCCCCGGAAGTAAGGAAAATTTATTCGAAAGGATTCCGAAATAAATTTAATGGTTAAAAACGGGATGGGCCTAAGGTAAAAATTTTAAAGCCCATTAAGGTATACTAAACGTATATCGAATTTCTTAGGTCATATAGACTGAATTGTTGGACCAATTGATCAGCCAAATTTTGAGACAATTAAAGGCCCGAGGTATAGTAAAAATTTCAGCCCGAAAGCCCATTAGGAAAGCCCAAACCGAGAAGTCCAATTGGAAAAGCCCATGAGATAAATATCTAACCATAGTTAAAGTTAACTATGATTCATAAGGTGACTTATAAGGTGACTCATGGCTAAGGTTTGGAAAGTCAAGCATAATGGCTGAAAAGTAAAGCTTAATGGCTAAGTATATGGCTTATAAATTCAGTCACACCATTGTCATCTTCATCACACCAAATCCGGCTAGAAGAAAACACCATTGAAACATATTATCCAAGCTTTCTCTCACTAGAAATCACTAGGAGTTAGGCATATTTGGAACTTGCATTCTTCATAGAAGTTGTTCCAAATTGAAAGGAGATTGCCATATGTTGGAATTGGCTATCAAGGAGCCATAGAGTGCAAACCGAGAGCCTCCAAAGTTTCGGCCAAAGGATGAACACAATAATTGGTATATTTTCTAATTTCCAATTTCATATATGTTAATGTATGAATGATTTCAAGTATGTTGATATATGTTTTAAGCATTGAAACATATTAAATCACCATGAAATGGGTTAGGCCGAGAGTGAGTAATGGGATGCTAAATTATGTCAATATAATTTTAAGACATAAATGGATTAGTGTACATGTATTAATGTTAATGGTGTAATTAGAATTAATCAATTTGATTAATTAATACATGTAATTTGTTGGCAATCAAGGTGTTTGATAAAATGCCTAAATGAACTATATGATGATTGATAATGTTGCCTACCAAGTGTTTGTGAAAATGCCTAAGTGAAAATGGCTAGGTAATAGGCATGGATGGCATGCCATGGTAAAACCGAGGCATGGGTTGCTCTCGGCCATGGCATGTGACCGAGAGGCCCAATGGGCCAAGCCCAATTATTTTAGGCCCAATAGGGTGTAATGGGCCTAGGACAAGCCAATAAGAGTTGGTGGGCCCCACAAGCCCAATAGGCCCAACAAAAGTAAATAGTAAAATGAAAATGGACATAAGGCCTAGTTAGGCCCATTAAGGATTTTAAGGCCCATTAAGGAAAAATAGACTGTATTAATGTGTAATACAGTAGGAAAATTATGATTAACCTGAGGAATGGTTATTTACAGCTCCGGAGTTTACATTGAGAGCTGATCGGACTGCGAGATTGAGCAGCACCGGGGAAGTGAGGTCACTTGACGTGATCCGAGGTAAGGGACTTTTGCGAGTAGTTAGAGATAACTGCACGTATTTTCGTCTGCTTTTACATTCACTTAAAAACTCTGAGGGTCAGAGAAAGTGAATAATAATTATTGCGACCCGATAGTGGTAAATTACGATTTTACCCCTAGTTAGTCAAAAAGTCAACTTTTGTGAAAAGTTACGAAAAGCATGGAAACTATTATTGTGAGTGTTTAATTGCTATTTAGCATGAAAATAAATAGATGGGCTAAAGATTTTAAGGTTGATGTGACTTAAGCACACTTTATAGTGCTGATTTTAATGTTTTGTAAACAATCCCTTTTTAAATAGCCATCTATCATATTATGTGAGAATGAATCGTGCTAGAGCATAGCTCGCACTGGATTTCATATGTTTTCCACATAACATTAGTGCTGGATTTTGATACGCACTAGATTTCCATGACATGCATGATAGAGTACTGGAGTTTTTACTCGTACTCAGTTTTATATGATATATGCATGACAGAGTGCTGGAGCGATTAGCTCGTACTCGAGTTTTACATGAGATACATGACAGAGTACTGGAGCGTTGCTCGTACTCGATTCTTCATGGTTTATACTTGACATAGTACTGGAGCTATTGCTCGTACTTGATTTGATATTGTGCATAGCATGGTACTGGGAGCTATTGCTCGTACTTGATTTAATACATGAACTATGCAATGACCTAGTTGCTGGAGATTGCTCACACTAGAGTTGAGTTTGTGATGTGAAATAGTGTTCGAGCGTAGTGTCGACTGTGTGTCGCACTCGAGGGCGCACACTGTATGTGATATTATATACATGGTACCTATTCATGCCGCATTCTTGTGTGACTGAGTGTCACATTTTGAGAGGATGGCCAGCATGAGGGTATTTGTGAATGTGGTATGATACTTCCAGAGGTGCGAGGGCTAAGACCTATGTTAGGTACCCTGACTGTGATGATAATTCAATGGGTGCGAGAGCTAAGACCTATAGTAGGCACTCTGACCGAGAGGAAGGGTCCACGGGTGTACTTTGTACCGTGTCTGAGTGGCACGAGGTGTACGTTGTACCGTGTGTTGTTGTGGAGTTGAGGATGATATAGCTAGCGGTTGTGATGGACTGACCCCCCTCCCGTTGCAGTAAGTGATGCCCCGCACACCGAGATCTGTGTTGCTTGGGATCACCTTCCGGATATGATCATAGTCCAGGATACTATTTACCTTTGACCACAGAGTCTTACATGATATATCACATTGATTGACTGATTTAAACTGCGGACAGACATGAGGGATGGGTCGGACTCCGATTTTGTGTTGTGAATCATTTGATGCCATATTTATTGTGATTTAAATATACATGGCATGATTTACATAAAGGCATGATTTATATACGATGCATTGTTTTGCACTACATGCCTACATTTGAGAAAGAAAGCATGATTTTCTGTACATGGGATTTATTCTGTACAAGTATATATATTATATTTCAAGACGTGCTTTTTAAAGCGAGTAAAGGAAATAATGTTTTCAAGGCATAGCATTATTTTGAGTAGATAGTGTTGATATCTACTTGCTTGCCTGATTTCCTTACTGAGCGTGTTGTATGCTCACCCCCTTTTCTTTACATCTCTCTACAGAGCGTCAGTAGAGCGAGAGCTATCGAGGGATAGTGTCCCAGAGCCCACTAATAGTTCCTATCGATCGCCAGGTATACTTATTATGTACAGTTGTGTATCTAAACATAGAAACAGCACAGTGATGTATACGTTATATATCATGGGGAATGTATTGGTATTAGATTGTATATAATCTTACATGTATAAGAAAAGCAGTTACAGTCAGTAATAATATATTGACATGTATGTATGAAATGGATAATGTGGTAAGCGAAGACTCTGACATCGAATCACAGCCCAACCAGTGAAGAGAGGAAAGGTAAGTTAAAATGCAAAAAATTTATAGTGATTTTTGGATAAAGTCATGGATTGAGAACGGGTCCTGACATATATGCATGTCATATAATTCCCTGTGTGAGCGAAGCTCTAGCAAGGCTCCATGCATATTCATGATATCTGAAAACCTCGTGCGAGCGAAGCTCTAGCACGACTTCATAAAAGTAAGTAAAATCTGCGTACGAGTAGCACTCCAGTATGACTTTAAATTGAGTTATAAATCCATATAAAATCACGTGCAAGCAAGCTCCAGCACAGTTTATGCATAAAATCCATCAAAGCCTCGTGCGAGCAATGCTCCAGCACGAATGAATACTCAAGTAAATCAAAACTTCATACGAGCAACGCTCTAGTACGGCTTTAATGCAATTATCATATCAAAACAGGATGCGAGCTAAGCTCTAGGACCTCTCATGCATGTCAAATCATTAAAACTAGCGCAAGCAATCATTCTAGTACCTTTTTATGCATATCAAGTCAAAACAGTCAAAACCGTCAAAACCATCAAAACAGGGTGCGAGCTAGGCTTTAGCACCTCTCATGCATCTCACTCTAATAAAAATCAGTGCGAGCAACCGCTCTAGCACATTTCATGCATATGATGTCACACAAGTCGATGCGAGCAACTGCTCAAGCACATTTTATGCACACTTACAAACGCAGATATAGTGCGAGCTATGCGCCAGCACTATCTGTTTCCATATAAACTTGATAGTTGGCTTGTTTTCCAAAGAAATTCCATTTAAATATGAATAACACTTACGTAGTGTTATTTTGTCAAATTTATACAATTGCAGGACAATCTACCAATTTGCTTTGCTTAAAAATCAAGAAAATTCCTTAAATCAGAAATTACTTAAATCATGCATTTCATGCATGTCATGCTTTCACCATCCTTAGGTGAATTTCCCTCAATAGGGGTAAAATATTCTTTTCCTATTTCAAGTCCTTAAAATCTTTAAACCATTTTCTAATTTATAGATAATCCGTGTATACATACATATTCGGTGTATACAAAAGCTAGTAAAATAAGCGTAGCTACCTCTAACTACTCACACAATTCCCTTACCTAATTTTTTTGTACAGTCTGACCTTTCGACTAATGTCTCGTCACGCAGTCCAATTTGTTCCCAATCCAATCTCTAGAACTGCAGATAAATATTCATCAGGTCAAATACAATGCAATTAATTGTATATTATATTTTCGAGGCTTAATTTAAATCATTGGGCTCGTTTACCCATATTGGGCTTGATTGTACCATAATGGGCCTTAATCGACCTTAAGCCTGTTTTCCACTTACTATTCACATTATCGAGGCCTATTGGCCTCATTGGGCTCATCTGTATTTATTTAGCCTCATTCTAAATTCCCGGATAACTTAATGAATTATTTATGACAATATATCTCTAATTCCATAATATAATTCATTTAATGCGAAAATTAAATTTGTAATTTACGCGGTAAAGTTCTAGCACACATAATGATGTAAATTGTCGTAAATAAGGGTTACTTACCCGAGATTCCATGATAGTATGCAAATCGAAGCTGTCTTGAGCTCCCGTTTGACGTCAATTATCGAGCTACACAATTATATATTTTTCTAGGTCAATTTTCAGTCGGATATTAATCAAATTAAATAATTCAAAATTTAAATCGGTCATTGACCTCTTAACGACATACCTGTAGCTCGATTGCATCACTGAAATTTTTCTCCAATTTTTCCCCTTTTTCTTTTTCCCTTTTTTTTTTCTTTTTGGCTGAACTAGTACTGTCCAGTTCAGCATAGAAGCTTCCTCATTGAACCGTCGACCGGTTTAGCTCTTTTTGGTCTTGCCGGTGTCGTCCGACCGATTCCCAGCGTGCTACTGCCACCGTTCGACGCATCTCGACCAAGGGACCTCTCGGTTGGCCTCGATCGGAGCTAACTCCCGCTGGTGGCCGCCGAATGCTCTCTTTTCCTCCGCGGCTTCCTCCCTTCGATCCACCGATCGTCACCGCTCATCGGTTTGTTAGGCTAGTGGTGGCTGCCTCTCAGCTGGGCTACCTCTCTACCTCGCCTGGGCTGCCACCGGCCACTCCGTCTGGTGAGCAGAGGGCTCGGCTTCCTGCTTTTTTTCATTCCCTTTCAGAATCGCGATCCTGCGATTCTCTTCTCTCATTTTTTTAAATTATTTTATTTTTATTTTTATTTATTTTTATTATTATTTTAATCAATTAAATATTATTATTTAAAATCCAAAATATCTAAAAAAATTATTATTTTATTCATTTATTCAATAAATGAATTTATCGGTCTTATTTCGTCTTTTCGATATATTTTTCGATTATTTTCGGAATAATTTCTCGAAGTGAAAATTTCGATTTATTCCTATAAATTCATATCTTAATCAATTTAACCCGAAATTTAATTATTTGTTCGTTGTTGATCAAGATTTCTCAATCTCATATTTTTTATTAAATTTTCATATCGACTTTCTATCGGGTTTCAGTTTTTTGACCGTTTTACCCTTGCATGTGTTCGAGAATACCATTTTAATCATTCATTTGATTTTTTCTCATTTCGTGTTTTAAATAAAATCGGGTCTTACAATCTCTCCCACTTAAGAATTTGATCCTCCAAATTAGAACCAAGTCAAATGGATCCGTGAACAACTCCGAGTATGTCTATCGCATCATACTCATTAATTTACATGTGACTTTTTTCGGAGTGTACTATTACCAACAGACTTGATAGGGAGATCATCTTAAACCTCAACACTTTCTCCTTCCTGTTTAATACCCGAATCGATTTTCCAATCATACGTTACACTTTCATTGAGCTAAGCTGTTGGAGCTCACATTCGATTACATATGTTGGGTCCGGATAGTATTTCTGAAGCCTCAAAAGATGGTACACATTGTGGATGCTTGCTAATTCAAGTGGTAACGTCAACCTACGGGTCTTACCTTCCACTTTTGTCCAATCTTAAATGATTCAATCTAACGAAACTCAATTTACCTTCTTTCCGAATCTCGTTATGTCCTTATGCTATGTCCTAAGGGCATGTAACTTCCGACAATACTGATTCACACTCGGTGAATTCCACTGGCTTTCTGTCTCTTATCAGCATAGCTTTTCTATCTGCTCTGTGGTGTTCTTAATCTCTCACAAATCAATTGAACATCCTCAGAGGTTTGTCTTACTAATTCGGGAACAATTCTCTATCTGTCACCCACTTCTTCTTATCCAAGTCGGGAAACAACTCCCAACGCCCATACAATGCCTCATATAAAGTCATCCCGATACTCGAGTGATAGAAGTCATTATTGGCGAATGCGATTAGTAACAACTGATCATCCCAGGAGCTTATAAAATCATGGCACATGCTCTCATCATATCCTCCAGAACCTGTATAGTCCCCTCTGACTAACCATCTGTCTGAGGATGAAAAGTTGTGCTAACACTCAATCGGGTTCCCATAGCTTCCTGAAAAATGTTACTAGAAGTGGGAAGTGAAGCGGGAATCCCTATCTGATACCATGCTCACTGGAACGCTATATAATGTTCCACAATCTTCCTTACATATAACTCTGCCTACGCACTTAGAGTATCTGGGGATTTCTATAGCCAGAAGGTGGGTAAACTAAATCAATCTATTGACTATCACCCAGATAACCTCATGATTTATCCGGGTCCTCTGTAACCCATCACGAAATTCATGGTAACTTGTTCCCATTTCCGTGTCAATGTAGGTAGAGGCTGCAATAACCCTGCAACTTCCTTTGCTCTACCTTAATCTGCTGACATACGAGACACTTTTCCACAATCTCTACAATGTCTCTTTTCATATCTGACCACCAATACCCTTTTCAGAGATTTCGATATATTTATTACTTCTATGATGCACTGTATATCCCGAAGAGTGAGCTTCTGACAATAACATTATCTCAGCAACTATGGTCATGGGGAGCACTTATACTATCTCTGAACCTCTGTAAGTCATCATCACTCACTGTGAACTCTGTCACTATACCCTTCTGAATCTGACCCACACTATCGACACCATGTCGATTATCACGCTAAGCCTGGCAAATCCGGTCGCTTAAATTTGGTTCTAACCTCAGACTAGCTGTCACAAAATCACCGTCATCATCAGAAGGGATCACATCACTACTGTGGCTCACAACTGCTCTAGCATCTCATGCTCCATGACCATCATATGTGATACAATCCCGATGCTCCTCTGTTCAAGGCATCAGCCATTACATTTTCCAGGACCTCATCTCAATTCATGACTTTAACCAAAATCACTACAAATTTTTTGTATTTTAATTTACCTTTCCTCTCATCAATGGTTGGGCTGTGATTCGATGTTAGCTTCCTCGCATACCATATCATCCATTATCATACATACATGTCAATATATTGTTACTGACTGTAGCTTCTATTATAATACATGTGAGATTATATAAAGTCTACTACAATTACATTCCCCATAATATATATCGTATACATCACTGTGCTGTTTCTATGTTTAGATACATAACCGTACAAAATATGTCTACCTGTTGATCGATAGGAAATAGTAGTGGACTCAGGAATACTATCTCTCAATAGCTCTCACTCTACTGCTGATGCTCTGTAGAGAGATGTAAAGAAAGGGGGTGAGCATACAACGCGCTTAGTAAGGAAATCAGGCAAGCAAGTAGATAGCACACTATCTACTCAAAATAATGCTATGCCTCGAAAACATTATTTCCTTAACTCAGTTTAAAAGCATGTCCTTAAATATATATATACTTGTACAAAATAAATCCCATGTACAGAAATCATGCTTTCTTTCTCAAATGTAGGCATGTAGTGCAAAACAATGCATCTTTATAATATCACAATGCCTTTAGATAAATCATCCCATGTATATTCAAATCACAGTAAATATGGCATTTAAATCCTTCACAACACAAATCGGAGTCCGACCCATCCCTCAGGTCTGTCCGCAATTAAATAGTCAATCAGGTGATATATCATGTGAGACTCTATGATGAAAAATGTAAATAGTATCCTGGACTATGATCATATCCGACATGTGATCCCAAGCAACATAGTACTCGGTGTGCGGGGCATCACTGTTGCAACAGGAGTGTGGTCAGTCCATCACAACCGCCAGATATATCCTCCTCAACTCCACAACAACACATGGTACAGTGTACTCCATGCCAGATGCACAATACAACGTACACCCATGGACCCTACATCACAGTCGGGGTTCCTGCCGTAGGACGTAGCCCTCAAAACCATGAAATATCATACCACGTCTCTAAATCCTCATGTGAATCCTCTCACAGTGTGACACTCAGTCTACATAAGGAAATCAAGCATGGTTTTCAACATGTATTATATATCACATACAGTACACACCTTTGAGCGCGACTCATAGTCGACACTCCGCTCAAACGCTGTTTCACATTACAAACTCAACTTTAGTGCGAGTAAACCTCCAGCAACTAGGTCAATGCATAGTTCATGTATTAAATCAAGTACGAGCAATAGCTCCAATACTATGCTATGCAAAACATCATCAAATCAAGTACAAGCAATACCTCCAGTACTATGTCGAATCGAGTAGGAGCAACGCTCCAGCACTCTGTCATGCATCTCATGAAAAACTCGAGTACGAGCTAATCGCTCTAGCACTCTCTCATGCATATATCATATAAAACTGAGTACGAGTATGAACTCCAGTACTCTATCATGCATGTCATGGAAATCTAGTGCGAATCATAAACCAACACTAATGTATGTGGAAAATATATGAAATCCAGTCCGAGCTGTGCTCCAGCACGATTCATTCTCACATAATATGATAGATGACTCTTTAAAAAGGGATGATTTATAAAATATCAAAATCAGCACTATAAAGTGTGCTTAATTCACATCAACATTAAAATCATTAGCACATCTATTTATTCTTCTGCTAAACAGCAGTAAAACACTCAAACTGGTGGTTTCCATACTTTTTACAACTTTTCACAAAAGTTGACTTTTTGACTAACTAGGGGTAAAATCGTAATTTGCCACTATCGGGTCACAATAATTATTATTCACTTTCTCTGACCCTCAGAGTTTTTAAGTGAATGTAAAAGCAGACGAAAATAAATGCAGGTATCTCTAGCTACTCACAAAAGTCCCTTACCTGTAATCACTCGAGAAATTTCACTTTCTCAACGCTGCTCGATCCAGCAGTCCGATTTGCTTATCCAATACTCTCTGGAGCTGCATATAACCATTTATCAGGTTAATTACACTTTTCCTACTATATTTTATATTAAATACAGTCTATTTTCCTTAATGGGCTTTAATAAACCTTAATGGGCGTAACTATGCCTTAAGCCCATTTTTCATTTTACTATTTATTTTTGTTGGGCCTATTGGGCTTGTGGGGCCCACCAACTCTTATTAGGCTTATCCTAGACCCATTACATGACATTGGGCCTAAAATATTTGGGCTTGGCCCATTGGACCTCTCGGCCACATGCCATGGACAAGAGCTATCCATGCCCTCGTCACATCATGGCATGCCGATCATGTCCCTTTCCTTAGCCAATTCACTTAGGCATTCTCACAAACACTTGGTTGGCAACATTCCTAAACATCACATAGTTCATTTAGGCATTTTATCAAACACCTTGATTGCCAACTTAGTACATGTATTAATTAATCAATTTGATTAATTCTAATTACACTATAATCATTAACACTTGTATATTAATCTATTTATGTCTTAACATCATATGGGCATTCATCATTATTTCACTACTCACTCTTGGCCTAACCAAGATCATAGTGATTTCATATGTTTCAATGCTTAAAACATATACCAATATACTTAAAATCATTCATACATTAACATATATGAAATTGAAAACTTGAAAATATACCAATAGTTGTGTTCACACTTGGCCGAAACTTTGGAGGCTCATGGTTTGCACTCTATGGCTCCTTGATATCCAATTCCAACATATGTGACTCTCCTTTCAATTTGGAACAACTTTCATGAAGAATGCAAGTTCCAAATATGCCTAATTCCTAGTGATTTCTAGTGAGAGAAAACTTGGATAATTTGTTTCAATGATTTCTTCTTCAAGCCGAGAACGGTGTGGTGAAGATGACCATGGTGTGGCTGATTTTATAAGCCACTTACTTAGCCGTTAAGCCTTACTTTCCAGCCATTAAACTTGACTTCATAGGCCTTAGTCATGAGTCACCTAATGAGTCATGTTTAGCTTTAACTATGGTTAGATATTTATCTCATGGGCTTTCCATTTGGGCTTCTCGGTTTGGGCTTTGTTAATGGGTTTTCGGGCTGAAATTTTTACTATACCTCGGGCCTTTAATTGTCTTAATATTTGGCCAATCAATTGGTCCAACAATTCGGTCTAAGGGACCTGAGAATTTCGATCTACGTTTAGTATACCTTAATGGGCTTTAAATTTTCACTTTAGGCCCATTACGTTTTTAACCATTAAATTTAATCCGGAATCCTTTCGAATAAATTTTTCTTACTTTTGAGGATAATTATCTTGTATTCTGACCAAGAATATTTTTCCCCAATTTTTGTCTCCATACTTGGGTTAATTTTTAACCATGATTAGTCAACTATGGTAAAAGTCCACTTTCTTCACTATAGTTGACTTTTTCCTTAACCATTGACCAAGTTGACTTTTTCTCAAAATTTTGAAAGTGTCATATCTTATGTCTTACACCCTCGTCTTTATGTTTCAACCATTTTCGGTGGATAATTATACCCGAAACACCTTAAATACTTTAACTCGCCAAAAAGGTCTAATTTACCCTTTTTAGCTTTTACTTTCATTTTCTGTGTTCGGAACTAAATCAAGCTGACTTTCCTTCATGAGCTCTCTATACTTTCTCATTTTAAGTTCTTATTTTCAGTCAGAATGATTCAGATCCACTCGGTTTAGCCTGTGACTCTTATAGCTCACATTAGGCTTTTTATGTAACTTTTGCGTGTTAAATCATTTTACTAACACTTTAAATCTAGTAAATACTCTCCTTATGATTCAACTATAATAATAGAGTTTTCATACACATAGGAATCATAAGGAACAAGCTACATAAAATCTGGGTCTGACAATCCTCCCCTACTTAGAAAATTTGGTCTTCCAAATTAGAACCAAGTCAATCTTCAAATAGGTGAGGGTACTTCTCTCGCATCAGACTCTCTAGCTCCCAAGTATCCTCCTCTGAAGTATGATGCTGCCAGAGAATCTTCACTAACACAATGGTCTTCGATCTCAATACCTTCTCCTTCCTATCCAATATTCGAATCGATCACTCAACATATGACATGTCCTCTTGGAGCTCCAAAGGCTAGTAACTAATCACATGTGTCGGATCCGGGTGATACTTCCGAAGCATCGATATGTGGAAGACGTTATGGATACCTGATAAGTCCGGTGGCAATGCCAACCTATAAGTCTTATCTCCCACTCAATCAAGTATCTTAAAGGGTCCAATATAGCGAGAATTTAGTTTCCCTCTCTTCCCAAATCTCGTTACGGCTTTGGAAGGAGAAACTTTAAAAAACACGAATTCACCAACTACAAACTCTAGTAGCCTACGTCTCCTATTAACGTAACTCTTCTGTCTACTCTGAGCTATCCTCAGTCTCTCTACAATCAAGTGGACGTCCTCAGATGCTTATGTAACCATGTCAGGAGTGAAAATCTTACGGTCACCCACCTCTTCCCATTCAATAGGGGAACGACATCTACGGCCATACAAAGCCTCATACGGTGCCATCCCGATACTAGAATGATAACTGTTGTTGTAGGCGAACTCGGCTAGTGGCAAGTGGTCATCCCAAGAGCCTCTAAAATCTAGCACACATGCTCTTAACATATCCTCCAGAGTCTGTAGAGTCCTCTCTGACTGACCATCTGTTTGAGGATGGAAAGCGGTGCTAAAACTCAACTAGATTCCTATGGCTTCCTGAAAATGTTACCAAAAGTAGGAAGTGAAGCGGGAATCTCTATCAGAGACTATGCTCACTAGTACACCGTGTAACCTCACTACCTGGCGTACATACAGTTCTACTAATGAACTCAGAGTATCGGTCGTTATCATAGCTAGGAAGTGGGCTGACTTTATCAGTCTGTCGACGATCACCCATATAGCATCGTGATTCCTGTGGGTTCTCGGTAAACCCATCACGAAATCCATGGTGATATGCTCCCATTTCCATGTCGGTATGGGTAGAGGCTGCAATAACCTTGCAGGTTTCTGATGCTCTACCTTCACCTTTTGACATACGAGACACTTTACCACAAAGTCTGCTACGTCTCTCTTCATACCCGACCACCAGTATACCTTACGGAGGTTCTGATACATTTTGTTACTCCCTAGATGCAACGTATATCTTGACGAATGATCTTCCGCCAATATCAATCTCTTGAGTCCTGATCCTTGGGAACACATAATCTGCCTCTAATCCTCAGTAGTCCATCAGAACTTAACTCAAAGTTAGTCACTGTGCCCTTCTGCATTTGACTACTCACATCTATACAAAATGGATCAGTCTACTGAGCCACTCTGATCCTATCCAACAGATCTGGCTCTAAGCGTAGACTAGCTATCACATAGCCTGTATCCATGTCAGAAGGAACGACTCCCAAACTAAGGCTAGCAAATTGCTTTAGCAAATCATCTTCCCTAACCATCATATACGATACCATCCCTAAGCTCTTCCTGCTCAAGGCATCGGCTACAACGTTAGCCTTACCAGGATGATAAAGTATTTCGCAATCGTAGTCCTGCAGAAGCTCTAGCAATCTTCTATGTCTCATGTTCAGCTCTTTCTATGAGAACAGATACTTGAGGCTCTTGTGGTCGATAAATATCTAGAACTTCTCGCCATACAAGTAGTGGCGCCATACCTTCAATGCAAACACTACTGCAGCTAGCTCCAAATCATAGGTCGGATAGTTCTTCTCATGGTCCTTCAGCTGTCTGGATCCATAAGTAACTACCCTCCCATCCTGCATCAATATATAGCCCAGTCCCTGATGCGAAGCATCGGTATACACTGCAAATCCTCCTGAGCTGGTAGGGATAGTAAGAATCAGAGCGGTGGTCAATCGACGCTTCAACTCTTGAAAACTCTTCTCACAATCCTCGTTCCATACAAACGGTACCCTTTTTCGAGTAAGATGTGTCAACGGAGCAGCCAACTTCGAAAATCCCTCAACGAATCTCCGATAGTATCTAGCTAAACCCAGAAAACTCTTGATCTCGGTGACAGTCCTTAGCTGTTCCCACTGAACTACAGCCTTTATCTTAGATGGATCAACTGATACACCATCTCTCGATACAACATGTCCCAAAAACGAGATCTGTGACAACCAAAAGTCACACTTACTGAGCTTAGCATATAACTCCTGCTCTTGTAGAGTCTACAATACGATCCTGAGGTGCTCCTCGTGCTCCTCCTTGGATCTCGAATACACCAATTTGTCATCGATAAAAACGGTAACAAACTGGTCTAAATATGGCTTGAATACATCGTTCATCAAAGCCATGAAAGCAGCTGGAGCATTCGTTAATCCGAATGGCATGACCAAGAACTCATAATGGCTATATCGGGTACGAAATGCTGTCTTGGGAACATCTCCACTCTGAACTTTCAGCTGATGATACCCAGACCTCAGGTCAATCTTAGGAAAGACATGCGTTCCCTGAAGCTGATCTAACAAATCGTCAATGCGTGGAAGGGGATACTTATTCTTGATGGTAGACTTATTCAACAATCGGTAATCTAAACACAATCAGAGTCCCCCATCTTTCTTTCTCACAAACAAAACTGGTGTTCCCCAAGGTGAAACACTCGGTCGAACAAAACCCCTATCCAACAGCTCTTGCAACTGCCTCTTGAGCTCATCTAGCTCAACTAAGGTCATGCGGCATGTGATATGGTGGTCTCAAAATAGGCTCCGTACCAGGCACCAATTCTATACAAAACTCAATCTCTCTGTCTGGTGGTAACCCTGGCAACTCATCCGAGAAAACATCTGGGTAGTCACTGACCACAGTAATATTTAACAACTCCGGATGTGCCTTATCCATATCTATCACGTACGCAATGAAACCTTGATATGTTGAAGGTTTTCTAAGTCAGTAATTCATATCATAATCATCACTACTCCTTTCATTTATTTTTATTAAACTTTACAACATATCTAGTAGGGTTAGGAAACATAATGTCTTAGCATAACAATCTAAAATAGCCTGGTTTGCAGATAACCAATCCATTCCTAATATTATATCAAATTCACTCATATTCTAAACTTAGAACCATTAAATACATATTCTAAAACTTGATTACTATTCATAGGCGTACTAATCAACATCATCATACACAATGGTGTATGCTCTACATATCTTGCTAATTTACATGCAAATAAAGACGATACAAAAGAATGTACGGCACCAGAATCTATTAAAACATATGCTTCAATATCATAAATCAGGATGTTACCTCGTATCACATCCGATGAAGCATCAGCAGTCCCTGGTCCAAAGCATGTACGCGCCCTCGACCCACATTTGTTTCCCCTTTTCTTCTGCTGTCGCTCTACGTCTCTGAGCAGATATACCAGCTGGAGCTCTATCCGGCTCCTTGCCCTTCAGTGGTGTAGTATCAACCATCTCTGGGCAAGCTCTGGTAATATGCCCATGTTTCCCGCATCGAAAACACACTATAGGAGTCAGTGGACATGGTCTACCTCCATGTTGTTTACCGCATCTTCTACACTGATAAGTAGTAGATCTCTGTCCTCCTATGACAATACCCTTTGTTGGAGCTACGGTCGGATAAGCAGGAGGTCTAGCAAATCTCTCTCGTGCCTCCTCAACCCGTGATCTCTTACCGAAGAGTTTCCTCCCTCCTCGATAACTGAAATCCCTAGCCAGCCTCTTCTTCTGTATATCTCAGCTCCGGCTAAACTTCCCAAATTCGAAAGCATTTCTTTCATAATCTTGCTCGCACAGTTGCGCCTGCGCACTGCTTCCTCATAGGTGGTTATATTTAATGGAACCAACTTAGACCACAGAATCGGTCTCAATCCATCGATAAACCTGTAGACCTTCCTAGCCTCACTATACATGGTATCTGGGTCATATCTTCCCAGAGATAGGAATCGAGTCTCATACTCGTCCACTGACAAACTCCCCTGGTTTAGTCCTAAAAACTCTGCCTGTAGTTTTCGCTGTGCAGTGTCGAGAATAAACTGCCTCATAAAGGCCTCCTGAAATATCTCCCAACTAATGTCTGTGTGTCGAGCTCTCAATATGGGTCGGGTGGACTTCCACCAGGGCTCTGCAGCTCCCTTCAGTAGGAACGCAACAAATGCGACCATTTTTGATGTCGTACACTCGAAGAATCCATAAAGCTTCTCTATCTCCGCCACCCACTCCTCAGCAGTTACAGGGTCCTTAACCCCACTAAAAGATAGAGGTCTAAACTTCTGGAATTCTAGCAACCGATATAGATCACATCCGTACCCTAATCCACTACCACCCAAAACTGGTGGGGACGTAGGGGTATCTACAGTCCTCGGTGCATCAACTGTCTGCATAGGTGTATCAGGGGCAACTACCTCTCTTGTCGCAGCTCCTGCCTCTTATCCCTGCCAACCTGGCATCGTCTGTGCCAATATCTCTATAATCTTCTCTAGACTACGCTCTAATCTCATAAAGCGCATCTCAGTACACTCAGGTGCCTCAGTAGCACCTAGAGTCTCATGCGTAGGTAATGGTTCAGTAACAGCTCGTCTCTCAAGCCTATCTCCATGGCCTCGAGCCCTACCTCTCGTCTCTCTACCACTACGCGTATTTTCCATATAGGCAAAGTTCCTGCAATTCATAATCATGAATTAGTCCATCTCCTATCTGGTATACACAGTTATATCTAAACTCAACACAGTATTATGGGGATGTACACTTTCCTATTTTCTAACACGACTCACATCAGACCAACCTCAGCTTTGATACCATTCAGTCAGGACCTCATTCAATTCATGACTTTAACCAAAATCACTATAAATTTTTCGCATTTTAATTTACCTTTCCTCTCATCAATGGTTGGGTTGTGATTCGATGTTAGCTTCCTCGCATACCATATCATCCATTATCATACATACATGTCAATATACTGTTGCTGATTGTAGCTTCTATTATAATACATGTGAGATTATATAAAGTCTACTACAATTACATTCCCCATAATATATATCATATACATCACTGTGCTGTTTCTATGTTTAGATACATAACCGTACAAAATATGTATACCTGTCAATCGATAGGAAATAGCAGTGGACTCAGGAATACTATCCCTCAATAGCTCTCACTCTACTGCTGATGCTCTGTAGAGAGATGTAAAGAAAGGGGGTGAGCATACAACGCACTCAGTAAGGAAATCAGGCAAGAAAGTAGATATCTACACTATCTACTCAAAATAATGATATGCCTTGAAAACATTATTTCCTTAACTCAGTTTAAAAGCATGTCTTTAAATATATATATATATACTTGTGCAGATTAAATCTCATGTATAGAAATCATGCTTTCTTTCTCAAATGTAGGCATGTAGTGCAAAACAATGCATCTTTATAATATCATAATGCATTTAGATAAATCATGCCATGTATATTCAAATTACAGTAAATATGGCATTTAAATCATTCACAACACAAATCGGAGTTCGACCCATCCCTCAGGTCTGTCCGCAACTAAATCAGTCAATCAGGTGATATATCATGTGAGACTTTGTGGTGAAAAATGTAAATAGGATCCTGGACTATGATCATATCCGACATGTGATCCCAAGCAACACAGTACTCGGTGTTCGGGTCATCACTGCTACAACGGGAGGGGGGTCAGTCCATCACAACCGCCAGCTATATCCTCCTCAACTCCGTAACAACACACGGTACAGTGTACTCCATGCCACATGCACGGTACAACGTACACCCGTGGACCCTACATCACAGTCAGGGTGCTTGCCATAGGTCTTAGCCCTCAAAACCATGGAATATCATACCACGTCTCTAAATCCTCATATGGATCCTCTAACAGTGTGACACTCATTCTACATAAGGAAATCAAGCATGGTTTTCAACATGTATTATATATCACATACAGTGAGCGCCTTTGAACGCGACTCATAGTCGACACTCCGCTCAAACACTGTTTCACATCACAAACTCAACTCTAGTACGAGTAAACCTCCAAAAACTAGGTCAATGCATAGCTCATGTATTAAATCAAGTACGAGTAATAGCTCTAGTACTATGCTATGCAAAATATCATCAAATCAAGTACGAGCAATACCTCCAGTACTATGTCTTGTATAAATCATGAAGAATCGAGTACGAGCAACGCTCCAGCACTCTGTCGTGCATCTCATGAAAAACTTGAGTACGAACTAATCGCTCTAGGACTCTCTCATACATATATCATATAAAATTGAGTACGAGTAGGAACTCCAATACTCTATCATGTATGTCATGAAAATCTAGTGCGAATCATAATCCAACACTAATGTATGTGGAAAATATATGAAATCCAGTGCAAGCTGTGCTCCAGTACGATTAATTCTCTCATAATATGATAGATGGCTCTTTAAAAAAGGATGATTTATAAAATATCAAAATCAGTACTATAAAGTGTGCTTATGCCACGACCCAAAACTACCCAAAAATCAAAGTAAATTTTTCGCGTTTTGTTATTTTCTTTCATGCTTACCTATCCTCTGATCGTGACCACACTCCACTAACAAATTGGGCTGTGCGTCAATGCCAGTCCCACCATACATTTACCATATAACTTAATTCTTTCTCAGTCATTTATAAGTGTTTACAATATTTATACATCCCCTAAAGTTACTTACAAACATGTTACTGTGCTATGCTTATTTAGATACAATATGTACAAGTGTGTATACCTTAAATGATGGGCAGCAGCAGATATCCGAAATGCAATACTAAGTCGCCTCAACTTCAACTGAAAATTATCTGTGTGAGAAAATGAAAGGGGTGAGCACATCAAGCTCAGTAAGGCAATCCTACGAACAAGTAGGTAACCATACTACCTATATGAACGTGGTGCCATGCATAAACCACCCTTTCTCCACACATTTTAAAATAGATGATATGAGTTATGGTGTTATGTAAATCCATTTGCATGGAAAAATTCAACATGCAATTATTTCAAATCATTTCTTTCTCGTTTAAAATTTCACAATAAGGCCAGGACTCAACCCATCCCTCGGGTGGTCCTGACTCACATAAAATCATAAAAAATTGATTTACATTCACACATGGGTTTGAAAAGCATGGAAGTAATCATCATGCACGTTTGATTTTAAAAACCAGTTTTAATCTCATCAAAGTCATCAACATGCAAGACCAGGCAACATCTGTATATCGATAATAACCAGGACTATGGCCATGTGTCCTCGGGAGTTCCTCTGCACACGGATCCTAGTGTGCGGGTTCTCACCATGATCGGGAACAGCCCGGGAGATGGGTCAATCCATCTCGTCGGTCTTATCCGATCCCATGCATCCGAAGATGCCGTATCCAAAGATACCATATGGTACATCGTACTTCATGCTACTTGCACGGTACATCGTACTCCGTGGACCCATATCATGTCTCTATACTCATGCCATGTCTCAAAACGCACGTGTGAGCCTATTTAATCGGTGACACACAATCTACCCGCTGCTCCAAGCACGGCTTATCGTATGTTCTCATAAAATTAGTGCGAGCGATGCTCAGCACTCTCGTCAAATCAGGTAAAACTAGTGCGAGCTAAGCTCTAGCACTCTGTATGCAAACCATGTGAAAATCTTGTGCGAGTTAGACTCTAGCACCGTGTCACGAAAATCATATAAAAAGAATCTTGTGCGAGTTGGACTCCAGCACCAATGCATATAAAACTCTAGTACGAGCTCTCACTCTAGCACTAATGCATACATCACACATATCAAAACATCGTGCAAGCTGAGCTCTAGCACGTCATATGTAAATAAAAACACGTAGGCGGCTTTGTTTCCTCAAAACAATTTTCAAAACAATTATGTCGTTGAAAGTATGCAATGCTGTGCATTTTCTTTCAAGGTTAGCCAGCCTACTCATGCATGCATTAAAATGTCTCCAGAACGAGCAGAAACCTCTTGTTCTTGCGCCTCCCAATTTTTCCTAAATTTGTAAATTTTACCCTTAACAATGGTATTTTGGTAATTTACCCATTCGGGGCACTAAAATTATTATTTGACCTCTAGACCCTTCAGATAAATTTTAAAAGGACTGCAAATGAACTTAAAATTTTGTAAAGTTACCTCTAGCAGTCCACAGAATTCCCTTACCTTATTTTCCTGTTGAGTCTGACCTTTCCTATGATGTCACGTCGCGCAGTCCGATCTGCTCCCAATCTAATGTCGGGAACTGCGTATAAATATTCCTCAGGTCAGATATTATACAACTTAATTGTATTTAATATTTTCTGAGCTTAATTTAAATCATTGGGCCCATTTATCCCTATTGGGCCCGATTGCACCTTAATGGGCCTTAATCGGCCTTAAGCCCGTTTTCCACTTAATATTTACATTATCGAAGCCTATTGGGCTCATTGGGCCCACTAACAATTCCTTGGGCCTCATTCTAACTCTCAAATAGCTAAATTTATTATTTACGACAATTTATCTAAATTTCCAAAATTTAATTCAATTTATGCGGAATTTAAATTCATATCACGCATAACGATGTAAATTGTCGTAAATAAGGGTTACTTACCCAAGATTTCATACTAGTACGTAAATCGAGGCTATCTCGAGCTCTCGTTGGATGCCAATTGTCGAGCTACACAATTTCATAAATTTTTGGGTTAATTTTCGATCAAAAATTAATTAAATAAAATATTCCTAAATTTAAATCGGTCAATTTTGACCGCTACTGACTTACCCGTAGCTAGACTACATCGTCGGGATTTTTTCCCAATTTTTCCTCTTTTTCTTTTTCCCTTTTTCTCCTTTTTTCCTCTCTTTCTTGGCTGAACTGGTTCGGTCCGGTTCAGACCCGGTTCAGACCGTCGGTTCACTCCGGTTCACTCCGGTTCACTCCGATTCAGGGCCTTGCCGGCCGGTTCTCCGCCAGCTTTCACCGCCAGCAGCTCCGTGAGGTTGTCTGCAGTTTGGATCTAGTCTCGGTTTCGGTCGAGGTCGCCGAAAAGTCGTCGGTCCGGCCTCTTCTGTCCTGCCGTCGAAACCCATTTCTTCTTTTCGCCGTTTTTGACTTTTGTCGACAGCTTCGCCGGTCGTGGCCGGTACCAATCGGCTCACCGACGCCTGGGGAACATTCGGCTGTGGTCGATCGGGCCTGAATCGCCCCAGATCACCGGCGATTCCTCTTTTCTTCCTCGGTTTCGGTCTTTCCTCGTTTTCGCCACCGTTTGCCACCGTCGATGCCTCCACGGTGCCGGTGGTGGCTCAACCCTCGTCGGGCTTCCCTTCCTCGACCTCCGTCGATCATCGATCGCCGATGAGAGGCTCGGCCTCATGCTTCGTTTTTCGTTTTCGCTTCTCCCTCTCTCTCCCCGATTCGTTTTCTGATTTTTTTTTTATCAATTAACTAATTAATTTATTTATTATTTATTTTTATTTTATTTATTTTATTAATATTTTTAATCATTAAAATACATTAAAAATCTAACATATCTACCAAAAACTATTATTTTATTTCAAATTAATTAATTTAATTTTATTTAATTTATTTATTATATTTTAACCCTTTTCCGGCTATTTCTCTGTATTTTTAGGATATTGTCCCGAATGACTTTTCGGTATATTTTTCGATTATTTTTGGGATTATTTTTTGATTTATTCTAATAAATTTATATCTTGATCAATTTAACCAAAAATAAATTTATTTCACCTTTATTGACCAAGATTTCTCAATCCATTATTTTTAATTAAATTTTTCTTCTCGAATTTATACCGGCTTTCGATCTTTTGACCATTTTACCATTGCACGTGTTCGGGATTAATTTAACCCGACTTCCTTTCACGAACACTCACTCACTTCGCATTTTAAATCCTTATTTCCAATCCGAATCCCATTCAGTTAACTTTTTGATCATTTTCATCCCTCATAAAAATTTACGATTTAATTTCGGGTCTTACAAATCTCCCCCACTTAAGGAATTTGGTCCTCCAAATTAGAACCAAGTCATATGAGTCCATATGCAACTCCGGATACATTAATCGTATCATACTTCTTCAATTCTCATGTGACCTTTTCTGGAGTGTATTACTACCAAAGGACTTTAATTAGGGAGATCGTCTTAAACCTCAATACTTTCTCTTTCCTGTTTAATGCCCGAATCAACTTCTTCAATATACTGATATTTACATTAAGCTGAACTGTTGGATCTCATATCCTATCACCTATGCTGGATCTGGATAGTATTTTCGAAGCATCAAAAGATGGGACACATTGTGGGTGCCTGCTTATTCAAGTGGAAATGCCACCTACAGGTCTTATCTTCCACTTGTCCAATCTTTCAAAAGATTCAATCCAGCGAAACTCAATTTACCTTCTTCCAAAAGTTCGCTATGTCCTTATTCTCTTAGGACAAGAAACATTTCAACCATACTAAATCACCCTCAGTGAATTCCAATACTTTTCTATGTACTCTGAGGTGTTCTTAATCTCTCATCCTTAACTAAACATCCTCAGAGACTTATTATCCAAAGTCGAAAATAATTCTATCTGTCACCTACTTTTTCTTATCCAATTTGGGGAACAACCCCTATAGCCATACACTACCTCATATCTTGTTATCCCGATACTCAAGTGACAACTGTCACTATTGGTGAATTCGATTTGCAATAACTGATCATCCCATGAGCATAAAAAATTAAAGGCACACGCTTTCATCGGATCCTCCAAAACCTGTACAGTCCTCTCTGACTGACCATCTGTCTGGGGATGGAAAGCTATGCTAATACTCAGTCGGGTTCCCATAGCTTCCTAAAAATATCCTCAGAGGTGGGAAGTGAAGCGAGAATCCCTATATGATACCATGCTCATTGGAACGCTACTTAATGTTCCACAACCTTCCTTATATATAACTTCGCCTACGCACTCAGAGTATCTGGGGGTTTCATAACCAGAAGGTGGGTAGACTTAGTCACTCTATCATCTTATTTATCATCTCATTCAAAGACCACGTTTTCTTAGTTAAACGTGTCAACCAAGTAGACCATATTGAGAACTCGCAACAACCCATTTGTAAAACCCATTGTCAATTATTGCTTACAATTTTGCCCTGGGCTTTAACTACACCCATCATATCATCAATAATGATGATTACAAATCGGTCCAGGTAAAGTTTAAATACTTCATCGTAGTCGAGCTCCACTACTTATTTCAATCGTCCATATCCTTGATTTATTTACGCATAAGCGTATAAGATCTTTCAAAATCGCTTACGTTTTCAGGTACTAACCTGCGTCATTTCCTTTTCTTATCTTAATGGCTCTTATTAAATTTTACTATGTTAACCTTTATGATTTGTCAAATTTTAATATTCTTATCGTCTTAGTAAAGGTATCCTAATGCTGAAGGTATTTATTACGACGATCGATTTCACGTTATAGGTTATGATGGTGGTCGTGTCACTAGAATCCACGTGTACAACTATCCGCCTACCACGTGTCGAACCAAGAACGAGCCACGTGGCAGATTTGGCGACAGAGCGACCACGTGGCACAGTTCCTAGCAGTGCGACAGAGTGTTCGATGCAATATGAGTCTGTCGCCTTGTAATGTGCCGCACAGCAGGCGCGGCAGACCTCCATCGCCCAAATTCTGACATAGGTCTCCCTCATTGCGCCCCGGCATAGTCTCCAGCACAGACTGCGGTAGAGGTCTCCCGCACAGCCTGCGGCATTGTCTCCCGCACAGACTGCGGTAGAGGTTTCCCGCACAGCCTGCGGCATTGTCTCCCGCACAGACTGAGGTAGAGGTCTCCCGCACAGCCTGCGGCATAGTCTCCCGAACATACTGCGGTAGAGGTCTCCCGCACAGCCTGCGGCATAGTCTCCTGCACAGCCTGCGGTAGAGGTCTCCCGCACAGCCTGCGGCATAGTCTCCCGCACATACTACGGTAGAGGTCTCCAGTACAGCCTGCGGCATAGCCTCCCGCACAGCCTGCGGCATAGTCTCCTGCACAGCCTGCGGCATTATCTCCCGCACAGACTGTGGTAGAGGTCTCCCGCACAGCTTGCGGCATAGTCTCCCGCACAGACTGCGGTAGAGGTCTCCCGCACAGCCTGCGGCATAGTCTCCCGCACATACTGCGCTAGAGGTCTCCCGCAAGTTACTTTACTTGAAGCGCGACAGAGTGCTATATGACTCTGTCGTGGCCCAGACACGCGCCTGGGCCTCAGCTCGAATCGACCTGCAGAAACCTATAAATACCAGGTGAGCTCTCTGAAAAGGGGATCCGAAAAAAAAAGAATAAAAAAGAAGGGAAAAGCCTTAAACTCTCTGATTTAAGCAATACATTCTCTTCTTCATACATTCACAACTCTGATTACTTACTTAATCATCGGAGTGCGCGTGCAGGGACAAATCCCTGCCTCCTCTGATTCCTGTTGTTTTTGCAGGATATACGAAGATCCCGTGGAACAAATTACATCGACGTCACCCTTTTGTCGTTAGTGCAATCAGACTACGTGAAAGGTATATTCTTGTTGCCGTAAGTCAGCTTGGCAACATCAGGTTATATATATACTTTTAGACGTTGTCAAGTCTTCAGGCGGGGTGGTATTTTGAAATACCTTTATTAACCTTAAGCCTTAACCACATAGACTGGTTATGGTTATATCCATCTTTATCCTTGGTTATAATTTATATTCCCTACTTATCACTTAATCCCAATTACTTCGCATATTAAGGGTATTCCTTACCTAGCATATGTCTCTTACTCCAATACATCTTGTATTTAGTATCTATCTTATCTTAAAGATTATCTCCTTTCGTATATCCCTCATGAAAAAACTCTTTCATTATTCATTCCGTGAGTACAATCCTTTACTCCTTTAATTTCAACTGTTGCACCCCTTTTTATCACTTGTCAACACTTATAGTATACTTTTTAGTGATGTTTTCACTCCTGTTTTCAACTTAAAATCTCTATATCCATATTCTGTTAATTAATCCTACTCTATTGGGGTACTCATTTATGCGAAATGTGTGGCACCAGGATCAATTAACATACGTACTTTATTATTCATAACAAGTGTGGTATCTTTCACCATATCTTATGAAACATCAATTAACATACGTACTTCATTATTCAGTTTTGTGCCCAATGATGTAGGCATTCATGCCTTTTACTCACTTATATGAATGAAGGCGGTATGAATAAATGTGTGGCACCAGGATCAATGAACATATGTACTTCATTATTCATAACAAGTGTGGTATCTTACACCACATCCATGAAACATCAATAGTGTCCTGGTCCAAGACATCCTCTCGCCTTCGTCCAATAGCCTACTTTCCTTTTTCTTTTCGGCTATGGCCTCCCTTTTCGTTGCAGCTATACCAACGAAGTTTTTCTCTGTCTCTTTACTTTTCTGTGGGGCGATCTCGCCCAACTTTGTACAATCAAAATCAATGGTCCATCTTACCACACTTAACGGCCATTTTCATCAATACAGTGTAAGTATAGACCCTCCTTCCGTGGTATCTACCACACATCCCACACTGCTTACAGTGCTTACACTGCTACACTGCTCCGTAACAAGTTGGGGTCCTCCAATTACAATGCCCCTCAAGAGTGCCAAAATTGGATGCACTGGGGCCTTACCAATTATCTTACTCCATGACTCATCAAATTAAATCTTTTACCAATTATCATTTTTCCATTTTAACATCTCTGTCATTTCTCGATTCTCTTTTCTGTCTCTATTTCAGCCCTCACTACCTTTCCCAATCTCAGAGGTGTGCAATTCATGTTTGTATTTACCCAACTGTAAATCTACGCACTGCCTCGGTATAGGTAATATCTCACGGGCCAATCAGACTCTAATTGAAAAGTTGAGCCATTTCATGAACTTTTAGACATCTCGACTGTCACTTGTTCATAGTGTCGAGGTAATATCTGCCCAGAAATATAACCGAGTTTCATACTCATAAGCATACTCATCAATAAATCAAATCCTCTAGGTCAGAGTAAGGACTTTTATCTATCATTTCTTTTAAACAATGTCCATGATATCCTGTCACCGGAATACATCCATAAACATTTCTCATCTTAGCTCTGGATGTTTAACACTTAAGATGGGTTGATCGAGTTTCCACCAATGCTCCGCTGCGCCCTCGAATCTCATTCATAATCTGAGTAATTAGCTCCTCAAAATAGTCTCCACACTTCACTCCAACCTCGCGAAGCGTGTCATAATACTGTCCGATCTCTCTGTTGGACTCAGTGGGGCATGCTCAACATTAGCCTTCATTTAAATTTCATCCTGATTCTCACAGGTCAACTCAGCACAACTAGCAAACTCAGGTCTACCTCTACGACCTCTGTCTCGTGCACTATCTCATCTAACGCGACTCATATTAGGCATTCCTGCATTCTCAACCATTTCTTAGTCAAAACCCATCTCGATATACACTATTGTATCTAACCAAGCACAGTAACACGGGGATGTAATTCCTAATTACTGACACTGACACACATCAGACCAATTGCTCTCTGATACCACCTTTATATGTCATGACCCAAAACTACCCAAAAATCAGAGTAAATTTTTCGCGTTTTGTTATTTTCTTTCATGCTTACCTGTCCTCTAATCTTGACCACACTCCACTAACAAATTAGGCTGTGCGTCAATGCCAGTCCCACCATACATTTACCATATAACTTAATTCTTTCTCAGTCATTTATAAGTGTTTACAATATTTATACATCCCCTAAAGTTACTTACAAACATGTTACTGTGCTATGCTTATTTAGATACAATATGTACAAGTGTGTATACCTTAAATGATGGGCAGCAGCGGATATCCGGAATGCAGTACTAAGTCACCTCAACTTCAACTGAAAATTATCTATGTGAGAAAATGAAAGGGGTGAGCACATCAAGCTCAGTAAGGCAATCCTACGAACAAGTAGGTAACCATACTACCTACATGAACGTGGTGCCATGCATAAACCACCCTTTCTCCACACATTTTAAAACAGATGATATGAGTTATGATGTTATGTAAATCCAGTCGCATGGCAAAATTCAACATGCAATTATTTCAAATCATTTCTTTCTCGTTTAAAATTTCACAACAAGGCCAAGACTCAACCCATCCCTCGGGTGGTCCTGACTCACATAAAACCATAAAAAATTGATTTACATTCACACATGGGTTTGAAAAGCATGGAAGTAATCATCATGCACATTTGATTTTAAAAACCCAGTTTTAATCTCATCAAAGTCGTCAACATACGAGACTAGGTAACATCTGTATATCGGTAATAACCAGGACATGGCTATGTGTTCTCGGGAGTTCTTCTGCTACACGGATCCTAGTGTGCGGGTTCTCACCATGATCGGGAATCGCCCGGGAGGTGGGTCAATCCATCTCGTCGGTCTTATCCGATCCCATGCATCCGAAGATGCCGCATCCGAAGATGCCGTATCCGAAGATACCACACGGTACATTGTACTCCATGCTACTTGCACGGTACATCATACTCCGTGGACCCATATCATGTCTCTATACTCATGCCATGTCTCAAAACGCACGTGCGAGCCTATTTAATCGGTGACACACAGTCTACCCGTTGGTCCAAGCACGGCTTATCACATGTTCTCATAAAATCAGTGCGAGCGATGCTCAGCACTCTCATCAAATCAGGTAAAACTAGTGCGAGCTAAGCTCTAGCACTCTGTATGCAAACCATGTGCAAATCTGGTGCGAGCTAGGCTCTAGCACCGTGTCACGAAAATCATATAAAAAGAATCTGGTGCGAGTTGGACTCCAGCACCAATGCATATAAAACTCTAGTGCGAGCTCTCACTCCAGCACTAATGCATACATCACACAAATCAAAATATCGTGCGAGCTGAGCTCTAGCACGTCACATGTAAATAAAAACACGTAGGCGGCTCTGTTTCCTCAAAACAGTTTTCAAAACAATTATATCGTTGAAAGTATGCAATGCTGTGCATTTTCTTTCAAGGTTAGCCAGCCTACTCATGTATGCATTAAAATGTCTCCAGAACGAGCAGAAACCTCTTGTTCTTGCTCCTCTCAATTTTTCCTAAATTTGTAAATTTTACCCTTAAGAAGGGTATTTTGATAATTTACCCATTCGGAGCACTAAAATTATTATTTGACCTCTAGACCTTGTAGATAATTTTTAAAAGGACTACAAATGAACTTAAAATTTCGTAAAGTTACCTCTAGTAGTCCGCAGAATTACCTTACCTTATTTTCCTGTCGAGTTTGACATTTCCTCTGATGTCACGTCGCGCAGTCCGATCTGCTCCCAATCCAATGTCTGGAACTGCGTATAAATATTCTTCAGGTCAGATATTATACAACTTAATTGTATTTAAAACTTTCTAGGCTTAATTTAAAGCATTGGGCCCATTTATCCCTATTGGGCCCGATTGCACCTTAATGGGCCTTAATCGGCCTTAAGCCCGTTTTCCACTTAATTTTTACATTATCGAGGCCTATTGGGCTCATTGGGCCCACTAACAATTCCTTGGGCCTCATTCTAACTCTCGAATAGCTAAATTTATTATTTACGACAATTTATCTAAATTTCTAAAATTTAATTCAATTTATGCGGAATTTAAATTCATATCATGCATAACGATATAAATTGTCGTAAATAAGGGTTACTTACCCGAGATTCCATACTAGTACGTAAATCGAGGCTATCTCGAGCTCTCGTTGGATGCCAATTATCGAGCTATACAATTTCATAAATTTTCGATCGAAAATTAATTAAATGAAATATTCCCAAATTTAAATCGGTCAATTTCGACCGCTACTGACTTACCCGTAGCTCGATTACATCGTCGAGATTTTTCTCCAATTTTTCCTCTTTTTCTTTTTCCCTTTTTCTCCTTTTTTCCTCTCTTTCTTGGCTGAACCGGTTCTGTCCAGTTCAGACCCGGTTCAGATCGTCGGTTCAATCCGGTTCATTCCGGTTCGCTCCGGTTCAGGGCCTTGCCGGCCGGTTCTCCATCGACTTCCACCGCCAGCAGCTCTGCGAGGTTGTCCGCAGTTCAGATGGGGTCTCGGTTTCGATCGAGGTCCCCGAAAAGTCGCTGGTCCGGTCTCTTCTCTCCTGCCGTAGAAACCCATTCCTTCTTTTAGCCGTTTTCGGTGTTTGCCGGCAGCTTCGCCGGTCGTGGTCGCCACCAATCGGCTCACCGACGCCTGGGGAACATTCGGCTGTGGCCGGTCGGGCCTGAATCGACGTCGATCGCCGACGATTCCTCTTTTCTTCCTCGGTTTCGATCTTTCCTCCTTTTCGTCGTCGTTTGCCGCCGTCGATGCCTCCACGGTGCTGGTGGTGGCTCAACCCTCGTCGGGCTTCCCTTCCTCGACCTCCGCCGGCCATCGATCGCCGGCGAGAGGCTCGGCCTCATGCTTCGTTTTCCGTTTTCGCTTCTCCCTCTCTCTCCCCGATTCGTTTTCTGATTTATTTATTTTTATCAATTAACCAATTAATTAATTAATTTATTATTTATTTTTATTTTATTTATTTTATTAATATTTTTAATCATTAAAATACATTAAAAATCTAAAATATCTACCAAAAATTATTATTTTATTTCAAATTAATTAATTTAATTTTATTTAATTTATTTATTATATTTTAACCCTTTTTCGGGTATAATTTCTCCGTATTTTCGAGATATTATCCCGAAATGACTTTTCGGTATATTTTTCGATTATTTTCGAGATTATTTTTCGAAGTAAAAATCTCGATTTATTCCAATAAATTTATATCTTGATCAATTTAATCAAAAATAAATTTATTTCAACTTTATTGACCAAGATTTCTCAATCCATTATTTTGAATTAAATTTTTCTTCTCGAATTTATACCGGCTTTCGATCTTTTGACCATTTTACCCTTGCACGTGTTCAGGATTAATTTAACCCGACTTCCTTTCACAAACACTCACTCACTTCGCATTTTAAATCCTTATTTCCAATCCGAATCCCATTCAGTTAACTTTTTGACCATTTTCATCCCTCATAAAAATTTACGATTTACTTTCGGGTCTTACAGCTTAATTCACATCAACCTTAAAATCATTAGCCCATCTATTTATTCTTCTACTAAACAGTAGTAAAACACTAAAAATGGTGGTTTCCATGTTTTTTTCAACTTTTCACAAAAGTTGACTTTTTGACTAACTAGGGGTAAAATTGTAATTTACCACTATCGGGTCACAATAATTATTATTCACTTTCTCTGACCTTCAGAGTTTTTAAGTGAATGTAAAAGAAGACGAAAATACATGCAGGTATCTCTAGCTACTCACAAAAGTCCCTTACCTGCAATCACTCGAGAAATTTCACTTTCTCAACGCTGCTCGATCCAGCAGTCCGATTTTCTTCTCCAATACTCTTTGGAGCTGCATATAACCATTTATCAGGTTAGTTACACTTTTCCTACTGTATTTTATATTAAATATAGTCTATTTCCCTTAATGGGTTTTAATAAACCTTAATGGGCCTAACTATGCCTTAAGCCCATTTTCCATTTTACTATTCATTTTTGTTGGGCCTATTGGGCTTGTGGGGCCCACCAACTCTTATTAGGCTTGTCCTAGAACCATTACATCACTTTGAGCCTACAATATTTAGGCTTGGCCCATTGGACCTCTCGGCCACATGCCATGGCCGAGAGCTATCCATACCCTCGGTCACATCATGGCATGCTGGCCATGTCCCTTTCCTTAGCCAATTCAGTTAGGCATTCTCACAAGCACTTGGTTGGAAACATTCCTAAACACCACATAGTTCATTTACGAATTTTATCAAACACCTTGATTGCCAACTTAATACATGTATTAATTAATCAATTTGATTAATTCTAATTACACCATAATCATTAACACATGTATATTAACCTATTTATGCCTTAACATCATATGGGCATTCATCATTATTTCACTACTCACTCTTGGCCTAACCAAGATCATAGTGATTTCATATGTTTCAATGCTTAAAACATATACCAATATACTTAAAATCATTCATACATTAACATATATGAAATTGAAAACTTGAAAATATACCAATAGTTGTGTTCACACTTGGCCAAAACTTTGGAGGCTCACTGTTTGCACTCTATGGCTCCTTGATATCCAATTCCAACATATGTCACTATCCTTTCAATTTGGAACAACTTTCATGAAGAATGCAAGTTCCAAATATGCCTAATTCCTAGTGATTTCTAGTGAGAGAAAGTTTGGATAATTTGTTTCAATGCTTTCTTCTTCTAGCCGAGAATGGTGTGGTGAAGATGACCATGGTGTGGCTGATTTTATAAGCCACTTACTTAGCCATTAAGCCTTACTTTCCATCCATTAAACTTGACTTCCTAAGCCTTAGTCATGAGTCACCTAATGAGTCACCTTATGAGTCATGTTTAGCTTTAACTATAGTTAGATATTTATCTCATGGGCTTTCCATTTGGGCAACTCGGTTTGGGCTTTCTTAATGGGCTTTCGGGCTGAAATTTTTACTATACATCGGGCTTTTAATTGTCTTAATATTTGGCTTATCAATTGGTCCAACAATTTGGTCTAAGGGACCGAAGAATTTTGATCTACGTTTAGTATACCTTAATGGGCTTTAAATTTTCACTTTAGGCCCATTACGTTTTTAACCATTAAATTTAATCCGAAATCCTTTGGAATAAATTTTCCTTACTTTCGGGGATGATTAGCTTGTATTCTGACCAAGAATATTTTTCTTCAATTTTTTCTCCATACTTAGGTTAATTTTTAAGCATGATTATTAAACTATGGTAAAAGTCCACTTTCTTAACTATAGTTGACTTTTTCCTTAACCATTGACCAAGTTGACTTTTTCTCAAAATTTTGAAAGTGTCATATCTTATGTCTTACACTCTCTTATTTATGTTTCAACCGTTACCAGTGGATAATTATACCCGAAACATCTTAAATACCTTAACTCGCCAAAAAGGTCCAATTTACTCTTTTTAGCTTTTACTTTCGTTTTCTGTGTTCAGAACTAAATCAAGCTGACTTTCCTTCATGAGCTCTCTATTCTTTCTCATTTTAAGTTCTTATTTTTAGTCAGAATGATTCAGATCCACTCGGTTTAGCCTGTGACTCTTATAGCTCACATTAGGTTTTTTATATAGCTTTTGCGTGTTAAATCATTTTACTAACACTTTAAATCTAGTAAATACTCTTCTTATCATTCAAGTATAATAATAGAGTGTTCATACACATAGGAATCATAAGGAACAAGCTACATAAAGTTCGGGTCTGACAACATTAGCCTTTCTTGGGTGGTAAAATGTTCACAATCATAATCCTTAGAAGCTCTAACCCTCTTTTTGTTCTCTTGCCTGACTCTTTCTGTGAAACAGATACTCGGGGCTTTCATGATCAGTGCATACCCGAAATTTCTTGCCATAAAAGTGGTGACGCCATACTTTTAGGGTAAACAATACGGCTGCCAACTATAAATCATGGGTCGGATAGTTTCTTTCATGGTCCTTAAACTATCTGGATCCATAAGCGACTATTTTCCCATTTTATATCAATACACAACCCAATCCTTATTTTGAGGTATCCATACACACTAAAATCTCTTGAGATGTTGGTTATGGTGAGAATAATTATGGTAGTCAGTTTATTACTTCAATATACCAAAATTCATGGAAGCCATTTTCATACTTATCATCCCACTCGTATGCAATCTTTTTCCAAATGAGACGTATCAACTGAGCAGCCCATTTCAAGAAACTCACAACACCTCGTCTGTAAGACAGCTTCCAATTGCTACTCATGCTCTTCCTCGAATTTCGAATACATCAAAATATCATCATTAAAGATGACAACCAATCGGTCCATGTAAGGTTTAAATACCTCATCGTAGTTGAGTTCTACTAAATATTCCAATCACCCAAATCCTTAACCTATGTGCGCATAAACATAAGATGTCATTTCGAAATTGCTTCCGTTCAAGATACTAACCCACATCATTTCCTTTTTCTTATATTAACGGCTTTTATAAAATTTTAAATTTTTTAAACCTTCAAGATAAATCGAATTCTACCAGTAAAGGTACCCAAATTTTTAAATGTATATATTACGATTGTTGATTTCAATTTATAGGTTATGTGAGGGCTTCTAGATGCTGTCAAATCTTCAGCTGGGGAGGTATTTTGAAATACCTTTATTAACCCTCAGACTTGACCACATGGACTGGGTGTGGATATCTCCTCCCCTTATCCTTGGTCGCAATTCATATTCACTACATATCACTTAATCCAAATTACTTTACATATCAAAGATATTCTTACCTTGCATACGCCTCTTATTCCAATATATCTCGTATTCAAGATCTATCACATCTCAAAGTTTATCTCCTTTCATATATCACTTATAACAAACTCTTTCATTACTTATCAAACTTACAATACACTTTTCAGGGGTGAAAGCATCACTATCTTAGGATAGCAATCTAAACATCATAGTTAGCAGCTGAATCAATCTATTCTCGAATATTATTTCAAATTATTCATATTCCATTGCATAAAATCGGCTGACATATCCTTATACCCATATTCAGTTAGTGAAAATCATCTCACCATCGTCATCTTGCCCAAGGATATAGGCTTCACATATTTCACTAGCTTATAAGCAAATGAAGGCAATATGAATAAATGCGTGGCACTAGGATCAATTAAAATAATTACTTCATTATTTACAACCAGTGTGGTATCTTCCACCACATCTGATAAAACATCAATAGTGTCCTGGTCAAAGGCATACACTCGCTCTCGTCCAACATCTTATTTTCGTGGTATCTACCACCCATCCTACACTCTTCCTTAGCAGGTCGGGGTCCTCCGATCATCATACCCTCAAAAGTACTAAAATTGGATACACTAGGGCCTTACCAATCATCTTACCCCGTCACCCATCAGCTCTAAGCTTTTTACCACTACCTTTTTCCTTTCTGACATCTCTGTCATTCTCTACTCTCTTTTGTCTCTATTTCGTCCTTTACTACCTTTTATCCAACCTCAGAGGCATGCAAGTCATGATATTATTCACACAATTGTAGTCTGCACACTGCCTCGTCATAGGTAGTGATATCTAACGGGGCCAATAGGACTCTAATTGACAATCTGAGCTCTTTCATGAACTTTCGAACATTTCGACTCTCACTGTTCATAGTGTCGGAGTCATACCTGCCCAGGAATAAACTGAGTTTCATACTCGTTAATCAACTAGTTCCTCTGGGTCAGAGTAAAGAATTTTATCTGTAATTTCCTTTAAGCACTATCCGAGATTTTCTATCACCGGAATACATCTAGAATTATTTTCCACATCCATTCTGGATGTAATCTTAAGATGGGTCGAGCGAACTTCCACTAATGCTCCGACTCGCCCTCAAATACCATGAATACTCTGAGCAATTAGCTCCATAATATTTTCCACACTCCGCTCCAACCTCGCGAAGTGTGTTTCAATACTGTCCGATCTCTCTGTCAAACTCTGTCCGATCTCTCTGTCATACTTTGTGGGGCATGCTCGACATTAGCCTCCACTTCAATCTCATCTTGAATCTCATGTCGTGACTCAGTATGACTCTCGGGCCTACCTCTACAGCCTCAAGCTCGTGTGCTCTCGCCCTTCTACCATAACGGCTATCAATTAATGAGTCTATATTCTTGCATTCGAAACCAAATTCTTAGCTGCACTTCCATCTCCATATACACAATTGTATCTAAACAGTGCACAGTATATAGGGATGTAAGCTTCCTTAACCACTAACAACGACTCATATCAGACCAACTTAGCTCTGATACCAAAAACTGTCACGACCCAAATTACCTAAAAATGAAAGTAAATTTTTCACTTTTTCATTTATTATTTAATTCTTACCTTTCTCTCATCGTGACCATCCTACAAACAGTTGGGTTGTGATTCAGTGTTAGTCACCTCTCACCTATTTACCATTCCATTTTCATAATCACATTCATATATCAAGATTTACTATCCTTTGACATTAACTAAATACATATATAATTGTATTACATCACCTTACATCCCCGACATCATATTCATTTACAGTACTGTGCATTACATGTTTAGATACAAAACTATACAAATGTGTATACCTGTTTCTCAATGGGAAGTAGCAGATACCAAGAATGCAAGTCCTCAGCCGCTCACTAACTAATGCTAGTGCTTTGAAAAGATGGGAAAATAAGGGGGGTGAGCAAACCACACGCTCACTAAGGTAATTATGCTAGTAAGTAGATAGCTCCACTATCTACATGCTCATAATGCCATGCCCTTAAAAATCCATTTCTTTTCATTAAAATCTCAAGTAGAAAATCATGAATACATCAATGACGTAGTTTATCAAAACTATTTATGCATATAGAAATCATATAATTCATGCATCAAAGGCATTTTATGTGACTTCATCAAATCATACTTAGCATAAGGTAAATCAAGATCGTGCATCATTTCATGCCATCTATAAAACAAATCATGAGAAACAATTCTTTTCCTGAATTTATCATTAATGCATGGAAAACTTATCATGCTTCTGCATTTAAATCACTTTATTAAAACTACACTATAAAATAACCTTTCTAGGTCAATCATCTCCTAAATATATCTCAAAACTCATAAAACAACTCGTTATAAAATTCTGTCATAAAATCACCCATCTTTCAGGGTCATGTATCGTAAAATCCTCTAAAAACATCTATCAGCACAGTAGAAAATCATAAAATCGGGGGCCTGACCCCTCCCTCAGATCTACCTTGGTTTATCGAGACCACAAGTTATATCATGTGAGACAAGTAGGTGAGTATATCAGTAATAACGAGGACTATGGCCATAACCTAGTGATCCCTGGCTACACAGTACCTAGTGTGCAGGGTATCACACCTGAAACGGAGGTGGGTCAATCCTACCGCTAGAACAACATAACATCACGATTGCGAGGGCAAGTCTTGCTGCCTCATGGCTAATTCCACTCCACTCCAACAATCCCCACGGTACAGTGTACTCCATGTGATATACACGGTATATCGTACTCCGTGAACCCAGTCTCAGTCAGGCGGTACCTACAATAGGTCTTATCCACCCATACCATCTCTGTCTCAGTATGCACGTGTGGGCATATCATCTCACTGTGACACACAGTCTATAAAAGGCTCCAACATGGCTATATGCATGTCATATAATTCCCTGTGCGAGCGAAACTCTAGCACGGCTCCATGCATATTCATGATATCTGAAAACCTCTTGCGAACGAAGCTCTAGCACGGTTTCATAAAAATCAGTAAAATTTACGTACAAGTAGCACTCCAGTATGACTTTAAAATGAGTTATAAATCCATATAAAATCACGTGCGAGCAAGCTCCAGCACGGTTTATGCATAAAATCCATCAAAGCCTCATGCGAGCAGTGCTCCAGCACGAATGAATACTCAAGTAAATCAAAACTTCGTATGAGAAACGCTCTAGTAGGGCTTTTATAAAATCATTTCAAAACAGGATGCGAGCTAAGCTCCAACACCTCTCATGCATGTCAAATCATTAAAACTAGTGCGAGTAATCGCTCTAGCACCTTTTTATGCATATCAAGTCAAAATAGTCAAAATCGTCAAAAAGTCAAAATAGGGTGCGAGCTAGGCTCCAGCACCTCTCATGCATTTCACAAAAATAAACATTAGTGCGAGCAACCGCTCTTGCACATTTCATGCATATGATGTCACACAAGTCGGTGCGAGTAATCGCTCAAGCACATTTTATGCACACTCACAAACGCAGATATAGTGCGAGCTATGCGCCAGCACTATCTGTTTCCATATAAACTTGATAGTTGGCCCGTTTTCCAAAGAAATTCCATTTAAATATGAATAACACTTACGTAGTGTTATTTTTTGAAATTTATACAATTATTGGCCAATCTACTAATTTGCCTTACTTAAAAATCAAGAAAATTCCTTAAATCGGAAATTACTTAAATCATGCATTTCATGCATGTCATGCTTTCATCATCCTTAGGTGAATTTCCCTCAATAGGGGTAAAATAGTCTTTTCCTATTTCGAGTCCTTAAAATCTTTAAGCCATTTTCTAGGACCTTTATACAAAATCAGTGTATACATACATATTCAGTGCATACAAAAGCTAATAAAATACGCGTAGCTACCTCTAGCTACTCACACAATTCCCTTACCTCTTTTTTCGGTACAATCTGACCTTTCCACTGATGTCTTGTCACGCAGTCCAATTTGCTCCCAATCCAATCTCCAAAACTGCGGATAAATATTCATCAGGTCAGATACAATACAATTAATTATATTTCATATTTTCTGGGCTTAATTTAAATCATTGGGCTCGTTTACCCATATTGGGCCTGATTGTACCATAATAGGCCTTAATCGGCCTTAAGCTCATTTTCCACTTACTATTCATATTATCGAGGCCTATTGGGCTCATTGGGCCCTTCAGTATTTATTTAGCCTCATTCTAAATTCCTGGATAGCTTAATGAATTATTTACGACAATATATCTCTAATTCCATAATATAATTCATTTAATGCGAAAATTAAATCCGTAAAGTTTTAACACGCATACCAATGTAAATTATCATAAATAAGGGTTAGTTACTCGATATTCCATGATAGTACGCAAATTGAGGCTATCTTGAGCTCTCGTTTGACGTCAATAGTCGAGCTACACAATTATATATTTTTTCGGGTCAATTTTCAGTCGGATATTAATCAAATTAAATATTTCGAAATTTAAATCTGTCAATTTCGACCGCTTACCGACTTACCCGTAGCTCGATTGCATCAGTGGGATTTTTTCCCAATTTTTCCCCTTTTTCTTTTTCCTTTTTTTCTCTTTCTTTTCTCTTCTTTTTGGTAGAACCAGTCCGGTCCGGTTCATCACAGAAGCTTCCTCACTGAACCCCCGATCGGTTCAGCTCTTTTTGGTCGTGCCAGCATCATCTAGCCGGTTCCCGACGTGCTACTGCCACCGTTCGACAAGTCTCGACCAAGAGACCTCTCAGCTAGCCTCGATCGGAGTCAACTCCCGCCGGTGGCCGTCGAATGCTCTCTTTTCCTCTGCGGCTTCCTCCCTTCGATCCCTCGGTAGTCGTCGTTTGTCGGTCCATTAGCCCGGTGGTGGCCGCCTCTCGGCTGGGCTACCTCGTTACCTCGCTTGGGCTATCGCCGGCCGCTCCGTCCGGTGAGAAGAGGGCTCGGCTTCCTGATTCTTTTTCGTTCCCTTTCAAAATTGCGATCCTGCGATTCTCTTCTCTTTTTTTTAATTATTTCATTTTTATTTTTTATTTATTTTTATTATTATTTTAATCAATTAAATATTATTATTTAAAATCCAAAATATCTAAAAAATTATTATTTTATTCATTTATTCAATAAATGAATTTATCGGTCTTACTTCGTCTTTTCGGTATATTTTTTGATTATTTTCAGAATAATTTTTCGAAGTGAAAATTTCGATTTATTCATATAAATTCATATCTTGATCAATTTAACCCAAAATTTAATTATTTTTCGTTATTGATCAAGATTTCTCAATCCCATATTTTTTATTAAATTTTCTTATCGACTTTATACAGGGTTTCGGTCATTTGATCGTTTTACCCTTGCACGTGTTCGAGAATACCATTTTAATCATTCATTTGATTTTTTCTCATTTCGTGTTTTAAATAAAATTGGGTCTTACAATCTCCCCCACTTAAGAAATTTGGTCCTTCAAATTAGAACCAAGTCAAATGGGTCCATATGTAACTCCGAGTACATCTATCGCATCGTACTCTTTAATTTTCATCTGACTTTTTTCGGAGTGTACTATTACCAACAGACTTGACTAGGGAGATCATCTTAAACCTCAACAATTTCTCCTCCTGTTTAATACCCGAATCGATTTTCCAATCATACGTTATACTTTCATTGAGCTAAGCTGTTGGAGCTTATACTCGATCACATATGCTGGGTCTGGATAGTATTTTCGAAGCATCAAAAGATGGGACACATTGTGGATGCCTGCTAATTCGAGTGGTAACGCCAACCTACAGGTCTTACCTTCCACTTTTGTCTAATCTCAAAGGATTCAATCTAACGAAACTCAATTTGCCTTCTTTTCGAATCTCGTTATGTCTTTATGCTATGTCTTAAGGGCATGTAACTTTCGACAATACTGATTCACCCTCAGTGAATTCCAATAGTTTTTTTGTCTCTTGTCAGCATAGCTTTTCTGTCTGCTCTGAGGTGTTCTTAATCTCTCACAAATCAACTGAACATCCTTAAAGGGTTGTCTTACCAATTCATGAACAATTCTCTATCTATCACCCACTTCTTCTTATCCAAGTCGGGAAATAACTCCCTACGGCCATACAATGCCTCATATAAAGTCATCCTGATACTCGAGTGATAGCAGTCATTATTGGCAAATGCAATTAGTAACAACTGATTATCCCAGGAGCTTAAAAAATCAATGGCACATGCTCTCATCATATCCTCCAAAACCTGTACAGTCCCCTCTGACTGACCATCTGTTTGAGGACGAAAAGCTATGCTAACACTGAATCGGGTTCCCATAGCTTCCTAAAAAAATGTTTCCAAAATCGGGAAGTGAAGCGGGAATCCCTATCTGATGCCATGCTCACTGGAACGCTACATAATGTTCTACAATCTTCCTTACATATAACTCCGCCTACGCACTTAGAGTATCTGGGGATTTCCATAGCCAGAAGGTGGGTAAACTAAATCAATCTATCGGCTATCACCCAGATAGCCTCGTGATTTATTCGGGTCCTTTGTAACCCATCACAAAATTCATGGTACCTTGTTTCCATTTCTGTGTCAATATAGGTAGAGGCTGCAATAACCCTGCAACTTCCTTTGCACGACCTTAATCTGCTGACATAAGAGACACATTTCCACAATCTCTACAATGTCTCTTTTCATATCTGACCACCAACACCCTTTTCAAAGATTTTGATATATTTATTACTTCTCGGATGCACTATATATCCCGAAGAGTGAGTTTCCGATAATAACACTATCTCAACAACTATGGTCCTAGGGAGCAGTTATACTGTCTCTAAACCTCTGTAAGTCATCATCACTCACTGTGAACTCTGTCACTATACCCTTCTGAATTTGACCATAACTATCGACATCATGCCGATCATCATGTTAAGCCTGGCAAATCCGATCACTCAAATCCAGTCCTAACCTCAAGCTAGCTGTCATAAAATCACCGTCATCATCAGAAGGGATCACATCACTACTGAGGCTCATTATTGCTCTAGCAGCTCACGTTCCTCGACCATCATATGTGATACCATCCCGGTGCTCTTTCTGTTCAAGGCATCAGCCATTACATTAGCCTTTCCTGGGTGGTATAATGTTCACAATCATAATCCTTAGAAGCTTTAACCCTCTTTGTTCTCATACCCGACTCTTTCTATGAAACAGATACTCAGGGCTTTCATGATCAGTGCATACCCAAAATATTTTACCATATAAGTGGTGGTGCCATAATTTTAGTGTAAACGGTATGGCTGCCAACTATAAATCATGGGTCGGATAGTTTATCTCATGGTCCTTGAACTATTTGGATCCATAAATAACTATCTTCCCATTTTACATCAATACACAACCCAATCCTTATTTTGAGGTATCCATACATACTGAAACCTCTTGAGCTGTTGGTTATGGTGTGAATAATTACAGTAGTTAGTTTATTACTTCAATATACCAAAATTCACGGAAGCCATTTTCATACTTATCATCCCACTCGTATGCAATCTTTTTTCAAATTAGACGTATCAACTGAGCAGCCCATTTCAAGAAACTCACAACACCTCGTCTGTAAGACAATTTCCAATTGCCTACATGCTCTTCCCCAAATTTTGAATACATCGAAATATCATCGCTAAAGAAGACAACCAATCGGTCCAAGTAAGGTTTAAATACCTCATCGTAGTTGAGTTCCACTAAATATTTCAATCACCCAAATCCTTGACCTATGTACGCATAAACATAAAATGTCATTTTAAAATTGCTTCCATTCAAGATACTAACCCACGTCATTTCCATTTTCTTATATTAACGGCTTTTATAAAATTTTAAATTTTTTAAACCTTCAAGATAAATCGAATTCTACCAGTAAAGGTACCCAAATTTTTAAATGTATATATTACGACTGTCGATTTCAATTTATAGGTTATGTGTGCACTTCTAGAGGCTATCAAATCTTTAGTCGGGGAGGTATTTTGAAATACCTTTATTAACCCTTAGACTTGACCACATGGACTGGGTGTGGATATATCCTTCCCTTATCCTTGGTCACAATTCATATTCACTGCATATCGCTTAATCCAAATTACTTTACATATCAAAGATATTCTTACCTTGCATACGCCACTTAATCCAATATATCTCGTATTCAGGTTTTATCACATCTCAAAATTTATCTCATTTCATATATCACTTATAACAAACTCTTCATTACTTGTCAAAGTTACAATAGACTTTTCAGGGGTGAAAACATCACTATCTTAGGATAGCAATCTAAACATCATAGTTTGTAGCCGAATCAATCTATTCTCAAATATTATTTCAAATTATTCATATTCGATTGCATAAAATTGGCTGACATATCCTTATACCCATATTCAGTTAGTGAAAATCATCTCACCATTGTCATCTTGTCTAAGGATACAGCTTTCACATCCTTCACTAGCTTATAAGCAAATGAAGGCAATATGAATAAATGCGTGGCATCAGGATCAATTAAAATAATTACTTCATTATTTACAACTAGTGTGGTATCTTCCACCACATCTGATGAAACATCAATAGTGTACTGATCCAAGGCATACACTCACCCTCGTCCAACATCTTATTTCTTGGTGTCTACCACGCATCTTACACTGTTCCGTAGCAAGTCGAGGTCCTCCAATCATCATACCCCTCAAAAGTATTGAAATTGGATACGCTGGGGCCTTACCAATCATCTTACCCCTGACTCATCAACTCTAAGCTTTTCACCACTACCTTTTTTCGTTCTGAAATCTCTATCATTCTCTACTCTCTTTTGTCTCTATTTCGTCCCTTACTACATTTTTTCGAATCTTAGAGGCATGCAACTCATTATCTTATTCACACAATTGTAGTCTGCGCGCTGCCTTGTCATAGGTAGTGATATCTAACGGGCCCAATGGGACTCTAATTGACAATCTAAGCCCTTCCATGAACTTCGGACATTTCGACTCTCACTGTTCATAGTGTCAGAGTCATACTTGCCTAAGAATAAATTGAGTTTCATACTCATTAATCAACCTATTTCTCCAGGTCAGAGTAAAGAATTTTATATGTAATTTTCTTAAAACAGTGTCTGAGATAGTCTGTCACGGAGTACATCTAGAACTATTTTCCACGTCCATCATGGATGTCTAACTCTTAAGATGGGTCGAGCGGACTTCCACTAATGCTCCGACTCGCCCTCAAATACCATGCATACTCTGAGCAATTAGCTACATAATATTATCTACACTCCATTCCAACCTCGCGGAGCGTGTCTCAATATTGTGCGATCTCTCTGTTAGACTCTATCTGATTTCTCTGTCAGACTCTGTAGGGCATGCTCGACATCAGCCTCCACTTCAATCTCATTTTGAGTCTCATGTGGCGACTCAGAACGACTCTCGAGCCTACCTCTATGGCCTCGAGCTCGTGTACTCTCGCCCTTCTACCATAGCGGTTATCAGTTAATGAGTCTATATTCTTGCATTCAGAACCAAATTCTTAGCTGCACTTCCATCTCGATATACACAATTGTATCTAAACAATGCACAGTACATGGGGATGTAAACTTCCTTAACCACTAACACCGACTCATATCAGGCCAACTTAGCTCTGATACCAAAAATTGTCACGACCTAAATTACCTAAAAACCAGAGTAAATTTGTCGCTTTTTCATTTATTATTTAATTCTTACCTTTCTCTCATCGTGACTATCCTACAAATAGTTGGGCTATGATTCGGTGTTAGTCACCTCTCAGCTATTTACCATTCCATTTCCATAATCACATTCATATATCAAGATTTACTATCCTTTGACTTTAACTAAATACATATACAATGGTATTACATCACCTTACATCCCCGACATCATATTCATTTACAGTACTGTGCATTACATGTTCAGATACAAAACTATACAAATGTGTATACCTGTTTCTTAATGGGAAGCAGTGGATACCAAGAATACAAGTCATCAGCCGCTCACTAACTATTGTGAGTGCTCTGAAAAGATGGGAAAATAAAGGGGTGAGTAAACCACATGCTTAGTAAAGCAATTATGCAAGTAATTAGATAGCTACACTATCTACATGCTCATAATGCCATGCCCTTAAAAATCCATTACTTTTCATTAAAATCTCAAGCATAAAATCATGAATACATCAAAGACTTAGTTTATCAAAACTATTTGGGCATATAGAAATCAGGCAATTCATGCATCAAAGGCATTTTATGTGACATCATCAAATCAAACATAGCATAAGGTAAATCAAGATCGTGCATCATTTCATGCCATGTATAAAACAAATCATGAGAAACAATTCTTTTCCTGAATTTATCATTAACGCATGGAAAACTCATCATGCTACTGCATTTAAATCACTTTATTAAAACCGCAGTATAAAATAACCCCTCTAGGTTAATCATCTCCTAAATACATCTCAAAACTCATAAAACAACTCGGTATAAAATTCTATCATAAAATCACCCTTCTTTCAGGGTCACATATCGTAAAATCCTTTAAAAACATCTATAAGCATAGTTGAAATTCATAAAATCAGGGGCTTGACCCCTCCCTCGGGTCTACCATGGTCTGTCGAGACCACAAGTTATATCATATGAGACAAGTAGGTGACTATATCAGGAACAACGAGGACTATGGCCATAACCTAGTGATCCTTGGCTACACGGTACCTAGTGTACGGGGTATCACACCTGAAATGGAGGTGGGTTAATCTTACCGCCAGAATAACATAACATCAGGATTGCAAGGGCAAGGCTTGCTGCCTCATGGCTAATGCCACTCCACTACAACAATCCCCATAGTATAGCGTACTCCATGTGATATACATGGTACATCATACTTCGTGAACCCAGTCTCAGTCAGGGGGTTCCTGTAATAGGTCTTATTCACCCATACCATCTCTGTCTCAGTATGCACTGTGGGCATATCATCTCACTGTGACATACATTCTATAGGAGGCTCCAACACGACTATATGCATGTCATATAATTCCCTAACCGAACGAAGCTCTAGCACATCTCCATGCATATTCATGATATTTGGAAACCTATTGCGAGCGAAGCTCTAGCACGGTTTCATAAAAATCAATAAAATTTATGTACGAGTAGCACTCCAGTACGACTTTAAAATGAGTTATAAATCCATATAAAATCACGTGCGAGCAAGCTCCAACACGATTTATGCATAAAATCCATCAAGCCTCGTGCGAGCAATGCTCCAGCATGAATGAATACTCAAGTAAATTAAAACTTCGTACGAGTAACGCTTTAGTACGGCTTTTATGCAATTATCATATCAAAACAGGATGCGAGCTAAGCTTTAGCACCTCTCATGCATGTTAAATCATTAAAACTAGTGCGAGCAATCGCTCTAGCACCTTTTTATGCAAGTCAAAATAGTCAAAACCATCAAAACAGTCAAAATAGGGTGCGAGCTAGGCTCCAGCACCTCTCATGCATTTCACAATAATAAAAATCAGCCGGAGCAACCGCTCTAGCACATTTCATGCATATGATGTCACACAAGTCGGTTCGAGCAACCGCTAAAGCACATTTTATGCACACTCACAAACACAGATATAGCGCGAGCTATACGCCAGCACTATTTGTTTCCATATAAACTTGATAGTTGGCCCGTTTTCCATACAAATTCCATTTAAATATGAATAACACTTATGTAGTGTTATTTTCTGAAATTTATACAATTACTGGCCAATCTACCAATATGCTTTGCTTAAAAATCAAGAAAATTCCTTAAATAAGAAATTACTTAAATCATGCATTTCATGCATGTCATGCTTTCACCATCCTTAGGTGAATTTCCCTCAATAGGGGTAAAATAGTATTTTCCTATTTCGAGTCCTTAAAATCTTTAAATCATTTTCTACGACCTTTATACATAATCAGTGTATACATACATATTCAGTCTATACAAAAGCTAACAAAATATGCGTAGCTACCTCTAGCTACTCACATAATTCCCTTACCTCATTTTTTTGTACAATTTGACCTTTCCACTGATGTTTCGTCACACAGTCCAATTTGCTCCCAATCTAATCTCCAAAACTGCGGATAAATATTCATCAGGTCAGATACAATACAATTAATTATATTTCATATTTTTTGGGCTTAATTTAAATCATTGGGCTTGTTTACCCATATTGGGTCCGATTGTACCATAATAGGCCTTAATCAGCCTTAAGCCCGTTTCCCACTTACTATTCACGTTATCAAGGCCAATTGGGCTCATTGGCCTATCAGCATTTATTTAGCCTCATTCTAAATTCTCGGATAGCTTAATGAATTATTTACGACAATATATCTCTAATTCCATAATATAATTCATTTAATCCGAAATTAAATCTGTAATTTATGCTGTAAAGTTCTAACATGCATAACGCTGTAAATTGTCGTAAATAAGGGTTACTTACCCGAGATTCCATGATAATACGCAAATCGAAGTTGTCTCGAGCTCTCTTTTGACGTCAATTGTCGAGCTACACAATTATATATTTTTTCGAGTCAATTTTCAATCGGATATTAATCAAATTAAATATTTCAAAATTTAAATCGATCAATTTTGACCGCTTACCGACTTACCCGTAGCTCGATTGTATCACTGGGAGTTTTCTCCAATTTTTCCCCTTTTTCTTTTTCCTTTTTTCTCTTTGTTCTCTTCTCTTTTTGGCTGAACCGATCTGGTCCGGTTCAGCACAGAAGCTTCCTCACTGAACCGCCGATCAGTTCAGCTCTTTTTGGTTGTGTCGGTGTCGTCCGACCTGTTCCCGACGTGCTACTGCCATCGTTTGATGCGTCTCGGCCAAGGGATATCTCGGTCGACCTCGATCGGAGCCAACTCCCACCGGTGGCCACCGAATGCTCTCTTTTCCTTCGCGGCTTCCTCCCTTCGATCGACCGGTTGTCGCCGCTCATCGATCCATTAGGCCGGTGGTGGCCGCCTCACGGCTGGGCTACCTCGTTACCTCGCCTGGGCTGCCGCCGATCGTTCTGTCTGGTGAGCAGAGGGCTCGGCTTCCTACTTCCTTTTCGTTCCCTTTCAAAATCGTGATACTGTGATTCTCTTCTCTTTTTTGTAATTATTTTATTTTTATTTTTATTTTTATTTATTTTTATTATTATTTTAATCAATTAAATATTATTATTTAAAATCCAAAATATCCAAAAAAATTTATTATTTTATTCATTTATTCAATAAATGAATTTATCGGTCTTACTTCGTCTTTTCGATATATTTTTTGATTATTTTCGGAATAATTTCTCGAAGTAAAAATTTCAATTTATTCCTGTAAATTCATATCTTGATCGATTTAAGTCAAAATTAAATTATTTCTTCGCTATTGATCAAGATTTCTCAATCCCATATTTTTTATTAAATTTTCTTATCAACTTTATACCTGGTTTCAATTTTTTGACAGTTTTAGCCTTACACGTGTTCGAGAATACCATTTTAATCCTTCATTTGATTTTTTCTCATTTTGTGTTTTAAATAAAATCGGGTCTTACACATTCTCCCCCACACTTACCTTCTCATCGCCTCTTAGTTTCCTCTTTGTCGTGCACAACTCTTTAAGGAATTTCACATACATTGGAATTTGTTTTACTATGTCTAGAAGTGGAATGTTAATTTCCACATTCTTAAATACCTCCGTGATTTCTTTCTGTTGTTCCTCTTTCTGTGTCTTCGCTAACCTGCAAGGAAAGGGAGGGCAGATAGGGTTAATGTTATCTATAACAGGTTGCATCTATGTCTCAACCTTTTTCTCTGCCTTTGAAATCTGCCTTTCGATCTCTTTTCCACTACGTAGTACTATGATACTCGCATTCTCCTTGAGGTTCTTTATTGTTTGAGATGGTAACTTCCCAGAACCTTAAGCTTCTAATCTACCAACCGTGGTTGCTAGTTGATCTAGCTGTTTTTCCAAGTTTTGGATGCTTGTCCTTGTTTCCTGTTGGAATTGCAAAGTGTTGTTAGCAAAGGTTTTTACAATTTCTTTCAAGTGACATACCTGAACTTGAGCTTATGGACTGATTTGTTTGCTGCCTCTAAATAGAATGTTGATAGCCAGCTTAGATACCCTATCTCAAATTGGGATGATCTCTCCAGCCTGGGTTATATGTATTTGCATATGGATCATATCTCCATTGGGGTTGACCTAGAAACTTTCCTATAGCATTTTCTTATTGCATGGCCGGGTCATCCATAGTAATATGCTCATATTTTCCATGTAGGCATTGGTAATGGCTTAAGCAGCCCTGCTAGTTTCTGGTGCTCAACCTTAATCTGCTAAATGACTAAACATCTAGCCATAAAGTTTGCCACATCTCTCTTCATTCTAATCCACTAGTACACCTTACATAGATTATGGTACATCTGAGTACTTTCTAGGTGTATGGTGAATCGAGAACAGTTGGACTCTCTCAAAATTCTCTATCTTAGGGTGTCATCATGTGGCACACAAATACTGCCTCGAAACCTTATCGATCCATCATCACTGATTGAGAAGTATGAATGTGATCTCTATTCAGCCTGGGTAACCATATCCAACAACTTCTGATCATTTCTCTGCCCTGGCCTAATCTGGTCCAAGATACTAGGCTTAATCTATAGGCTAGCCATAAATCCATCATCGACTTTATCAACACTGATACTGAGCTCGGTGAACTGTCCCAATAAATCCCATTCTCTAATCATCATATAAGACACCATACCCTTTCTACTGAGAGCGTCTGCTACCACATTCGTCTTACCCAAATGGTATAAAATCTCATATTCATAATCCTTCAAGAGCTCTATCCATTTTCTCTGTCTCATATTGAGCTCCTTCTGATAAAAATATACTTAGAACTCTTATAGTCAGTGAAGATCTAGAATTTCTCACCATATAGATAACGTCGCCATATCTTTATGGCAAAAACCATTGCGGCTAATTCCAAATCATGAGTGGGATGATTTCGCTCATGGTCTTTCAGCTGACGGGAACCATAAGCGACCACTTTACCATTTTGCATCAGCACACAGCCTAAACCTTAGTGAGAGGCATCATTGTACACTGCTAACCCTCTCGATGCACTCAGAATAGTCAAGACTGGTGTAGTAGTCAATCGATACTTGAGCTCTTGAAACTCTACTCACATTGATCAGACCATTTAAATGGAACATCTTTACATGTCAATCTGGTCAATGGAACTGTAATTCGGGAAAACCCCTCAATAAATCTCCGGTAGTACCCTGTAAATCCTAGGAAACTCTGAATCTTCGTCACTGTCTTGGGTCTCTCACACTTTAGAACTGCATCAATCTTGGACGAATCAACAAACACCCCGCCATTAGATACAATGTGCCTGAGGAAAGCAATCTGATCCAACCAAAATTCACACTTACTAAATTTCCTGTATAATTCCTTCTCACGGAGGATCTGGAGTACAATCCTGAAATACTGCTCATGCTCCTCCCGGGACTTAGAGTAGATTAAGATGTCATCAATAAAGACAATAACAAATCTGTCTAAATATTCTCTGAAGATATCATTCATCATACTCATAAAAGCAGCATGAACATTAGTTAGTCTGAAGGGCATCACCAAAAACTCAAAGTGCCCTTATCGGGTTCTGAAAGCTGTCTTTAGTACATCAACCTCCTTAATCCTCAACTGGTGATAGCCCGATCTCAAATCTATATTATAAAACACTGAAGCCCCTCTCAATTGATCAAACAAATCATATATCCTTTAGAGAAGATACTTATTCTTTATTTTGCCTTATTCAAAAGTCGATAGTGTATACACAAACAGAGACTTTCATTATTCTTTTGAACAAATAATACAGAAACAAATCATTTCATTAAAACTACAGTATAAACTAACCCGAAGGGGTTAAGCATCTCATAAATCAATCTCATTGAAAATTCATTATAATAGTCTGTTATAAAATCATATCTCAATGAAAATCACAAAATCGGGGTCTGACCCCTCCCTCGAGTCTACCCTGGTCTATCGACACCATAAGTTATATCATGTAAGACAAGTAGGTGACTATATCAGTAACCTTGAGGACTATGGCCACAACCTAGTGATCCCTGGCTACACGGTACCTATTGTGCGGGGTATCACACCTGAAACGGGTGGTGGTTCAATCCTGCCGCCAGAACAACATAACATCAGGATTGCGAGGGCAAGGCTTGCTGCCTCGTGGCTAATGCCACTCCACTCCAACAATCCCCACGGTATAGCGTACTCCGTGTGACATACATGGTACAATGTACTCCGAACCCAAGCTCAGTTAGGGGTACCTACAATAGGTCTTATCCACCCATACCAAATTTGTCTCAGTATGAACATGTAGGCATATCATCTCACTGTGACACACAGTCTACAGGAGGCTCCAACACAGCTATATGCATGTCATATAAATCCTTATGCGAGCGAAGCTCTAGCACGGCTCCATGCATATTCATGGTATCAAAAAATCTCGTGCGAGCGAAGCTCTAGCACGGTTTCATAAAAATCAGTAAAATCTACGTACGAGTAGTACTCTAGTACATCTTTAAAATGAGTTATAAATCCATATAAAACTTCGTGCGAGCAAGCTCTAACACGATGTTATGCATCAATAAATCAAATCTCGTGCGATTTACACTCCAGCACGGTTTTATGCATAAATAAATCGATTAAATCACGTAAGAGCAAGGTTCCAGTACGGCTTTATACAATTAAATATCAAAACTAGATGCGAGCTAAGCTCCAACATCTCTCATGCATGTCAAATCATAAAAACTAGTGCGAGCAATCGCTCGAGCACCTTTTTATGCATATCAAGTTAAAACAAATCAAAACAGTCAAAACAGAGTGCGAGCTAAGCTCCAACAGCTCTTATGCATTTCATAATAATAAAATCAGTACGAGCAACCACTCTAGCACATTTCATGTGTATGATGTCACACAAGTCGGTGCGATCAACTACTCAAGCACGTTTATGCGCACTCACAAATGTAGTTATAGTGCGAGCTATGTGCCAGCACTATCTGTTTCTATAAAAACTTGATAGTTAGACATTTTTCCAAAGAAATTCCATTTATATATAAATAACACTTATTTAGTGTTATCTTATGAAATTTATGCAATTACTGGCCAATCTATCGATTTGCTTTGCTTAAAATTCAAAAAATTCCTTAAATCATGCATTTCATGCATGTCATGCTTTCACCCTCCTCAGGTGAACTTCCCTCAATAGGGGTGAAATAATCTATACCTATTTCGAGTCCTTAAAATCTTTAACCATTTTTAGGACCTTTGTAAAATATCATTGTATACATACATATTCAGTGTATGCAAAAGCTATTTAAAGTACGTGTAGCTACCTCTAGCTACTCACATAATTCCCTTACCTCATTTTTCTGTACAGTCTGACATTTCACGCAGTCCGATTTGCTCCGAATCTAATCTCTGAAACTGTGGATAAATATTCATCGGGTCAAATACAATATAATTAATTGTATTTCATATTTTCTAGGCTTAATTTAAATCATTGGGCTCGTTTACCCATATTGGGTCCGATTGTACCATAATGGGCCTTAATCGGCCTAAAGTTCGTTTCCCACTTACTATTCACATTATTGAGGCCGATGGGCTCATTGGGCCCATCAGTATTTATTGAGCCTCATTATAAATTCCCGGATAGCTTAATGAATTATTTATGACAATTTATCTCTAATTCCAGAATATAATTCATTTCATGTGGAATTTAAATCCGTAATTTATGCAGTAAATGCCTAACATGCATAATGATGAAATATTGTCATAAATAAGGGTTACTTACCCGAGATTCCATGATAGTATGCAAATCGAGGCTAACTCGAGTCCTCGTTTGACGTTAATTGTCAAGCTACACAATTAAATATTTTTTTCAGCTAAACTTTCAGTCGAATATTAATCAAATTAAATATTTTGAAATTTAAATCGATCAATTTTGACCGCTTACCGACTTACCCGTAGCTCGATTGCATCACTGAAATTTTTCCAAATTTTTCCTCTTTTTCTTTCCTTTTTTTTCTTCTGTTTCCTTTTCTTTTTTGGCTGAATCGGTCTGGTTCAACCCGGTTCAGATCAGTTCAGTCTAGTCGGTTCAATCTAGTTCAGTCGAATCAGGGCTTCGTCCGTCGGTTGTCCACTGGCTCTTATCGCCAGTAGCTCTGCAGGATTGTCTGATGCACTGATCTGTGGTCAGTTTCGTCCGAGGTGGCCGAAAAGTAGCCGGTTCGGCTCTTTTCCTTTCTGTCGTTGGTACCGTTTCTGTTTGGGGGTCGTTTCCGATGTTGCTGGCCATTCTACTGGCCGGTGCTGCCACCAATTGTGTCGCTTGTGCCTGGGGAATGCTCGGCTGGTGGTGGCCGGGCTTGAATCGATGCCGGTCGTAGGGAAATTCTGGTTTCCTCTCTCGACTTCTCTTTCTCCGTTCCGTCTACAGTGCTGGTGAGGCTTAGCTGGGCTGCCGGTGGTGGTCGCTTCTCGGCTGGGCTTGCCGCCGATCGTCGGTGAGGGAATCGCCTCGGGTCGGCTAGCTTCGTTTTCTGTTTCTATTTTCCTTTCAGAATCACGATCCTACAATTCTTTTTTTTTATAATTTATTTTTGAATTTTATTTTAATCAATATTATATTCAATAATAATCTAAAATATCTAAAAAATTATATTTTATCCATTTAACCAATTAAATCAATTTATTGGTCTCATTCTGTCTTTTCGATATATTTTTAGATTATTTTCGAGATAATTTTCCGAGTTCAAAATTTCGATTAATTCCAATAAACTCATATCTTGATCAATTTAACCCGAAATTTAAGTATTTCTTCGTTATTGATCATTATTTCTCAATCCATTATTTTTAATTAAATTTTCTTGTCACGATAAATACCGAATTTTGGTCTTTTGACCGTTTTACCCTTGCACGTGTTCGAGAATGTCATTTCAATCCTTTGCATTTTTAAAATGCATTCGAAAATTTTTATTCATTCCATTTGCTCTTACGATAAAAATCGGGTCTTACATCTCGATCTGCCTTTGCTACTCCGGAGGCTCAGTGAGTCTCATTTTAGGACAGTCCTTAATCTAGTGACCCACAACAACACATTTAAAGCAGGCACCCGTGACCTTATGGCCAGACCCAACATGTGGCCTGCCATAGTCCCTGCACTGCTGAAATTCAATCTCGAGGCCTCGAGTGGTGTCTGCACTAACAATAGGGGTCTGGGGCTTACCAGCTCTCGCCCAAGACTCATCAATCCGTCGTCTCTTGGGCTGACACTGCCTCGGTTCAAATCGGGATGCTTCTGCTCTCTTTCCCTTATCACTACCTCTACTTCTGAACTCATGCTCTGATTGAGTCACATCCAGGCCTCTCTCAATTTCCTGAGCCTGTCCAAGGGCATCCTTAAAATCTATGACCCGGAGTCCTAGCAATCTATCATGGATCCCCGATCTCAAGCTTACTAAGAATCTCTCGGTACGATGCTCGAAGTCCCTAATTGTCTCTGGGTTGTACCTCAGGATAGTCAACTGGTTCTCGTACTCATCCACTGTCATATTACCTTGAACCAGATTTAAAAATTCTATCTGCATCTTATTTTGAGCAATGCGTGGAATATATTATGTCCGAAATGCATCTAGAAAGGCAACCCAAGAAATATCTGACTGGTTGTCTGCTAAAATGGTCTTTGTAGCTATCCACCAAAACTTGGTGTGGCCTCTCAACATATAGCTAGCCATAGCCATCCTTTCTCTGTCTGTACAGCCGAAGTACCGGAAGACTGTCTCAATGTCTAGTAACCATCCCTCGGCCTTAACTGGATCTTTAGCCCCTGTAAACTCTAGGGGGCTCATCCAAAGAAAGTCCCGTAGTCTTTGGGTATCTCTATCATCTCTATGTTGTGGGACTACAAGTGGAGGAACTAAGGCTGCCGAAGGAGCCTATGGTGGAGAAGGTGGGGGAGTAGGTGCGAGTGTAGTAGCACCAGTACCAGAAGCATTTGCCCTAAACTACTAGCCAAACATAGCGGTAAGTGCACGTAGTCCCTCTCTCATACTTTGCATGCCTTGTTCGAGCCTCATCATCCTGGTATTAGGGCTCTCAGGCTGATGGGGAGATGGTGGAGGGGGTTGTGCCTGCCTCCGTGGGCGACCACGTCTCCCTCTCATCATTTAGTGATAAGTTACCTACGTGTAAACCAAAGTTTTAATCATAACTCTAATAACTATACACACTTTATAACCAGATGAGCATATACAATTGAGAGGTAATCTCACTACAACTAGTCGACACTGACAGTACTAGACAACTTTTTCTCTGATACCACGTAAACTGTCACTCCCCGAAAATATGAAAAATGGGCTAATTTTTTTCTTACTTTTGTAAATTAATTTGCATTCCCATCAGTGCCGATTCTTAACATTTTCATTTTACAAAATTTCACCAACGTAACGGCGTATTTATAAATTTTACTCCTTGTAAAGTTTAAAACACAGTTTTATATCTCACAACAGTTGCTTTTAATCTTATTTCATAAATTATAGTGACTTCTGTAATACCTTTGAAAGTACATTTATCTATAAACTATGCGTTTACAGCTTTACATACATACTTACCTAGGTTACATCGAAAATTATTCTTTACATCAATTGTTTATGCTATACAGGATGTCTGGCAATGAAAACAAAAGTATACCTTATCACGTATGAGAGTTAGCTTAGAGGAGTATCGAGTCCACCAGCTTACTACAATTACATAGCAGGCGTAGGTAGTGATCACTTCAAATAGTCTGTAAGAGTAGAGGTAGGGGTGAGCTCTGCAAGTCCAATGAGACATGGTTTTAATATCAAATCGTACGAAAACAATATGCTTTTATACAAACATTGGTAAGCATATATATATATATATATAATAGACTTATCTTAAAACAAGTAAGTCCAGCACATTTCGGTTAACAAACTTCACTTGTCACAAAGTTATCACTTTTCTTTCGAAGTCATACAGAACATACATTGGAGACTAGGCAATTACTCATAGCAAACATAAGTCATGATCATATAAACTCGACCTCCGAAGAGGGAGACAAATAATCAAAGTATCGATGGCCATGATAAAGGGACTGTAGAAAGGATAAGGGTCATACTGCACCCTGCGCTACTAAGGATCAAACAAACAATGCACGAAGTGGCGGACGATAAGGCACCGAGTGGATACACATACCAGTCAAGATTAAACATGCACCACAAAGGACTAAATGTGCATAATGTGGCATAAGGCATGCACCACGAAGGTTCAAACTCCATACTAGCCTTGCATGACAGATATCATGGTCTATATGTTGCCTTAGTCTCAAAACGATACTAATGAATTCTTTTTTTCGGGCTTATTAACCCGCATAATCAAAACCGAGCTTATAATCAAACTTTGCATACAAAAACTAATTAACAAAATCCATTTCCATATTACAATTTGAATTTTCCAAAACATTTCACGTATGTCAGAAAAATAAGCTTAGAGAGCTTGGAAGGTGGCTCTTCCTTCAGTTTTTCAATTTAAATATGAGTAGTGCTTTTTCAAATATCAAAAATACGTTTCACAAACACATTTTAAGCATGTTTATATATTAAAAATGAGGTAACAAAAAAAGTAATACCACGTTAAATTGCATCCTTTACCTAATAAATCTTGGAACAGCATAAAATCATCGAGTGTTGGGTTTACCTCGTTTTACGTGTTGATACCTCGAGCTGTCCAAAATAGTTCCAAAATCATCAAATGATGCTTAATTTCATCTTAGTATGCTTAAACATACATCCACTTCTATAAACTGCACTGAATTTGACTGTTTTGTTCACTTTTATTACTTTCTCAATTTTATCGATAAAAGGGTCGATTTAGGCAATTTCGATAGTTTCTTTTCACTTAACTTCAAACTTATACAATTAACAACCTAAACACTCATCCAAGTCTAAATTCAACACACTACAACTTGTCAAATTCTCAAACTTTCATACTTTTATAGTTCTCTACTAAACTGAGCTAGAAACTGAACTTTTCGGTATTAAATAATCATTCTACAACATCAAACCCAACCAAAATTCAGCATTTCCTTAAGCTTCCATGGCTGGCCAAACCTATTCTTATCCCTAACAATTATTTCATCAATCTCTACTTTAGCAAAAATCATTTAAATTCATCAAACATTAACATATCTAACATTCATCATCTTCCATAAACTTTTCCACAAGTTTGACCAGAGATTCTTCCTCCAAAAAGGAGTCCCGGCTATATATAAACATGTATACTACTTAGAATCATCAAAAACAAGCTCAAAAACCAATCAAAAACTTATAAATTCAAGTTTTCCTTTTACCCAGGAACATGGTAAATTCTACCCATGTCCTTCTCTCTAGCTTTTCACCTAGCAAACGAGCTTGTTTATGGCTGAATGTTTTATATGTTGTATAAGACTTAGGAAGGAAGATTTGATCTTTTTTGATTGAAGTCTAAGAGTGACCAGAAATGGCAAAAAAATTCACTAAAGTCTGGGTAGGGAGTGACGTCACTGACAACTTTGGGAGAGTGGTTCTTTCTGGTTCCAGCTTATTTCTAGGGGTTATCTACCATTCTAGAAAGTACATGAAGTTATATTTTATACTGGAGAAGATTGGGCTCAAAAGCCTTTTGGATGGGCTTCAAATTGGGCTTTTATGTTGGGGCAGCAGATGGTAGGCCTGGGCCTACCAACAACCCTACTTTTGTAAAATCCATAAAAATTATTTCCAGCCCATTTCTTCCAAAGTTTCCACTTTTTAGGTGTTCTAAAAGGTCTCTAGTATGTCTCATAAACATTTAGGGCCTACTTGTTTTAGAAAAGTTCCCCGATTGAGTCCATTTTGCACGGTTTGGTCATTACCGATTGTATTGGTTTAAGGTTTTCGGTTTACTTTAAAAATTGATTTGATCACCGAAACCTCGTTATTTCTACTAAAGCTTCATTCCTGAACTCAAATATACCTTACTTTAATTTCCTATAGCCTCAGAATAATTTTTATGAATTTTTAGAATTTATTTCGAATTTATTTCACTTACTAGGCTCAATTACTCGATTTAGTGCTAAGTCGAGTTCCCACTAACTTTTTCACTTCTAATACCTTAGTTTCAACTCCTAACCACCAAAACATACTTATACATGCAATCTTGAGAAATATTTTAACTTAAAATCTTACCTCAATTTTCGTGCCCCAAGCTCTTTGCCACTAACCCTAATGCTTCGGTTGTTCCAGGTCTACATGATATTATTTTGAGTATCTTAATTGTTTTCTAGTTTCCAAATAAATAGTGAAATGAAAAATTTTGGGTTTCATAGTAAAAAGTAAAAATAATGAGTTGATTCCAACTAGAGTACATAATGGGTGGCGAGTTTGCATTGATTATAGAAAATTAAATTTTGTTACTCGTAAATATCATTTTCCTTGATGAGCATCTAATAACCATTGGCATGGCACTACCATGGTATGCCAATATAGTCAATTGTTTAGTTACTAACTCTTTTTCATCTTATTTGACTAAGGCAAAAAAGGGACAAGCTCAAGAGTGAGGCTAAGTATTACATATGGGATAAGCCTTACTTATGGAAGCATTGTGCGAATTTGGTAATGAGAAGGGGCATTCTTGAAGATGAGATCCATTTAATCTTGACCTTCTGCCATACTTATGGAAGTGAAGAACACTTTGGACCCAAGAGAATCACAAGGAAAGTACTTGAATGTGGACTTTATTGGCCTTTAATTTTTAAAGAAACCTACTTGTTTTGTAAGACTTGTCGACATTATCAAAAGACTGGTAATATATCTCAAAGAAATTAAATGCCTAAAGCTCCTATTCTGGCATGAGAAATTTTTTATATTTGGGGTATTGATTTTATGAGACCTTTTCCATCTTCCTATAACAATCTTTAAATTATTTTGGTGGTGGATTATGTTTCTGAGTGAGTGGAAGCTAAAGCCACTAGGATTGATGATTTTAAGTGTTACACCTTGAAAATACTCAACTACGCGTAATTGTAATTGAGCAAATTTAAGTGAAATCAAATTTTTTTGATGGATTTTGGACAGATTGGTGGATTAAGGATTCGTTGAGGCTTATTGTCAATTTTGGTGGAATTCTGATACCAAGGGCAATGTGACACCCCGAAAGTGCTAAAAGGAGGGCAAATTTAAACTTTTTCATATCCATTCACAATAAAGGGTGAATTCTTGTACAGTGTCATGCATCATCATACATAATTTATAATTTTCACCTCAAGATCTCATCATCTCATAATTATATATCATACCATATACATTACTTGTGACGCCCTGAAAACGCTGAAATTAGGGCAAATTTAAAACTTTTTACTCATTAAATCACAATTGAGGGTGCATTCCTGTGCAGTGTCAAACATCATCATACATATCTTGCCTCAGGATCTCATCATTAAATAGTATATATCATATCATATACATTATTCAATCCCAAGTTAATTAATCTTAATACATCCCATACAATGTTGTACATCAAGTGTATGTGATTATAATAATTGTCTGGATGCATGAAAAGATAAAAGATACCTCAAAATACAATAGATATGGCCTAGAGCTCAAGTCCTCCACTAGCCACTGCTCCGTACGTCGCAGGAAATTTGCCTCACTTGAAGAAATCTGGAGGGGAGGTAAAACATAGTGAGCTTCTAAAATTGCTCAATAAGGGGGTAAGTGACTCATTATTAAATTAATGATTTGAACACACAATCATTTATTTCACCATTTAAAACTCAATAGAAAAGTGTAGCATGAACTCATTAATACATCATGTAAAACATGGAAGTACATACTCAGTACAAATCACAGTTACAAGCATGTAGAAATCAAGATGTGATAATGGCTTCTCTCTTTAAAACGTGATGAAAATCACTGCAATAGTAATGCACATGGCACAACCACCAAATACACGTGGCACAGCCACCAAATACACGTGGCACAACCAAAGATTTAGATTCGCACGTGGCATAGCCACCAAACACACATGGCACAGCCACAGATTAAGATTCGCACGTGGCACAGCCACCAAATACACGTGGCACAACCACCAAATACACGTGGCACACCCACAAATTAAGATTCGCACATGGCATAGCCACCAAATACACGTGGCACAGCCACAGATTAAGATTCGCACGTGGCACAGCTACCAAATACATGTGGCACAGCCACAGATTAAGATTCGCACGTATAGTTTATAACTAGTAAAGGTTGGGCCCCAACCGACTATAAAATCGTGTGCATTTCTCATTCACAACACATAAAATATGCTTGTTTTCTCAGTTGAAAATCATGCCACAATGTTATCACAAAACACATACACAAACGAGTTTAGTTTTCCCTTGCCTCTTTGCACCTTGTATAGTGCAATCGTTCCCCCGTATCACGGACTAGCCTCGCATTCCACTCTGGAACTCCCGAGCTGACCAAACGATGTTAAAACATCAATGTCTCAACTCAATTTCATTATCGAGCATACATTTGCTCATATTTCTCACTAACACCTAAATATCTCAATTCTCATAACTCTATCACCACTCATAATCCCATTTACTACATTTCCAAATCCTACATCTCTCACACCTAATACCCATACCAAAATCACCTCATTGCCTAAATTTCCAATTTATAAACAAAAATCTCAATTTACTTAATATCATCATCATTCCAAAAAAATCACAATTTCATCAATCTTTAACCATCCCCTAGCTATTTCATCACAATGCCCATGTTCACCATCACCAAAAATCACTTCAAAATCAAAGATCAAGGTTTAGAAAATTACCCAAACTTGTGGAGTGCTCAACTCACACCTCGATTCGATTCTGTCAGACCCAGATCTTTGTAGCTTGTACCTTATGATTCCAATGTGTATAAATACTATGTAATTATAGTTGAATCATAAGAAGAGTATTTACTAGACTTAAAGTGTTATTGAAATGAATTAACACAAAAGCTACAAAAAATGCCTAATGTGAGCAATGGGTATCACAGGCTAAACCGAGTTATTCTAAATCATTCTGACTGAAAATAAGAATTTAAAATAAGAGAGCGTAGAGAGCTCATGAAGAGAAGTCAGCTTGATTTAGACCCGAAAACACAAAATGAGAGTAAAAGCTAAAAAAGGTAAAATGGACCTTTTTGGCGAGAAAAGGAGTTTCGGGTGAAATTATCCACCGGGAGCGATTGGAATATAGAGACGAGAGTGTAAGACATAAGATATGACACTCTCAAAATTTTAAGAAAAAGTCAACATGGTCAATGGTTAAGGAAAAAGTCAACTATAGTTAAGAAAGTGGACTTTTACCATAGTTGACTAATCATGGTTAAAAATTAGCCTAAGTGTGAAGGAAAATTTGGAGAAAAATATTCTTGGCCAGAATATAAGATAATCATCCCCGGAAGTGAGAAAAATTTATTCGGAAGGATTCTGAAATAAATTTAATGGTTAAAAACGTAATGGGCCTAAGGTGAAAATTTTAAAGCCCATTAAGGTATACTAAACGTATATCGAAATTTTTAGGTCCTTAAGACCGAATTGTTGGACCAATTGATCGGCCAAATTTTGAGACAATTAAAGGCTCAAGACATAGTAAAAATTTCAGCCCGAAAGCCCATTAAGAAAGCCCAAACCGAGAAGCCCAAATGGAGAAGCCCATGAGATAAATATCTAACCATAGTTAAAGTTAACTATGACTCATAAGGTGACTCATGGCTAAGGTTTGGAAAGTCAAGTTAAATGGCTGAAAAGTAAAGCTTAATGGCTAAGTATATGGCTTATAAATTCAGCCACACCATTGTCATCTTCATCACACCAAATCCGGCTAGAAGAAGAAACCATTGAAATATATTTTCCAAGCTTTCTCTCACTAGAAATCACTAGGAATTAGGCATATTTGGAACTTGCATTCTTCATGGAAGTTGTTCCAAATTGAAAGGAGATTGACATATGTTGGAATTGGCTATCAAGGAGCCATAGAGTGCAAACCGAGAGCCTCCAAAGTTTCGGCTAAAGGGTGAACACAACAATTGGTATATTTTCTATTTTCTAATTTCCAATTTCATATATGTTAATGTATGAATAATTTCAAGTATGTTGATATATGTTTTAAGCATTGAAACATATTAAATCACCATGAAGTGGGTTAGGCCGAGAGTGATTAATGGGATGTTAAATTATGTCAATATGATTTTAAGACATAAATGGATTCGTGTACATGTATTAATGTTAATGGAGTAATTAGAATTAATCAATTTGATTAATTAATACATGTAATTTGTTGGCAATCAAGGTGTTTGATAAAATGCCTAAATGAAATATGTGATGATTGGTAATGTTGCCTACCAAGTGTTTGTGAAAATGCCTAAGTGAAAATGGCTAAATAATAGGCATGGATGGCATGCCATGGTAAAACCAAGACATGGGTAGCTCTTGGCCATGGCATGTAGCCGAGAGGCCCAATGGGCCAAGCCCAAAATTTTTAGCCCAATAGGGTGTAATGGGCCTAGTACAAGCCCAATAAGAGTTGGTGGGCCTCACAAGCCCAAAAGGCCCAACAAAAGTGAATAGTAAAATGAAAATGGACTTAAGGCCTAGTTAAGCCCATTAAGGATTATTAAGGCCCATTAAGGGAAAATAGACTGTATTAATGTATAATACAGTAGGAAAAGTATAAATAACTTAAGGAATGGTTATTTACAGCTCCGAAGTTTACATTGAGAGCTGATCGGACTGCAGGATTTAACAGCACCGAGGAAGTGAGGTCACGTGATGTGATCCGAGGTAAGGGACTTTTGCGAGTAGTTAGAGATACCTGCACGTATTTTCGTCTGCTTTTACATTCACTTAAAAACTCTGAGGGTCAGAGAAAGTGAATAATAATTATTGCGACCCGATAGTGGCAAATTACGATTTTGCCCCTATTTAGTCAAAAAGTCAACTTTTGTGAAAAGTTGAAAAAAGCATGGAAGCTATTATTGTGATTGTTTAACTGCTGTTTAGCATGAAAATAAATAGGTGGGCTAATGATTTTAAGGTTGATGTGACTTAAGCACATTTTATAGTCCTGATTTTGATGTTTTATAAACAATCCCTTTTTAAAGAGCCATCTATCATATTATGTGAGAATGAATCCTGCTAGAGCACAGCTCACACTGGATTTCATATGTTTTCCACATACTTTAGTGCTGGATTTTTATACGCACTAGATTTCCATGACATGCATGATAGAGTACTGGAGTTTTACTCGTACTCAGCTTTTAATGATATATGCATGACACAGAGTGCTGGAGCGATTAGCTCGTACTCAAGTTTTACATGAGATACATGATAGAGTACTGGAGCGTTGCTCATACTCGATTCTTCATGGTTTACACATGACATAGTACTGGAGCTATGGCTCGTACTTGATTTGATGATATTGTGCATAGCATGGTACTGGAGCTATTGCTCGTACTTGATTTAATACATGAACTATGCATTGACCTAGTTGCTGGAGGTTGCTCGCACTAGAGTTGAGTTTGTGATGTGAAACAGTGTTCGAGCGTAGTGTCGACTGTGTGTCGCACTTAAGGACGCACATTGTATGTGATATTATTTACATGTTACCCATTCATGCCGCATTCTTGTGTGACTGAGTGTCACATTTTGAGAGGATGGCCAGCATGAGGGTATTAGAGATGTGGTATGATATTTCCACAGGCGCGAGGGCTAAGACCTATAGTAGGCACCCTGACTGTGTTGTTGATATTCTACGGGTGCGAGAGCTAAGACCTATGATAGGAACTCTGGCCCTGATGCAGGGTCCACGGGTGTACTTTGTACCGTGCCTGAGTGGCGCGAGGTGTACGCTACACCGTGTGTTGTTGTGGAGCTGAGGAGGATATAGCTGACGATTGTGATGGACTGACCCCCCTCCCGTTGCAGCAGTGATGCCCCGCACACTAGGATTCCGTGTAGCTTGGGATCACATTTTGGATATGATCATAGTCCAGGATACTATTTGCATTTAACCACAGAGTGTCACATGATATATCACATTGATTGACTGATTTAAATTACGGACAGACTTGAGGGATGGGTCGGACTCCGATTTTGTATTGTGAATCCTTTAATGCCATATTTATTATGATTTAAATATACATGGCATGATTTACATAAAGGCATGATGTATATACGATGCATTGTTTTGCACTACATGCCTACGTTTGAGAAAGAAAGCATGATTTTCTGTACATGGGATTTATTCGGTACAAGTATATATATTATATTTCAAGACATGCTTTTAAAGCGAGTAAAGGAAATAATGTTTTCAAGGCATAGCATTATTTTGAGTAGATAGTGTAGATATCTACTTGCTTGCCTGATTTCCTTACTGAGCGTGTTGTATGCTCACCCCTCTTTCTTTACATCTCTCTACAGAGCGTCAGCAGTAGAGCGAGAGCTATCGAGGGATAGTATCCCAGAGTCCACTGCTAGTTCCTATCGATCGCCAGGTATACATATTATGTACAGTTGTGTATCTAAACATAGAAACAACACAGTGATGTATACGTTATATATTATGGGGGATGTATTTGTATTAGATTTTATATAATCTTACATGTATAATAAAAGCAAGTACAGTCAGTAATAGTATGTTGACAAGTATGTATGATATTGGATGATGTGGTAAGTGAGGACTCTGACATCGAATCACAGCCCAACCATTGTAGAGTGGAAAGGTAAGTTAAGAATACGAAAAATTTGTAGTGTTTTTGGTTAAAGTCATGGATTGAGAACGGGTCCTGGCAGAATGGTATCAGAGCAGAGGTTGGTCTGATGTGAGTCAGTGTTAGAAAATAGGAAAGTGTACATCCCTATAGTACTGTGCTGTGTTTAGATATAACTGTGTATACCAGATAGGAAATGGACTAATTCATTATTATGAATGCAGGAACTTTGCCTAAATGGCAAATACGTGTAGTGGTAGAGTTACGAGAGGTAGGGCTCGAAGACGGGGAGATAGACCCGAGGGACGAGCCGCTGCCGGACCATTACCTACGCATGAGACTCCAAGTGCTACTGAGGCACCCGAGTGTGCAGAGACGCGTTTCACGAGATTATAGCGTGGTCTTGAGACTATTATCGAGATACTGGCACAGACGATGCCAGGTAGGCAGGGACAGGAGGTAGGAGCTGCGACAGGAGAGGCAGTTGCCCCTGATACACCTACGCAGACAGCTGATGCACAGAGGACTGTAGATACTCCTACACCCCCACCGGTTTCGGGTGGTAGTGGATTAGGATATGGATGTGATCTGCATCGGTTGCAAGAATTCCAGAAGTTTAGACCTCCATCCTTTAGTGGGGTCAAAGACCCAGTGGCTGCTGAGGAGTGGTTAGCAGAGCTGGAGAAGCTTTATGGATTCTTTGAGTGTACGACCTCGGATATGGTCGCGTTTGCTGCGTTCCTACTGAAGGGAGCTGCAGAGCATTGGTGGAAGTCCACCCGACCTATATTGAGATTCTGACACACAGATATCAGTTGGGATATATTTCGGGAGGCCTTCAGGAGGCAGTTTGTTCCCGACACCGCACAGCAGAAACTACAGGCAGAGTTTTTGGGACTACACTAGGGGAGTTTATTTGTGGACGAGTATCAGACTCGATTCCTATCCCTAGGAAGATATGACCCGGATACCATGTATAGTGAGACCAGAAAGGTCCACAGGTTTATCGACGGGTTGAGACCGATTTTGCGGTCCAAGTTGGTCCCATTAGACATAGTTACCTATGAGGAAGCAGTGCGCAGGGCGCAATTATGTGAGCAGGATTACGAGAGGAATGCTTCCGAGTTTGGGAAGTTTAGCCGTAGCCGAGATATACAGAAGAAGAGGCCGGCTAGAGATTTCAGTTATCGAGGAGGGAGGAGACTCTTCGGTAAGAAATCACGAGTAGAGGAGGCACGAGAGAGATATGCTAGACCTCCTGTTTATCCAACTGTAGCCCCAGCAAAGGGCATTGTCATGGGAGGACAGAGGCCTACTGCAGAAGATGCGGTAGATCACATGGAGATAGACCGTGTTCACAGGGTGCTATGGTATGTTTCCGATGTGGGAAACATGGGCATATGGCTAGAGAGTGCCAAGAGGCATTTGCACCACTGAGGGGCAGGGAGCCTGATAGAACCCCAGCTGGTACATCTGCTCAGAGAGGTAGAGCGACGACAGAGGAAAAGGGGAAACAAGTGATGGGTCAAGGGCGAGTACACGCTTTGGACCAGGGAACAGCTGATGCTTCATCAGATGTGATTTGAGGTAACATCCTGATTTATGATATTGAAGCATATGTGTTAATTGATCCTGGTGCCACGCATTCTTTTGTATCGCCTTCATTTGCATGTAAATTAGCAAGACATGTAGAGCGTACACATTTATGTATGATGATGTTGATTAGTACGCCTATAAATAGTAATCAAGTTGTAGAATATGTATTTAATGACTGCAAGTTGAGAGTAGGGGATAAGGAGATGACAGCCAATCTAATATTACTAAGTATGAGTGACTTTGATATAATATTAGGAATGGATTGGCTATCTGCAAACCATGCTGTTTTAGATTGTTATACTAAGACAGTTATGTTCCCTAACCCTACTAGATATGTTGTAAAGTTTAATAAGAATAAATGAAAGGAGTAGTTATGATTATTACATGATTACTGATTTAGAAAACCTTCAACATATCAAGGTTTCATTGCGTACGTGGTAGATATGGATAAGGCACATCCGGAGTTGTGAGATATTATTGTGGTCAGTGAGTACCCAGATGTTTTCCCGGATGAATTGCCAGGGTTACCACCAGACAAAGAGATGGAGTTCTGCATAGATCTAGTACCTGGTACGGAGCCTATTTCGAGACCACCATATCGCATGGCCTTAGTTGAGCTGGAAGAGCTCAAGAGACAGTTACAGGAGCTGTTGGATAGGGGTTTTGTTCGACCGAGTGTTTCAACTTGGGGAACACCAGTTCTGTTTGTGAGGAAGAAGGATGGGAGCCTCTGATTGTGTATAGACTACCGATTGTTGAATAAGGCCACCATCAAGAATAGATACCCCCTTCCACACATTGACGACTTGTTAGATCAGCTTCAGGGAGCACAGGTCTTTTCCAAGATTGACTTGAGGTCTGGGTATCATCAGCTGAAGGTTCGGAATGGAGATGTACCCAAGACAGCATTTTGTACCTGATATGGCCATTATGAGTTCTTGGTCATGCCATTCGGATTGACAAATGCTCCAGCTGCTTTCATGGCTTTGATGAACGATGTGTTCAAGCCTTATTTGGACCAGTTTGTTATCATCTTCATCGATGACATATTGGTGTATTCGAGATCCAAGGAAGAACATGAGGAGCACCTCAGGATCATGTTGCAGATGCTACGGGAGCATGAGTTATATGCTAAGCTCAGTAAGTGTGACTTTTGGTTGTCACAGATTTCATTTTTGGGACATGTTGTATCGAGAGATGGTGTATCAGTTGATCCATCAAGATAGAGGCTGTAGTTCAGTGGGAACAGCCAAGGACAGTCACCGAGATCAAGAGTTTTCTGGGTTTAGCTGGATACTATCGGAGATTAGTTGAGGGATTTTTTAAGTTGGCTGCTCCGTTGACACGTCTTACTCGAAAGAGTGCACCTTTCATATGGAACGAGGATTGTGAGAAGAGTTTTGAGGAGTTAAAGCGTCGATTGACCACCGCTTCAATTCTCACTATCCGTACCAGCTCAGGAGGATTTGCAGTGTATACCGATGCTTCGCATCAGGGACTGGGCTGCGTATTGATGCAGGATGGGAAGGTAGTTGCTTATGGATCCAGACAGCTGAAGGATCATGAGAAGAACTATCCAACCCATGATTTGGAGCTTACTGCAATAGTGTTTGCGTTGAAGGTATGGCGCCACTACTTATAAGGCGAGAAGTTCCAGATATTTACCGACCACAAGAGCCTCAAGTATCTGTTCTCACAGAAAGAGCTGAACGTGAGACAGAGAAGATGGCTAAGCTTCTGAAGGACTACGATTGCGAGATACTTTATCATTCGGGTAAGGCTAACGTTGTAGCCGATGCCTTGAGCAGGAAGAGCCTGGGGATGGTATCGTACATGATGGTTAGGGAACATGATTTGCTAGAGCAGTTTGCTAGCCTCAGTTTGGGAGTCGTGCCTTCTGACATGGATACAGGCTATGTGATAGCTAGTCTACGCTTGGAGCCAGATCTGTTGGACAGGATTAGGGTGGCTCAGCAGACTGATCCATTTTGTATGGATGTGGGTAGTCAGATGCAGAAGGGTACCTGACTGACTTTGAGTTGAGTTCTGATGGACTACTGAGGTTCAGAGGCAGATTGTGTGTTCCCGAGGATCCAGGGCTCAGGAGATTGATATTGGCGAAAGCTCATTCGTCGAAGTATACATTACATTCGGGGAGTAACAAGATGTATCAGAACCTTTGAAAGGTATACTGGTGGTCGGTTATGAAGAGAGATGTAGTAGACTTCGTGGCAAAGTGTCTCATATGTCAGCAGGTGAAGGTAGAGCATTAGAAACCTGCAGGGTTGTTGCAACCTCTACCTATACCGACATGGAAATGGGAGCATATCACCATGGATTTCGTGATGGGTTTACCAAGAACCCGCAGGAATCACGATGCTATATGGGTGATCGTTGAAAGACTAACGAAGTCAGCCTACTTCCTAGCTATGAGAGCTACCGATACTCTGAGTTCATTAGCAGAACTGTATGTACGCGAGGTAGTGAAGCTACACGGTGTACCAGTGAGCATAGTCTCTGATAGGGATTCCCGCTTCACATCCCACTTTTAGGGACATTTTCAGGAAGCCATGGGAACCCAGTTGAGTTTGAGCACCGCTTTCCATCCTCAGACAGATGGTCAGTCAGAGAGGACCATACAGACTCTAGAGGACATGTTGAGAGCATGTGTACTAGATTATCGAGGCTCCTGGGATGACCACCTGCCACTAGCCGAGTTCGCCTATAACAACAGTTATCATTCGAGTATCTGGATGGCACCGTATGAGGCTTTGTATGGCCGTAGATGTCGTTCCCCTATTGGATGGGAAGAAGTGGGTGACCGTAAGATTTTCACTCCTGACATGGTTACACAAGCATCTGAGGACGTTCGCTTGATTGTAGAGAGACTGAGGATAGCTCAGAGCAAACAGAAGAGTTACGCTGACAGGAGACGTAGGCCACTAGAGTTTGCAGTTGGTGAATCCGTGTTTTTGAGAGTTTCTCCTTCCAAGCACATAGCGAGATTTGGGAAGAGAGGGAACTAAAACCTCGCTACATTGGACCCTTTGAGATACTTGATCAAGTGGGAGATAAGGCGTATAGGTTTGCATTGCCACCGGACTTATCAGGTGTCCATAACGTCTTCCACATATCGATGCTTCGGAAGTATCACCTGGATCCGGCACATGTGATTAATTACGAGCCTTTGGAGCTCCGAGAGGACATGTCATATGTTGAGAGACCGATTCGGATATTGGATAGGAAGGAGAAGGTATTGAGATCGAAGACCATCGGGTTAGTGAAGATTCTCTGGCAGCATCATACTTCAGAGGAAGCTAATTGGGAGCTAGAGAGTCTGATGCGAGAGAAGTACCCTCACCTATTTGATGAGTGACTTAGTTCTAATTTGGAGGACCAAATTTTCTGAGTGGGGGAGGATTGTCAGACCCAGATCTTTGTAGCTTGTACCTTATGATTCCTATGTGTATGAACACTATGTAATTATAGTTGAATCATAAGAAGAGTATTTACTAGACTTAAAGTGTTATTGAAATGAATTAACACACAAAAGCTACATAAAATGCCTAATGTGAGCGATTGGTATCATAGGCTAAATCGAGTTATTCTAAATCATTCTGACTGAAAATAAAAACTTAAAATAAGAGAGCGTAGAGAGCTCATGAAGAGAAGCCAGCTTGATTTAGACCCGAAAACACAAAACGAGAGTAAAAGCTAAAAAGGGTAAAATGGACCTTTTTGGCGAGAAAAGGAGTTTCGGGTGAAATTATCCATTGGGAGCGATTGGAATATAAATACGAGAGTGTAAGACATAAGATATGACACTCTCAAAATTTTAAGAAAAAGTTAACATGGTCAATGGTTAAGGAAAAAGTTAACTATAGTTAAGAAAGTGGACTTTTACCATAGTTGACTAATCATGGTTAAAAATTAACCTAAGTGTGAAGGAAAATTTGGGAAAAAATATTTTTGACCAGAATATAAGATAATCATCCCCGGAAGTAAGGAAAATTTATTCGGAAGGATTCCGAAATAAATTTAATGGTTAAAAACGTAATGGGCCTAAGGTGAAAATTTTAAAGCCCATTAAGGTATACTAAACGTATATCGAAATTTTTAGGTCCTTAAGACCGAATTGTTGGACCAATTGATCGGCCAAATTTTGAGACAATTAAAGGCCCAAGACATAGTAAAAATTTCAGCCCAAAAGCCCTTTAAGAAAGCCCAAACCGAGAAGCCCAAATGGAAAAGCCAATGAGATAAATATCTAACCATAGTTAAAGTTAACTATGACTCATAAGGTAACTCATAAGGTGACTCATGGCTAAGGTTTGGAAAGTCAAGTTAAATGGCTGAAAAGTAAAGCTTAATGGCTAAGTATATGGCTTATAAATTCAGCCACACCATTGTCATCTTCATCACACCAAATCCGGGTAGAAGAAGAAACCATTGAAATATATTTTCCAAGCTTTCTCTCACTAGAAATCACTAGGAATTAGGCATATTTGGAACTTGCATTCTCATGGAAGTTGTTCCAAATTGAAATGAGATTGACATATGTTGGAATTGGCTATCGAGGAGCCATAGAGTGCAAACCGAGAGCCTCCAAAGTTTCGGCCAAAGGGTGAACACAACAATTGGTATATTTTCTAATTTCCAATTTCATATATGTTAATGTATGAATAATTTCAAGTATGTTGATATATGTTTTAAGCATTGAAACATATTAAATCACCATGAAGTGGGTTAGGCCGAGAGTGATTAATGGGATGTTAAATTATGTCAATATGATTTTAAGACATAAATGGATTAGTGTGCATGTATTAATGTTAATGGTGTAATTAGAATTAATCAATTTGATTAATTAATACATGTAATTTGTTGGCAATCAAGGTGTTTGATAAAATGCCTAAATGAAGTATGTGATGATTGGTAGTGTTGCCTACCAAGTGTTTGTGAAAATGCCTAAGTGAAAATGGCTAAATAATAGGCATGGATGGCATGCCATGGTAAAACCAAGACATGGGTAGCTCTCGGCCATGGCATGTGGCCGAGAGGCCCAATGGGCCAAGCCCAAAATTTTTAGGCCTAATAGGGTGTAATGGGCCTAGTACAAGCCCAATAAGAGTTGGTGGGCCCCACAAGCCCAAAAGGCCCAACAAAAGTGAATAGTAAAATCAAAATGGACTTAAGGCCTAGTTAAGCCCATTAAGGATTATTAAGGCCCATTAAGCGAAAATAGACTGTATTAATGTATAATACAGTAGGAAAAGTATAATTAACCTGAGGAATGGTTATTTACAGCTCCGAAGTTTACATTGAGAGCTGATCGGACTGCAGGATTTAACAGCACCAAGGAAGTGAGGTCACGTGACGTGATCCGAGGTAAGGGACTTTTGCGAGTAGTTAGAGATACCTGCACGTATTTTCGTATGCTTTTACATTCACTTAAAAACTCTGAGGGTCAGAGAAAGTGAATAATAATTATTGTGACCCGATAGTGGAAAATTATGATTTTACCCCTAGTTAGTCAAAAAGTCAACTTTTGTGAAAAGTTGCAAAAAGCATGGAAACTATTATTGTGATTGTTTAACTACTGTTTAGCATGAAAATAAATAGATGGACTAATGATTTTAAAGTTGATGTGACTTAAGCACACTTTATAGTGCTGATTTTGATGTTTTATAAACAATCCCTTTTTAAAGAGCCATCTATCATATTATGTGAGAATGAATCGTGCTAGAGCACAGCTTGCACTGGATTTCATATGTTTTCCACATACTTTAGTGCTGGATTTTTATACGCACTAGATTTCCATGACATGCATGATAGAATACTGGAGTTTTACTCGTACTCAGCTTTTAATGATATATGCATGACACAGAGTGCTGGAGCGATTAGCTCGTACTCGAGTTTTACATGAGATACATGACAGAGTACTGGAGCGTTGCTCGTACTCGATTCTTCATGGTTTATACATGACATAGTACTGGAGCTATGGCTCGTACTTGATTTGATGATATTGTGCATAGCATGGTACTGGAGCTATTGCTCGTACTTGATTTAATACATGAACTATGCATTGACCTAGTTGCTGGAGGTTGCTCGCACTAGAATTGAGTTTGTGATGTGAAACAGTGTTCGAGCGTAGTGTCGACTGTGTGTCGCACTTAAGGACGCGCACTGTATGTGATATTATTTACATGTTACCTATTCATGCCGAATTCTTGTGTGACTGAGTGTCACATTTTGAGAGGATGGCTAGCATGAGGGTATTAGAGATGTGGTATGATATTTCCACAGGCGCGAGGGCTAAGACCTATAGTAGGCACCCTGACTGTGATGTTGATATTCCACGGGTACGAGAGCTAAGACCTATGATAGGCAGTCTGGCCGTGATGCAGGGTCCACAGTTGTACTTTGTACCGTGCCTGAGTGGCGCGAGGTGTACGCTGTACCGTGTGTTGTTGTAGAGTTGAGGAGGATATAGCTGACGGTTGTGATGAACTGACCCCCCTCCCGTTGCAGCAGTGATGCCCCGTACACTAGGATTCCGTGTAGCTTGGGATCACATTTCGGATATGATCATAGTTCAGGATATTATTTGCATTTAACCACAGAGTCTCACATGATATATCACATTGATTAACTGATTTAAATTGCGGACAGACCTGAGGGATGGGTCGAACTCCGATTTTGTATTGTGAATCCTTTAATGCCATATTTATTGTGATTTAAATATACATGGCATGATTTACATAAAGGCATGATTTATATACGATGCATTGTTTTGCACTACATGCCTACATTTGAGAAAGAAAGCATGATTTTCTGTACATGGGATTTATTCTGTACAAGTATATATATTATATTTCAAGACATGCTTTTAAAGCGAGTAAAGGAAATAATGTTTTCAAGGCATATCATTATTTTGAGTAGATAGTGTAGATATCTACTTGCTTGCCTGATTTCCTTACTGAGCGCGTTGTATGCTCACCCCTCTTTCTTTACATCTCTCTACAGAGAGTCAGCAATAGAGCGAGAGCTATCGAGGGATAGTATCCCAGAGTCCACTGCTAGTTCCTATCGATCGCCAGGTATACATATTATGTACAGTTGTGTATCTAAACATAGAAACAGCACAGTGATGTATACGTTATATATTATGGGGAATGTATTTGTTTTAGATTTTATATAATCTTACATATATAATAAAAGCAAGTACAGTCAGTAATAGTATGTTGACATGTATGTATGATATTGGATGATGTGGTAAGTGAGGACTCTGACATCGAATCACAGCCCAACCATTGAAGAGCGGAAAGGTAAGTTAAGAATGCAAAAAATTTGTAGTGTTTTTGGCTAAAGTCATGGATTGAGAACGGGTCCTGACAGATTCGTCTTTCGATTTCCAAGTATGTTGTTCTCTTTTGGGTGGGGAACAATTTTCCTTCTTACCACAACTCTTGATTTGGATGGAAATAGGCGATTTGGAAGAGAGAGAGCTAGGGTTCAGCTAAAATGGAGGTTTGAAAGAGAGAGAAAAGATGAAATGTAGGAAAACCCATGAGTCCTTTTATAGACAGAGGGTAGGAGATCGATCTACATTTGAATTTGCAGACGATTTGGGGTAATTTTAAGCCTAGGAGATTGATCTGTCATGGGGTAAGATCAATCTCTTAGTGGCTTTATTAGATCGATCTTCTCCAATTATGAGATCGATCTCTAGTTTATAGAATGCTTCATGAGATCGATCTTCTCCTTAACAGAAACATTTTGAAATCGATCCCTTCCTCATGAGATCGATCTGCTCACTTAATTTCCTCCTTCCTTGTCATTTTTAACTTACTAGACCGATCCTCTCTTCTCCGAGATCGATCTGGCCTCATGTTTCACACTTTAACATAAAATCTCACTTATAACTTAGTAATTCATTCCATACCACCTCAATGTAAGAGTACATTTCATTTAGTTCAATCAATTACACTTCATGTTCTCATTACATAAGTTGATATGCGTAAAATTCTCAGATCTCACATCCTCCCCACCTTAAAAAGAATTTGGTCCTCCAAATTCAACTCAACTTATCAAAACAGATGGGGGTACTTCTCCTTCATGAGACTCTCCAATTCCCACGTTGCTTCTTCTACTGAGTGATGTTTCCATAAAACTTTCACTAATGGGATACTCTTGGTTCTAAGTACCTACTCCTTCCCATCGAGAATTCGGACGGGTTCTTTAGTGTAGCTCATGTCCTCTTGTATGTCCATCTCTTCATACTCTATGACATGAGAAAGGTCCGGGTGGTACTTCCTCAACATAGACACATGAAAGACATTGTGTATTCCAAATATCTATGGGGGTAATGCCAATCTGTAGGCTACCTCTCCCACTCTCTCGAGAATCTCGAATGGTCCTATGTATCGAGGACTCAATTTCCCTTTCTTCCCAAAACGAATGATACCCTTACTCGACGATATCTTTAGAAAACTGCATCACCAATATCGAACTCAAGTGGCCGTCTACGCACATCCACGTAGCTTTTCTGTCTACTCTGTGCAGCCTGTAACCTCTCACATATGAGTTTCACACTTTGTACAACTTGCTCAACAAGCTCGGGAGCATTTATCTTTCTGTCACCGACTTCTTCCCACGCTACTAAGGATCTACATCTCCTACCATATAGAGCCTCAAAATGTACCATTTCAATACTCGCATGATAGCTGTTATTGTATGCAAACTCTGCTAGGGGTAGGTGATCATGCCATGATCCCTTAAAATCCATCGTACACGCCCTCAACATATCCTCTAGGGTCTGAATAGTCCTCTCTGACTGATCATCTGTCTGAGGATGATAGGTGGTACTAAAGCTCAATCGAGATTCGATGGACTCCTGAAACTAGGTCTAAAATTTGGAAGTAAATCGGGAATCTCTGTCAGAAGTAATACTCACTGGAGCCCCATGTAATCTAGCTATCTCACTGACATATAACTCAGCTAAGACATCTACCGTATCTGTGCTCTTGATGGCAAGGAAGTGAGCACTCTTGGTCAGTCTATCCACTATGACCCATATCACATCATGACCTCTCCGGGTCCTCGGTAAGCCCATAATAAAGTCCATGGTGACGTGCTCCCATTTCTATGTAGGTATAGGTAAAGGCTATAGTAGTCCTCCGGGCTTTCGATGCTCAGCTTTCACTTACTGGCATACTAAACATCTGGCCACATACTCTGCCACGTCTCACTTCATACCACTCCACCAGTACACCTTTCTCAAATCTTGGTACATCTTAGTACTCCTTGGGTGCATGATGTATCGCGAGCAGTGAGATTCTCTCAGTATCTGTCTTTTTAGAGTATCATCATCCGGTACACAAATCCGTCCTCTGAATCTCAACAATCCATCCTCACTGATTGGGAGATCCGACTGTGAAGTCTGTCCAGCTTGTTGAAGCATATCTATCAACCTCTGGTCACTGCGCTGCCCAGTTCTAATTTGATCCATGATCTTGGGCTCTATCCGCAAGCTAGCCAAAAATCCCATCTCTACCTCTTTAACTTTGATCCGGAGCTCGGTGAACTGCTCTAGTAAATCCCATTCCCTGATCATCATAGCAGCATCATACTCTTCTTGCTTAGGGCATCAGCAATTACGTTGGCCTCACCCGTATGGTATAGAATCTCGCAGTCATAATCCTTAAGGAGTTCCATCTATCTCCTTTGTCTCATGTTTAATTCCTTCTGATCAAACAAATACATCAAACTCTTGTGGTCAGTGAAGATGTGGAATCTTTCCCCATATAAGTAGTGTCGCCATATCTTCAAGAAAAATACCACAGCGGCTAACTCCAAATCATGCGTAGGGTAATTCCACTCATGGTTTTTCAACTGTCGCGATCCATATGCGACCACTCTTCCATGCTGCATGAGTACACACCCCAATCCTTGATGGGATGCATCACCATAAACTAAAAATCCTCCTGATCCCTCAGGTATAGTCAGTACAGGTGCCACTGTTAATCTCCTTTTCAACTCCTGAAAACTGAGCTCACACTGATCAGTCCATATGAATGGAGTTGATGGACCCTAAGGGTATTACCGCAAGTGCACGGGTCATACAAGTAAAAATGGGATTTGAGTCCCGAGTTATCATCCCACAGAGAAGTTGACTAGCCTAATTAACTACCGGTTAATCTTACCCTAAGTATATTCTATCAAATTATGAGATTAAGGTGGGTGATCTACATAGCTAGAATTAAAAATACTGAAAGCAATAAAATAATAAAAGCTATCAAAAAAAGAAATTACAACCGAGCAAAATTACTTACAGTACTCACCGTAATTAAAATAAAAAACCTACAAGAGAAATTAAAACAGTTAAAACTAATTAACACAATTAAAATAAAATGTAATTATGAAAATAACAAAGCAAGATAAATTAAACTAAATTAAACAAACCTAAAATGCAATTCAACTACTTAATCAAAATGCAATTTAAACTAACCTAAGATTTAATGAAATAAATTTACCCCTAATCTAATTCTAAATGAACACTTAATTAACTATCATCCTAATTAAAACTAAGTTTTATGCTACTATGCAAGAATACTAACATGCAATTTAATTAAAGACTCTAACCTAAGCTTAACAAATTAAATTGAAATTAAACTAAACTAACAATGCATGAAAATGAGTTAATTAACTAAAATGAACTAGCCAAACACAGCCTTAGCAACTTTTAAATCATATAATTATCCCTCCAAACACTATTCATCCTTCATTTCTTCAGTTTCTGGTTTCCAGGTGCTCTCGGGTTAGCTGTCTCCAGGTTTGCTGCGGTCTCGGGTTGCTGCTCTCGGTTCTGCCAGGGCATGTCCAGCTTCATGTTCTCGGTTCTGCCTTCTCACCAACCCTACCTCGGTTTCATGCATTTCTTCATTTCCTGCACTCAACACAGCACGTTCCATTCATCAGCAAACCAGACTCCACAGGCCAACCCCGTTTGTCTTCCTCCATGCTCTGCCAGCTACTAACTGCTCCTGCTTCTACTAACTTCAGCAATAACAACCCCTGGCATACTGCATCTTCTCTGTTTCCAGGAAGTCTCGGAGCTGTTCGTGAGCTTCTGTGCCAGCTGCTATTCAGCTCTACTCCAGCTAGATCCTGCTGTTCTCGGTTTCGTGCTTCTACCCCAGACCTTGTACTGGTTCTATAACCTCAAGCTAGATGACACCTTACTGCTGCTCATGATTCATCGTCATCCTTGCCCATTCCTAGTACCGAGAGCCTCCTTAACATATTTACATACAACGAATAAGTTGTAATAACAGTGCCAGCTCTTAAAACAGAGAAGAACAGAGGTAAAAATGGCTCCCTGATCACTGCTACATCATGTCCGATCAGCCCTTGCCCAGTCCAGCCCCTCTCTGCAGTCAGTATATACCTCGCTGCTCCACTCCCATCATCCGAGATCAGTGCCGAACAGCAGCAATACTACCAGCACGGCCCGTCGTCCATGCTTCAATCCTCATTCCGTGTAGTGTCAGAACAAATGCAGCCACGTTTCCAGTACAACAAAACCAGCAAACAGTCGGTGATGAAACCTCCCTACAGCATTATTATTACCAGCAACTAGCACCGATATTTTGTCTCTCAGCACTACCCAAAATAAACAAACCCGATAGCTATAACACAAAGGAAAAAGGTTCTTCAAATAAAAACACAAGCTTATGGAAACCGAGAGCTCACAAGGAGAAATGGCTATGTAAAATAAAACTTGAAAAAGAAAAACAAAGAGCTGATTTACAGAACCGAGAAGCTTGGAATGATATAGTGTTTGACATGAAAATTAATTATCCAAGATTGGAAAAATCAAAAACATAAAAGTGAAATGAACATTAAGAGTAAATTGTAGCTAATGGAAAACTAGATTAAAAGAAACAAGGATAAATAAATCTTAAGATTAATTCTAACACTATACTACTCCTAACTTACATTACATTACACTACTCCTACTCCTAAAATTACCTTTACTTATACTCCTAAAAATTACACAACATTTTCAATTATCATCCTTTCCTATTTATAAACACACCAGGGGTAAAATGGTAATTTCCACATCCTTGATGAGTTGGCATTTTTTTTGAGCACTTGTCTTCACACCATTGGCTCCTTGAAAAGATATTTCCATGTCATCGGTCTTCTTGTCCAATTGGATGTGCTAGGGGTATGACTTGTGTTGTCCACGTGGCTCAATCTCGATTTTAGCCCAATTCCGATCCATTTTCTATCGAAATATTCAAAATTTATCTGGATTTAATTTATTTGCAAACATGAGAATTGTAATTAAATAAAGGGGATAATTAACAAAATAAATTGGAGATTTAAATAATTAATTAGGAAATTAAGCACAAATAATTCTAAAAATATAGAATTATCAGGAGTCTCCTTGAGCGTGAGCTTAGTCAAAGGAGTGGCAATCCTAGAAAATCCTTCCACAAATCTTAAGATTAATTCTAACACTATACTACTCCTAACTTACATTACATTACACTACTCCTACTCCTAAAATTACCTTTACTTCTACTCCTAAAAATTACACAACATTTTCAATTGTCATCCTTTCCTATTTTTAAACACACTAGGGGTAAAATGGTAATTTTCACATCCTTGATGAGTTGGCATTTTTTTTGCCACTTGTCTTCACACCATTGGCTCCTTGAAAAGATAGTTCCATATCATCGGTCTTCTTGTCCAATTCGATGTGCTAGGGGCATGACTTGTGTTGTCCGTGTGGCTCAATCTCGATTTTAGCCCAATTTCATTCCATTTTCTACCGAAATATTCAAAATTCATCCGGATTTAATTTATCTGCAAACATGAGAATTTTAATTAAATAAAGGGGATAATTAACAAAATAAATTGGGGATTTAAATAATTAATTAGGAAATTAAGCACAAATAATTCTAAGAATATAGAATTATCACACCCCCAAACTTGAGCTTTTGCTTGTCCTCAAGCAAAACAAAATGATTGTAGGAATGACAAGTACAATACAATAATTTCCCCAATATCATTCTCAAAGAAAAAGTATAGACTATGAAATCAAAGACTCACACTTACAAGTCTAGCACTTAGAATTATTCAATCATAAGTCCTAACCCAAATTGGACTCCTCGTGAGTGTGTGAAAAATGTCTAAGTCACTTCACAATACATTATCCAGATCAGATTATGCAACACAGTGAATGCAAAGTCAATGACATGTGATCATTCCCATAAGTTTGTTTTTCACTTCTCTCTCCACTAATGTAGTCACACTTAACCAAAGATTAATAGGACTTCATTAAGCTTGTAATGTAAGGCTGGGGTTAAGGTATGATAAAGTCAATTTAGGTTTAATTACCCCTTAACATGCACTACTTCTAGGATCTATAATGTAAGAGCTCTAATTATTTCCCCCAAAATTATTTCTTTTGCTTAACATTTTTTTTTGAAATTTTCTTCTTTCTTCTTTTCTTTTTCTTTTTCTTTCTTTTTCATCATTTTTTTAACATACTCTTTCACTATCACTTAATACCCATAATATATCCCAATGACTTTTCATGCTTTTGGGGTAAGGGATAGGACAAAGTATTTAAGCTAAGGAAAATAATGCAGGTATATTTACAAAGAAAAGCTTATTTGGCCCAGATGGGTGACTAGGGGTAGAATATGTACAAGGAAGGCTAGAAAGGCTCAAACGATCCAAAGATGGCCTAAATCATCTCCCTAATCAAGTGTGATCTAATATTTCACATCGAGATCAGATCAAACAAATTCTAGAATATGATGCACAAAATTAACTGAACAAATGCAGTCCTATGTACACATAAGCTTTCTCTAAATAAATATACCAATTCATGACATGACATGTGCATAAGATGAGGTAATCGCAATCAGAATCAAGACAAATTCAAGAATTCAACTTCATGTTTTTCCTATAATCATGTTTCTCATTCAATCAAAGTCAAACTAAATCATGGGGCCATATCGTTGGAATATGGGAAAACTACATGCTAAGCACTAAATCATCCCAAAATCAAGCAATTTAAGCTCATATTATCGAAAAAATTTTAAAAATTCTTTCTCAGATTTTCAAAAAAAATTTGAAATTTTTTCCAATTTTTTCAAAATAGCTCAAGTGATATCCCCTCCCCCAAACTTAAAGTGCACAGTGTCCTCAGTGTGCAGATAATATAAGAATTTAAGCTCAAGACAGAGTACTCCCCTTTCTGATGATGATGAATAACTAAAGCTTGATTGAAAGCATAAAACTAGAAAATAAACCTGTAAAATAAACAAACAAAGAAACAACAGAAAAGAAAAAGAAAAATGAACTATATACAAAGTGAAAAGAAAAACACAGCCACTTCAAATGCAGCTGAAGAAAACAACACTCAGCAGTAGGGCGAAGAGTAGGAGGGTCATCCAAAGTGGTGACAGGGTGCTGACAGTTAACTCCTCCTGAGCCCTATCTACTTCTCTCCTTCTTTCAAATTTCATGTGCTTAAGCCTTATGTCCTCATTAATCTCCATCTTAAAACACTCTTGAGAGTCATCAGGGAGCTTCAAAGGTTTGAAAACATTAAACTTCACTTCTTGATCTTGCACTCTTATAGTTAACTCCCCCTTTTTCATATCAATTATCGTCCTACCAGTAGCTAGGAAAGGTCTGCCTAAAATAATGGGGACTTCCCTGTCTTCCTCCATATCTAGCACAATAAAATCTGCAGGGAAAATAAACTTGTCCACCTTTACTAAGACATCCTCAATGACCCCCTTCGGATATTGAATTGATCGATCAGCCAACTGGAGGGTCACTGTAGTGGGCTTGGCATCCCCTATTCCTAACTTATGATAGATAGACAATGGCATCAAATTTATACTAGCTCCTAAATCGCATAGGGCTCTACTAAAGAATAAATTTCCAATAGTGCATGGTATGGTAAAACTCCCGGGATTCTTGAGCTTGGGGGTAATTTCCTCTGGATAATGGCACTACATTCCTCAGTTAAGGCCACCGTCTCATAATCTTCCAGTCTTCTCTTCCTCGAAAGGATATCCTTTAGAAACTTCACATAACTTGGCATTTGCTCTAAGGCATCTACGAAAGGAATGTCGATGTGAAGCTTCTTAAAAACCTCAAGGAATATAGCAAATTGTCGTTCCAGCTTTTGATCTTGGAACCTTTGAGGAAAAGGTACTGGTGGTCAAACTAGAGGCAATGTAGTGGATACATGTATAACATCAGAGGGCGAGGAAGGCTGTAAAATAGAAGAAGGTATAGATGAAGAAGTGCCTAGCTTAGATTCTTTTGCAGCCTGATCATGATGTTCCTGCTCTTTCTGAGCTGCTTCGTTAGAACTTATGGGATTTTCAACAATGGGCTCAACAAGATTGGACTTACTTTGTGGCTTATCTAGCTCTTTGCCGCTCCTAAGGGCGATGGATTTGACATATTCCTTACCCTCCCTTTGCTTAACAGGATTAGCTTCAGTATTACTAGGAAGGGTCCCTTAAGGACGTTGGCTAAGAGCATTTTCTATTTGTCCTACCTGAACCTCTAAGTTCTTAATTGAAGCAGCTTGATTTTATAGGATAGTCATGAACATTTCCTCAAGTGAGGGCTTCTTCTTAGCTGCTGGTGCATGGTAAAGTTGTGGCTACGTAGGTTGTGTTGGTGGTGGTGGTGGTGATGGATGATATTGAAATTAAGGTGGGGATGGATGATGTGGTGGATGGTATGGAAATTGTGGTAGTGGTGGTACCTGAACCGGTGGAGCTTGAAAACCAGGGAGTCCTACAGGTCTAGAGCTAGAAGTTTGCCCTTGGTTTTGGCTCCAAGAGAAGTTAGGATGGTTCCTCCACCCTGGATTATAGGTGTTTGAAAAAGGGTTGTTGTGTTGCGTTTGAGAAGGGGCAACATACTGAACCGATTCTAAGTTGAACGGACACCTATCTACAGAGTGGATACCACTACACAGCTCGTAGGAAAGAAAAGGACTTTGGACAGAATAAATCCAATTAGGACTGGTGGGAGGATTATGTTGGGTACTGAGCGACTCTACCTTCTTCGTAAGATTAGCAATTTGAGAGGTCAAGGTAGACAGTGTGTCGAGCTCATAAATCCCCGCCGACTTCTTTGGTAATTGCCTCTCCGAGGACCATAAATAGTTATTAGCCGCCATCTTGTCTAAAAGATCGTAAGCTTCCTCCTCTGTTTTGTACATCAGGGCTCCACCCGCAGCAGCGTCAACAATGGTCCTATTTTGGCTTGTAAGTCCATTGTAGAAGGTCTAGACTTGTAGCCACAAAGGTAGACCATGATAAGGGCACTTCCTAAGAAGCTCCTTATATAGTTCCCATGCTTCATAAAGAGATTCAGAGTCGTACTGGGTAAAGAAAGATATATTACTACGGAGTTGGGCCATTTTAGAGGGAGGGAAAAACTTAGATAGAAATTGATGGGCTAACTCGTCCCATGTAGAAATGGATCCTGGGGGCAAGGAGGTTAACCAGTGTCGTGCCCTATCCCTAAGCGAGAAGGGGAATAATCTAAGCCTAAGCGCATCATCAGATAATCCATTATGTTTGAAGGTGTTCCACAAGTCCAAGAATTGCCCAAGGTGAGCATGTGGGTCATCGTGAGGGAGCCACTAAACTGCAATGAAGTCTGGATCATCTGGAGGATTGTGGGCTTAATTTTGAAGTTGTTAGCAGGGACAACTGGTGGCCTAATGCTGGTATAATAACCTCCAATCGTCAATATTGCATAATCTCCAACCGTCTTAATTTCCCTATTTTCTATCACGATGCTTTGCAGCGGAGCTATAAATTTCCTAGAATCCTTTCAAAATTTTCTAAGAGTGCGTTCGATTTTAGGATCTAGAGGAAAGCAATCAAAACTTCTGGCTTTACGCTTGTAATCATCGAAAAGTCTTTAGAAATTTTTTTTTAAGTTTTTCAATTCTTCAATTTTTTTTATTTTAATTAAGAGAAAATTTAACTAACCAAAGCTAAGGCTCTAAATATTTACACCCTAAATATTCACAAGCTAGAATTACACCTAAGCATAATTTCACCGATATTAATAAACGACTAATTAAAATCTCATCGGCAATGGCGCCAAAAACTTGATGGACCCTAAGGGTATTACCGCAAGTACATGGGTCGTACAAGTAATAATGCAATTTGAGTCCCGAGTTATCGTCCCACAGAGAAGTTGACTAGCCTAATTAACTACCGGTTAATCTTACACTAAGTATATTCTAGCAAATTATGAGATTAAGGTAGGTGATCTACACAGCTAGAATTAAAAATACTGAAATCAATAAAATAATAAAAGCTATAAAATAAAGAAATTAAAACCAAGCAAAATTACTTACAGTGCTCAACGCAATTAAAATAAAAAACCTAAAAAAGAAATTAAAACAGTTAAAACTAATTAACCCAATTAAAATAAAATGCAATTATGAAAATAACAAAGTAAGATAAATTTAACTAAATTTAACAAACCTAAAATGCAATTAAACTACTTAATCAAAATGCAATTTAAACTAACCTAAGATTTAATGAAATAAATTTAACCCTAATCTAATTCTAAATGAACACTTAATTAACTATCATCCTAATTAAAACTAAGTTTTATGCTACTATGCAAGAATACTAACATGTAATTTAATTAAAGACTCTAAACTAAGCTTAACAAATTAAATTGAAATTAAACTAAACTAACAATGCATGAAAATGAGTTAATTAACTAAAATGAACTAGCCAAACACAGCCTTAGCAACTTTTAAATCATATAATTATCCCTCCAAACACTATTCATCCTTCATTTCTTCATTTTCTGGTTTCCAGGTGCCCTCAGGTTAGCTGTCTCCAGGTTTGTTGCGGTCTCGGGTCACTGCTCTCGGTTCTGCCAGGCATGTCCAGCTTCATGTTCTCGGGTCTGCCTTCTCACCAACCCTGCCTCGGTTTCATGCATTTCTTCATTTCCTGCACTCAACACAGCACGTTCCATTCATCAGCAAACCAAGCTCCACACACCAGCCCCGTTTGTCTTCCTCCATGCTCTACCAGCTACTAACTGCTCCTGCTCCTACCAACTTCAGCAATAGCAGCCCCTGGCATACTACATCTTCTATATTTCCAGCAAGTCTCGGTGTTATCCGTGAGCTTCTGTGCCAGCTGCTGTTCAGCTCTACTCCAGCTAGATCCTGCTGTTCTCGGTTTCGTGCTTCTGCCCCAGACCTTGTACTGGTTCTGTAACCTCAAGCTAGATGACACCTTACTGCTGCTCATGATTCATCGTCATCCTTACCCATTCCTAGTACCGAGAGCCTCCTTAACATATTTGCATACAACGAATAAGCTGTAATAACAGTGGCAGCTCTTAAAACAGAGCAGAACAGAGGCAAAAATGGCTCCCTGATCACTGCTGAATCATGTCCGATCAGCCCTTGCCCACCAGCCCCTCTCTGCAGTCAGTATATACCTCGCTGCTCCACTCCCATCATCCGAGATCAGTGCCGAACAGCAGCAATACTACTAGCACAGCCCGCCGTCCATGCTTCAATCCTTATTCCGTGTAGTGTCAGAACAAATGTAGCCACGTTTCCAGTACAACAAAACCAGCAAACAGTCGGTGATGAAACCTCCCTACAGCATTATTATTAGCAGCAACTAGCACCGAGATTTTATCTCTCAGCACTACCCAAAATAAAGAAACTCGACAGCTATAACACAAAGGATAAAGGTTCTTCAAATAAAAACACAAGCTTATGGAAACCGAGAGCTCACACGGAGAAATGACTATGTAAAATAAAACTTGAAAAAAAAAAAACAAAGAGCTGATTTACAGAGCCGAGAAGCTTGTAATGATGAAGTGTTTGACATGAAAATTAATTATCCAAGACTAGAAAAATCAAAAACATAAAAGTGAAATGAACATTAAGAGTAAATTGTAGCTAATGGAAAACTAGATTAAAAGAAACAAGGATAAATAAGTCTTAAGATTAATTCTAACACTATACTACTCCTAACTTACATTACATTACACTACTCCTACTCCTAAAATTACCTTTACTTATACTCCTAAAAATTACACAACATTTTCAATTGTTATCTTTTCTTATTTATAAACACTACTCCTACTCCTAAAATTACCTTTACTTCTACTCCTAAAAATTACACAACATTTTCAATTGTCATCCTTTCCTATTTATAAACACACCAGGGGTAAAATGGTAATTTCCACATCCTTGATGAGTTGGCATTTTTTTGAGCACTTGTCTTCACACCATTGGCTCCTTGAAAAGATATTTCCATGTCATCGGTCTTCTTGTCCAATTGGATGTGCTAGGGGTATGACTTGTGTTGTCCGCGTGGCTCAATCTCGATTTTAGCCCAATTCCGATCCATTTTCTATCGAAATATTCAAAATTTATCTGGATTTAATTTATTTGTAAACATGAGAATTTTAATTAAATAAATGGGATAATTAACAAAATAAATTGGGGATTTAAATAATTAATTAGGAAATTAAGCACAAGTAATTCTAAAAATATAGAATTATCAGGACTCTCCTTGCGCGTGAGCTTAGTCAAAGGAGTGGCAATCCTAGAAAATCCTTCCACAAATCTTCTGTAATACCCTACCAAACCAAGGAAGCTTCGTACTTCTGTAACTGTCCTCAGTCTTTCTCAATTAAGCACAACCTCTACCTTACTTGAATCCACTGATACTCCTTCCTTTGAGACTATATGACCAAGGAAAGCTATCCGATCCAGCCAAAACTCACACTTACTAAGCTTCCCATATAACTATTTATTGCGGAGTATTTGAAGTACTAACCACAAATGCTGTAAATGTTCCTCATATGACCGAGAGTATACCAGGATATCATCAATAAAGACAATCACAAATTTATCTAGATAGTCTCTGAACACCTCGTTTATTAATCTCATAAAGGTTGCAGGGGCGTTCGTCAATCCAAAGGACATCACTAGAAATTCATAATGGCCATACCTTGTCCTGAAGGCCGTCTTCGGAACATCTTCTTCCTTAATCCTCATTTGGTGATAGCCCGACCTCAAATCAATCTTAGAAAAGACTGAGGCCCCTCTCAGCTGATCAAGTAGATCATCAATCTTGGGCAATGAGTATTTATTCTTCACCGTGGCTTTATTCAACAGTCGATAGTCTACGCATAATCTGAGACTACCATCCTTCTTTCTCATGAACAACACTGGTGCTCCCCACGGTGAGACACTAGGTCTAATAAACCCTTGATCCAATAACTCCTGTAGTTGTTTCTTCAATTCCTCAAGTTCCACTAATGCCATCCTATATGGAGGTTTAGAGATAGGCTGAGTATCTGGTACCAAATCAATGGTAAACTCTAGTTCTCTCTCTGGTGGTAAACCTGGTAACTCATCTGGGAAAACATCCGAAAATTCACACATCACAAGTATATCCTCAATCCTCGAATGTTCTCGATCATCATCTCAGATGAGTGTTTCACAACCTTCACATAAACAATCATATTTAGTACTCTCAATAGCAACATCAACATTTCAATTTGTTTACAAAATTCCATACATCTATTTACTCAATATTTCAAACATACACTGTAAGGTTCAGGTAGGGAGAAAGTTACAATCTTAGTGTAGCAGTCTAAACTCACTCGATTGGTTGCCAGCCAATCCATTCCCAAAATTACATCAAACCTATGTATATTTAACATTATTAGATCTGCTAACATTACTCTATCTCCCACCTTTATTTCACATCCTCTACAAATTAAATCAGTTCTCTGGGATTCATGCATATGGGTATTTAGCAGTATATATTCTAGAGGTTCAAACTTCAAATTTAATCTACATGCAAAATACTCAGAAATAAATGAATGTGTGGACCCTGAATCAATCAACACATGAGCCTTATTATTACAGATAGAGAGTGTACCTCTTATAGCTTCTGCAGAAGTGTCTGCGGTTTCCTTATCCAGGGTAAACACTCGTCTTTGTGTAACAGGCTTCTTCCCTTTCTCTGCAGCAGTGGCCCATCTCTGGGGATTCACTCTCTGAGGCTGAGGTCTAGTGGGTTCCTGAACATGTGGTCTCTGGGGTTGAGGGCAGCCTTTCACCACGTGACCCATGTCTCCACATCTAGAATATCCATGGATCAACCCAGTACAACTTCCCTCATGCATTCGACCACAATTTTTGCAAACCCTTATCTCAGGCCTGACATCTCGAGGGGTCTCCCTAATGATGGGATAAGCTCTGGGTCTCTCTAATCTGCCTTTATGCACCTCAATCCTTCCTCTTCTAAAGGAACCTCTCCGAACATCTGTTTGGGAAATCGCTGGTCTCTTGCGCTTATCCCTATTCATTGCTCTGAGCTCATTTTGGGATTGTACCATCTCGATTCCCCTCTCAATCTCTTGCGCTCGTCTCAAAGCATCTCCAAACTCAGTAATACATAGCCCTATCAATCTATCTCTGATGATGGGCTTCAACCCATATACAAATCTCTCAGTATGAAGCTCTTCATTCTTGAAGCTCTCTGGGTCATATCTCAATAGCGTGGTGAATTGGCTCTCACAGTCATCCACAGACATATCACCCTATACTAAACTCAAAAACTCTGCCTGTTTCTTTCTCTGGGTAGCTCGTGGTACATATTGGGTTCTAAAGGCTGTCTGAAACTCTTCCCAACCAATCACATCTTGACGAGACATTAGAATACCCTGGGTAGTACCCCACCGATCTCGAGCTCTCCTTTTTAACATATAGGCACTCATATTGACCCTCTCAGCATCTGTGCACCCCTGATAGTCAAATATAGCTCTCAACTCCGTCTCTGAAGGATCCTTCTTTCCCCTAAATGCAGGTGGATTCATTTTTAAAAAGTCCTTCAATTGGATGATACTTCTGTCATCAGGCTGAGTGACTGGAGGCACTGGGTCCATCTGTGCTAGGGGCACTTGAGGTCCCTGTAGTGGTGTAGGAGTAGTACCCGAGGCATTAACTCTAAAATGTTACGCGAATAGCGTTGCCATTAGCTCAAAACCTTACCTCACATTGGTCTCAATTCGTTTAAATCGAGAGTTAAGACTCTCTGGTTGTGGGGCAGGTGGTGGAGGAGACTCTGCCTGCCTCTATGAACGACCTTGTCATTTACTCATTCTCTATCACAACTCATTTCCTACGCGTACACATTAAACTTGATTGAAATCTCAATCCTCAAATTCAGTTCATGACCAGACTATCACAGACACTTGGGATTTATTCTATTTCACTTAACTGATACTAACAATACTAGACACCCTAATCTCTGATACCAAGAAAACTCTATGACTCCACGAAAATGCAGAAATTATGGCAAATTTAAAACTTTTTACTCATTAAATCACAATTGAGGGTGCATTCCTGTGCAGTGTCTAACATCATCATACATATCTTGCCTCAGGATCTCATCATTAAATAGTATATATCATATCATATACATTATTCAATCCCAAGTTAATTAATCCTAATACATCCCATACAATATTGTACATCAAGTGTCTGTGATTACAATAATTGTCTGGATACATGAAAAGATAATGATACCTCAAAATACAATATATATGGCCTGGAGCTCAAGTCCTCTACTTGCCACTGCTCCGTACGTCGCAGGAAATTTGCCTCACTTGAAGAAATCTGGAGGGGAGGTAAAACAAGGTGAGCTTCTAAAATCGCTCAGTAAGTGGGTAAGTGACTCATTATGAAATTAATGATTTGAACACACAATCATTTATTTCACCATTGAAAACTCAATAGAAAAATGTAGCATGAACTCATTAATACATCATGTAAAACATGGAAGTACATACTCAGTACAAATCACAGTTACAAGCATGTAGAAATCAAGATGTGATAATGGCTTCTCTCTTTAAAACGTGATGAAAATCATTGCAATTGTAATGCACGTGGCACAGCCACCAAATACACGTGGCACAGCCACAGATTAAGATTCGCACGTGGCACAGCCACCAAATACACGTGGCACAGCCACTAAATACACGTGGCACAGCCACATATTAAGATTCGCACGTTGCACAACCACCAAATACATGTGGCACAGCCACAGATTAAGATTCGTACGCAGCACAACCACCAAATACATGTGGCACAGCCACAGATTAAGATTCGCACGTATAGTTTACAACTATTAAAGGTTGAGCCCCAACCGGCTATAAAATCATGTGCATTTCTCATTCACAACACATAAAACATGCTTATTTTCTCAGTTGAAAATCATGCCACAATGTTATCACAAAACACATACGAAAATGAGTTTTGTTTTCCCTTACCTCTTTGTACCTTGTATAGTGCAATCGTTCCCCTGTATCACGGACTAGCCTCGCATTCCACTTTGGAACTCCCGAGCTGACCAAACGATGTTAAAACATCAATGTCTCGACTTAATTTCATTATCGAGCATACATTTGCTCATATTTCTCACTAACACCTAAATCTCTCAATTCTCATAACTCTATCACCACTCATAATCCCATTTACTACATTTCCAAATCCTACATTTCTCACACCTAATACCCATACCAAAATCACCTCATTGCCTAAATTTCCAATTTATAAAAAAAAAAAATCTCAATTTACTTAATATCATCATCACTCCAATAAATCACAATTTCATCAATCTTTAACCATCTCCTAGCTATTTCATCACAATGGCCATGTTCACCATCACCAATAATCACTTCAAAATCAAAGATCGAGGTTTAGAAAATTACCCAAACTTGTGGAGTGCTCAACTCACACCTCGATTCAATTCGTCTTTCAATTTTAAAGTATGTTGTTCTCCTTTGGGTGAGGAACAACTTTTCTTCTTACCACAACTCTTGATTTGGATGGAAATGGGTGATTTGAAAGAGAGAGAAAGCTAAGGTTCATCTGAAATGGAGGTTTGAAAGAGAGAGAAAAGATGAAATGCAACAAAACACAGGGGTCCTTTTATAGACGGAGGGTAGGAGATCGATCTGGCTCTTAATGAGATCGATTTACATTTGAATTTGGGGACGATTTGGGGTAATTTTATGCCTAGGAGATCGATCTGTCGTGGGGTAAGATCGATCTCTTAGTGGATTTATGAGATCGATCTGCTCCAATTATGAGATCGATCTCTAGTTTACAAAATGCTTCATGAGATCGATCTGCTCCTCAAGGAGATCGATCTTCTCCTTAACAGAAATATTTTGAGATCGATCCCTTCCTCATGAGATCGATCTACTCACTTAATTTCCTCCTTCCTTGTCATTTTTAACTTACCATATCGATCCTCTCTTCTCCGAGATCAATCTGGCCTCATAGTTTCACACTTTAACATAAAATCTCAATTATAACTTAGTAATTCATTCCATACCACCTCAATGTAAGAGTACATTTCATTTAGTTCAATCAATTACACTTCATGTTCTTATTACATAAGTTGATATGCGTAAAATTCTTAGATCTCACATTACTCAATTTAAGATTAATTAATCCTAATACATACCATGCATCACTGTTCATCAAGTGTTTGTAAATACAACTTAAGTCTGGATACGTGAAATATTAAAATATACCTCGAAGTACAATATATAGCCTGGAGCTAAAGTGCTCCACTAGCCACTACTCCGTACGTCGCAGGGAAACTCTCTTCACTTGAAGAAATCTGGGGGGGAGATAAAGCAGGGTGAGTTCTAAATCGCTCAGTAAAGGGGTAAGGGATTCATTAATAAGAAAATGATTTGCATAGCACAATCATTTTGTTTTACATGTTAAACTCAATAAACTCAGTGGAAAAATGTAGCATCAACAATTAAAATATCATCTCAACTCATTTTCTCAAGGTTCATGTAGAAACATGACAATAAATGGCTTAACACAAAACCATGGTCACAATTAATTACAAGCATGTGGAACCAGCATGTATAAAATAGGATGAGATAATGACATTTTCTCATAAAATGTGATAAAAATCATCGCATTAGTAATGCTCGTGGCGTAGCCACCAAACACAAACTCATGTGTAAAACGAGATTAGGTAAATAAAACTCAAATAAAAACTCGTCATGGCACATAAAAATAATCTGCTTTGGGAGTGCATCCTAGGCATCCTCAAAAGAGGGAACGTCGACTATATGATTGTGTACATGGTATATTGGACTTACGCGTTACCAAAACAAGGCTCAGCCTTACATGCTACCAAAGAAATGCCTCTTCTCATGTACATTATTGGTCTTACATGCTACCAAAGCAAGGCCTAGACTTACATGCTACCAAAGCAAGGCCTCCAAGCACTACCAAAGCGGGGAAAAATATCGGTCTTACATGCTACTAAAGTAATGCCTCCCAACGCTACCAAAGCAGGGAAAAATATCGACTTTACATGCTACCAAAGCAATGCCTGATGCGTATTCAACATGGCACGCCTAATTCTTAGTAATAGCTATTATCATATAAAACTGTTTTACCTTCACGTAGGGCTCATATGGTTTTCTCATAAAACTCATCTCAAAAATCATTTTGTACTTAACACAAAACATGTCAAAACTGAGCTCAAACCTGAAAAATAACGCACACATTTCTTAAATCTCAATACGCCTTAACGTAGAGCCCAATCACTTTTTCACTTTTAAACTTATTACGGTTGTAAAACGATTTCAAATTTAGTTTACAACTCAAAACAATTAGACCCCAACCGGCTATAAAATCGTGTGCAAATAACTCATTCTCAACTCATAAAAACATGCTTGTTTTCTCAAATCACTTTTCATGCTACAACATCATCACAAAACACGTACACAAACGGATTTGAGTTTCCCCTTACCTTGTTGCACTTCGTATAGTGCAATCGTTCCCCCGTATCACGGACTAGCCTCGCATTCCTCTCTGGAACTCCCAGGCTGTCCAAATGATGTAACAACATCAAAATTCACCTCAATCACATCATCGAGCATATATTTTCTCACATTCTCGTTAAATATTCAAATAACCCAATTCATTTCATTGCCTCAATTCCAAACTTATAGTCATAAATCCTCAAAATTTCCATAATTGCACCATATCACCTTTACTCCAAAAAAATTAAAATTTCATCATCTCTAATCCTTTCATAGCTATTTCATATGCCTATAGCCATAATCACCAAAATCACTTAAACATCCAAGATCGAAGTTTAGAAATTTACTAAAAACATATGGAGTGCTCTTTTCACACCTTAGCTCGATTCGTTCTTTAATTTCCAAGTATGTTGTTCTCCTTTAGATGAGGAATAACTTTCCCTCTTGCCATAACCTTTGATTCGCATGAAAATGGGGGCTTTGGAAGAGAGAGAGAGCTAGGGCTCGACTAAAATGGAGGTTTGGGAGTGAGAGAAAAGATGAAATGTAGGAGAACACAAAGGTCTTTATATAGACGAAGGGTAGGAGATCGATCTGGTCCTTGATGAGATCAATCTCTTTTTGAATTTGGGAATGTTTTGGGGTAATTTTATGCCGAGGAGATCGATCTGTCGTGGGGTGACATCGATCTCTTAATTGCTTCATGAGATCGATCTGCTCCAATTATGAGATCGATCTTCAGTTTACAAAATGCTTCATGAGATCGATTTGCTCCTTGAGGAGATCTATCTTCTCTTTAGAGAAACATTTTGAGATCTATCTTCTTGCCTATGAGATCGATCTGCCTATCAGTTCTTACACATTTCCTGTATTCCGAAGCCATGAGATCGATCTCTCATCCTTAGAGATCGATCTGGCTTCAAAGATTGTACTGCTGTTGCATCAATTTGTAGAAAACTTATAGTAAAACTTTCCAAAATCTATCCCATAGTCCATATTTCATTCTATACACATTCAAGACTTAAAAACCTCATCTTCTTATACTTCATCATATTTAAAACTTATGTGTACATTAACATATCATAATCACGTACACCAAATTACAATTCTCATAAATGGGGTATACAAAATTCTCAGTTCTCACAGGCAATAAGGTAATTTTTATAGCTCGACATTAATTTTTATTGGGAGCCACAGTTGGAGTATTTATTTTGTTGAATAATAAGTAAATTTGTGACTTATAAGAATAAGTGAATTTAATTAGAATTATTTAAGCAAATGGCATGGTTTAAGTTAAAATCCCCCTAAACCTTTATGCCTTAGTGTTATATGGTAAATAATTAAGATTAATGGTTAAAATAAAGAAACAATTGCCTATTATGATGACAAAGCATGGGAGCCATGTGATAAAACAAATTGGCCATTTATATACTAATTAGAAGCTTAAAACATGGGGTCCCTTTTCTTTAAGAATTAATATTTGAAGTTTCCCATTTAACAAATAATCTAAAGCTAATCTATCTTCTTCCAAAAGCCACACAAATACACTCACTCTCTCGTCACTCTCACAACTCTGACAACTATTGAAGAACCTTAAATAGCACTTACAAAACAAGCCACAATTAAGGGAGATTCATGAGGGAAATTTAAGGAAATTTGTAGAAAATTCATGATAATCATGTAAGGAAGCCAAGCTAAGTATTTCATAAGAGATTCTTGGTTACTTTGGCATAACCGAAAGAAATGAGGCTTTAAAGAGTTTAGGTAATAGTTGATTAAGGTAAGGTTAACGAACATTGGTATATTTAGTCTTAAGGAAACAAGAATTGAACTAGGTTGATGGTTGCTCGCAGCCAAGTTGAAATTGAGAAAGGAAAAGAGAAGTAAGCTTTCAATCAAAAAATTTTTAAGCTAAGGTAGCTTTGTTTTCTGTATTATTAAGGTTGACCATTAGGGAATAAAGTTTGTTAATCAAATGTGATTATATTGTTCTTGTTGGACTGAAGAATGTGACAAGAATATTACTTAGTGAAAATGTTGCATAAATGTTCTGCTAATGACCAAAATTTAAAATTTAAAACAGTTAATTTTAAAGAGATAGACTCTATAATTTTTATGGTAATAGTGCTATAAGTTAGCTTTAATTTAGTTTTATAATCACTAGATTTAAAGTTGTGTAGCTGGACAAATAGGCAAAACAGTACAGGGCACTCTGCCCTAAGAAAGTGGATTCCAGCTTTGACTTTGAAAATTGTAGAAAATAGCACAAAATGAGTTATATTTTAATCCTTACATTTCTAAATAGCGAAATGAGTTAGCTTTCACCCAGTTTTGGAATTGAATCAATTGGATGTTTCTACAATTAGATAAGTACATGTTAGTGAACAAAGGTTAGGAAGCCTTTTTGCATAGAAATGCTGAAACATAGTGTAAGTTTGAGAATTTACTGGTAATGATCCGAGAAGAGATAAATTATGAACCTTATAGTTCTGAATAGGTAATTAAGTTAGGTTTCATATAAAATTTATGGTTTGGCAATCAGATTTTGAAATCTTTATTTGAAGCCAATGCGATTCCATAAAGTCAGAATTTTGTTAATACTAGAAATTAATGCTATGTGAATTCATCTTGTGACAATAATTTAAATAGCATAGCATGATTATTATCATGATTTTGAGGAAGTGAAATTGTTGATTGTGTCTAGGTTCGAGTTGATATCTCAGGTTATTGCTTTTGTTATTGTGTAGTGTTGTGTGGCCAAGGTAAAATAAGCCAAGCTTTTTGGAGTGCATAGTTATACACTAGCTAGCCTAGTATACATTGTTTTCGAAAAATCATGATTTGGGTAATTTAGACTTTTAGTTTCATCACTTTCTTGATTGGTGTGGTCTCATTGTTTGTTCGATTTATGCAAATTGCATGCTTGTTTTATAAATCTGATTTGGTATTATTAAATGGTTTATAATGATTTTGAAACATCAACCTGTCTTATATTTTACAACTCATACACTTTTACATATATGCATAGATTGTACAGTGATTTTGTGTTTACTAAACTATCGAAAAGCTATGATTTGATATGTATTATAATGGCATAGATGGCTATACCATCTAGGGTGATGGCATGGAGGATTTGTAAAGAAAAGATTGAGACCATGATTGCTTTACATGTATACGTGCTTGACTTGATTTCTATTTTACACTTATGTTTTGCAAAGTATTTGCAAATGAGTTTTATTGAGATTTTAGAATATAGGGTTTACAACGGTATCATGAAATCTGATTTGGTTTTATTAGTGGTAGTTTCATTTACTTGGCCTTCTAAGCTCACCCCCTTTCGTCCCTCACAGATTAGCTTGTGGTTAGTCCCTGTTGGACTTCGGGCGGGTCGTTTCTTCTCGGCACTTGTTAGTCAACATGAGGTATCGATAGTGGCATTGTAGTTTGTTTATACCAGCAAGGTAAGAGGTTCATAGTCTTGTCATGACCCTCAATCCAATGAAAATCCACTACAAATTTATCATTTTTCATTTATCATCCAATTCTTATTGTTTGTTCTTTCATTTACCTTGCCTGATCGTGAACAGCTACACCACCAACAGTTGAGTTGTGTATCGGTGTCAATATCATCCAATTATACCATTTCGAATTACAATTCATTTTAATGTAAACACTGATATTTCTAAATCAGAGTTGCTGTATTACATGTGTTTACAATTCTCTACATCCCCAAAATTACATTTAAAGTGTGAGACCCCGTATATGTAAAGTTGTAATGTGTAATGAATGTGAATGGACTTGTAATGTAAAGTATGATCGATGTAAGTCCATGGATTCAATGTACGTATGTGTAATATGATTTGTAACGTACATACAAGTTTCATTAAGTATGAATATGAAGAAATGAGTTCTTGTAAGTGATGAATGTGATTGGAACTCAAAATGAGTAATGTGGTAAAATGGAATGAAGTTGAGCTCTCATTTAGTTTGGAATGTGATACTTTTGGGTATACAATGAATGCACACAAGTTTCAATGTGCATAAGGTATGAATGGATGCCATTTTCAAGTTATAAAGGTGGATGGATGAAAAAATGGCCATGGCAGCAGATTAAGGATGTGTTGGTGTGAGTTGCAGCAAGGAAACTGCAGGAAATCTGGAAAACATGAAGGCCAGATCGATCTCATAGGATGAGAGATCGATCTGGAAGAGCCAGAATGCTCTTATTTGGGCAATGGAATAGAGCAGATCGATCTCCTAAGCATTCTGTAATGAAAAGATCGATCCTCAAGCACCCAGATCGATCTCCTTAGCTCTCTGTTTGGGACCAGATCGATCTCATGCTTCGACAGATCGATCTCATGCTTAAAATTTCATGAAAATGAGATATTTAAGGGGACCTGATCGATCTCCTCAAGCTATTTCTATATAAGGAGGGCTGAAAATCTAAAAATTTTGGGAAAAACATCAATCTTCCATTTTTAACCCAAAAACCTAACTTTCTCTCTCTAAAATCAGCCATTTCCAGCAAGAATTGAGGGGAGACCATTAGACATTAAGTTGTTCATCTTGAGGAAGAGAACAACATAGTTGGAAACCCAAAATTTCATTGTGGGTATTGAAGGCGATAAAGGTATTGACACTTGGAGCAAGAAGAAAAATCATATTTGGTAAGATTCTAACACTCCAATCCAAGTACATTGTCTATTTAATTGATTTTGGAGTTGTTCGGCATGAGTATGTATGGATGGAAACACCTAGGTTGTGTTAGAAACTAATGTAACCTAGAAAAGGAAATGCCTCTAGTGTGAAAAAGTATGATTTGGGGAATTGGTGGTTTATGGGTTATGATAAGTTGTTAAATGAGTAATGTGTGTGATTTGGAATGGTTATGTGGAGTTATAATCTGGGTTTAAGTGAAATTATGAAAATGAGCATGTAAATGCTTGACAAATGCCATAGTGAGGAAATCAATGAAATATGAACACTATGAGCTTGATATCGATTTAATATCGATTTGGAACGAGTTAATAAGCCTAAAAGAATCCATAGACTCGAGTTTTGGGTAAAGTAATGAAACGAGGCCTCATAAGCATTAATAGAAAACTATAGGTCGAATTGACTATAGTGAACGCACGATGTCATATTATATGGATCGAATATAATGCAGGATACGATTTTGTGCAGTCCCGAAGAGTTCGTTGAAGACGAATCGAACCGTACAAGTAAACAGCTTAAGGAAATGGAATCACGCATCGCGATTCCAGGTAAGGGAATTCTGTAAGTATATAGAGGTAGCTGCTCGTATTTTGTGGGTGTATAGGGCTTTGGAAATGTGCATGGATTTATAGAAATGTGTTTTGAAGATGTATGGATGTGACTATGAATAATTGTATGAGATTTGGTGGTTGAAATGGTATTGTAAAGAAATGGGATAGTAAGGCTAATAATTGCATAAATCTAATGTTTTGATGTTTTTTAAAACGGAATTGCTTGGTTTTAAGCAAGCTTGTAGATGGGTCGGCTAGTGTTTTATTGATGTTGTGGAAAAGCATTTGTGAAGTGCTAAACCCGATTACCAGGATTGTTTGATTGTGTATGAGCCGCCTATCGTATTTGCATGACATAAATCGCGCTAGAGCCTCGCTCGCGCTGGATTTCTATGTTTTCACTTGTGTGATACGTGCTTGAGCTTAGCTCGCACTTTGATTTGAATTGTGATGATGTTTTATAAACCGTACTGGAGCTTACGCTCGTACTTGGATTTGAGTGGTTTTTCTTATGCATATAATCATACTGGAGCTATGCTCGTATGTGGTTTCTTCCTATTTTATGCATAAATGCCGTACTAGAGCGTTGCTCGTACGAAGTGATTGGTTTTGATGCATGAATTCGCGCTAGAGCATAGCTCGCACCGGTTTTCACACTGTGGCATGTATGAGGCCGTGGTGAGAGATATGGATTAACTCCGGGAACCCAACAGGCCTAACAGACCTCTTGAGTGGGGTGAGGGTGAGGGGCTAGGACCTGAATCAGGGAACCCAATAGGGGCGAGCAAGGCCATGAGGGGCTAGGACCTGGTATTGAGGTTACTCCCACGTGCTCTTGAGACTATAAAGGTTACACTTGGCATGGGGTAGATAAGACCTATGGCAGGCACCCCCAACCATGTTATGGGTCCGCGGAGTACGATGTACCATGTATATCACATGGAGTAAGATGTACCACGTGGTGATTACTTGATTTGAGAAAGTCTGGCGGAGAACTAACCCACCTTCGTGCCAGCATGATACCCTGCACACCGAGATCCGTGTGGTCTGGGATGATATGTGACGATTGGCCAATGTAGTCACTTGAGATATAGTAACCTGTCTCCTTGCTTGATTTACTTACTACAACATGATTTTAAATCTCTAAGTGTGATTTATGATTGTTTAAGGTAGACCCGAAGGAGGGGTCGAGCCTCGTGGATTTGATTTGTGAAATGAAAATGAGGTTGTGATTGTGAATTGATGTGATGAGATTGTATGTGTTGAGAAAGAGTTTTATGACGTGGGTTTAAAAAGGAGGTTTCTTAATGAATCGCCTTTTTCATGAATTTAAATGAGATCGAGCATGAGATGATTTATACATGATGTTTTTACCATGTTTTATATGCCAATGTACATGATTTTGATACATGATATATATGTATACTCATATGGCATAGTTTTACTTCCTCATGCTCCTACTACAAACGATTTATGCATAACACTATCAGCATGTAGATAGAGTAGTTATCTACCATGCTTACATTATTGTCTTACTGAGCGTGTGGTTGCTCATCCCTCTCTATTTCCCCCCTACAGAGCGTGCATAGTAGCCCAGTGAGGACTGAGGTGTGGTATTTTGGACTCCGCTGCATCTCCATCGCTTAGAGGTATATACACAGTGATTCTTTTTGCATCTAAACAATGTAAAAGCACAGTATTCTTTTGATTTGTAATTATGAGGGATGTAGATGTCAGTAAAACATGCTTTTGTATAAGTACAAGATTAAATGCAAATGTATGACATTGTTTTATTTAACTGAGAATGAATGAGATGTGGAGTTTATTATTGACTCATAGCCCAACAGTGTGTGGTGAGTTAGTTCACGACCGGGTAAGGTAACAGTAAAACGCGAAAATTTTTTAGTGATTTTCGGTTAAAGAGAATGGAATTGGGTCGTGACATAAAGGCATTACTGTGCTTTGACATGTCTAGATACAAAAACTATACAAATGTGTATACCTCGTGTGATGGGATGCAGCAGACACAAAAAATCCAATCCTTAGTCACCCACTATCTACTGTAAGTGCTCTGTAGTAGGGGAAAATAAGGGAGGGTGAGTAAACCACCCTCTTAGTAAGGCAATCATGCGAGCAGACAGATAACTGTACTTTCTACGTGGTAGTGATGTCATGCTTAAATCATATATTTATTTGTCATACTTCAAAACGCATGCTCATGCTTGTGTTAATGACATGTAAAGCAATTCATGCTACTTAAATCAGAGTATAATTCTCAAAGCATAGCATAAAAAATCATCATGCGTAAATCAAATTCAAGGCATGGTAAAATCATCATGCGAAGTGCACTTATCAAGCATTTCAAATCTCAACACAAACTGATACAAAATCATCACTTGTCTGGACTCAGCCCCTCTCATGGACTATCATGACCTATAAACACATTTCAAAACATGGATTTCTCATTCAACAATAGACATGTGAGATAGGCATATAATATCAATAAGGGTAATAACTAGGACTATGGCCATATCCTCTGTGATCCCAAGCAACATGGATTCTGGTGTGCAGGGTATCACCTATATCTGCTTCTGCACAGGAGGTGGGTCACATCTTCCCGCCGATCCATAGCAGATTCCATCATCCGAAGACAACATATATATAATATCACACACAGTACAACGTACTCCATGCTACTTACACAGTATAATGTACTCCATAGACCCATATCATCATAATATATCCTGCCACATCTCAATACGCACGTGCGAGCCTATTTAATCGGCATGGCACAAAGCCTACCCAAAGCTCCCAGCACGGCTCCCAACATGTTATAAAACCACGTGTGAGTAATCTCTAGCACGACAACAAGTATAGTGGACATCTAGTGTGAGCTATGCTTTAACACAATGTCAAAACTCGCATGAAAACTATTGCAAGCTAGGCTCTAGCACAATGTCATAAAATCCATGTAAAACTCTAGTGTGAGCATCGCTCCAGCACAATGCATGTTTAAAAACATCAAATCTCATGGGAGCAATGCTCTAACACGTTTCATTTTCCACTAGACTCATGTAGGTGGCTTATTCTTTGCAAAGCATGGTTATGAAACCAAATCAAGCTACTTTTGTGCAAATCATTTCAAATGCCACCTGCCAATCACATGCTAAAAAGTACTAAAAAGATTTCAAAGCATCATGCTCTTGCTTTCAATGCATATTTCTCAAAAACCCAATTCTTTACCCTTGAAACAAACATTTCATCCTAAGACCCTTAGCTACGTTACAGATCGCCCATGCGTTCGAAAGGCGTACAGATATCCCTAGGGCTAACACAATTTCCTTACCTCGATTCTCTTGGAAGCAACTCTTCCTTCCTTTCCTACTTTTCACGATTTGGCTCAACTTGCTCTAGTTTTATCCTCGACAGCTGCAAATATACGCAATCATATGAGTCAATACCAATAACTCATATTCTAACTTCAACTAATCAATATATCTCATCCAGCCTATTTCATTAAGCTTGACCCATTATCTCATTTGACAATTATCATGCGAGTTCTAGTCAATTTAACTAGCAACATACTTGGTTACTTCTCAAACCTTGGCATAAATGTTTATCCATAATCTTCCATCATTTATGCATTCTCTACAATACCATTTATGTACATTTTTATCACTTGACTAATCTCACAATGTGGCTGTATCCAATCATCTCAAAATCATGCATATCACCACACTCACAACTTGATATAATCCCTTTTATCATCTAATCAACCACATTCTATTTTCTCTCACTAAACTCATTTCTAGGTTATGGTTGTTCCATTACATTCTAGGTAGTTTCATTCATCTGTAAATACACCAATCTACTCAAAACAACAACTAGATAAATATACTTAGAGTTGGTGTATTGGAAACTCACCTAGCTTAACTTTCTTCTTTTCCAAGTTTTGAACACTCCTTTGCTTATTCAATCCAATAAACGGAATTTTGACTACAAGCTATGTTGTTCTTCTCCTCAAAATGAACAACTTTGCTCTAATAGCTTTTCCTCCATTCTTTTTGGAAGAGGGTGTATTCTAGAGAGAGAAAGCTTGGTATTTTGGGTGACAATGGAAGAAGTGTGTTGGTTTGCTGAAGAAAAAGGTTTTACCGAGGGGTTTTTATAGATTGAGAGTGATGAGATCGATCTAATAGGGTGAAGAGATCGATCTTCCTTTGGTTTTAGCCATCAAATTCTTAGGTTTGAAATGGGAAGGATCGATCTGCTCATTGGGGAGAGATCGATCTTGGCTTGGTAGAAGCTTGAGGAGATCGATCTACTCATGGGAAGAGATCGATCTGCTCTTGACAGAATCAAATTGTCACGCCTCGAAAACGTGAAAAATAGGGCAAATTTATAAACTTTTTACTCATCAAATCACAATTAAGGGTGCATTCATGTGCAGTGTCATACATCATCATATCTCAGGATCTCATCATTAGATAACATATATCGTATCATATACATTACTCAATATTAAGTTAATTAATCCTAATACATCTCATACAATGTTATACATCAAGTGTTTATAATTACAATAATTGTCTGGGTACATGAAAAGATAAATGATACCTCAAAATACAATATATGGCTTGGAGCTCATGTCCTCCACTATCCACTACTCCGTACGTCGTAGGGAAACATTTTTTACTCGAAGAAATCTGGGGGGAAAGAAAATAGGGTGAGCTTCTAAATCGCTCAATAAGGGGGCAGGGGACTCGTTGTATAAACCATAATGCACATCATAAAAAATTTATTTACACGTGAAACTCAGTATACTCATTTGAAAACAATCGCATGAAAGTTTTCAAAACAACATTCTCATATCTCAAAATCATGCGGAAACATGAAGTAAAAGACTCAGTATAGAGGAGTGACAAGCATGTGAAAATAATGCGATAATGGTTTTTTTCAATAAACGTGATAAAATCACTGTGATAATAATGCACGTGGCGCAGCCACCAAACACACGCGGCATAGCCACTGATTTAGATTTACACATGGCACAGCCATAAAATAGGGTTTCACATGGCAACGACCACCAAATATACGTGGCATAGCCACAGAATGGGGGATCTCACGTGACGACAGCCACCAAATATACGTGGCACAGTCACAGAATAGGGGATCTCACGTGGCAAAAGCCACCAAATAGGGTATCTCACGTTACCAGAACGGAGAAGAATCGGGCTTACATGCTACCAGAGCAATGCCAGGTGTGTATTCAAAATTACACACCTAAATCTTTATCAATAGCCATTATCATATAAAATTGGTTTGCCTTCACGTAGAACTCATAGTGATTTTTCTCTCATAAAACTCATTTAAAACCGTTTTGTACTCAACACAAAACATATTTAAAACCAAGTTCTAACCGGTAAAACACGCACACATTTCTCAAATCTCAATATTGCCTTAACGTAGAGCCCAATTATAAACTCATAAAAACATTGGGCTCCAACCGGCTATAAAAATTGTGTGCATTCTTATCAAAACATAACACCTCAAACATGCTTGTTTTATAAATCACAAATCATGCTATAATAGTTCACAAATCACATACACAAATGGTTTAGTTTCCTTTACCTCTTTGCACCTCGTATAGTGCAATTATTTCCCCTTGTCACGGACTAGTCTCGCATTTGACTCTGGAACTCTCGAGCTGTCCAAACGATGTTAAAAAATCAATACTCATCACCACAGTAACCTCAATTCTCAAAATCGAGCATAATTGCTCATAACACCTCAAATCTATTAATTCCCGTAACTCTATCACAATCCACAATCTCATTCTCAACATCTCAACATTCTACACTTCCCATGCCACAATATCTATTCTAATTCACCACATTGTCTAAATTTCCATTTATAACTCAAAATTCCCAAAATTACCAAAATTGCTAAATATCATCATCACTCCAACTACATTGTAATTTCATCAATCCCTAATCATTTTCCAGCTATTTCAACACAATGCCAACAACCATTATCACCAAAATCATCTCAAATATCAAGATCGAGGTTTAGAAATTACCCAAAACATGTGAAGAGCTTATCTCTTGCCTCGATTCAATCCGTCTTCCGATTTCCAAGTATGTTGTTCTCCCTTTAATGAGGAATAACTTTCCTTCTTGCCACAACCTCTGATTTGGACGAAAATGGGTGCTGTGGATGAGTGAGAAAGCTAGGGTTCAGGTGAAAATGGGGTTTTGAAGAGAGAGAAAATGAAATTGCAGGAGAAAGCAAGGGTTCCTTATATAGACGGAGGGTAGGAGATCGATCTGGCTCTTGATGAGATCGATCTGTATTTGAATTTGGGGACGATTTGGGGCAATTTTATGCCTAGGAGATCGATCTGTCGAGGGGTGAGATCGATCTCTTTATGGCTTTATAAGATCGATCTGCTCCTTGTGGAGATCGATCCTCTCCCAAACAGAAACATTTGGAGATCGATCCCTTCCTCATGAGATCGATCTTCTCTCAAACAGAATCATAAGGAGATCGATCCTCTTCCATTGGAGATCGATCTGCTCACTTGCTTTCCTCCTTCCTTGTCAATTTTAGCTTACCAAATCGATCTTTCTTCCCTAAGATCGATCTGACCTCATAGTTTCACACTTAGGTTAAACACATACACATAAATCTCCAAATATAATTTCCACAATTCACTTACCTCAATAAATTACACTTCAAGTTCTTATTACATAATTAAAACACATCTAAAATTCTTAAATCTCACATCCTCCCCACCTTAAAAGAATTTGGTCCTCCAAATTCAACTCAACTAGTCAAATAGATGGGGGTATTTCTCCTTCATGAGATTCTTCAGTTCTCATGTTGCCTCTTCCATTGAATGATGTTTCCACAAAACTTTCATTAATGGGATGCTCTTGGTTCTAAGTACCTTCTCCTTTCTATCGAGAATCCGGACGGGTTCCTCAGTGTAGCTCATGTCCTCTTGTATGTCCATCTCGTCATACTCTATGACATGAGAAGGGTTCGGGTGGTACTTCCTCAACATAGACACATGAAAGACATTGTGTATTTCGGACATCTGTGGGGGTAATGCCAATATGTAGGCTACCTCTCCCACTCTCCCAAGAATCTCGAATAGTCCTATGTATCGAGGACTCAATTTTCCTTTCTTCCCAAATCGCATGATACCCTTACTCGGTGTTATTTTCAGAAATACTGCATCACCAACATCAAACTTGAGTGGCCATCTACGCATATCCGCGTAGCTTTTCTGTCTACTCCGTGCAGCCCGTAACTTCTCACATATGAGTTTCTCACTCTGTACAGCTTGCTCAACAAGCTCGGGAGCATTTATCTTTCTGCCACCGACTTCTTCCTAAGCTATAGGGGATCTACACCTCCTACCATATAGAGCCTCAAAAGGTGCCATTCCAATACTCGCATGATAGCTGTTATTGTACGCAAACTCTACTAGGGGTAGGTGATCATCCCATGATCCCTTAAAATCCATCGTACACGCCCTCAATATATCCTATAGGGTCTGAATAGTCCTATCTGACTGACCATCTGTCTGAGGATGATAAGCGATACTAAAACTCAATCGAGATCCCATGAACTCCTGAAATTGGGTCTAAAATTTGGAAGTAAACCGAGAATCTCGATCAGAGGTAATACTCACTGGAGCCCCATGTAATCTAGCTATCTCGCTGACATACAGCTCAGCTAAGGCATCCACAGTATCTGTGCTCTTGATGGCAAGGAAGTGGGCACTCTTGGTCAATCTATCCACTATAACCCATATAGTGTCACGACCTCTTCGGGTCCTCGGTAAACCCATAATAAAGTCCATAGTGACATGCTCCCATTTCCATATAGGTACAGGTAAAGGTTGTAGTAGTCCCCCGGGCTTCCTATGCTCAGCTTCCACTTGCTGGCATACTATTCTGCCACGTCTCGCTTCATACCACTCCACCAGTACATCTTTCTCAAATCTTGGTACATCTTAGTGCTCCTTAGGTGCATGGTGTATCGTGAGCAATGGGATTCTCTCAGTATCTGTCTTTTCAGGGTATCATCATTCGGTACACAAATCCGTCCTCTGAATCTCAACAATCCATCCTCACTGACTGTGAGATCCGACTGCGAACTCTGTTCAGCTTGGCTAACCATATCTATTAACCTCTGATCACTACGCTGCCCAGTTTTAATCTGATCCATGATCTTGGGCTCTATTCGCAAGCTAGCCAAAAATCCAATCTCTATCTCTTTAACTTTGATCTGGAGTTCGACGAACTGCTCCAGTAAATCCCATTCCCTGATCATCATAGCAGATATCATACTCTTCCTGCTCAAGGCTTCAGCAACTACATTCACCTTACCTGGATGATATAGAATCTCGCAGTCATAATCCTTAAAGAGTTCCATCCATCTCCTTTGTCTCATGTTTAACTCTTTCTGATCAAAGAGATATCTCAAACTCTTATGATTAGTGAAGATTTGGAACCTTTCCCCATATAAGTAGTGTCGCTAGATCTTCAAGGCAAATACCACAGCGGCTAACTCCAGATCATGTGTGGGGTAATTCTGCTCATGGTCTTTCAACTATCGTGATCCATATGCGACCACTCTTCCATGTTGCATAAGCACACATCCCAGTCCCTGATGGGATGCATCACTATGCACCGAAAATCCTCCTGATCCCTCAGGAATAGTTAACACAGGTGCCGCTGTCAATCTCCTCTTTAACTCCTGAAAACTGAGCTCACACTGATCAGTCCATATGAACGGAGTCTCCTTGTGCGTGAGTTTTGTCAAAGGAGCGACAATCTTGGAAAATCCTTTCACAAACCTTCTGTAATACCCTGTCAACCCAAAGAAGCTTCGTACCTCAGTAACTATCCTTAGTCTTTCCTAATTAAGTACAGCCTCCACTTTACTTGGATCCACTGATACTCCTTCCTCTGAGACTATATGACTAAGGAAAGCTATCCGATCCAGCCAAAACTCACACTTACTAAGCTTTCCATATAATTGTTTATCTCAAAGTATCTGAAGTACTAACCACAAATACCGTGCATGCTCCTCATAAGACTAAGAGTACACCTGTGAGACCCCGTATATGTACAAGGGTATATATGTACATAGAAGTGTAAATAGAGTTGTACTATGAATTCATAAGTGAAGTATATGTGATGTAAGTCCATAAGTAATGTACACACTTGTAATGAGAGTGGTAATCGTACATACAAGTTTCATTATGTACAAATGTGTAGAAATGGACTTAAACATGTGGAGAATGTGTGTAGAATGGATTTTGAATAGCTTGGTAAAATGGAAGTATAATTGCATAAGATGTGCACTTCCATTTTAGTTTATACTAAGTACCATTGGTCATACAAAGATCCTACACAAGTTTTAATGTGTATGAAGTGAGGATGGGTGCCATTTTCAAGTCTCAAAGATGAATGAATGAGGAAATGATCATGGTAGCAAATTAGGGATGTTTGGTAAGTGTTGTTGCAGAGGAACTGCAGAAAATCTGGAAATTTTAAAGGGCAGATTGATCTCATGGGATGAGAGATCGATCTGGAAGAGCCAGAATGCTCTTATTTGGGCGAAAGAATAGAACAGATCGATCTCCAATGGACCAGATCGATCTCCTTAGCTCTCTGTTTGGGAGCAGATCGATCTCATGCTTCGACAGATCGATCTCATGCCTCCACAGATCGATCTCATGCTTCGACAGATCGATCTCAGGCTTAAAAATACCGTGAAAAGAGGGATTTTAAGGGACCAGATCGATCTCCTCTTGGACCAGATCGATCTCCTCAAGTTATTTCTATATAAGGAGTGCTGGAAATCAGAAAATTTCGGGAAAAACACAAACCTTTCACTTTCAACCCAAAAACCTAACATTCTCTCTCAAAAAAATCAGCCATTTTCAGTGAGGTTTGAAGAGAGACCATTAGAGACAAAGTTGTTCCTATCAAAGAGAAGAACAACATAGTTTGAAAGCAATTTCCCATTGTTGATATTGAAGGATTTAAGGGCATTGCCATTGGAGCAAGAAGAGAAATCAAATTTGGTAAGATTCTAACACTCCAACTATGGTACATTGTTTATTTAATTGATTTTGGAGTTGTTTGGCATGAGTATGGATGGTTAGAAACTATCTAAATACATTGGAATGATTTTGACCTAGAAATGGTCTAGAGTGAGAAAGTGGAATGTATGGAGATTAATGATGAATGAGATATGTAAAAGTTATTTATAGTGTTGTGGTATGATTTTAAAATGTGGTTAGTGGATAAATTGGGAGATTTACCTAAAAGAGGTAAAATGAGGGTTAAGGCATTTGTAAAATGCATAAGTAAATAATGTTGACTAGTGAGGTCAATTTTGGGTTAAATACGTTAACTCAATCGATTTAATGAATGAATCGCAGCTTCCGAGGATACGCCGAGGCGAGTTGACCCAAGAGCGTGAGGAGCTAAGAGAAAAGGAGTCACACCAAGTAAATCGAGGTAAGGGAATTGTGTGGACTCTTAGAGATATTGTGCGCAATTTGGGCGCATAAATGTTTTGCTAGAATGCATGAGATTAGGAAATGTTGTTGTTGGGTGATTGAAGGGTAAAAGTTGGGAGTTTGAGAAATGTGCATGAAAACAAAAGCATATTGCTTTGAAAATCATGTTTTATTGCTTTTTAGCAAATGATTGGTAGGTTGGCTAACATTGAAATGATTTGCAAAAGAAATGAGTATGTTTTGGTTTTGATAACCACATTTTGCAAGTTTTGAGCCACCTACATGATTTCGTGAGTATGGAAGAGTGCAAGAGGCACTAGTTTTCACATGGATTTCATATTGTTTTGGCATTGTGCTTTGAGCTTGTCTCGCACTGGATGCCCATCTTGCATGTTGCCGTGTTTGGAGCTTCGAGTAGACTTGGTGTCACATCGATTAAATAGGCTCACACGTGCATTGTTTTGAGACATGGCATGTTAAAACAACCTGATGAGCCCGAACGAGGGATAAGGGTTGGAGATCCGCCTGATGAGCCCGAACGAGGGATAAGGGTTGGAGGAACAGCTGATGAGCCCGAACGAGGAATAAGGCTGGGGGTCCACGGAGTACGTTGTACCGTGCATGTAGCATGGAGTACATTGTACCGTGTTGTGATGTGATGTGCCGTCTTCGGACGAGATCTGCTATGGACCGGCGGGTAGGATTTGACCCACCTCCCGTGTGGAAGCAGATGGTGGTGATATCCCGCACACCTGATCCGTGTAGCCGGTATCACAGGTTATGTACATATGCCTTGAGGTTATTACCTATTGTTGAAACTGCCTATCTCACATGTATAATGCTATTTGAGAATAAATCCATGTTTGAAGTGTTTGTGGTCAGGAAAGCCCGAGGGATGGGCTGGGACCTGACGTTGAATTGATTTGTTAATGGTTTTTAAAGTGCACGAATGCATGATGTTTAATGCCATGCCTTATTGTGAAAATGCATGATGTTTAATGCCATGCTTTTATTGTGAATTATGCATGATGATTTATACCATGCTTTGAGTTGAAATGTGCACTGAATTTTAATAGCATGAATGCTTTACATACCATTAACACAATCATACACTCATGTTTTGAGATAAACATGAATAAAATGCTTTTGAGCATGGCATCACGATCACGTAGATAGTACAGTATCTACCTGTTCGCATGATTGCCTTACTGAGCGTGTGGTTTGCTCACCCCCTTATTTTCCCCTCTCTACAGAGATTTGAGTATAGATTGGACGTGACTGGAGGCATTCCCTTTTTGGTAATCCGCTGCATCCCATCGCTAAAGGTATACACACTTGGATTATTTTGTATCTAAACTAGACATAGCACAGTAGCATTTTGTATGTAACTACTGGGGATGTAAAACAATGTAAACACATGTAACAACTCTGATATATATACATTTATACAAGTGTTTACTCATAAATAATGTTTCAAATTGAATTGGTATGGTGGAGTGAGTTAGACGTCGACACACAGCCCAACTATTAAGCGTGTGGTTGTTCACGATCGAGGAAGGATGATTAAGGATTGATGCATGAAAATGCGAAAAAATTTGTACTTATTTTGGTAAGTTGAGGGTCGTGACAGAAGTTGGTATCAGAGCTCGAGTTGGTCTGACGTGTGTTGTCGCGACCCAAATTTACAAAAATTACTACAAATTTTTCGCGAACTTACCACAATTTAATTGTTGGGCTGTGAGTCAATATCCCTCACTCAGTTTCATATATTATATATATATGGATAACAGGCAATGCTTTCGTCCCAGGCACAAATATTGCGGAAGCTTATAAAATTATTATTTTAGAATTTAAAATTCGTTTACATTGCCTAACATATACATCCCCCATATAACATGACTACATCACTGTACACTATTATTCAGATACAAAAGTACATGTGTGCATACCTCGATGCTACTGGATAGCTGTGTGTAAAAGATCGCAGGACGGACGCAGCTTATACACTCTACTGAAATGCTCTGTAGAGGTGGAAAAAATAATGGGATGAGCATAACGCGCTCAGTAAGAAATATATGAAAGCAGGTAGATAACCACACTATCTACGATGCTCATAATGCATGTTTTATCAACTCGTAAAACAAATGCATTTACTTTTCAAAACACTCATTAATTTATAAAGCAAGTAGATAATCAAACTATCCACGATGCTCATGATGCATGGTTTATGCCGAAAAACTCATGGCATTCACAAAACCATCATAGTAAAACACATAGCAATTTAATGCCCAAAACCGAATATCAAAACTCATTTAGAGTAAAATCTTTCTGTGTTCAGTATTGAAACTCACTTTAAAATCATGTTCTCATTTCACACGGTTTCATCACAGAAATCAAATCACAATTAGTTTCATCATCGAAACCAATAAAATCAGGTGAGACTAGGCAGGGATTTCAACACAAATCCAAGGGAACATTTGGCCAAAGTCCGAGACCCACTAGCTATCACTGATCAGGTGTGCCAGGGTGTCTCTGAGTCCGAGGAGGGGATTAGTCTATCCATCGGCTCCTATCTAAGGACTATCACAAAACAGAGCAATGACAAAGCATGCCCGAGTCCAAAGACGCAATCCTCACACCCCATAGTTGCACGGTACAGTGTACTCCATGTTGTCTACACGGTACAGCGTACTCCGTGAACCAGGTACAATTACCACAAAGTTGTAGGTGCCTGAGTCAACAGCTCACCACCCCAACCTAATAATTTATCAACCATAGCCTGTCGTCTCAGATCTAGTGCGAGCAAGTCAGTGTGACACACAGTCAACACAAGGCTCCAGCACGATCTCAATCACAAATCACAACAGAATCCAGTGCGAGCAGTGCTCCAGCACGGTCTGTATAGATGTAATACCAAAAATCAAGTGGGAGCGGATCTGGATAAATCCACAGATCTCATCATGCTCCAGCACGATTTTACACACACAAAATAGACAGCTGGCTCTATTTTCCACCACAGTGGTACTCAAAACCGAGTGCAATATGCAAAACGGTACAAAACAAAGTGAGAGGGAAACATCCCATTAAATCACTCGTCAATCAAATCACTTTTTAGAAAAACGTGCAAGTTAATGCATACAGTCAAATCATAAGCCAGTCTATCATTTTAGCTTCACAAAAATCTCTTTTTCACAGAGAAAACATGGATTGCATGCACTTTATGCATTTACAAAAATTCCCGAGTCTAAGGGTATTTTCGTAATTTTTCCATATTCGGGTACTATCCAAAAATTTCATATCTATACGCTATACGAAATTTAATTGACTGTAAACGACGATGAAAATACGTACAGCTATCTCTAATAGCTCCCATAGATCCCTTACCTCGGATCACGTAATGTGACCTCTCTTCCTCTGTGCTGTCCAAATCTCGCAGTCCGGTCAACTCTCAATATGACTTTGGAGCTGCATTTAACCATTCACTGGATTAATTACACGTTTCCTACTGTATTACACATTTAATACAGTTCATTTCACTTAATTGGGCCCGTTTACTCTAAATGGGCCTAATTACTTTAATCGAGCCTTAATCCGTATTAAGCCCGTTTTCACGTATTAATTCCCTTCATCAGGGTCTATCGGCTCATTGGGCCTATCAATACCCATTGGGCTTCGTTCCAAACTCTTTGGATAGCCCGAATATCATTTACGACAGTTTATTCGAATTTTCGACTATAATTCACTAAATCCGAAATTTAATCCGAAATGCGTAAATTAAATCTTAAATACGCGTTAATCACATAAATTGTCTTAAATGAGCGTTACTTACCCGATATTGTGCGATGATGCGCGAATCGAAGTTCGATCAGGCTTCCGTTCGGAATTAATCGTCGAACTGCACAATTTCGTATTTTTCATTTTCGGGCTAATTTTCGATTAAATATAATTCAAATAAATTTATCGAAAATTAAATCGACCACTTTTGACCTCGTATCGACTTACCCGAAGTTCGATGAAATTTTTTTTTTTTTTTTTTTTCTCTCTCTTCTTTCTCTCTCCTCCTGAACCGGTTCGGACCGGTTCAGTCCCTTTTCACACTGAACCGGTCCGAACCGGTTCAGTGGGCATTTCGCCGTTGCCGGCGCTGCTGGCCGGTTCCCGGCCTGATTCCGCCGCCGTTCGACTCGGCTCGGGCTGGGGAGCCTCCTTTCGGCCTGGCCTGGGGTCGATCGGCGCCGGTGGCGGCCGAATCGCCCCTTCTCTCCCGCGGCCTCTCCCCCTCCGATCTCTCTGCCGGTGGCGCTCTGGGGCGCGTGGTGGCGCTCGGACGGTCCCTCGGTGCCGGCCGACCCTTCGCCTGGCACCTCTCGCCCTCCATCGCCGCCCGTTGCCGCCGGTGAAGGAAAAACAGGGGAGGAACGGTTCCCCCCTGTTTTCGCGATTCTGCTGCTTCTGTTTTTTTTTTTTTTTTTCGTTTTCTGTTTTTTTGTTTTTTTTTTTATCAGATTTTTTTTTTTTTTAATATATATTTTTATTATTATTTTATTCTTAAAATAATAATAAAAATCTTAAAATATCCCAAAATATCCCAAAAATATCTAAAATATCTTAAAAATATCTCAAAAATTTCTATTAAATTCATTTAGTCTGTAAATGAATTTATCAGTCCGATTTTACCTTTTCGGTATATTTTTCACTATTTTTGGGCTCGTTTTTCGAGACAAAAATTCTGATAAATTTTGATAATTTATATCTTGATCAATTGGACTCGAAATTAAATTATTTCCTCGATTTTTGATCAAGATTACACTAATCCATATTTTTTTAAATATCAATTTCTTAAAATGACACCGAATTTTCGGGTCTTACATTCCTCCCCACCTTAAGAAATTTGGTCCTCCAAATTAGAACCAAGTCAATTCTCGAATAACTGCGAATATTTCTCTCGCATAAGGCTCTCTAATTCCCACATAACTTCCTCTGAAGTGTGGTACTGCCCAAGAACCTTAACCAAAGAGATCGTTCTGGTCCGTAACACGTTCTCTTTCCTATCCAATATCAAATTGACTTCTCTACATATAACATTTCCTCTGTGAGCTCCAACGGCTCATACTGAATCGAATGTGTCTGATCCAGATGATACTTCCGAAGCATCAATATGTGGAAGACGTTATGAATGCCTGCTAGCTCAGGTGTCAAGGCTAGCCTACAGGCCTTATTTCTCACTCGCATCAGTATCTCATTATCCCTTTCGAGGGAGAAACTTTCAAGAATACCAATTCACCTACAGTGAATTTCAAAGGTTTACGCCTCATCTCAACGTAGCTTTTCTGTCTACTCTGAGCTTACCTCAATTTCTCACATATAAATTGGACATCCTCAAAGGCTTGCTTCACTAAATCACGAGCAAACATCTTTCGGTCACTCACTTCTTCCCATCCAAATCGGAGATCGATACTTAAGACCATATAACACCTCATACGGTGCCATCCCAATACTCGAGTGATAACTGTTGTTATAGACGAATTCAGCTAATGGCAAATGGTCATCCCAGGAGTCTCTGAAATCCACACACAAGCTCTCAACATATCCTCCAAAGTCTGGATGGTTCTCTCACTGACCATCGGACTGAGAATGGAAAGCTGTACTGACACTCAATAGGGTTCTCATAGCTTCCTGAAAATGTTTCCAAAAGTGGAAAGTGAAGCGGGAATCCCTGTCAGACACAATACTCACTGGATCACCATGTAGCCTCACAATTTCCCGTACACACAGATTCGCCAACGCACTCAGAGTATCCGTAGCCTTCACGGCTAAGAAGTGAGCTGACTTCGTCAATCGATTCACAATTATCCAAATGGCATCATGGTTACGTCGGGTCCTCGGTAAACCTATGATGAAATCCATGGTGATATGCTCTCATTGTCATGTCGATAGGTAGAGGTTGTAATAATTCTGCAAGTTTCTGATGCTCTACCTTAACCTGTGGACATGTAAGGCACTTAGCCACAAACTCTGCAGCATCTTTCTTCATGTCTGACCACCAATATGCTTTTCGAAGATTCTGATACATCTATTACTCCTAGTATGCACTATATATCTCGATGAATGAGCTTCTGTCAAAATCAATTTCTTTAGCTGTGGGTCATCGGGAACGCAAATTCGACCTTTGAATCTCAACAGGCCATCATCACTAACTGTGCACTCAGTCACTCTACCCATCTGTTTCTGACTATGCATATCAACACAAAAGCGATCAATACGCTGAGCTTGTCTGGTCCGGTCTATCAAATCCGGTTTCAATCTCAGACTTGCTATCACACAATATGCATCAGTATCAGAAGGATCTATATCTAGACTGAGGCTAATAAACTGCTCTAACAGTTCATGTTCCCTGACCATCATGTACGATACCATCCTGAGGCTCTTTCTGCTCAAGGCATCAGCGACTATACTCGCTTTACCCGGATGATAAAGTATCTCACAATCATCGTCTTTCAGAAGCTCTACCCATCATCTTTGCCTCATATTCAATTCTTTCTGTTAAAAACAGATATTTGAAGCTCTTATGATTAGTGAATTCTTGAAATTTCTCACCGTACAAATAATGGCACCATATCTTCAGTGCAAACACTACGGCTGCCAACTCCAAATCATGGGTCGGATAGTTCTTCTCAGGGTCCTTAAGTTGTCTGGATCCATAAGCAACTATCTTCCCGTTCTGCATCAATACACAGCCCAGTCCTTGTTCCAAGGTGTCTGTATATACAGAGAAATCTCCTGAGCTGGTCAGAATAGTGAGAATCGACGTAGTGGTCAATCACTACTTTAGTTCCTGAAAACTCTTCTCAAATGCATTGTCTCACTCAATTGCAACATTCTTTCGAGTGAGACGTGTCAATAAAGCAGCCAATTTAGAGAAACTTTCTACAAATTGGCGGTAACATCCAACCAAACCCAAAAATGATATCAGTTCCAACCAGAAATCACACTTACTGAGCTTCGCATATAGCTTTCTCTCTCTGAGGGTTTGTAGCACACTGCTTAGATGCTAGTCATGCTCTTCCCTAGACTTCAATACACCAGAATGTCATCTATAAACACTATGACAAATCGATCCAAGTATGGATTGAACACTCCATTCATCAATACTATAAAAGCTGTATGAGCATTCGTTAGCTTGAAAGGCATAACCAAGAATTCATAATATCCATAACGGGTATGAAAAACTGTCTTAGGTACATCTCCACTCCGGATTCTCAACTGATGGTACCCAGACCTCAGATCGAACTTGAAAAAGATCTGTGCTTCCTGAAGTTGATCCAATAGATCATCAATACGTGGAATGAGGTACTTGTTCTTAATGATCGCCTTATTCAACAACCGGTAATCTATTCACAGTTGGAGGTTTCCATCATTCTTTTCAGCTGTAGCACTCCTCTTCGGGGCAGAAGTACTAGCTATATCCTTCTCTGACTCTTTGACCTTCTGTGGGCTATCTCAACCAACTCTAGGCAATCCTTTATCATATGCCCCGTCTTGCCATATCTACAACATGTTCCAATCAATACGTGGCATGACCTACTGCCGTGGTATCTACCACATGCTCTACATTGTTCTGTAATCGATCGGGGTCCTCCAATCACTATACCCCTAGCTGAAGTCGAGACTTGATACACCGGGGGCTTAATCATCCTACCCGTGACTCATCGACCATCGGTCGTCTAACAAACGACTTCTTCCCACTCGGACATTACAGTCCTATGTTGATCTCTTCTGATCTCTATTCTTGCCCTTCACGACTTTACCAAACTCAAGGACGTGCATATCATAGTCTTACACACACAACTAAGCTCTAAGCACGATCTCCTCGTAAGTCGTGATGTCACATAGGGTTAATCTGACTCTGATGGAAGGTCTCAATCCTTCCATAAACTTGCGAACTTTTCGCATCTCACTGCTCATAGTATCGGGGTCATATCTTTCCAAAAATGTAAATCGAGACTCATACTCGTCTATCGATCTATTCCCCTGGATCAGACCAAGAAATTTCATCTGTAATCTCCGTTGAGCAGTGGCTGGGATGTACTGCCTCCTGAAGGCATCCAAAAAGATCTCCCAGTCAATCAACTGATATACATAGCTTTCATGATGGGTCAGGTGAATTTTCACCAATACTCTACTTCGCCTTCTAACATGAATGTAGCAAAGGCCACTCTTTCATTGGTCGAACATCGGTAAAAGTCATATAACTTCTCAAACCGGTTGATCCAATCCTCTGCTACTAAAGGGTTCTTGACCCCACTGAACGATGGAGGCTTGAGCTTCGAAACTGCCTCAATCGGTCAAACTCACAATCAAACCCTGAATCCTCTCCAGTTTGTCATGGAACTACAGGTGGTACAGGGGTCTCACCAACACGTGGCATAGGTACAAGCTGTGTAGGCGCAAGTGTCTCAGGAGCAACTGCCGACTCAGTATAAGTCGTCTGAGCAGCCGGACCATGCCTACTCTCTAACCTAGCCATAGTCAAGTTAGCCTGAGTGAACAACTTCATAAATGTGTTCCAACTCCGCTCTAATCTCGTAACACGAGCATCAATAGTCTCAGTGGACCTGATGGAACATAATCACATGATGATTCACAAGGTCTCACAGACCTATCACTGCGTCTCTCGAACCTCTCTCTATGGCCCCGAGAACGCGAACTCTCTCCTCTGCGGCGATGTCTGTCAGACATCTCAATCGTCCCGCATACAAAAATCAATTTTTTAGTTTAACCACAGCTCGGTACACACAATTGTATCTAATAATGTACAGTGACATGGGGATGTATACTTTCTAATTACTGACACTGACTCACATCAGACCAACATTGCTCTGATACCACTCCTGTCGCGACCCAAATTTACAAAAATTACTACAAATTTTTCGCGAACTTACCACAATTTAATTGTTGGGCTGTGAGTCAATATCCCTCACTCAGTTTCATATATTATATATATATGGATAACAGGCAATGCTTTCGTCCCAGGCACAAATATTGCGGAAGCTTATAAAATTATTATTTTAGAATTTAAAATTCGTTTACATTGCCTAACATATACATCCCCCATATAACATGACTACATCACTGTACACTATTATTCAGATACAAAAGTACATGTGTGCATACCTCGATGCTACTGGATAGCTGTGTGTAAAAGATCGCAGGACGGACGCAGCTTATACACTCTACTGAAATGCTCTGTAGAGGTGGAAAAAATAATGGGATGAGCATAACGCGCTCAGTAAGAAATATATGAAAGCAGGTAGATAACCACACTATCTACGATGCTCATAATGCATGTTTTATCAACTCGTAAAACAAATGCATTTACTTTTCAAAACACTCATTAATTTATAAAGCAAGTAGATAATCAAACTATCCACGATGCTCATGATGCATGGTTTATGCCGAAAAACTCATGGCATTCACAAAACCATCATAGTAAAACACATAGCAATTTAATGCCCAAAACCGAATATCAAAACTCATTTAGAGTAAAATCTTTCTGTGTTCAGTATTGAAACTCACTTTAAAATCATGTTCTCATTTCACACGGTTTCATCACAGAAATCAAATCACAATTAGTTTCATCATCGAAACCAATAAAATCAGGTGAGACTAGGCAGGGATTTCAACACAAATCCAAGGGAACATTTGGCCAAAGTCCGAGACCCACTAGCTATCACTGATCAGGTGTGCCAGGGTGTCTCTGAGTCCGAGGAGGGGATTAGTCTATCCATCGGCTCCTATCTAAGGACTATCACAAAACAGAGCAATGACAAAGCATGCCCGAGTCCAAAGACGCAATCCTCACACCCCATAGTTGCACGGTACAGTGTACTCCATGTTGTCTACACGGTACAGCGTACTCCGTGAACCAGGTACAATTACCACAAAGTTGTAGGTGCCTGAGTCAACAGCTCACCACCCCAACCTAATAATTTATCAACCATAGCCTGTCGTCTCAGATCTAGTGCGAGCAAGTCAGTGTGACACACAGTCAACACAAGGCTCCAGCACGATCTCAATCACAAATCACAACAGAATCCAGTGCGAGCAGTGCTCCAGCACGGTCTGTATAGATGTAATACCAAAAATCAAGTGGGAGCGGATCTGGATAAATCCACAGATCTCATCATGCTCCAGCACGATTTTACACACACAAAATAGACAGCTGGCTCTATTTTCCACCACAGTGGTACTCAAAACCGAGTGCAATATGCAAAACGGTACAAAACAAAGTGAGAGGGAAACATCCCATTAAATCACTCGTCAATCAAATCACTTTTTAGAAAAACGTGCAAGTTAATGCATACAGTCAAATCATAAGCCAGTCTATCATTTTAGCTTCACAAAAATCTCTTTTTCACAGAGAAAACATGGATTGCATGCACTTTATGCATTTACAAAAATTCCCGAGTCTAAGGGTATTTTCGTAATTTTTCCATATTCGGGTACTATCCAAAAATTTCATATCTATACGCTATACGAAATTTAATTGACTGTAAACGACGATGAAAATACGTACAGCTATCTCTAATAGCTCCCATAGATCCCTTACCTCGGATCACGTAATGTGACCTCTCTTCCTCTGTGCTGTCCAAATCTCGCAGTCCGGTCAACTCTCAATATGACTTTGGAGCTGCATTTAACCATTCACTGGATTAATTACACGTTTCCTACTGTATTACACATTTAATACAGTTCATTTCACTTAATTGGGCCCGTTTACTCTAAATGGGCCTAATTACTTTAATCGAGCCTTAATCCGTATTAAGCCCGTTTTCACGTATTAATTCCCTTCATCAGGGTCTATCGGCTCATTGGGCCTATCAATACCCATTGGGCTTCGTTCCAAACTCTTTGGATAGCCCGAATATCATTTACGACAGTTTATTCGAATTTTCGACTATAATTCACTAAATCCGAAATTTAATCCGAAATGCGTAAATTAAATCTTAAATACGCGTTAATCACATAAATTGTCTTAAATGAGCGTTACTTACCCGATATTGTGCGATGATGCGCGAATCGAAGTTCGATCAGGCTTCCGTTCGGAATTAATCGTCGAACTGCACAATTTCGTATTTTTCATTTTCGGGCTAATTTTCGATTAAATATAATTCAAATAAATTTATCGAAAATTAAATCGACCACTTTTGACCTCGTATCGACTTACCCGAAGTTCGATGAAATTTTTTTTTTTTTTTTTCTCTCTCTTCTTTCTCTCTCCTCCTGAACCGGTTCGGACCGGTTCAGTCCCTTTTCACACTGAACCGGTCCGAACCGGTTCAGTGGGCATTTCGCCGTTGCCGGCGCTGCTGGCCGGTTCCCGGCCTGATTCCGCCGCCGTTCGACTCGGCTCGGGCTGGGGAGCCTCCTTTCGGCCTGGCCTGGGGTCGATCGGCGCCGGTGGCGGCCGAATCGCCCCTTCTCTCCCGCGGCCTCTCCCCCTCCGATCTCTCTGCCGGTGGCGCTCTGGGGCGCGTGGTGGCGCTCGGACGGTCCCTCGGTGCCGGCCGACCCTTCGCCTGGCACCTCTCGCCCTCCATCGCCGCCCGTTGCCGCCGGTGAAGGAAAAACAGGGGAGGAACGGTTCCCCCCTGTTTTCGCGATTCTGCTGCTTCTGTTTTTTTTTTTTTTTTCGTTTTCTGTTTTTTTGTTTTTTTTTTTATCAGATTTTTTTTTTTTTTAATATATATTTTTATTATTATTTTATTCTTAAAATAATAATAAAAATCTTAAAATATCCCAAAATATCCCAAAAATATCTAAAATATCTTAAAAATATCTCAAAAATTTCTATTAAATTCATTTAGTCTGTAAATGAATTTATCAGTCCGATTTTACCTTTTCGGTATATTTTTCACTATTTTTGGGCTCGTTTTTCGAGACAAAAATTCTGATAAATTTTGATAATTTATATCTTGATCAATTGGACTCGAAATTAAATTATTTCCTCGATTTTTGATCAAGATTACACTAATCCATATTTTTTTAAATATCAATTTCTTAAAATGACACCGAATTTTCGGGTCTTACATGTGTCGTGTCTAAAATACTTAATAAGTGAAAAAAATTACATCCCCAAGTTACTGTGCTTGTTTAGATACAAATAGTGTATGTCGATGGGTTGACTAAGTAATTGGTTGTGAATGTAGGGAACTGAGTAAGTATGCCTAATACCAGTCGCGGTAGAGGGATGAGAGTACAGGCTCGAGGCCGTAGAGGTAGGCCTGGGGGTCGTGTTGAGCCAAAAACACACGAGGCTCAGGAGGATGTTGAGGTGGAGGTCGACGTTGAGCACGCTCCACAGGGTCCAGAGGAGAGGCCCGAGAGTACTGAGGCTCGCTTCTCGAGGATTGAGCAGAGCATTGAGATGATTTTGGAATTGGTCACTCAATCTTTACCTGGAGTTGGCGGTAGACAGAGTCCCGCTACACAGGGTGATGCCGAGCAGGCAGCAGCTCCCGAGGCATGGGCGAGGCAAGCCCAAGGACCTCAGACGACAGATACCCTACCCCCACAGGATGTGCCTACGCCGGTTGCTACGCCAGGCAGTAGAGGTTGGGGATATGGATGTGATTTGGATAGACTGCGGCAGTTCCAGAAGTTTGGACCGCCGTCTTTCAGTGGAATAAAGGACCCAGTAGCGGCTGAGGATTGGATCAATGAGATCGAGAAATTATATGGGTTCTTTGAGTGCACTACTACCGAGATGGTAGCATTTGCCGCTTTTATGCTGAAGGGATCAGCAGAACATTGGTGGAAATCCACCAGGCCTATTTTGAGAGCCCAGCATACTGAGATCAGCTGGGATGTGTTTCTAGAGGCCTTCCGGAGACAGTATGTCCCGGATACCGCCCAGCGGAAGCTGAAGATGGCATTTTTGGGACTGACCCAAGGGAGCAGGACTGTGGATGAGTATGAGACTGCTTTTATATCCCTGGGCAGATATGATCCCAACACGATGAGTAATGAGGTCGAGAAGATCCAGAAGTTTGTGGATGGATTGAGACCAACCATCAGGTCTAAATTGGTTCCCTTGGATATACCGACCTATGAAGAGGCAGTGCGCAGGGCGCAATTATGTGAACAAGATGTTGATAGAATCGCCTCGGAATTTGGAAAGGTTGGTAAGATGAGGGACAGAGATAAGAAGAGACCTATGATGGATAGAGGCTTCAGCTATAAAGGAAGCAAGAGATTCTCTGGAAGGAGGCCGAGAATTGATGAAATCCGGGAGAGGACAGTTGATACTCCCATGTATCCGGCCATTGCTCCAGCTAAGGGAATCGTGATTGGAGGACCACGGCCTACTACAGACCAGTGTGGCAAGTGTGGTAGGTACCATGGTACTCGACCATGTTACGGACCTCAGGTTGTATGCTTCAGATGTGGGAAGCCAGGGCACGTAATCAGAGATTACCCAGAGATGATAGAGAGAGCCCCACAGAAGGGCAAGGAACCAGAGAGAGCTCCAGTTGGTACTGCTGCTCCGAGGAGGAGGGCTACAGCTGAGGAAAAGGGGAAGCAAGTAGTGGGTGTAAGCAGAGGACGAGTGCACGCACTGGATCAGGATACTGCAGATCAGTCATCAGATGTGGTAAAAGGTACCATCCAAATCTTTGATTTAGAAGCTTATGTACTGTTTGATCCTGGTGCCACGCATTCCTTTACTTCGCCATCCTTTGCATGTAAATTGTTGAAGCATGTAAAACCCACGCTGCTTGATAAGATGCTGTTGATATCTACCCCTATGAATGATAGTCAGTTGACTGAGCATATATATAGGGATTGTAAAATGAAGATAGGAGGTAAAGAGATGGCAGCCGATTTAATTTTATTAAATATGAGTGATTTTGATGTTATCCTAGGAATGGATTGGTTGGCTGCCAATCATGTTGTTATAGATTGTCATGCTAAAACCTTGATGTTTCCAAAGATAGACAATCTTGTAGTTAATTTTGTGAAATGAAATTAAAGAACATGATTTTTATAAGTGTGATGAGTATAATCTTGATACATGATGTATGAAAGATAAATTTGATTTCATTTATGTATGTGATGTGATGATTTATGATACTAATGGTGGAAAGAATAATGTGAAGGATTCATCACTTTTGTGATTGAGATGGATAAGGCACGTCCGGAATTGGAAGACATACCAGTGGTTAGGGAATTTTCAGATGTCTTTCCGGATGAGTTACCAGGATTACCTCCAGATAGGGAGATGGAGTTTGGTATAGATTTGGCACCTGGTACAGAGCCGATGTCCAAGCCACCATACAGGATGGCTCAAGTTGAGTTAGAGGAGTTAAGGAAACAATTACAAGAGTTGCTGGAGAAGGGGTTCATCAGGCCGAGCGTCTCACCTTGGGGAGCACCGGTCCTGTTTATAAGGAAGAAGGATGGAAGCCTCCGACTGTGTATAGACTATCGGTTGTTGAATAAGGCCACCATCAAGAATAAGTATCCCCTCCCACGCATCGATGATTTGTTGGATCAGCTTAAGGGAGCGCAGGTCTTTTCCAAGATAGATCTGAGGTCAGGGTACCATCAGTTGAAGATACGAGATGGAGATGTACCCAAGACAGCTTTTCGCACCCGGTATGGACATTACGAGTTTATGGTTATGCCATTCGGGCTGACGAATGCTCCCGCAGCTTTTATGTCCTTGATGAATGAGGTATTCCACCAGTATTTGGATCGATTTGTTATTGTGTTTATTGATGATATACTGGTGTATTCAAGGTCTAGAGAGGAACATGAAAGGCATTTGAGGATAGTGCTACAAACCCTCCGAGAGAAGAAGTTGTACGCTAAACTCAGTAAGTGCGACTTTTGGTTGGAACAGATCTCTTTTCTAGGTCACATAGTATCAAAGGATGGAGTATCAGTGGATCCATCTAAGATTGAGGCCGTAGTTCAGTGGCAGAGACCCCAAACAGTAACGGAGATCAGAAGTTTCCTGGGTTTAGCTGGGTATTATCGAAGGTTTTTAGAGGGATTTTCGAGGTTAGCTGCTCCTATGACACGTCTCACAAGGAAAAATGTAGAGTTTGTGTGGGACAAAAAGTGTGAAGACAGTTTTGAGGAGTTGAAAAGGAGATTAACTACAGCTCCAATACTCACCATTCCTACCAGCTCAGGAGGTTTCTCGGTGTATGCAGATGCTTCACACCTAGGACTGGGCTGTGTATTGATGCAGGATGGGAAGGTAGTAGCCTATGGATCAAGACAGTTAAAGGATCATGAGAGGAACTACCCGACCCATGACTTGGAGTTGGCAGCGGTGGTGTTTGCGCTGAAGATGTGGCGCCACTACCTCTATGGTGAGAGATTTCAGATTTATACAGATCATAAGAGCCTTAAGTACCTGTTCTCACAGAAAGAGTTGAACATGAGACAGAGAAGATGGCTCGAGTTGTTAAAGGATTATGATTGTGAAATCCTATACCACCCGGGTAAAGCAAATGTGGTTGCTGATGCATTGAGTAGGAAGCACCTCGAGATGGTATCATTCATGATGATCAGGGAACACGAGCTGTTGAAACAGTTCATGAACCTCAGCTTGGATATGACCCCGCCTGACGCTGATAGTGGATTTATGATAGCTAGCCTGCAATTGGAATCGGATCTGGTAGATCGAATCCGACAGGCTCAGCGAGTTGATCAGCAGTGTAGTGATATTGTCGGGCAGATACAGAGGGGTATAGAGACGGACTTTGGGTTGAGTTCGGATGGATTGTTGAGGTTCAGAGGTAGGATATGTGTTCCTGATGACGCAGAGATCAGAAGGTTGATCCTGACAGAGGCTCACTCATCGAAGTATATGATACATCCAGGGGGTACCAAAATGTATCAAAACCTTCGAAAGGTTTATTGGTGGTCAGGAATGAAAAAGCACATTGCTGAATATGTTGCTAAGTGTCTCGTTTGTCAGCAGGTGAAGGTAGAGCATCAGAAGCCTGCAGGGTTATTGCAGCCTCTACCGATTTCGACATGGAAGTGGGAGCATGTCACCATGGATTTTGTGATGGGATTGCCGAGGACCCGGAGAGGTCATGATGCCATATGGGTGATTGTGGATCGGTTGACGAAATCAGCCCATTTTCTAGCTATGAGAGCTACCGATACTCTGAGCCAGTTAGCGAACCTATATGTGCGCGAGATAGTGAGGCTACATGGAATTCCAGTGAGCGTTGTTTCTGATAGGGATGCCCGCTTCACTTCCCACTTTTGGGAACATTTTCAGGAAACGATGGGGACCCAGTTGAATTTTAGCACCGCGTTTCATCCTCAGACAGATGGTCAGTCAGAGAGGACTATACAGACCCTGGAGGGCATGTTGAGAGCGTGTGCATTGGATTTTGGAGGCTCCTGGGATGACCATTTGCCACTCGCAGAGTTCGCGTATAATAACAGTTTTCATGCGAGTATCGGGATGGCACCATATGAGGCATTGTATGGGCGTAGATGCCGTTCCCCTATTGGATGGGAAGAGGTTGGTGACAGACAGATCTTTGCTCCCGACTTGGTTAGACAAGCCTCTGAGGATGTCCAATTGATATGTGAGAGGTTACGGACAGCTCAGAGCAGGCAAAAGAGTTATGCTGACAAGAGACGGAGACCACTAGAGTTTGAGGTGGGTGAGTCAGTGTTTTTGAAAGTTTCCCCTTCGAAGGGAATTATGAGATTTGGGAGGAAGGGAAAGTTGAGCCCTCGATATATCGGGCCATTTGAGATACTTGATAAGGTGGGAGACAAGGCGTATAGGTTGGCATTGCCACCAGAGTTGGCAAGTGTGCATAACGTCTTCCACGTATCCATGTTGAGGAAGTATCACCCGGACCCGGCACATGTGATAAGATATGAGCCTTTGGAGCTCAATGAGGGTATGACCTATGTTGAGAAGCCAGTTCGGGTATTGGACAGAAAAGAGAAAGTGCTGAGGATAAAGACAATTCCCTTGTTGAAGATACTTTGGCAACATCACACTGTGGAAGAAGCCACATGGGAATTGGAGAGTTTGATGCGGGAGAGGTATCCCGAGTTGTTCACAGAATAATTGGTTCCAATTTGGAGGACCAAATTTTCTAAGTGGGGGAGAATGTGAGACCCCGTATATGTACAAGGGTATATATGTACATAGAAGTGTAAATAGAGTTGTACTATGAATTCATAAGTGAAGTATATGTGATGTAAGTCCATAAGTAATGTACACACTTGTAATGAGAGTGGTAATCGTACATACAAGTTTCATTATGTACAAATGTGTAGAAATGGACTTAAACATGTGGAGAATGTGTGTAGAATGGATTTTGAATAGCTTGGTAAAATGGAAGTATAATTGCATAAGATGTGCACTTCCATTTTAGTTTATACTAAGTACCATTGGTCATACAAAGATCCTACACAAGTTTTAATGTGTATGAAGTGAGGATGGGTGCCATTTTCAAGTCTCAAAGATGAATGAATGAGGAAATGATCATGGTAGCAAATTAGGGATGTTTGGTAAGTGTTGTTGCAGAGGAACTGCAGAAAATCTGGAAATTTTGAAGGGCAGATCGATCTCATGGGATGAGAGATCGATCTGGAAGAGCCAAAATGCTCTTATTTGGGCGAAAGAATAGAACAGATCGATCTCCAATGGACCAGATCGATCTCCTTAGCTCTCTGTTTGGGAGCAGATCGATCTCATGCTTCGACAGATCGATCTCATGCCTCCACAGATCGATCTCATGCTTCGACAGATCGATCTCAGGCTTAAAAATACCGTGAAAAGAGGGATTTTAAGGGACCAGATCGATCTCCTCTTGGACCAGATCGATCTCCTCAAGTTATTTCTATATAAGGAGTGCTGGAAATCAGAAAATTTCGGGAAAAACACAAACCTTTCACTTTCAACCCAAAAACCTAACATTCTCTCTCAAAAAAATCAGCCATTTTCAGTGAGGTTTGAAGAGAGACCATTAGAGACAAAGTTGTTCCTATCAAAGAGAAGAACAACATAGTTTGAAAGCAATTTCCCATTGTTGATATTGAAGGATTTAAGGGCATTGCCATTGGAGCAAGAAGAGAAATCAAATTTGGTAAGATTCTAACACTCCAACTATGGTACATTGTTTATTTAATTGATTTTGGAGTTGTTTGGCATGAGTATGGATGGTTAGAAACTATCTAAATACATTGGAATGATTTTGACCTAGAAATGGTCTAGAGTGAGAAAGTGGAATGTATGGAGATTAATGATGAATGAGATATGTAAAAGTTATTTATAGTGTTGTGGTATGATTTTAAGATGTGGTTAGTGGATAAATTGGGAGATTTACCTAAAAGAGGTAAAATGAGGGTTAAGGCATTTGTAAAATGCATAAGTAAATAATGTTGACTAGTGAGGTCAATTTTGGGTTAAATACGTTAACTCAATCGATTTAATGAATGAATCGCAGCTTCCGAGGATACGCCGAGGCGAGTTGACCCAAGAGCGTGAGGAGCTAAGAGAAAAGGAGTCACACCAAGTAAATCGAGGTAAGGGAATTGTGTGGACTCTTAGAGATATTGTGCGCAATTTGGGCGCATAAATGTTTTGCTAGAATGCATGAGATTAGGAAATGTTGTTGTTGGGTGATTGAAGGGTAAAAGTTGGGAGTTTGAGAAATGTGCATGAAAACAAAAGCATATTGCTTTGAAAATCATGTTTTATTGCTTTTTAGCAAATGATTGGTAGGTTGGCTAACATTGAAATGATTTGCAAAAGAAATGAGTATGTTTTGGTTTTGATAACCACATTTTGCAAGTTTTGAGCCACCTACATGATTTCGTGAGTATGGAAGAGTGCAAGAGGCACTAGTTTTCACATGGATTTCATATTGTTTTGGCATTGTGCTTTGAGCTTGTCTCGCACTGGATGCCCATCTTGCATGTTGCCGTGTTTGGAGCTTCGAGTAGACTTGGTGTCACATCGATTAAATAGGCTCACACGTGCATTGTTTTGAGACATGGCATGTTAAAACAACCTGATGAGCCCGAACGAGGGATAAGGGTTGGAGATCCGCCTGATGAGCCCGAACGAGGGATAAGGGTTGGAGGAACAGCTGATGAGCCCGAACGAGGGATAAGGCTGGGGGTCCACGGAGTACGTTGTACCGTGCATGTAGCATGGAGTACATTGTACCGTGTTGTGATGTGATGTGCCGTCTTCGGATGAGATCTGCTATGGACCGGCGGGTAGGATTTGACCCACCTCCCGTGTGGAAGCAGATGGTGGTGATATCCCGCACACCTGATCCGTGTAGCCGGTATCACAGGTTATGTACATATGCCTTGAGGTTATTACCTATTGTTGAAACTGCCTATCTCACATGTATAATGCTATTTGAGAATAAATCCATGTTTGAAGTGTTTGTGGTCAGGAAAGCCCGAGGGATGGGCTGGGACCTGACGTTGAATTGATTTGTTAATGGTTTTTAAAGTGCACGAATGCATGATGTTTAATGCCATGCCTTATTGTGAAAATGCATGATGTTTAATGCCATGCTTTTATTGTGAATTATGCATGATGATTTATACCATGCTTTGAGTTGAAATGTGCACTGAATTTTAATAGCATGAATGCTTTACATACCATTAACACAATCATACACTCATGTTTTGAGATAAACAATGAATAAAATGCTTTTGAGCATGGCATCACGATCACGTAGATAGTACAGTATCTACCTGTTCGCATGATTGCCTTACTGAGCGTGTGGTTTGCTCACCCCCCCTTATTTTCCCCTCTCTACAGAGATTTGAGTATAGATTGGACGTGACTGGAGGCATTCCCTTTTTGGTAATCCGCTGCATCCCATCGCTAAAGGTATACACACTTGGATTATTTTGTATCTAAACTAGACATAGCACAGTAGCATTTTGTATGTAACTACTGGGGATGTAAAACAATGTAAACACATGTAACAACTCTGATATATATACATTTATACAAGTGTTTACTCATAAATAATGTTTCAAATTGAATTGGTATGGTGGAGTGAGTTAGACGTCGACACACAGCCCAACTGTTAAGCGTGTGGTTGTTCACGATCGAGGAAGGATGATTAAGGATTGATGCATGAAAATGCGAAAAAATTTGTACGTATTTTGGTAAGTTGAGGGTCGTGACAACACCAAGATATCATCAATAAAGACTATCACAAACTTATCTAGATAGTCTCTGAACAACTCGTTCATTAATTTCATAAACGCTGCAAGATCGTTAGTCAATCTAAAGGACATCACCAAAAATTCATAATGGCCATACCTCGTCCTGAAGGCCATCTTTGGAATATCTTCTTCCTTGATCCTCAATTAGTGATAGCCCAATCTCAAATCAATCTTAGAAAAGACTGAGGCCCTTCTCAGCTGATCAAGTAGATCATCAATCCTGGGCAATGGGTATTTATTCTTCTCCGTGACTTTATTCAACAACCGGTAGTCTATGCATAATCTGAGACTACCATCCTTCTTCTTAACAAATAAAACTGGTGCTCCCCACGGTGAGATACTGGGTCTAATGAACCCTCGATCCAATAACTCTTGAAGTTGTTTCTTCAATTCCTCAAGTTCCACTAATGCCATCCTGTAGGGAGGTTTAGAGATCGGCTGAGTATCTGGTACCAAATCAATGGTAAACTCTAGCTCTCTCTCTGGTGGTAAACCTGGTAACTCATCTGGGAAAACATCCAAAAATTCACACACCACAGGTATATCCTCAATCCTCGGATGTTCCCGATCATCATCTGATATGAGTGTTTCATAACCTTCACATGAACAATCATATTTAATACTCTCCAAAATAATATTAAAATTCTCAAATTGTTTACAAAATTCCATACGTCTATTTACTCAATATTTCAAACGTACACTGTAGGTTCAAGTAGGGAGAAAGTTGCAATCTTAGTGTAGCAGTCTAAACTCGCTCGATTGGTTGCCAACCAATCCATTCCAAAAATTACATCAAACCCATGCATATTTAACATGATTAGATCTGCTAACATCACTCTATCTCCCACCTTTATTTCACATCCTCTACAGATTGACTCAGTTCTCTGGGATTCACGCATAGGGGTATTTACATGTAGTATATATTCTAGAGGTTCAAACTTCAAGTTTAATCTACATGTAAAATGCTCAGAAATGAACGAATGCGTGGATCCTGGATCTATCAACACATGAGCCTTATGATCACAAACAGAGAGTATACCTCTTATAGTTTCTGCAGAAGTGTCTGCGGTCTCCTTATCCAGGACAAACACACATCCTTGTGTAACAGGCTTCTTCCCTTTCTCTACAGCAGTGACCCGTCTCTAGGGATTCACTCTCTGAGGCTACTGTTTAGTAGGCTCCGGAACATGTGGTTTCTAAGGTTGAGGGCAGTCTTTCACCATGTGACCCATGTCTCCACATCTAAAACATCCATGGATCAACCCAGTACAACTTCCCTCATGCATTCGGCCACAATTTCTACAAAACCTTATCTCAGGCCTGACATCTCGAGAGGTCTCCCTGATGTTAGGGCAAACTCTGGGTCTCTCTAATCTACCCTTCTGCACCTCAATCCTTCCTCTTCTGAAGGAACCTCTCCGAACCTCTGTTTGAAAAATTGCTGGCCTCTTGCCCTTATCTCTATTCACTGCTCTGAGCTCATTCTGAGATTGTACCATTTCAATTCCCCTCTCAATCTCTTGTGCTCGTCTCAAAGCATCTCCAAACTCAGTAATACATAGCCCTATCAATCTATCTCTGATGATGGGCTTCAATTCACACACAAACTTCTCTGTGCGAAGCTCTTTATTCATGAAGGTCTCTGGGTCATACCTCAATAGCGCAATGAATTGGCTCTCATAGTCATCCACAGACATATCACCCTGTACCAAACTCAAAAACTTGGCTTGTTTCTTTCTTGGGGCGGCTCGTGGTACATATTGGGCTCTAAAGGCCGTCTGGAACTCTTCCCAACCAATCATATCCTGATGGGACATCAAAATACCCTGAGTAGTACCCCACCAGTCTCGAGCTCTCCCTTTCAACATATAGGTACTCATACTGATCCTTTCAGCATCTGTGCACCCCAGATAATCGAATATAACTCTCAACTCCGTCAACCACTCCTCAGCCTCTATAGGATCCTTCTTTCCCTTAAATGCGGGTGGATTCATTTTTAAAAAGTCCTTCAGTTGGACCAAACTTCTGTCATCAGGCTGAGTGACGGGAGGCACTGGGTCCATCTGTACTGGGGGTATGGGAGGTCCTTGTGGTGGTGTAGGAGTAGTACCCGATGCATTAACTTCAAAGTGTTGCGTGAATAGCGCTGCCATCTACTAAAAACCTTGCCTCACATCGGTCTCAATCCAATTAAATCGAGAGTTAGGACTCTCTGGTTAGGGGGCAGGTGGCGGAGGGGACTCTGCCTGCCTCCTCGAACGACCTCATGGTCCACTCATTCTCTATCTCAACTCGTCTCCTGCGCGTACATATCAAAATCGATTGAAATCTCAATTCTCAAATTCAGTTCATGACCAGACTATTACAGACACTTGGGATGTATTCTATTTCACTTAACCGACACTGGCAGTACTAGACACCCTAAGCTCTGATACCAAGAAAGCTCTGTCACACCCCGAAAACGTGAAAAATAGGACAAATTTATAAACTTTTTACTCATCAAATCATAATTAAGGGTGCATTCCTGTGCAGTGTCATACATCATCATACCTCAAGATCTCATCATTAGATAACATATATCGTATCACATACATTGCTCAATATTAAGTTAATTAATCCTAATACATCCCATAAAATGTTATACATCAAATGTCCGTAATTACAATTGTTGTGACTGATAATAATAATAAATAAAAAGTGCCAAAAAAGAGTAATTGGCGTTGGATTCGAACTCAACCTCATCTACATGGTTGTAACATTATTAAGATAAAAATCAGAATATGTATATAGATAAAGAAAGAGACTTTCAATCGAATACAAACTCATGTCTTTAAAAGCACAATCACCACCAACAAGTAAGGGGGACAAGTATGATACTTGAAACTAAGTCTCTATTTCCCTACTAAAACTTTGTCAAATTCTTGATCTGACTTAAGCATTGGAGTGCTAACGCAAGGAAAGCCCTGTGTCCCTCTGATCTTTCTTTTTCTTGCAAAGATTTCGGCAGCACGTGGCATGAATGATGTCAGCAATTCATTATTGTTGTTTCAGGCAACAACAATTGGCGCCGTCTGTGGGAAACGAAAGAAAAGCTTTTTGCTCTACAACAATGACAAAAATTTTCAATGTTTCAAATGAATTTTATACGTGCAGGAAAGTGTGTAGATCCTTAAATGCAGGGGTGGGCATTTTTAATCAGTTATCCATCAGGAGAACATTGAACATCCTGGCTGAATTGTTCGATGATTATATGTCTCATGAGTAGAAAACTCACCAGCTCCTGAAGTAGCATCGAAATTTCTAGAAGACTTTTGCAACAGTACCTCAGACCCTACATGTGCAACAGAATCAACTTGAATATTATAGACTTAGGTGAAAAATGGCAAATGTCCATCTCCTCTGCCACATTTGCATGCTCAACTCCAGGGGATTCCAGAGGTTGTGGAGTTTCCAGGTTGTGAGTAAGAACTTTAACATCATGCAGGCCAAAAGCTCCATCATGATCCTTCTCACCTTTGTCAACACTTATGTCATTAGCAACCATCTCTATAACTGTCACACAGGGAGAAGCAACATCAGACTCTTCTAGCTGAACACCTACACAAACAGTTTTGCCCACATCTGCTTTAGAACTACACCCTACTGCATTCAGACCAACATTAAGAGTCGACAATGATGTTTCTCGGTCTTCCTCAAACACCCATGTGCTCTTATCTGATCCAGGAATAGGGGAATGACTGACACATTGATCAATACTTAATGCCTCAATGGAAGCATTGGTATCAACAGAAGTGGACATTAAAGAATTGTCAGCTTCAACCACTGACACTGTAACATGTTCAGTTTGTTCCCACCGAAGCCAGAGCATCCTTCAGATTCCTGTTTCTCTCCACTAAAATTATCAGTCCAAATAGGCATGGTTGTCAAGTCTAAAGTCATCCTGTTATCCCCATCAACATCAGATGAAACCACTTTGTTTGTACTATCATTCTTTATATCTTACGGTTCCTTCATTCGCAGCTCTTCACTTCTAGTAGAAATATTATCAGAAGCATCCTTTCTAGAATCAACATTCCCATCATCACAAGGCCAAGCATCCATTGAAAGATTTAAATCCCAGAGTAGCCTATCATCTGGCAAAGGAATGGTCTTTTCTGCTGTGGTATTACCCTTATCACAATGAGATTCATGTGAAACAGTAAAGGAATTTTCCTGAAAAGATGAACCCTCGGTTTTACTTTCATTTATTGAATCTTTTGGGGAACAACAAGTTGTCTCTAATGATGTTGTAGTTTCTTCTAATCGCATTGCAAAAGCAGAAATAGGAGACTTAATTCTCTTCTGTGATGATTCCTCTACTAATGATTTTCTCTTATTTTCAGTAACATCATTACTGATGCTATCACTGCAAGCAGCAGCTACAAGTATTTCAATCCCTGAGAAATCTTCCACACCATTTATTACTTCAGAAATCTTCTCATCACCAATAGAAGTAACAGTTGACTTGGCAAAACAATCAGATTTTATAAGCCGTCGCCTCTGAGCTGAACAAAAACCAAAATTCTGACCCACAGCAGATTGAAAATCTACATGCTGCTTAAAGATGTCATGATCCAGATAAGCAGTCAATGGGAATGGTGGTGACGGAGATCGAAACATAAATCTCATTTTCTTTATTGGAGCATTCTCTTAGTGATCCTTGCCCAGAAGCTGCAGCTGCTGAATGCTGTGGTGAAGCCATTGTTGGTGCTCCAGGAATTTTGCTAAAAACTGATGATAATGAACTTGCCTCTCCGGTGGCTGATATGGTTGCAAGCAACAATCAGGCTTTGAATGATAAAACCAACATAGAGCCTGGTTTTAAAGAGTCTCCTAAAGCTGATAATACTAGTGATAATTCTAGAATGGTTCGGTCCATTTTGGGGGTGGTGGTGCTCTCGTTGCCTACTCATCGCTTCATGATTGCCAAACTTCTTATACTTGATAGAAATGGGAAGGGTACCTCTTTCGAATCTGTCCTTCATGGCATTCTCTGGAACTTCTTTACAATCAGAAGTGGGATTCTTGTGATTTGGTTCATCAATTTTGTACCCTTTGAATGGCATTGATTGCCCATATCTTCCTTCATATTGGAGTTTCGTTAATCGTTTGAGCCCCTGGTGTTCAGAATTCTTCGATGACATTGAGTCATTCCCATTCATTTTCTCTACCTTCAAAAAGGGACTTCGTTTAACCCTAAATATCTCTGAATCATAATTATCACTATCTTGGTCCACTGTAGACCTACTTACAGGTTCATGAACATTGTCCTGATTGATACCTGGATAATCTTCATGTGACAAACAGGATATTGTTGATCCATATGTGTTTCCTGAGACTTCTTCACCATTGGTGTTTCCTAGGTCAGCTAGCCCCTGTACTGGCTTTGAAATATACAAATACCAAATGTTCGCTTAGCGCAGGAGTCACGGCTCAAGTAGAGACATAAACATTAAAATAATTTAAGAAGCAGCCAAATATTGATACTGAGCAGTAGGTTCCATCTCTGCAACATCATCCCTCAAGAAAAGACCATGATGGCTCCCACATGGGAAGCTAACTGACTTAATATCATGCCGTAGGCAAATAGGATGCGAGCAACAATTGCTGTTAACAAAAGCAACATAACAATCACATTTACATAAAGTGCAGATAATGGTTCTACAAGAATTTGGAGATACACTGGCCCATACCCTTGATTTCATGAGAGACCAACATGCCCGACACAGGAAACACAATAGCTTTACAAATGAAACCTTAATGCAATGATGAGAGGTCAAGTCTACCAACGAATAATCCAAATCTTCCAATTCTAAACTTGTATAGAGATGCATAGCTTCTTTGCACAAAAGTTCCTCATGAGGAAGGAGAGGCACCCTATTAAGAGGGAAGTAAGAATATGCAAAAGTATTTTTGGAAGTTTGTCTTTCATCATGTAGAAGTGGCACGTGGGATTGGTACTTGCACACTGGTTAACTCTTTGGAAAGTTTTGAATGAGAAATAGCTGGGAGCCACAAGTTCAAATGGTGGAAGGATGAGTTGGCCCCGAATGCAGTGTGGATACCATATAAAGCTTCAACCAAGCTCTACACTTTGACCACAGTGTGATTCCACATTCTTGTTCTGATGTTCTTTGGTAAGGCTATTTAATCCATAAATACTGTTGTCATCAGTTATTCTACAGTTAAGGAACAACAATTCTCGGAAGAAGCTCAACTTGATAATTATGTAATGGCTAAAATTTATTTCCTGCAAAAGCAACATGATTGAGTCTACATCTGTTGGTATTTTTCTGGAGCCATTGCTTATGTGGCCTGAGCAGGAAATTGCTTTCTATAGTGAAATGTATAAGCCGCAGAGCCTGAGGCGTGATAGCATCACTGTGGCCAGGCGTAAAAATCAGACGAGCTGTAAGAGCTTGAGGCGCGATAGCGTCACTGTGGCCAAGCATAAAAAATCAGACGAGCCGTAAGAGCCTGAGGCGTAATAGCGTCACTGTGGCCAGGCGTAAAAATCAAACTAGCCGTAAGAGCTTGAGGCGTGATAGCGTCACTGTGGCCAGGCGTAAAAATTAGATGAACCGTAAGAGTCTGAGGGGCGATAGCGTCACTGTGGCCAGACGTAAAAATCAGACGAGCCGTAAGAGCCTGAGGCGTGATAGCGTCACTGTGGCCAGGCGTAAAAATCAAACGAGCCGTAAGAGCCTAAGGCGCGATAGCGTCACTGTGGCCAGGCGTAAAAATCAGACGAGCCGTAAGAGCTTGAGGCGCGATAGCGTCACTGTGGCCAGGCGTAAAAATCAGACGAGCCATAAGAGCCTGAGGCACGATAGCGTCGCTGTGGCCTGGCATAAAAAATCAGAGGAGCCGTAAGAGCCTGAGGCGCGATAGCGTCTCTGTGGCCAGGCATCAGGCTCGATAGCGTCACTGTGGCCAGGCCCAAAAAATCAGACGAGCCGTAAGAGCCTGAGGCGCGATAGCGTCACTGTGGCCAGGCGTAAAAAATCAGATGAGCCGTAAGAGCCTGAGGCGCGATAGGGTCACTGTGGCCAGGCGTAAAAATCAGACGAGCCATAAGAGACTGAGGCGTAATAGCGTCACTGTGGCCAAGCATAAAAAATAGACGAGCCGTAAGAGACTGAGGCGCGATAGCGTCACTGTGGCCAGGCATAAAAATCAAACGAGCCATAAGAGCCTGAAGCGCAATAGCGTCACTGTGGCCAGGCGTAAAAATCAGACTAGCCGTAAGAGCCTAAGGCGCAATAGCGTCACTGTGGCCAGGTGTAAAAATCAGACGAGCCGTAAGAGCCTGAGACGCAATAGCGTCACTGGCTGTAAGAGCCTGAGGCGCAATGGTGTCACTGTGGCCAGGCATAAAAATCAGATGAGCTGTAAGAGCCTGAGGCGCAATAGCATCACTGTGGCCAGGTGTAAAAAGCAGACGAGCCGTAAGAGCCTGAGGCTCAATAGCGTCACTATGGCCAGGCATGAGAAACAGACGAGCCGTAAGAGCCTGAGGTGCAATAGCGTCACTGTGGCCAAGAGTAAAAAGCAGACAAGCCATAAGAGCTTGAGACGCAATAGTGTCATTGTGGCCAGACGTGAAAAGCAGACGAGTCGTAAGAGCCTGAGGCGCAATAGCGTCACTGTGGCCAGGCGTGAAAAACAGATAAGCCGTATGAGCCTGAGGCGCAATAGCTTCACGGTGGCTAGGTATTGAAGACAAATAAGCTGTAAGAGCCTGAGGTGCGATAACGTCATAGTGGTCAGGCGTTGAAGACAAATAAGCCATAAGAGCCAGAGGTACGATAGCGTCATGACGATCAAGCATCTGAAAAGACTTATCGTAAGAACCAGAAGCGAATGGGTCACGATGGCCAGACATTAGAAAAAGATGTGTCTTGGTACGAGAGATACGAATGCGTCACGGCGGCCCGCCATCAGGAAAAGATTTAAATAAAAGGGTTTGAAACGAAAAATGCGCGAGCTAAACCACGAAGAAAAAGAGCAAAAGCTTGAAGCAAAAAATGCGCGAGGTAAACTAAATACTCCGATGAAAGTTCGACTTCAGAATCTAACGTAAGGACTTGACGTGAGGTGACGATGTGAATTGATGTACTCTTCCACAAGATTATACATAGTGAAAGAGTAGGGAGCAATTGTTGTGACTGATAATAATAATAAATAAAAAGTGGCAAAAAAGAGTAATTGGCGTTGGATTTAAACTCAACTTCATCTACATGGTTGTCACATTATTAAGATAAAAATTAGAATATATATAGATAAAGAAAGAGAGTTTCAATTGGATACAAACTCATGTCTTTAAAAGCACAATCACCACCAACAAGTAAGGGGGACAGGTATGATACTTGAAACTAAGTCTCTATTTTCCTACTAAAACTTTGTCAAATTCTCGATCTGATTTAAGCATCGGAGTGCTAACGCAGGGAAAGCCCTGCGTCCCTCTGATCTTTCTTTTTCTTGCAGAGATTTCGGCAGCACGTGGTACGAAGGACGTCAGCAATTCATTATTGTTGTTTCAGGCAACAACAACAATAATTGTCTGGGTACATGAAAAGATAAATGATACCTCAAAATACAATATATGGCTTGGAGCTCAAGTCCTCCACTAGCCACTACTCCGTACGTCGCAGGGAAATCTTTTTTACTTGAAGAAATCTGGGGGGAAAGAAAATAGGGTGAGCTTCTAAATCGCTCAGTAAGGGGGCAGGGGACTCGTTATATAAACCATAATGCATATCATAAAATATTTATTTACACGTGAAACTCATTATACTCATTTGAAAACAATCGCATGAAAGTTCTCAAAACAACATTCTCATATCTCAAAATCATGTGGAAACATGAAGTAAAAGGCTCAGTATAGAGCAGTGACAAGCATGTGAAAATAATGCGATAATAGCTTTCTCAATAAATGTGATAAAATCACTGTGATAATAATGCACGTGATGCAGCCACCAAACACACGTGGCATAGCCACTGATTTGGATTCACATGTGGCACAGCCACAGAATAGGGTTTCACATGGCAACGACTACCAAATACACATGGCATAGCCATAGAATGGGGGATCTCACGTGGCGACAACCACCAAATATACGTGGCACAGCCACAGAATAGGGGATCTCACGTGGCAACAACCACCAAATAGGGTGTCTCACGTTACCAGAACGGAGAAGAATGGGGCTTACATGCTACGAGAGCAATGCCCGGTGTGTATTCAAAATTACACACCTAAATCTTTATCAATAGCCATTATCATATAAAACTGGTTTGCCTTCACGTAGAACTCATAGTGGTTTTTCTCTCATAAAACTCATTTAAAACCGTTTTGTACTCAACACAAAACAATTTTAAAACCGAGTTCCAACCGGCAAAACACACACACATTTCTCAAATCTCAATATTGCCTTAACGTAGAGCCCAATTATAAACTCATAAAAACATTGGGTTCCAACCGGCTATAAAAATCATGTGCATTCTCATCAACACATAACACCTCAAACATGTTTGTTTTATAAATCACAAATCATGCTATAATAGTTCACAAATCACATACACAAATGGTTTAGTTTCCCTTACCTCTTTGCACCTCGTATAGTGAAATTGTTTCCCCCTTGTCACGGACTAGTCTCGCATTCTACTCTGGAACTCCCGAGCTATCCAAACGATGTTAAAACATCAATACTCATCATCACAGTAACCTCAATTCTCAAAATCGAGCATAATTGTTCATAACACCTCAAATCTATCAATTCCTGTAACTCTAGCACAATCCACAATCTCATTCTCAACATCTTAACATTTCACACTTCCCATGCCACAATATCTATGCTAATTCACCACATTGTCTAAATTTCCATTTATAACTCAAAATTCTCAAAATTACCAAAATTGCTAAATATCATCATCACTCTAACTACATTGTAATTTCATCAATCCCTAATCATTTTCCAGCTATTTCAACACAATGCCAACAACCATTATCACCAAAATCATCTCAAATATCAAGATCGAGGTTTAGAAATTACCCAAAACTTGTGAAGAGCTTATCTCTTGCCTCGATTCAATCCGTCTTTCGATTTCCAAGTATGTTGTTCTCCCTTTAATGAGGAATAACTTTCCTTCTTGCCATAACCTCTGATTTCGACGGAAATGGGTGCTTTGGATGAGTGAGAAAGCTAGGGCTCGGGTGAAAATGGGGTTTTTAAGAGAGAGAAAATGAAATTGCAGGAGAAAGCAGGGGTTCCTTATATAGACAGAGGGTAGGAGATCGATCTGGCTCTTGATGAGATCGATCTGTATTTGAATTTGGGGACGATTTGGGGCAATTTTATGCCTAGGAGATCGATCTGTCGAGAGATGAGATCGATCTCTTTATGGCTTTATGAGATCGATCTGCTCCTTGAGGAGATCGATCCTCTCCCAAACAGAAACATTTGGAGATCGATCCCTTCCTCATGAGATAGATCTTCTCTCAAACAGAATCATAAGGAGATCGATCCTCTTCCATTGGAGATCGATCTGCTCACTTGCTTTCCTCCTTCCTTGTCAATTTTGGCTTACCAGATCGATCTTTCTTCCCTAAGATCAATCTGACCTCATAGTTTCACACTTAGGTTAAACACATACACATAAATCTCCAAATATAATTTCCACAATTCACTTAGCTCAATAAATTACACTTCAAGTTCTTATTACATAATTAAAACATGTCTAAAATTCTTAAATCTCACACAAATGGGGATCGATCTGCACTTAAGATGGGATTTATCTAGGCTTAGCAAAGGTAATGCAGATCGATCTGCTCATTGGGGAGATCGATCTGCTTGATGGGGAGATCGATCTGGCCTTGGCAGAGTCACTTGTAATTGCTGTGCTTGCACAAGGGATCGATCAGCCTTGAATGGGAGATCGATCTGGCCTTCATCTGCAGCCTTTTTGTTGTAATTTTCCAAAATGTTTCAAGGGTGAATTCCTATTTCATTGCTCCAATACTCATTTTGTATTTTAATCCCACTTAGAGCATGGAAAGACTTATTTCTTATGATTCATATGCAATACGAATTGTATGCATTGCTTGAATTCATAAAGGATACTTAGAATTCGCAATCCATGCCTTATTATTTGGTGTTTTCATTCCTTATCTTTAATCCAATTTCTTAAAGTTCCATTCGTTTAATTTCTGGCCACTTCAACCCTTATTTATCATTCACTTGTATCATGACACTCATTCATCCCATTGGAATTCATTGACATATACATGAAACTGAAATCATTTGTCTTATAATTCCATTAACATATAATAAAGTCTTACATACATGGGGTCTCACAAGTTTGATGCATGATAGAGGCTGGTTTCAGAGTAAGAGGTAGGGATCCTCTAAGATTAGATCGAATGTTGAGGAGCCCAACGGGGCATAGACATGTCATAAGTGTAGTAATCAGCATGGACCTAAACCCTGCTACCATGATATTAGTGCTTGCTTTTGGTGTGGCGAGCAGGGACAGTTTTCTAGAAATTGTTCGATTCAGAGACTCATTGCCAAGCCTAATGATCAGACGATAGAAGATAAAGGAATTGCTATTGATAACGGCAAGCAACATATGGCATAAGGTTTGTTGACCCAAAATGGTATCTACATACAAGTATACACAATCTACAAGTAATGTAAAGGTGAGTCTAGATATCGTTCCCACGAGGATTAATTAGGTTAATTCTAGTTAAGTATTAAAATTGGTCATCGTAGATTTATCCAAACAATTGAATCTTCGAAATTAAATTAATTTCTACGAAAAATTAAAGTAAAAATCTAAAACTACAATTGAAAATCAAATAACATAAAAATTAAACTGTTGAAGAAATTAAAAATAACATAAAAAATTTTTATATTATTTAAAATTAAAAATTTAATTGTAACAAATAAAAATCTAATGAACTAATGTATAAAAAGACTAATTGAAAAAAAAAAAACTAAATTAAACTATTATACTAAAATAATATAAACTAAAATATTAAGGCAAACTAAGCAAATGCATAATTAGCAATTATCAATTAACAATAAGACTAAATAAAGAAAACAAAAAATTAAAATAAAAATTAAAACATCAACTAAGAGTCATTACCCAGCTTTGTCACATGTTTCACCCCGTCCTACTCTAGTCAAGACCACACCTTACACAACAGTGCACTACCCTGCTTCTCCTTACACAGCAATGTCCGAGCCAGCACAGTTAAGCACCGCTTTATCTTGCTCTGCCAGCAGCTGCTTCATCCAGCTCTAGCTTTGCTGCTTCACTCACCAACCACGTTCTATGCACACTACCATGCACTAGTAACGTAAGTAAGAACATGCACACAGTGAAGCAAGAAGATCAAACTAGAGCAGAAACCCGTGAGTTCTAGCCACCAAACAGCTCAGCACCGCACGCTTCTACCCCTACAGCCACGTCTCCTGCTTTGCCATGCAATAGCCTCAAGCAATGGTAAGTACCAGACAACAAACGAATGATGCAAAGAAGAACAGAACTGAAGACCTGAACAAGTGCAGAAAACAGAGTAATAATTTAGTGCTGAAATTATTATTAATACAATTAACTATCCAAAATTCCAAAAAAAAAAAAAAACTATGAATAAGGCTTATAATCATGCAGAAGAATGTGGGCTGGCAATAAAAAATTATAATAATAATAAATAAAATGTGAATTAAGGGCACACAAGTTTAAGGATGCATAATGTGTGCATAATCTAAAGAATTTAATACAAACTTAATATAAAACCAAAATGTATTGCATTTAAAGGTACCAAAGCAGTAACCTTAACTGAAGTTTTAATGAAAACAATAGAGTAAATTAATAAAAGAAATGTCGTAAAGAACATAAAACACTGCAACGAATAAAGCAAGATGATGACAGCCTATCACGCCTAAGAGCAACAGACCAAGCAGCCTCTAGCAACCTCTCACTTCACCAGGAACCACCAGCAGCTAAGCAACATCATTCGACCTCTCACTAAGCTAATAAAACATTAAAGAGAAGAAAAGTAGTACAAATCGAAGAAGATAAGATCTTGTGCCCAGCCGCTTTCTACTTCTTTGATCTCTTCTAAAGATGTAAAAAAACAAAAATCTAATCCACTCCTAAAATAAGGAAAACAGTGAAGACGAAATTCCAGAAAACAGTGATGACCAAGGGCTGCTTCCACCAGCCTCCAACATCCCCCATTCGGTCGCCTTTTTTCCTCCTTTTTTAGGGATTCTTTGGTTCTTTTTTTTGGTAGCAAATACCTTTGGGCTAGTTTCTTCCTTACATATGGGCTTCTCTCAAAAGACTGAACCAAGATTTTGGGTTGCATGATTTAGTTTATAGTTAAAAAATTTAGGGGTAAAATTGAGGTTTTGGGATTTAAAACATCAAAATTGGCCATTTCTTTTTTATTTTTTCACCATTTCCTCAACTTTTTCATTTTTCTTGAATTTCTTACACATGAAGAAAAATTAAATAAATCGGTAGGAAATTAATTAAAAATTTTATTATTAAATCACAATTCATGTAATAAAGTACACTAAACTTTGATATTTTAGAGACTCATCACATCGCTAAACTTAATATTTTGCTTGTCGTCAAGCAAAATAGTCTCAAAACATGTAAGAGATAACTTGTACTTAGCATGTTTATTCCCCACATACACCTTAAAGAAAGAATACTGATTTAATCTAAGAAAATCAACATAAAGTTTCCTCCAATCACACACCTCAGTCCTAATTAGATTCTCCATGAGTGTATGAATTGTCCATCACATATGAAGGCATACATATCCGGATGAGATTATACAAACACAAAAAGCAAAGTCCATAAAGCCTGAGCAATCCTAGAAGTTTGCTGTTTGCTTCTCTTTCCATTAATGTAGCCATACTCAATCAAGAATCAATAGGACTTCATTCAGCTTGTAATGTAAAGTTATGGCTAAGGTATGATAAAAGGCAATTTAAGCTCAACAACCCCTAATCACACATTATAATCTAAGATCTTAATATTTAGAGTTTCAAGTGACTTCTTCAAACATGTTTCCTTCTTTCTTTCTCATACACTTTATTTTATTTTTTGTATTTTGTTTTCTTTTTGTTCTTTTTTTGTAATATTGTTTTTTACATTTTTATTTTCATTTTCATTTTTAAATTTTTTTTTTAGTCCTATCTCTCTACCCAAATATGTACATATCTCATAGTATATGCTAGTAAGTCATATGCTTTCAGGGTAAGGGATAGGAAAAAGTATTTAGAGCTAAGGATATATAACTATATGGGTATATATACAAAGAAAGGATAATTTGCCTCAAACAGGGTGATTAAGGACAAATATGTACAAGGATGGCTTGAAAGGTTCAAATGATCCAAAGATGGCTTAAATAACTTTCCTAACTAAGCATAGGCAAAAAAGTTCACCTCGATAAAAGGTCAAACAAATTCTAGGATATGCTCACAGCTTCACAGATAATCATAATCCTATTTTCGAGTAATACTTTTGTAAACATGCACACAAATCCATGATCAAGATATAGTGCATAAAGATAGAAAAATCACAATCTAAACTAGGTAAATTCAAGCATTCAACTCATGCTTCTTAATAATCACGCTTTTCCAAAGATCAAAATAAATCTCAATCATAGTTAAAATCAAGGGGACATAGGAAATAACCAAATCAAGCACAATATATCTCATAACGAAACATTTAAAGCAAAAAATTTTGAAAAATTTTATAATTTTTGAAAATTATTTAGCTAAATTTCCTTCCTCCAAAACTTAAACCGCACATTATCCTCAATGTGTAAGAAGCTCAAGAAACTCAAGAAAAGGATAAAGGAAACTCCCCAGATTTTTCTTTGAAGCTCAACTGCATGCCACAAGGTTACTCCACTACTCCCAAAACTTGGGCTTAAACCAACAAAAAAAAAAAAAGAAAAAGAAATAAAAAACTCAAACTACAACTAATAAGAGAAAGAAAAAACTAATGGACTAATGAAGAATTGGGGTTGCATCCTAAAAAATGCTTGATTTATAGTCATCAGCTTGACTATCTCTGTCATCCTTCAAGGTGGTATGAATAATCTGAAGACAGATGATTGTACATAGTGCACCACCTTAATAAGAGATTCTATTATATACTTTGCTTCAAAGAACATAGCTCCACAATCTTCTAAGATATAACCCACTTCATTTTCATGTGGAGAATTCAGTAAAGCAATAATGAAGGGTGCCTCTCAGTATAACTTGTTAATCTTTAGGACTTGGACTTCGATCTTGAGCACTTTATCACTGATCTTTTCTTTCTCACCTTACTATTCTCCATTTCTATCACTTCCACCATACTTTTTTCTTCTTCAATGAGCTTCGGTGGTGTAGGCTTTTCCACTTCTTCAATTAACACCTCTCAAGTAGTGCTTGCAGTGGAGTTTGATAAGTATCATCAGTAGTGTCTAGTGGCTCAAAAGATGAGGATAGTTTCCTTTCACATATACTCAAATCATTAACCATGTCCACACAATCTTCTTCAATAGGCTCATAGGCTCTTCAACATCTTCATTCGACACCTTTTCAAGTGGAGCTTGTAGTGGAATTTTATATGCATAATCGACAGTGTTCCTTAGCTCTAAAGAAAGTGAAAACTGCCTCTCATGGTCCTTTGAAGAATAGATTGAATGATTGTCCACACTTGGTATGAAATAATCCAAGTTGATGTGACTTCTCTCTTTAGCATGGTTCATATCACATATTTCACAACATACAAAGGTACTCTAAAAGATTTCTTCGAGTCAAGTGACTACTTGAGAGTTGAAGTCATAAAAGGATCTATCATTTGTGTGTTGAAAATTCTCTCAAGTACAACTCTGTCATAACACCATTGTTATTCACTGAAAGCCATCAGCTTGATCAATCACTACTATCGATGGATCACCCAAACCATTATAAAATGTTTGAATTTGTAACCACATGGGTAAATCATGAGAAGGCTTAAATCTTTCCCATACTTCACAGAAAGGCTCAGAATCATATTGCATAAAGGACAAGATGTCATTTCTCATCTTCACCATAAGTGCCGATGAAATGAATCTGGCTAAGAACTTATGAGCCAAATCATCCCATGTAGAGATAGAATGATGAGGAAGTGACCACAGCCAATGCTTTGTCTTATCCCAGAAAGAGAATGAGAAGTGTCTCAGTCGAATGGCGTCATTAGAAATACCTTTATACTTGCATAAGTCACATATCTCAAAGAAGTTGCCAATGTGACTATATGGATCTTCAATGGGCAACCCTCCAAATTGAACTGATTTCATGATCATCAGAATGATGTCCAGATAAATCTCAAAGCTATTGGCTTTAACTTTGGCATCCTAATAGTTGAATGGTGTTTAAGGCAAGACATGGCATAGTCTCCCATAGTTATTAGCTCAGCACGATAAGCTATGGTACCTTGCAAACACAACAAAAGAGAAGATTATTAGGGGAAAAAAAGAGAAAATAGCAAGAAGATGAGAATTTTATAAATTATTTTTTTATTTTTTTATTTTTTGAGATAAATGGTTTGAACTAAACCTAGGTATAATTAATATTAATATTAACTAAGAACAACCAAATCAAATCCCAAAAAAAGCGTCAAAAACTTGATAACCCTAAATGGAATCTATGTGCAAATATACACGGTCTAAAAGTAATACGAAGGTGAGTCCAAATATTGTTCCCACGAGGATTAATTACATTAATTCTAGTTGAGTATTAAAATTGGTCACCATAGAATTATTTAAACAATTAAGTTTTCGAAATTAAATTATCTATTAAAGAAAATTAAAATAAAAATCTAAAATTAAAAATGAAAATTAAATAGCATAAAAATTAAGTTGTAAAAGAAATTTAAAATAACATTAAAAAAATTTATATTTTCTAAAATTACAAATTTAATTCCAACGAATTAAAATCTAATGAACCAATAAACTAAAATTTAATTGAAAAAATTAATAAACTAATCAAAACTAATCTACTAAAATAATATAAACTAAAAAATTAAGGCATGCAAAACTTGGCAAATGCATCATTAGCAATTATCAATTAATAATAAAACTAAATCAAGATAACTATAAAAAAATAAAAATAAAAATAAACATTAGCCAGTAGTAATTGCCCAACTTTGCTACATGCTTCACCATATCCTGCTTTAATCCATACCACATCTTACACAGCAGCACACTGCCATGCTTCTCCCTAGACAACCACGTCCGAGCCAGCACCATTCTGCAATGCTTCATCTTGCACTATTAGTTGTTGCTTTAGCCAGCTCCACCTTTGCCGTTTCACTCACCAGCCACGTTCCATGTAAACTGCCACCTACCAGTAACGCCAGCAAGAAGATGTAGACAATGAAGCAAGAATATTAAATTAGAGCAGAAAACCATGAGTTCCAACTACCAAACAGCCCAACACCACACGCTTCTTCCCCTACGGCCACGTCTCCTGCTTTGCCACGTAACAGACTCCAGCAGTAGGTATGTACTAGGCATCAAAAGAAAGATGCAGAGAAGAATAGAACTGAAGACCCGAACAAGTGCAGAAAACATAGTAATAATTTAGTGTTGAAATTATTCCTAATATATCATAACTTAATACAATTAACTGTCCAAAATTCCAAAAACAATGAATAAGGCTTAGAATCATGCAGAAGAAAGTCGGGCAGATAGTAAGAAAAAAATAAAAAACAAAAAATATAAGTAAAATGTGAATTAAGAGCACACAAGTTTAAGGATGGATAATGTGTAAATAACATAAAGAATTTAATTCAAACTTAATATAAACCAAAATATATTGTATTTATAATAACCTTAAGGTACCAAAACAGTAACCTTAACTGATGTTTTAATGAAAATAGTTAAGTAAATTGATAAAAAAAAATGCCGTAAAGATCATAAAATGCTGCAGCGAACAAAGCAAGATGATGACAGCCTGTCACGCCCAAGAGCGGCAGACCAAACAGCCTCCAGCAACCTCTCACATCACCAGGAACCACCAGCAGCTAAGCAACATCCTTTGACCTCTCACTAGGTTAATAAAACAGTAAAAAGAAAGGAAAACAGTACAAATTAGGGACGATAGGCTTTGTCACCACCCACCTTCTACCTCATTGATCTCTTCTAAAGATGTTAAAATAAAAATCTAATCCACCATAAACTAGGGTGTTAAGGATAAAAATTTTCAAAACACTTGGTTCGATAAAAAATTACCACGTGGCATGAGGAATATCACATATTTTATTCATTATATATTTTAAATTATACAAGTCTTAAATAAGATAAAAAAGGACATTTAATCCAAGGATACATACGTAATTACAAGCAGAATAAATCCCTATAAATAATTGTTAGGTATGACTCAAAAGCCTAAGTCTTTATTTTGCTTACAGAAACTCTGTCAAATCTCCTTCTAACTTAAGCATCGGAGTGCTTATGCAAGGAAGAACCCTTACGTCCCTCTGACCATTCTCTTTCTTGCAGAACCTCTGTTAACACGTGACATGAAGATCGAAGTGAGGATGTCGCAACACATCATCATTCTGTTTGGCTACAACAATTATCGCTGTCTATGGGAACTAGAAAGAAAAGCTTTTCACTCTACAACGATGGTATAGACAGGTTCAATAGTGATGAGAAGCGGCGATAACGAAGATGTGGTAAGCTCTCCAATTGGTGATATGGGTGATGGAGTCCAAGGGTAGAGAGGGTCCAGTATGATGACAATTCCCGCAGCTAAATTTGAAGCTATGAGAAAACAAGGGGAAAAAACTGTCCAAGCCTTACGGGCTATGGTCGATCTGTTCAAAGGTTCCTTTTCGCAAGCAAATCTGCTTACAACTATTTAAAATTTGGTGGGAGAAAGAAGAGCTACGCGAGACCCTGACGCCATTGTCGCGTAAGACTCTCTAGGCATGTTCACCCGAGACCCTCACGGCAGGATGGCGTGATACACAAAAGGCTGAGCTGCGCGAGACCCTAACAGTATGGTCGTCCAAGACTCTCTTGGCATGTTCATCGACTCCCTTACTACAGGATGGCGCTAGACGCTGAAAGCTGAGCGGCGCGAGACCTTGACAGCATGGTCACGCAAGACTCTCTTGGCATGTTCGCACCAGACCCTCACGGCAGGATGGCACGAGACACTGAAGGCCGAGCTGCATGAGACCCTGATAGCATGGTCGCGTAAGACTCTCTCGGTATGTTCGTGTGAGACCCTTACGACAGGAGGGCGTGAGACACGGAAGGTCGAGATGTGTGAGACCCTGACGGGATGGTCACGCAAGACTCTCTCAGCATGTTAGTGCGAGACCCTCATGGTAGGATGGCACGAGACACTAAAGGTCGAGTTGCGTGAAGCCCTGATAGTGTGAGACCCTCACAGTATGACCCATGAGGCCCTCACAACATGTTGGCACAGGACCCTAAGGGCTACCTGCATCAGACTCCAATGGCTTAGTGGCGTAAGACCCTATGGGCCTAGTTTCTGGAGATCTATTACGTGATACTGTAGTAGACCTTATATGTGAGGTTACAGAAGGATTGAGTGTTAGGGTACGTAATACCCTGTACGGGAAGTTCCAAAAGATCTTAGCTGTGAAATTACAGGAGGCATGAGGCTTTAGTGTATGGGAAGCCCTGTGCTTGAGGGTTCGAAAGGCCTGAGATGCAAAGCTACAGAAGCTCCCATGCGCGAGACTCCAATTTACTGGAGGCATCGGGGTTTTGGAGAACCACTTTGTCAGGGTACGAGGAATGCAACATGGGAGATTGTTGGTGGCCGAAGACGCTAAAATATTGGAAGTTTTAAGAATCCAGCTATGGTAGATTCGAGGTATTTGAATACAGAAGGTCCTTCATCCCAAAACACAAATGGCTCACCGAACAATAGGGTCAGAGGTGCCAAAATGATAGGTACACATGCGAGGAGAAACTCAAAAAGTAGATCCGACATGGAACCTTGAAATTGAAATGGCCAACTTTCAACCTCGAGCTCGTCAAAACCAAATACAAGATAAAAGGAGAGAGGTTGTTGACTATGATCAAGCCGATTCATGCAAGGTGCAAAATAGGCCTGCATCTATGACACAAGATGCCATAGATATGAAGAAAATGGTGGAACATATCTTAGAGGGGAAAAGGTTGGTCCCAATAGAAGAAAACCAGAGAAGAAGAATCCTATTTAGTTCAGTGATCATGGGAAAACCACTGCCACCGAAGTTCAAGATGCCATAGATAACGACATATGCTGGAAAGACTGACCATTATGGCCATGTCTAGAACTATGAGTCATTAATATTATTACATTTATAGGATGATAAGATTATGTGTAGAGCATTCTCCTTAACTTGAAATGGTTACGCACTAAAATGGTTTAATAGTTTACCATAAGGGTCTATTTCATCTTTTAACAAGTTGAGAAGTGGGTTTTTAAAGGCCTTTGTGATAAATAGCCAGAGGAAGAAGGAGGCCACCCATTTGCTTACCTTAAGGCAAGAGAACAAGGAGTCACTAAAAAGCTACATGGATCGATTCCATGATGCTACTCTTGAGATACGTGATCTACAAGTTGGGATAGCAGTGACAGCTATGATATAAGGGACAAGGTCAAAAAAGCTGTAAGAATCATTATCTTTAGATGAGTTGACAACAATTTCAAACTTGTTCTCCAGAGCAAACAAGTACATTACTTAAGAGAAGGTTATAAAGATGATACCGGCACGAGACTTGAGAGAAGGAAGGAAACAAGAAAGGGAGCTTGATGATAAGAATGTTGAAAGATCAGATAGAATAGGAAAGGCCCCGAACTTGAAATACGTAACCTACACTCCTTTTACTAAGCCACGCGCTTCAACTCTAGCGGTAATAGAAAGGACAGGGATGCTTCAGTTCCCTAGAAGAGGTGGGGAGAATCTTGGATAAAATTTTAGATCTTATTACAGTTTTCATTCTGTATTCAATCATTTAACTAAAAAATGTCGGGATCTCATGAATCAGCTTCAGAAGCTGGCTAGAGAAAGGCAGTTAGATTGCTACATGTAGAGACACGAAAGGAATTAGTATCCAGTGCGGGGTCGAGAAGATAATAGGTTGCATGAAAGGCATAATGATAATAGAAGAAATTTAAGGGGGAATGAAGAGAGAGGAAATAGGGCGAGGCCAAGAGAACGTAGGAACTAGCAGATAGACAATGAACCTACATGAGCTACCATTAATGTTACTTCTGGTACAGAATACATGGCTGGTAGTTCATCTGCTTCGTAAAAAATTTATGCTAGACAGGCATATCAGGTTCATTCTGTGATAAAGGTGATTGAGAAAGAGGAGGTGATTACATTCACACTTGATGATCAAGGAGATGTAATTATGCCACATGATGATCCTATAGTCATATTGACGGTGGTAGCTAAGCATCTGATAGGTCAGATTCAGGTAGATAATGGAAGCTCAGTGAACCTTATCTACTGGAATTGCTTTGAAAAAATGAATGTACGAAAAGATAGACTAAAACCTGTAACTACCCGCTATTCAGCTTCACTGGAGAAAATGTAAAAGTGGCATAATCTATTGATTTGCCCGTTACTTTGGGAGAAGACCCTAAGAGTGTTACGAGGTAAGTCATATTTATGGTAGTCAGGTCAACATCTCTAGCTTATAACGTTATCATTGGATGACCATTGTTGAGTGACATGAGGGTCAAACTCTCCCTATGTTATCTATTGATGAAATTCCTAATTCCTAGAGGTGTGGAACAGGTATGAGGAGACCAAATTAGAGCAAGAACATGTAATATTGCCTCGACTACATGCAAAGGGATTCATAGAGAAGAAATCCTCACTATTACTGAACCACCTAAGCTGAGACCTATTGAAGAAATGGAAGAAGTAAAGTTAAAAGCCGACAGCGAAGAGAAGAAAATATAGATTGGAGGCCTAGAAGTGAAGGAGGAGATAGTAAAGTGCTTGAGAGATAACTCAGATGTTTTCACATGGGCCCCTGTTGACATGCCTGGAATTGATCCGAAAGTCATCTGCCATGAACCTAATGTGTTGCCCCGGGTGAAACCTATCAAACAAAAGAAAAGGAACTTCGCCCTTGAGAGACAATAGGTCATAGAAAAAGAGGTTGATAAGCTACTTGCAACTGGATTCATTCGGGAAGTCTGGTATCTGGATTTGCTTGCGAATGTGGTAATGGTGAAGAAAACCACCAGAAAATGGAGAATGTGTGTAGACTTCACCGACTTGAATAAGGCAAGTCCAAAGGACTCGTACCCGTTGCTTTGGAATTATAAGCTAGTGGATGAATCTTCAAAGTACAAGTTTCTTAGCTTCTTGGACACATTCTCTAGTTACAATCAGATCTTAATGCACCCCAAAAAGGAAGAAAAAACGTCTTTCATAACTGATAAAGGAACTTATTGTTACATGGTGATGTCGTTTGGCTTGAAAAATGCAGGTGCTACATATCAGCGTATAGTGAACAAAATATTTAAAGATCTACTTACTAATACAATGGAAGCTTATGTGGACGACATGATCATGAAGAGTAAAGAGGGGGAATCACATGTTGTACAATTATCCAAAGTGTTTGAAGTTCTAAGGAGGTGCAACATGAAGTTGAATCCTAACAAGTGTTCATTCGGGGTTCAATCCGAGAACTTTTAGGATTTATGATAACCAATCGTGTGATTGAGGTGAACCCCGAGAAGGTCCAAGCCATCTTGGACATGAAACCTCTAGTTACTTTTAAAGAGATGCAAAGCTTGATGAGGAGAATAGCCACATTTAACCGCTTCTTATCGAAATTTATCAAAAGATCCCTGCCGTTCTTCAAGACACTTCGAGGCGGAAAGAACTTTGAATAGACAGAAGAATGCAAAGCAGCCTTCGAAAAGTTTAAATAATACCTGAAAGAACTTCTATTATTGTCAAGGCCCTTGATTGGGGAGCATTTGTTTATGTTCCTTGGGGTAGGGGATAAAGCGGTTAGTTCAGTCTTGCTGAGAAAAATTGTAGAAGGAGATAGGCTAGTTTACTATGTGAGTAAAGTGCTTTTGGAAGCAGAAACAAGGTATCTGCAAGCGAAGAAAGTGGCAGTAGCTCTTGTCATGGCCACACGAAAACTGCACCCTTACTTTAAGGCACATTCAATAACAATGTTAACAGACCAACCCTTGAGGCAGATACTCTAAAAACTTGAGCATTCAGGAATGTTAGTGAAGTGGGCTGTAGAGCTCGAAGAATATGATATCTCTTTCCACCAACCCTTGAGGCAGATACTCCAAAAACTTGAGCATTCAGGAATGTTAGTGAAGTGGGCTGTAGAGCTCGAAGAATATGGTATCTCTTTCCAGTCTCGGCAGGCTATCAAAGCACAAGCATTGATGGATTTTATAGTTGAATGTACATGTCGGGAAGATCCCAAGGAACAAGAGTTGGGATGGCAGAAGTTGTTTGTAGATAAGGCATCTAGCAGCAAAGGGAGTGGAGCCGGCATCGTATTGGTATTGCTAGAGAGGGAGATGTTGGAGTATTCCCTGCTCTTCAGTTTTCAGTGCTCCAACAATGTTGCGGAGCATGAGGCCTTAATTGGTGGTATGAAGCTGGCGAAAGAACTCCAAGCTCAAAAACTACTGGTCCATAGCGACTCACAACTTGTCGTTAACCAGTTCAGTGGACAATATGAGGCCTCTCATATTTGTAAATGGTCCAGTGGCTACCTCAATCGTTTGATGAATTGCAACTGACTCAAATCAATCAGTATAAAAATAGTCATGTCGATGCCCTATTTAAATTGGCATCCTCCAAAGAAGCAGTTAGAAGACCTGTAAATGTGGAGAGGTTGGTGAAGCATAGCATTGAAGAAGAATAAGAAGTGTTAGAGATTGAAGTCAGTGTTGACTGGAGAACATCTGTTAAACAATACTTAACGAAGGCAATACTTCCTAGTGACAAGGAAACAACTCAGAAAAGAAAAATTCAAAGTGTAAAATTCACTTTATTGAATGGGGAACTCTATAAAAAGGGGTATATTATACCCTTGCTGAAATGTTTCAGCCCAGAGCAAGCTAACTACATGTTAGCAGAGGTTCACGAGGGGATATGTAGAGAACATCTAGGAGCCAGAGCTCTAGTAGAAAAGATACTCAGAGCGGGGTTCTATAGTAAGGCCCGTATTTTCAAATGTAAGCTTTATGAATTCATAAGTAATACATAGGTACTTGTAATGTGAAGCATAAGTGATGTAAAGTCCATAATACAATGTACACACTTGTAATAAGAGTTGTGATGTACGTACAAGTTTTATTATGTATGAATATGAAGATATGGACTTTTGTATGTAATAAATATGATTGGAACTCAAAATGAGTAGTGCAGCAAATGGAATGGATTTGCATAAATCTATATGCTTCTATTTGGTTTTGTATTGTGTACCTTTGGTTATACAATGAATGCACACAAGTTTAAATGTGTATAAAGAACGAATGGATGTCATTTTCAAGTCTTAAAGGTGGTTGGATGAGAAAATGACCATGGCAGCAAATTGAGGATATTTGGCATGTGTTACTGCAAAAAATTACAGTAAAATCTGGAAATATGAATGCTAGATCGATCTCATAGGATGAGCGACCGATCTGGAAGAGCCAAAAATGCTCTTCTTCGAGCAATGAAATAGGCCAGATCGATCTCTAATTGAGCCAGATAGATCTGCTAAACATTTTGTAATGAGAAGATCGATTTTGATGCAAATAGATCAATTTCCTCAGCTCTCATGTTAGAGCAGATCGATCTCCCTTGGAAGCAGATCGATCTCCTTAAGCTACTGCCTGGGACAGATCGATCTCAAGCCCTTGACAGATCGATCTTCTGCTTGATAAATGTCAAGAAATTGAGGGATTTAAGAGGACTAGATCGATCTCATCAAACAATTTCTATAAATAGGACCAGTGAAATCTGTAAATTTTGGGAAACAATCTCTCTCTTTAATTTTAAACTAAAACCTCACTTTCTCACTCCTCAATCCACCCAATTCCAATAAGATTTGAGGAAAGACCATTAGATATAAAGTTGTTCCTATCAAAGAGAAGAACAACATACTTTGGATTCAAAGCCTCATTTATGGTATCGATGGAGCAAGGTCTATTTTTGATTAGAGCAAGAAGAGAAACTAGATTTGATAAGTTTCAAACACTTCAGCCCAAGTATATTTGGCTATTTATTGATTTTTGAGTTGATTTGTATGTAGATTAATGGTTAAAACTACTTAGGATGTGAGGGAATTAGTGTAACCTAGAAAACCTAGAATAAATCTAGTGTGAGAAGATATAGGTTGAATGAGTTGATGATTTGTGGGCTTGCTAAGTTGTTATAGAAGTAATATGAATCATTTAAAATGATTAAATGAAACCACATTGTGAGTTTAGAGGATTTATGGAAATAAGTATTTAAGATGTTTGATAAAATGCCATAGTGAAGAAATTGATGAGATATGAACACTATGAGCTTAATATCGATTTAATATCGATTTGGTATGAATCAATAGGCCTAAAAGAGTCTATAGACTCGAGATATGAGTAGAACGATAAAAATAGGCCTTATAAGTGTTAGTGGAGGTTATAGGTTTAATCGACTATAGCAAACACCTGAGTTAACCAATATGGACTAAATCGATGTGATATACGACTTTTTACAGTTCGTTGGAGATGAATCAGATCTGCATAAGTAAGCAGCTCTAAGGAAGTGGAATCACGCAATTCAATTTCCAAGTAAGGGAATTTTGTAAGTATATAAAGGTAACTGGTTGAATTTTGTGGGTGGATATAGGGCGTTTATGAAATGCATGACTGTTTGAGAAAATGATTGATGATGTATGCAAATAGCTACGAGTATGTATGAGATTTTGTTTTGAAACTATTATTATAAAAGGGATAGTAAGGCTAATAAATGCATAAATCATGTGTTTGAAATGTTTTTACATAACACAATGCTTGGTTTTGAACAAGTTAATAGATAGGCTGGCTAGTGTTTGAATGATTTCCTGAAATAGCACTTGTGAGGTGCTAAACCCAGTTTTGGGATTGTTTTAATTGTGTATGAGCCGCCTATTGTATTTGTGTGATATAAATCACGTTGGAGCCTCGCTCATGCTAGATTTTGATACCTTCATTTCTATGAAACGTGCTGGAGCTTAGCTTGCACCTTGATTTGGAAACTATGACGATGTTTTATAAATAGTACTAGAGCTTCTGCTCGTACGTGGATTTCGAGTGGTTCTGTTATGCATATAACCATGCATAAATGTCGTACTAGAGTGTTTCTCATACGACGTGGTTTAGATATGATGCATGAATCGTGCTAGAGCTTTGCACGCACAAGTTTTCACACTTAGTACGTATGATGCCGTGGAAGTTAGTAAGATTGTCAAGCCCTACATCCTCAAGGCAGAGAGGGCAGGGAGGCTCTGTTCGGTGGGGAGGCTCTCTTACGGTAAGACCCTCAAGCACAACATCCTCAAGCCAGAAGAGGCGGGGAGGCTCTGTTTGGCAGGGGGCTCTCTTACATGGGTACGGAAAGCTCCACGTGCACTTGAGACAATAGAGGTTACACTTGGTATGGGGTAGATAAGACCTACGATTGGCACTCTCAACCCTGATATGGGTTCGTGGAGTACGCTGTATCGTGTATATCACATGGAGTACGATGTACCGCGTGGTGATTATATGATGAGAAAGTCTGGCGATAAACTAACCTACCTTCATACCAGCATGATACCTCGCACACCTCGATGTGTGTGGTCTGGGATGATTTATGACATAGTTGGCCAACATAGTCGATTGAGATATGGTGACCTGTCTCATATCATATTACATAGTACCACATGGTTTTGATACATGAGTGGGATTGTGTTTTATCCAGGGTAGACCCGAGGGAGGGGTCGAGCCTTGAGGGATTTGTGATTTAAAGAGATTTGTGATGAGATTGATGTGTTTTGAAAAGTGATAACTCTTATGAGATGTTTTGTGTAAGAGATGGATTTAGAAGGATGAGATTGATGCGAGAAACGCGTAAGGTAAGCCACGCATAAAAAGAATTGTACCAGCATGCCACAAAAGAATTGTGCAACGGCTTGAAGCGAGAAATGCGTGAGGTAAGCCATGCACCCAAACAATTAAGGGGCTTGAAGCGAAATGTGTATGGGGTAAGCCACAAATAAAAAAAACAAAAGGCTTGAAGCAAAGAATGTACGAAACAAGATATAAAGGAAACTTAAAATGAGAATATACGAAATAAGTCGTCTTAATAATATAAGAAAGTACATGAAATAATCGATACTTTTAAGAAAAAGTGAAACTCCCTATATTACAGATAGACTCAAAGTATTGACAACAAGAAAAAAAAAACTAAAACTACTCCTCGGTCAGTGGATAAGCGCCCCTATTAGAAGAATCTGACTCGTTACCGTCTAAATATCCTAAGGCATCAATCATTCCTTGTTGAGGACGAGGCTCTCAGGGACCTGAAAGATTAAAAAGATCGTTATGAGCTCTTCTCTCCATATAATCTGTAAAATTCTCGCCATTGGGCTCATAATCCGTCTAATAATGAAAGTCATCAGTATAATGCTCCAACTGCCTTGACCACTGTAGCTCAAGAAAAGACTCGCTTGATCTCTCTTTCTCTAACTAAGAACCGCCCTATAGAAACCTTATTTGACAAAACCTATAGAGAATATAAGCTTCCTATCATTACAATCCAGCGATAGGCAATATTCTCTGATAGCTTCAGAACGAATCTGGTTGCGCCCGTCTGGGTAATGGTGGAAGATTGAGATGCTTCAAATAGCTTAGAAAGCTCTTCTTGCAACCTTCTCTGATTAGACTTTAACCCGTCAATGCTAGTTTGGAGGTCTTGGAATTTAGATAGAACAGCTTCGTAATCGGACTTGAAAGAATTCAGCTCCTCACAAGTGGCATAATGGGCCTTATGCTCTTTAGCGAAATTTTCTTGAAGGCAACGGTTTTCAACATAAAGGTTCTCTTTCTCCTTTTTCAGTCAATCAATCTGCTAAGGAAACCTCAGCTATTGAGCTCTTTCATTCTGCCACTCAGATCTTTTAGCCTGTAGTTGGTCAAGCTCAGCATCAGCTTGTGCTCTATATTATCTGCGTCACGCATTACAAGCGATCACTTGCTGAGCCACCTGAAAATAAACAAGGGATGATAAAATAAGATAAAGTTAACAAGACAGAGAAGAGTGAAATGAAAAAGATAGAAGAGTACCAGCATTATTAAATAGTCAGATTGATCTTCAGGACCAGGGAAACTCTTAAATAGTTCCGCTTTATCTTGAGGGAGAATAGTCGACCATCCTAGGAGAGATGCAACTTCATGATCTTGAATCGAGTCATTATCATTAACACTTAGATAAACGATGAAACTCTGACCAAGAGCCGTCGTCCCACCATCCACTGGAATCGAGAAGTGTTAAGCTCAGTGATTGGCAGAAGTGTTGGCGCATCCCGCATAGCCGACATAATATGTAAGGTCCGCCTCTCAATACGGGAAGGGCGAGCAATATTTCACTCCTTCCAATTGGTCATGTGATATTCCTTTAAATTAGGGTCAGGAAGTGGAGCCTCCAGTGCTTGCTGTTTTCTCCTATCCCGATTTTGAGAAGTTGGCCCCTCAGGACGAGATGAAGAAACATGAGAGGATCTCATCCTTTCACCTCGAGTTCGCTCCCGAGAGGAAGTCCCCCTAGCTTGATCCTGAATGGAGCTCGTAGGGTGCCTTCAGTTATGTGGGTGAGCGACCCTAGTTGCACTCTCAGTCTCTGCCAGACAATCAAAAGCCCTTCTGAGTGGACCCGTTCTTAAGAGAAAATAAATGAAAAAGAGTTAGAAAAACCATTTGAAATAGATGATTATTTTCAGATTAAAATGCAATACAAAATCACCTGAATTAAAATAATCATCAAGAGAATGGATGTTAGCTAGACTCTTGTCTAAAGGGAAGTCTAGAAATAGGCTCCCAAAAGCCTCACCCCGACCCCAATCCAAGTCCTCATCAAAAGGATCGGTTGAATGTCCCACACCTTGACCTCCTTTAAGGGAACTAAAAGGTAAAACAAGCTCGGATGCGAAAACTGGAGTGATGGAAACATACCCCCAACCCACGGTGGTTATATTTTCTAGAGTTAGAAGAGAAAATAAAGTACTCTTATCATTCATTTTCAATTGAGAGGTAAAAGGACCATATACGTCTTTTAAGTCAGAAAGTTGACTAAGGTTAGAAGGCCCATGGAGACACAATTGAGTGGGGATGTGTAAAGTCAAAGGAATCTCAACAATAAGCCAATCAGAGGCATAATTATATAGTTTATATAGAGGCTTCCCAAAAAGTTTGCTACTCTGTCCCCTCCCGAAAATCTTTTGAATAAAAAATGTGTTGAGTTCCAAACACTACGAACTCTGAAGAAGGAGTTAAATAGAGGAATAGTAGGCATAACATTAAATCTATGGCATATAATCGTAAACTCGATCACTTGGGCCCATCTATTAGGGTGAAGTTAAGTGGGGACTATGCCGTAATGTTGAAGGAAAGCAACTCCAAAGTCAGGTAAGGGAAAACAAAATCCAAATTCTAATGAAGCTTGGTGGACGAGAACACCACTACTAACAGCTTGAGGGGTGCATTTCGCATCAGTTGGGAGCCTATAATAATAACCCTCGGGAAGAGGAAAAGCAATACAAAAAAACTCAAAATCGAACTCCTTAAAACTGAAATAAGATTCTAAGTGTATTTGTTTCCCAGTACCTTGTCTAGCCTTCGAAAGTAAATTAAGTATGACTGATTATGTCACGAGGGTAGGTGTCGCGAGGGTGTGCTTGCCATGAGGGTATGCTTGCCGGGAGGGTGTGCTTGCCGCGATGGGTACACTTCTTGTCTGTAATCATAAGGCTCATGTGTTATTTGATTCGGGATCCACACATTCTTTTATTGATGTACAATTTGTATGTAAACTGAGTTTGAAGTATGAATCCTTAGGTTATATTCTACATGTAAATAACCCCATGCGTGAGTCCTAGAGGACTGATATGGTGTGCAAGAGTTGTGAGATCAAGGTGGGAGATAAGGTGATGTTAGCAGATATAGTGATGTTAAACATGTGTGTTTTGATGTGATTTTAGGGATAGATTGGCTAGCGGCCAATCGTGTGAGTCTAGACTGATACACTAAGACTGTAACTTTCTCCCTACCTGAAAAGTTTAGTGTATGTTTGAATGATTAAAGAATAAAGACGTGTGAAGTTTATTATGAAATGTTAAGAGATGATTATATCGCTATAAATACTGATTAAATTATTGATGTGAAGGTTACATCGCACTCATCTCTGATATGAGTCGAGAACATTCGAGGATAAATGACATACCGGTAGTATGTGAGTTTCTGGAAGTATTCCCAGATGAATTGCCTAGCTTACCATCGAAAAGAGAGCTGGAGTTCACTATCGATTTAGTACTAGATACTCAGTCGATCTCTAAACCTCCCCATAGAATGTCGTTGGTCGAATTTGAAGAGTTAATGAAACAGTTGCAAGAACTGCTTGACCAAGTTTTTTGTTAGGCCTAGTGTGTCGCCATGAGGAGCTCCGGTGTTGTTTGTAAAGAAGAAGGATGGTAGCTTGAGACTATGTATAGATTACAGATTGCTGAACAAGGCTATGGTGAAGAACAAGTATCCCCTACCAAGGATAGATGAACTGTTTGATAAGCTGAGAGTGGCTTCTATCTTTTCTAAGATTCATTTAAGATCGGGCTATCACTAGTCAAGAATCAAGAATGAGGATATTCCAAAAACATCCTTCAGAACTAGGTATGGCCACTACGAGTTCTTATTAATACCCTTTGGATTGACAAATGCCCCTGCTCTTTTATGAGTTTGATGAATGAGGTCTTTAGAGACTATCTAGATCAGTTTGTGATAGTCTTCATTTATGATATCCTTATGTATTTGCGGTCTCATGAGGAACATGCACAGCATTTGAGGATTGTACTGCAGATACTCAAGGATAAGCAGCTTTGTGGGAAGATTAGTAAGAGTGAGTTTTGGCTAGATCAAATAGCTTTTCTTAGGCATATTGTATCTGAGAATGGAGTGTCAGTTGATCCATCTAATTAGGAGAGACCGAGGACAGTTACAAAGATTCAGAGTTTTCTAAGACTTGCTGGATTTTATAGAAGGTTTGTTGAAGGATTTTCTAAGATTGTCGCTCCTTTGACCAAACTCACAAGTAAGGAGATTCCTTTTGTATGGTCTGAGAAGTGTGAAAAGAGTTTCCAAGAGTTAAAGAGGAGATTAATGACGACACCTATGTTGACTATTCCAAATGGACCCAGAGGCTTCGCAGTGTACATTGATGCCTCTCAACAAGGATTGGGGTGTGTACTCATGCAGCATGGGAGAGTAGTCGCTTATGGTTTGTGACAGCTAAAGGATAATGAGTAAAATTACCCCACACATGATTTGAAGTTAGCCGCATTGGTGTTTGCACTAAAGATCTGGCGGCATTACTTATATGGGGAAAGGTTCCAGATATTAACTGACCACAAGAGTCTAAGATATATATTCAACCAAAAGGAGCTAAACATGAGACAAAGGAGATGGATGGAACTCCTTAAAGACTATGATTGCAAAATATTCTATCATTCGGGGAAGGTGAACATACTAGCTGATGCCTTGACCAGGAAAAGTATGATATATGGTATGATGATCAAAGAATAGGGTTTGTTGGAACAGTTCGTCGGACTCAGGGTCAGAGTTGAGGAAACAGAGGTCGAATGTTTTACCAGTCTGCGGATAGAGCCCGATATTATGGATCAGATTAGAGCTGGGAAACGAAATGATCAGAGGCTATTGGATATTGTTAGCCAAGCTGAACAGACCTCATAGTTAGATTTCATGCTCAGTGATGATGGGTTATTGAGGTTTAAGGGTCAAATTTGTGTTCTGAACAATGATACCCTGAAGCAACAAATAGTGAGAGAGTCTCACTGTTCGCGATACACCATGCACCCGGGAAGTACCAAGATGTATCAAGACTTGAGAAAGGTGTATTGGTGGAGTGGTATGAAGAGGGACGTAGCAGGATATGTGGCCAAATGCATGGTATGCCAACAAGTGAAAGCTGAGCACCAAAAGCCCAGACGATTACTTAAGCCTTTACCTGTGCCTACATGGAAATGGGAGCTTATCACCATAGACTTTATCATGGGATTACCGAGGACTCGACGAGGTCATGATGCAATATGGGTGTTAGTGGATAAATTAACGAAGAGTGCCCACTTCCTTACTATCAAGAGTACAAATATATTGAGTACATTAGTTGAGCTATATGTTAGAGAGATAGCTAGACTACATGTGGCTCCAGTGAGTGTTACCTCTGATAGAGATTCTCGGTTCACCTCCAAGTTTTGGACTCATTTTCATGAGGCCATAGGATCTCGATTGAATTTCAGTACCACCTATCATCCTCAGACTAATGGCCAATTCAAGCAGACTATACAGACCTTGAAGGATATTTTGAGGGCGTGTACGATGGACTTTAAGGGATCATGGGATGATCACCTGCCCCTTGCTGAGTTTGTGTACAGTAACAGCTATCATGGGAGTATTGGTATGGCACCTTATGAGGCTCTGTATGGTAAGAGGTGTAGATCCCCTATTGCGTGGGAAGAAATAGGCGACAAAAAAGTAATTGCTCCCGAACTAGTTGAACAGGCAGTTCAGAATTTGAAAATCATTTGTGATAGATTACGAGCTACACAAAGTTGAAAGAAAAGTTACGCAGATGTGCATAGACGACCACTTGAATTTCAAGTTGCAGATTCGATATTCCTTAAGATATCTCCAAGTATGGGTATCATTCGTTTCGGGAAGAAAGGAAAATTGAGTCCACGATATATAGGACCATTTGAAATTTTGGAGAGGGTGGGAGACGTGGCTTATCGGCTGGCTTTAGCTCCACATCTTTTCGCAATTCATAATGTCTTCCACGTCTCGATGTTGAGGAAATACAATCTGGACCTTCCTATGTCATTGCGTATGAAGCATTAGACATTCATAGGGGATATGAGTTATGTGGAAGAACCCACCCGAATACTTGACAGGAAGGAGAAAGTACTTCGAACGAAAAGGATTACATTAGTTAAGGTTCTCTGGAAACACCACTCAATGGAGGAAGCAACTTGGGAACTAGAGAGCCTTATGAATGAGGAATACCCTCAGCTATTTAATGGGTCGAGTTGAATTTGGAGGACCAAATTCTTTTAAGGTGGGGAGGATGTGAGAATAGTAAATTTTATGAGTTTTGCTAAGTGCGAATTGTAATTTGGTAAATGTAATTATGATATGTTGATGTACACGCAAGTTTTAAATTTAATGAAGTATAAGGAGATGAAGTTTTTAAGTCATAAATGTGCATGGATTGAAATATGGCCTATGCAGTAGATTATGGTGAGTTTTGCATCGAGCTTCCAGTAATTGATGCAGCAGCAGTAGAATCAGTGAAGGCCAGATCGATCTCCAAGGATGAGAGATCGATCCCATAGATCCAGAATACAGAAACGTGAAAAAACAGACAAGCAGATCGATCTCACAAGGAAGAAGATCGATCTCCTAATGCCTCTGCCTAGCACAGATCGATCTAGTCACAAGGGTAGATCGATCTCCTTAACTCTCGGCCTAGAAGAGATCGATCCCTAATTCAATGCCAGATCGATCTCCACTTAGAAGAACAGATCAATCTCCTCCCTCGACCTGATCGGTCTTGTAGTTGTTAATGAAGCAGATGGAGTTGTTGAAATGAAGCAGAGATCAATCCCCATCAATGCCAAATCGATCTCATAAGCCCTTTTTATATAAGAAACATGGGACTCTTGCCTGGAAACCAAGCCCTCTCATTTTCAAACCTAAATCTTCACCATTTTCACCCAAACCAAGCTTTCTCTCTCTAAGATTCACCCTATTCTAGACAAAATTAGACAAAGGGGTAAGAGACAAAGTTGTTCTTCTTGGCAAGGAGAACAACATACTAGAAAATCAAAGGTTAGCTTGAACAAATGAAAGAGACAAGCATTCTACAAGCTTGGTCAAGAGAGGACAAGCTAGGGAACTCACAAGACCCTTGTTCTTGAGCATTATCATTTTATATATGGGTGGATAAACATATATGTTTATATATTTGGTTAGAAATGTTTAAGGCATGATGGAAACAACAAATAGGTTTGGTGAAGTGATTTAATGTGGATGTCTTGTGATGGTTATGAGTTAACTAAAATGGTGATAAAGATGTAGAAAGAGTTTTGAGATAATGTTGAGTTTGAATGAGTAAGAGAAAGGGATGGAAATTGAAAATAATGTATATTAATGATTTAATGATGTGTGTGGACAGCTCGAGAATCTAACATGGGAAAGGAGACTAGTTCGAGAACCCAAAGATATTGTGCCACTCAAGGTGCAAGAGGTAAGGGAAATAAACCATTTGTGCTTATGAGTTTTTGAATGAATGAAAACATTTTAACAGCATGAAAAAGGTTTAATGAAATGAGCATGTTTATGAGAAATGAGATGAATGTGCGAGTATTTTACCGGTTTGAGCTCGATTTTGATGAGTTTTGTGTAATTGTGGACATAAATGGTTTTATAACCGAAATGAGTTTTTTGATAACCACTAAGATGTCACGACCCAAATTACCTAAAAATCCCTACCAATTTTTTCGCTTTTTCATTTCCTTACCCGTCGTGAACAGTTATACTACTAAACAGTTGGGCTATGATTCAGTGTTAGTACCTCTCACCTATTTACCATTCCATTTTCATATTTCATTTACATATCAATTTATTTGAACTAAATACATCCCCAATATTACATCCATATACAATACTGTGCATCTATATGTTCAGATACAAAATTATACAAATGTGTATACCTGATCTTGATAAGAAGTAGTGGATAACCGAATTGCAAAGCTATTGTCGCTCTCTTCTACTGAATATACCCTGTGGGGTGAAAAATGAAAGGGTGAGCGAAACGTGCTCAGTAAGGCAATAATGTAAGCAGGTAGATAACTATACTATCTACGTGCTGATAATGTCATGATATAAAATCCTTTATATTTTGAGCATGAGGAATGACTAAAACGATGCCACATGTATGTATATATCATATAAGGGAAATCATGAAATCGACATATAAAACACACATGGATAACCAACCCATGTCATAGTCTGGGGGTGCCTGCCGTAGGTCTTATCCAACCCAATACTATGTCGATAACCAACCCATGTCTCAAAGTATATGTGCGAGCATCTCAACTCTCTGTGACACACAGTCTACAGGAGGCTTCCGCACGACTATATGCACGTCAACTCATGTCTAGTGTAAGCGAAGCTCCAGCACCACGCTGTGCATATCATGATATCTAAAATCTCGTGCGAGCGAAGCTCCGGCACGGTTTTGTGCACACACAAATTTCTCGTACGAGCAATACTCCAGTACGGCTTTTCATGAGAAATAAATCAGTAAACTTGAGTGTGAGAAAGACTCTAGCACTCTTTTTATTCATGTAAATACGATAGGTGGCTCAATCTTGATAAAACATCTTTTAAAGTCGTAACCGGTACAAATCGGTTCCTTTTCGTGAAATTCTTAAAATCAACAGCCAACCTATATGCATATTTGCTTAAATCAAAGCAATATATTCATATAAAGTATCAAAACATGTAAATCATGCAATTTATCTGCCTTACTACCCTTTTTTTAAATTTTACTCCTAGGGGAAAAATCGTCTTTTTTCTTTATTCATCTAAGCCCCAGTTTTCGTAAAATTATCATTTCGTTTTCTAAATACTTTAAGTAATTCTAGACCCTGTAATTCCCTTCAAAATTACGTATAGGTATCTCTATGCACTTACAAAATTCCCTTACCTTATTTTCCTGTCGAGTCTGACCTTTCCACTGATGTCACGTCGCGCAGTCCGATCTGCTCCCTCATCAAATGCCCGAAACTGCGTATAAATATTTTCTCAAGTCAGATATCATACAATTTAATTGTATTTCCCATTTTCTGGGCTTAATTTAAATCATTGGGCCCATTTATCCCTATTGGGCCCGATTGCACCTTAATGGGCCTTAATCGGCCTTAAGCCCGTTTTTCACTTAATTTTCACATTATCAAGGCCTATTGGGCTCATTGGGCCCACTAACAATTCCTCGGGCCTCATTCTAACTTCGAATAGCTAAATTTATTATTTACGACAATTTATCTAAATTTCTAAAATCTAATTCAATTTATGCAGAATTTAAATTCATATCACGCATAACGATGTAAATTGTCGTAAATAAGGGTCACTTACCCGAGATTCCATGATAGTATGAAATTTGAGGCTGTCTCGAGCTCTCGGTCGATGCCAATTGTCGAGCTACACAATTAAATATATTTTCGGGTAAACTTTCAGTCGATTATTTATCGAATTAAATATTCCAAAATTTAAATCGGTCAATTCGACCGCTTATCGACTTACCCAAAGCTCAATTGCATCATTGAAATTTTCCCCAATTTTTCCTCTTTTTCTTTTTCCCTTTTTCTCCCTTTTTTCCTTCTCTTTTTGGCTGAACCGGTTCAGTCCGGTTCAGACCGGTTCAGACCGTCGATTCACCTCGGTTCACTTCGATTCACTCTGGTTCACCGCCTTGCCGGCCGGTTCTCTGTCGGCTTCCGTCGCCAGTGGCTCCGCAAGGTCGTCCGTAGCTCGAATCTGGCCTCAGCTTCGGTTGAGGTCGCCGGAAGGTCGCCGGTCCGGCTCTTCTCCCTCGACCGTCGGAACTCATTTCTTCCTTTGGCCGTCGCCGGCGATTCCCGCTGTTTCGTTGGCTGCTACTGGTGCAGAAAGAACCGCCGTCGCCTGGGCTTTCAGAATCGGGCCTTAGTTCAGCCCGAATCGCTGCTCGAATCGCCGCCGGTGACCATTTCTTTCCCGCGGCCTTCTCCTCCGTTTTCCGGCGTTCTCCGGCGTCCTTGGCGCGCGTCGTCGGTGCCCAAAGCTTCGCCGGCCTCTCCTCTTTCTCCTCGGGCATTCGTCGGAGGGTGATGATCGCCGGTGGACGTGGGTCGATCGACCACGCGCGGGTCTCCTTCTCGGTTTCCTATTCTTTTGTTATTTTTCTCTCTCCCCGATTGTTTCAGATTTCTCTCTTTTTTTTAACTTCATTATTTTATTTTATTTTATTTATAAATTATTTTATTATTATACTATTCATTAAAATAGTCTAAAATAATCTAAAAATATCTACAATTCTATTATTTTATTCCAATTAAATAAATTTAATTTAATTTATTTATTTATTATATTTTTAATCATTTTTCTGGTATAATTTCTCCGTATTTTCGGGATATTGTCCCGAGTGACTTTACGGTATTTCTAAAATTTCGGATCTTGATCAATTGGACTCGAAATTTAATTATTTCTTCATTATTGATCAAGATTCTCAAACCCATTATTTTTAATTAAATTTTCTTACCGAATTTATTCCGGCTTTCGATCATTTGACCATTTTACCCTTGTACTTGTTCGGGATTAATTCAGTCAAATTTTCCTTCACGAACACTCATTCATTTTATGATTTGAATCCTTATTTTCAGTCCAAATCCCATTGCTTTAAATTTGTGAACATTTTTCTACCTCATAAAATTTACGATTTAATTTCGGGTCTTACAAATCTCCCCCACTTAAGGAATTTGGTCCTCCAAATTAGAACCAAGTCATATGAGTCCATATACAATTTCGAGTACATCGATCGTATCATACTCTTAAATTCTTATGTGACCTTCTCCGGAGTGTATTACTACCAAAGGACTTTAATTAGGGAGATCTTAAACCTTAATACTTTCTCTTTCCTGTTTAATGCCCGAATCAACTTATCAATATACTTATATTTTCATTAAACTGAACTTTTAGAGTTCATATTCGATCACCTATGCTGGATCTGGATAGTATTGCCGAAGCATCAAAAGCTGAGACACATTGTGGGTGCCTGTTAATTCAGGTGATAACACCAACCTACAGGTCTTATCTCCCACTTGTCCAATCTCTCAAAAGATTCAATCCAGCGAAACTCAATTTACCTTCTTCCAAAAGTTTGCTATGTCCTTATTCTCTTAGGACAAGAAACATTTCAACCATACTAATTCACCCTCGGTGAATTTCCAATACTTTTCTATCTACTCTGAGGTGTTCTTAATCTCTCATCCTTAACTAAACATCCTCAGAGACTTATTATCCAAAGTCGAAAATAATTCTATCTGTCACCCACTTTTTCTTATCTAATTTGGGGAAACAACCCCTACAGCAATACACTGCCTCATATCTTGTTATCCCGATACTCAAGTGGCAACTGTCACTATTGGCGAATTTGATTTGTAATAACTGATCATCCCAGGAGCAAAAAAAATCAAGGGCACACGCCTTCATTGGATCCTCCAGAACCTGTACAGTCCTCTCTGACTGACCATCTGTCTGAGGATGGAAAGCTGTGCTAATACTCAGTCGGGTTCCCATAGCTTCCTGAAAAATATTCCCAGAAGTGAAAAGTGAAGCTGGAATCCCTATATGATATCATGCTTATTGGAATGCTACTTAATGTTCTGCAATCTTCCTTACACATAAATCCTCATATGCGCTCTGAGTATTTGGGGATTTCATAACCAGAAAGTGGGTAGACTTAGTCACTTTAGCGACTATCATCTAAATAGCCTCGCGATTCATCTGAGTCCTCTATAATCCATCACAAAATTCATTGAGACTTGCTCTCATTTTCGTGCCGTGTCGATATAGGTAGAGGTTGCAATAACTCTGCAGACTTTTAATATTCTACCTTATTCTGTTGACATACTAGGCACTTTTCAACAATCTCTACAATGTCTCCTTTCACATCTGACCACCAATACCCTTTTCAGAGATTTCGATATATTTTTATTACTTTCCGTATGCACTGTATATCCCGAAGAGTGAGCTTCTGATAGTATCACTATCTCATCAACGGTGGTCATGGGGAGCACTTATACTGTCTCTGAACCTCTCTGTAAATCATTGACACTCTCTCTGAACTCTGTCACTATACCCTTTTGAATCCGACCCAAACTATCGACACCATGCCAATCATCACGCTAAGCCTGTCAAATTCGGGCACTCTCATCCAGTTCTAGTCTCAGGCTAGCTGTCACACAATCACTGTCATCATCAGAAGGGATCACATCAATACAGAGGCTCACAACTGCTCTAGCAGCTCATGCTTCCTGACCATCATATGTGGTACCATCCCGAGGCTCTTTATACTCAAGGCATTAGCCATCACATTAGCCTTTCCTGGGTGGTACAATTTTCACAAATTAAAATCCCTCAGAAGCTCTAACCCACTATGTATTCTCATATTCACCTCTTTCTGTGAAAACAGATACTTGGGACTTTTATGATCAGTGCATATCCACAATTCCTCATCGTGTACCTAGTAGTGCCATCTACTCAGTACAAATACTACCGTTGCCAACTTAAAATCATGAGTCAGATAGTTTATTTCGTGATCAAGGAGTTGTCTGACTCCAAAATTGACTATATTTCCAATTATACATCAATACACAGCTCATTCATTATTTTGAGTCATTCATACACACGGAGAACATCTTGAGCTGTTGGGCATGGTGAAAATAATCACGGTGGTCAGTTCACACTTCATTACCCCAAAGCTCCTGTCACGTCTATCATCCCATTCAAATACCATGCTTTCATAGTTAAACGTGCCAACAAGGTATACCCTTTTTAGAACTCGCAACAACCATATGTAAAAGCAATTTTTCAATTGTTGCTTATAATTTGCCCTGGACTTTAACTACACTCAACATATCATCAATAAGAATGATGACAAATCGGTCCAGGTAAAGTTTAAATAACTCATTGTAGTTGAACTCCACTACATATTTCAATCATCCAAATCCTTAACTTATTTACGCATAAGTGTATAAGATCCTTCAAAATCGCTTACGTTTTCAGGTACTAACCTGCGTCATTTCCTTTTCTTATCTTAACGGCTCTTATTAAATTTTACTATGTTCACCTTTATGATTTGTCGAATTTTAATATTCTTATCGTCTTAGTAAAGGTATCCTAATGCTAAAGGTATTTATTACGACAATCGATTTCACATTATCGGTTATATATATACTTTTAGACGCTGTCAAGTCTTCAGGCGGGGAGGTATTTTGAAATACCTTTATTAACCTTCAGACTTAACCACAATTACTTTATATACCAGTCCATGTGGTTACAATTTATATTCGCTACTAATTGCTTTAATCCTAATTACTTCACGTATCATAAATATTCGTACCTTACAAACGCCTCTTACTCCAGTACATCTTGTATTTAGGATCAAGCATATCTCGAAGATTATCTCCTTCGTATATCAATCATGGCAAGACTCTTTCATTATCCATTCCGTGAGTACAATCCTTTACTCCTTTAATTTCAACTGTTGCACCCCTTTTTTCAACTTAAAATCTCTATATCCATATTCCGTTAATTAATCCTCCTCTATTGGGGTACTCATTTATCAGTATTGTGCCCAATGATGTAGGCATTCATGCTTTTTACTCACTTATATGCGAATAAAGGTGGTATGAATAAATGTGTGGCACCAGGATCAATGAACATATATACTTCATTATTCATAACAAGTGTGGTATCTTACACCACATCCATGAAACATCAATAGTGTCCTGGTCCAAGACATCCTCTCGCCTTCGTCCAACAACCTACTTTCCATTTTTCTTTTCGGCTATGGCCTCCCTTTTCGTTGCAGCTATACCAACGAAGTTTTTCTCTGTCTCTTTACTTTTCTGTGGGGCGATCTCGCCCAACTATGTGCAATCAAAATCAATAGTCCGTCTTACCACACTTAACGGCCATTTTCATCAATACAGTGTAAGCAGTGTAGCAGTGTGGGATGTGTGGTACCACAGAAGACCCGAGTGCAAGAACAGGGGTGTTGACCCGAGTTCGAGCCTCTGGGGACGCGTCCTGGGTGAGCAAAGTCATGATGGGCTGGAGATGGGCTTGCCCCCCAGACCCAAAAGTGGACAATACGTTGAGTTGCTGAGGCCTGTAAGCCTGTGACCTGGTGTGGGGCGGGCAGCAGGGTTCTCACATAAGAGCTCTACGTGAAGGCAAAACGAATTTTTTTACTGAGACTATGGCTTGTCATGAGATGCACATCAAGCTTTGCTCTGGTAGCATGTAAGGCTGGGCTGTGCTCTAGTAGCTTGTAAGATCGACACCTCCGTTCTGGTAACGTGAGATGACCCCGCTCCGATAGCGATGGGTGGCCTTGCTTTAATAGCATATAAGATCAGGATGTGCTTTGATAGCATGTAAGACCGACGGCTATACGACTCTGATCAAGTCTACAGCGAATCATGACCATGTGTATTATTGTCGATGACCTCCCTTAATTGGGGATGTCCGCCTAGGGGATGAATTCAATTGATTTTATGCGCCTATGATGCTAATTTCATTTAAGTTTTATAAATGCCTAGTCTCGATTTCTTTGATGATGATGTGTTTTTATAACTGTGATTTATATCATGCATTGAGGTTTGATATAATAGTGATTTGTGATTTTCATCACGTGAGATATGCTAATGCCATTGTTTACACAGTTACTTCTATAACGATTTGCATGCTCAAATATTTCCATCATATTGTGTTTGTGATGATGATTTTTTTAACTTCCCTTATCCTCCTTATTGAGCATTTTGAGAACTCACCCTTTTTCCTTCCCCCTCCAGATTATTTGAAGTAAGCGAGATTGAGACTGCTACGTACGTGTAATAGGCTAGTGGATAAGATCTCCCCAGGCTATCACTTGTACATGCATAAGGTATAATTCAAATCATTTTGTATCTAGACAATGATGTAATACAGACATTTGTGATGAGTATATTTTTGGGATGTAATTAGGTTGATATGAAAGAAATGAGTTGAGACTTATGGGTTGATTCTTTTTGGGATATTATGTATTTGACTTCATTAAGTATGAGTTGTATGATCTTGGGGGATTATGTTGGTTTATAAACGATAGCGATTTAAAGATACTATACAGGAATGCACCTAGAGTTGTTAGTTTAATTTAATAAAAATTTTAAATTTGCCTTATTTTTCGCGCTTTTGGGCTATCACAAGTGTAGGGTATTGTTTAGTTCAGGGTTTGAAATTTAGGGATAAAAATTGGATTTTTGGATTTAGAACACCAAAATTGGCCACTTCTCTTAATTTTCACATCATTTCCTCAACTTTTCATTTTTCTTGAATTTCTTACACAAGAAGAAAAATTAAAAAATAGGGAGGAAATTAATTAGAAATTCTAAAAATTAAATCACAATTAGTGTAATAAAGTGCACTAAAATATCATATTTTAGAGAATTATAAGGCTTCTCTAAGTTTATTATACCATTAACTCGACTGATTCGTAAAAGGGGAGGATTTTGATTGAAATGAGGCTAATGAAAGGAGTTTCATGGAATTGAAGCGTCGATTAGCCTCCACATCTATCTTTACTATTCCCTGTCATTCAAGTGGTTTCACTGTGTATAATGATGCTTCACACCAGGGGTTAGGTTTTGTACTTATGCTGCACGAGAAGGTAGGGGCTTATGGTTCTCAACATTTGAAAAACCATGATAAGAACTACCCAACTCAGGACCTCGAGCTAGCTACAGCTATGTTTGCTCTCAAGATCTGGCAACATAATCTCTATGTAGAGACATTTTAGATTTACACTGATCACAAAAGTTTAAAATACTTATTCTACCAAAAAGAGGTGAATATGCGCCAACGACGGAGGGTGGAGTTGCTTAAGGATTTTGACTATGAAATCCTTTACCACCTAAGTAAAGTTAATGTGGTGGCAGAAGCTTTGAGCCGAAAGAGTTCTTAGTGGTTTTAGCGGTTATGGTAAGAGAGTGGGATTGGATTCAGTAGTTTAATGACCTAAGGATCTCTGTAGACCATGATCAGTTGGTTGAAGGTTGTATGACAGCTAGTATATGTATAGAGCTAGACTTGATAGATCAGATCATGAAAGCGCAAAGAGAGGACTCTAGTTTGGTTGAGATTGCTAGTGGGGTTAGGAAAAACAATGGATTCACAACCAGATTTTACAGTTGGCAACGAAGGTATTTTGAGGTTCAGGGATCACATCTGTGTTCCGGGTAGTGATAGTTTGAAGAGAGTGATTCTGAAGGAAGCTCATAACTCAATGTACACCATGCATTTAGGCAATACAAAGATGTATTCGAATCTCCGTAGTATTGGTGAGTGTCGAATTCAACCAAATTTAAATTCCTAGTCTTACTGAAATTCTGTAGTAGCGGCAAATCCAGGTCGAACCCTAGAAACTAGTGGATTAATTATCATGCAATAACTAAAATAATTGGGGGGAGTGAAATTTAATAGAATTAAAATCCTAAAACATAATTGATATTCAATTAATTATAAATAGGGTAAACTAAGATTAACAACTTTGATTCAAAGGAATAGCCTAATAACTAACAATTGATCCTTAATACCTAATTTACCATCTTGTCTTTAATTATTTAGCCAAGGTATTATCTCCCAACAAGATAATATCTCTTCTTCCCTGCTATTATTAACTCAAGCCCATCACCCGAATTAAATTCTTATCTATAATCTGATCGGTTTTGACGCAATCCTATTTAGACTAGGAATATTATTAACACTCTAGGAAAACTACTAAACCGAATAACACTTCAACCACAGGTTGAATGTTTAATCCGTTCTATTGTTTCACTTAGAGTTGACGAACCCTAATTTCCACTGGTTCTGATTTCTATTACAACAATTACGGATTGTGAAAATTTTAGATAGCATACAATCACATGCGAAGATTATCTAATTGGCCAGATCATATAATTTTCTCATGCAATCGAATCAATTAATACCAGAAACAATAGACAATTGAATTAAAAGATAGTTTAGAATAGCAAACCGTGTTTCTAAATCGTTGAATTTTACTGGATTCGATTCCCTTGAACCAAATAAAGGATTTACAACACATGATTATTTGAAACGAAAATAAAAATATAGAGGGTGAATTTTTTTTTTATTTTGACTGCTGCCCTCTTTTGTATCTCTGATGTTCTCCCTAAAGAAAACAAAACTATATATATATAGTAAAAAAACTAAATTCGAAAATCCTATTACAAGTAGGAAAAGGGTTGGCATATTCGGGCCTTTTCTTCATAGCTAGTTTTGGAGTGGCAATAGGCCGAATTGGATCTTGGGCTCTTCTTCGAAGTTGTAAATCAGTAAGCGTTCCACTAGACCTGACTTTGCATAATTTAGAGGACTGGAACTCCGTTTAGATCTAAAATTCCAAACAACACTAAAACTGTCCAATTTCTTCAGTTAAGCACTTGAAGCCCAATTTATTTGCCAAAATCATAAAATTAACTTAAGTACTCTAATTAACACGAGAAACATAGCAAAATATTAAAATGTAAAAGGAAATAAATAATAAAAATATGGCACTCATCAAATTCCCCAACACTTAACTTTTTGCACTTCCTCAAGCAAACTCAAAATCCAAGACTAAATCACCCTCTAAAACTTTTCAATCACATCAAGCTTACAAAAACCAGAAACCAAAAATCAACCAACATTATCGAGAAACATAACATGTCATGAATCAAAATCCTTAACAATCTCAAGAATTTGCCAACATAGCAATTTTATTCGAAACGAAGCAAACTAAATTGGTAGATCCCAACAATAATCTCTCTGTTCACTCATGGGTTTAAGGGATAAGTATTTCACTCACATCCATTCCATAAACATGTCCTATCATAAGCTTGCATATCATCTAATTTCCACTACTTAGTATTCATGCATAACACAAATCAAAAGGACTTTATTCAAGGGTTGTAACGGGGCTAGGGATAAGGTAAGAAATTGTTTTTGGAATAAGAGTTTAAAACCCTAAAAATTAATAAAGCATTCAAAATTACAATTCAGGTAAATAAAGCAATAAACAGCCCGCAATCACCTAAAATACCATTACTTTATTAATCACTCACACCTTACTCAAGTCCTTTATCAATCAAATAACTTCTTTTTTTTTTCAAATTTTTTATTATTATTTTTCTTTTTTTTGGGTTTTTTTTTTAATATCCACCATCACCACCACTTACATATGGAATTAATCACACCCCCCACTTGTTTCATAACCTGCTCAAGAATTTTCAAATGCCCTACTAATCATTAAGGTTAGGTAAAGTCATTCATATTAAGCTCAAGGTTAAGACAAGTTATTCAACAAAGAAAAGTCAATTAGGCTCAAAAGGGCTTAACAATGGTAAATTATGTTAGGTGGGCTATTTGGCTAGAGTGGTTCATCCAAAAATGACCTTAATCACTTTTGTGTATGTCTGAATCAATGTAATCTCAAAAAGAATCAATGCAAGTTCTAGAGAAACACATCCATGAAAGAATATCACACATCAAAAGAAAATAAAGATCGACATTAATGCTTAATCTCTAGGCTTAAAATCTCACAGGTTTGAAGTCTACCAATTCAATTCACCAACATTCCCAAATTAATTACTTAATCAACAAATTTTAAGATGAAAAGTCAATCAATTCAATTGTGTTATCCTCCTTACAAATCCAATTGATTCAATTTCATGATAAATATAAACTTTCAGTGATACAAAGCACCTAAACATGCACAAAGAATCTTTTTTTATTTATATTTATTTTTTATGTAAAAATTCAAAAATCCTAAATTCTCCCCCCACACTTAGATCTTACATTGTCCCCAATGTAAAACACATCATTAAAACAAATAACGGACAAGTAAAATTAAAAGAGATAGGGTGAGAGATCAAATCTGGGGTTCATGAGTTGCCTCTCACGCAGCTCCTTTGGTTAATGTCGTTGGCTCGAAAATACAACTTCCTTCACACCAAGTAGACCGCATCTCCTAACTGTACCTCCTCAATTGTGTGTGCTTGAAAACCCTCATAATATGGCTTGAGTCTATGCCCGTTAACCTTGAATACCTTGTTGGTTTTCATACTTTGAATCTCAACTGCACCATGAGGAAATACATCAATAACAACAAAGGGTCCAATCCAACGGGAACGTAACTTACCAGGTATTAACTTTAATTTTGAGTTGTATAGCAAGACTTTTTGGCCAACCCCAAATTGCTTCCTAATGATCATCTTATCAAGAAATGCCTTGGTCTTCTCCTTGTAAATTCGTGAGTCCTCATAGGACTCAAGTCAAATTTCCTCTGATTCCTGCAACTGCAAGTTCCTTTCCAAACCTGCCTGCTGTAGGTCCATGTTGCATCGTCTAACTGCCCAATAAGCCTTATGTTCTAACTCTACAGGCAAATGACACAACTTACCAAAAACCAGCCTACATGGGGACATCCCAATAGGCATCTTATATGTTGTCCTATAAGCCAACAAAGCGTCGTTAAGTCTGAGACTCCAGTCTTTTCTGTTTGGATTCACCGTTTTCTCTAAGATCAACTTGACTTCCCTATTAGACACCTTGGCCTGTCCATTCTATTGGGTTGGTAAGCTATGATGGTTTTGTACAGGACTCCATACTTCTTTAACAAAGCATCAATTGACCGATTACAAAAATACGTCCCCTGATCACTAATCAATGCCCTTGGTATGCCAAACCTGCTGAAAATGTTAGATTTGGTAAAACCTGCAACAGCTTGTGAATCATCAGTTTTGGTGGCCTTTGCTTCAACCCATTTCGACACATAATCAATAGCAAGTAAAATGTAAGCAAACCCAAAGGAAATAGGAAATGGACCCATAAAGTCAATACCCCCCGCATAAAAAATTTCACACACAAGTATAGGAGTTTGAGGCATCTCATTCCTACAGTTTAAGCTCCCTATCCTTTGACATCGTTCATAATTTTTACAGAACACATAACTGTCATGAAACAAAGTAGGCCAATAAAAACCACAATCTAACACCTTCCTAGCCGTTCTCTTTGGCCCAAAATGACCCTCACAGGCATATGCATGGCAAAAAGTAAAGACATACTGAATTTTCAAATCAGGGACACACCTTCTAATAATTTGATCAGAACAATTTTTCCACAAATATGGTTCATCCCACACATAGTATTTAACCTTACTTTTCATTTTATCCTTTTTAGCTCTACTCAAATCTTGAGGTATGACCATAGTAACCAAATAATTTACCAAGTCAGCATACTAAGGGATCGTACCTTGCACCGTAAAGAGCTACTCATCAGGGAAAGTTTCTTACAATGGCACTAGATCTTCTTCTTTCACTAACCGCCTCAAGTCGTCAGCTACTACGTTTTTCTACCTCCTTATCTTTGATCTCGAGATCAAACTCTTGCTATAGAAGAATCCACCTAATCAGCCTTGGCTTTACCTTTTTTTTTTTTTTTTTGCCAAAAGGTATTTCAAAGCTGCATGGTCAGAAAACACAACAACTAAGCAAGTAAGATCGAAACTTATCTAAAGCAAATACAATAGCCAAAAGCCATTTTCGATCATGGAATAATTGCACTGAGTTGGGTTAAGCGTCCTTGACATATAATAGATCACATGGGCTTGGTTGACGACTTGCTGTCCTAAAATAACCCCCACAACATAATTGCTTGCATCGCACATTATTTCGAAAGGCAACTCCCAATCAGGCGGTTGAATGAGAGGGGCAGAAGTCAAAGATGACTTCAATTCATCGAAAGCTGCCTTCCGCTCTTCATCAAATTCAAAGGGTATGTCCTTCTGTAACAACTTCGACAATGGTAGTGCTAACTTCGAGAAGTTCCTAATGAATCTGTGGTAAAAACCTGCATGACTAAGAAAAGAACACATTTCCTGCACATTAGTGGGGAACGGTAGGCTCAAAATCAAATTTATCTTATCCTTGTCTACTTCAATCCCCTTGGATGAAACTACATGCCCTAAAACAATGCCTTGTTCTACCATGAAATAACATTTTACAAAATTCAGCACTAGATTAGTTTCAATGCAACGCTCAAGCACACTTGTCAAATGATTTAAGCACTTATCAAATGAGTCACCATGCACTATGAAATCATCCATGAACAACTCAATGCAATTTTCCAACAAATCAGAAAAAATACTTACCATGCATATTTGAAAAGTACCGAGTGCATTACAAAGGCCGATCGACATCCTCGTAAAAGAAAATGTTCCAAATGGGCATGTGAAAGTTGTTTTCTCCTGATCTTCTGATGTAATCACAATCTGGTTATAACTTGAAAATCCATCAAGAAAACAATAGTGAGATTTACCAGCTAAACGCTTAATCATTTGATCAATGAAAGGTAAAGAAAAGTGATCCTTTCTAGTTGTCGAATTCAGATTGCGATAGTCTATACACACTAATAAGCTCATTATTTTGATTTCTCACAACTGTGATCCCAGTCTTCTTTGGCACAACATGGATTGGACTCACCCATTTACTATCTGAAATTGGATAGATTATACCTGCATTTAACAACTTTAGAATCTTTGTCTTAACTACTTCCATCATCTGGGGATTCAATCTTCTTTGAGGCTCTCGGCTTGGCTTAGATCCCCCATCCAACAGAATTCTATGCAAACATATGGATGAACTAATTCCCTTAATGTCAGCTATGGTCCATCCTATGGTTGTTCTATGATCATGAAGCATCCTGATTAACTTTTCCTCTTGCACCACTGTTAAGTTCTTCGCAATAATGACTGGAAGTGTCTCATCATCTCCCAGGTAAGCATACTTCAAGTGGTCAGGTAAAGACTTCAATTACAGAATCGATGCCTACACCACAAAAGGTAGTAGCTTTGTGTGAGAAATGGTAGTTCCAATCTTTTAACTTCATACCTGGGCTGTAATGACTGCATGGCCATGATCATTTCTTCAACTTCAAGACTTAGTTCTAATTCAGCCTCATTCCGCATCAAGCTTTTACTAATCACCAGTTCCAGCTCATCTATTATGCTTACTTCAAATGTATCCTATGTCAAGACATCAAAACTATCAGTGGAAAATACTCAATATACATCTGCTGGATACCTCATAGCATCGAAGATGCTAATTTTGACAATCTCTCCATCGAACTCCATGGTTAATGTCTCATCAAACACATCAATCTTAGTCTTGGCAGTGGCAAGAAAAGGCCGACCTAAAATTATTAGTGCGAGATTCACTGGGCTGCTGCTGTCCTCCATATGCAAAATGTAAAAATCAACAGGAAAGATCAACCGATTCACCTACACCAAAACATCCTCAACTACCCCTTCGGGATATGCATTAGATCAATCTGCTAATTGTATGATCACTCCATTTTTTTTCAAATGGCCTAGTTTTAAGGATGCATAAATTAAGAAAGGCATAACATTAATCGATGCACCCAAATCTACCATGGCATGTTTGATTTGACTATTACCAATGATACAAAGGATTGTAATTATACCTGGGTCTTTACATTTTTAGGGCAGTTTTCTTTGAATGACCTTAAATACATTCTCCCCCACACTTGCCTTCTCATCGCCTCTTAGTTTCCTCTTTGTCATGCATAACTCTTCAAGGAATTTTGCATACCTTGGAATTTACTTCACTACGTCCAGAAATGGTATGTTATTCCACCTTCTTAAATACCTCCATGATTTCTTTCTGTTGTTCCTCTTTTCGTGTCTTAGCTAACTTACAAGGAAAGGGAGGGTAGATAGGTTTAGTGTTATCTATAACAAGCTGTATCTGTGTCTCAACCTTTTTCTCAGCCTCTAAATTCTGCCTTTCGATCTCTTTTCCAATACGCAGCACTATGACACTCGCATTCTCCCTGAGGTTCTTTATTGTTTTAGATGGTAACTTCCCAAAACCTTGAGCTTCTAATCTACCAATCGTGGTTGCTAGTTGATGCATATGTTTTTCCAAGTTCTGGATGCTTGTCCTTGTTTCCTGTTAGAATTACAAAGTATTGTTAGCAAGGTTTTTCACAATTTCTTCAAGTGACATACCTGAACCTGAGCTTGTGGACTGATTTGTTTGCTACCTCTGAACAGAATGTTAATAGCCAGCTTGGTTACCATATCTCAAATTAGGTTATATGTATTTGCATATGGATCATATCTCCATTAGGGTTGACCTAGAAAATTTTCTATGGCATTTGCTTGTTCATGGCTGGGTCATCATCTTGCAAAGTCGAACACATGTCAATGTTATGTCCTACCAACGAACAAATTCTGTACACCTTTGCTGCTTGTAAGTTCCCTACTGCCATTTGACAGACTAAAGAGGTTAGATCAAAAATTTGACGTTCCAGGTTGGAAGTACTTACCTCATTCACCTTATTCGGTGTGTGATCAAATCTACTCTCGAACTATTGCATATTGGTTGCCATGTTGGCGATGAGATTCCTTGTAGCCTCTAGGGTCTTATTAACTAGTGCTCTTCCACTAGCAGCATCAATCATCTCCTGTCCATTGGCATTAAGCCTTCATAGAAATACTTGATTAGAAGCTGGTCAGTACGTCAAAATGTAATGTTTATGCAATTATTAGCCTTACTACCCCCTTTGCAAGATTCACTTCAAAGCCAAATCATCTATATTCATAGTCGTTCACGCAAATCGTTAATTCTTTTCTAGATAACAAACACAATTTCAATACCCTATAATAAACCGCAAAATACGTGCAGCTACCTCTAAATACTCACAAAATTCCCTTACCTGGAATCACGTCGAGTGATTCCACTTCCTCAGAGTTGTTCGGTCGTGTCGTTCGATTCACCTCCAATGAAATCTTCGGGGTTGTACAAAATTACTTATCTTATCAATTTAATCCATAGCAATACAATTAATATATATCTTACGTTTACTATAGTCGATTCGATAAGGCCTCACTTTCTCTTAAGTCCATTAAGAATTGCTCTATTCATTTCTCGAGAATCTATTGATTCACACTAAACCAGCATTAAGCTCATAATGCCTCTAGTTCATCATTTCCTTCATTATGGCAACTTATCAAACACATCTTATGTCCATTTTCAATCATCATCTATTCCAACATATATATTTCACAAAACTATCTTAGAATCATCTATACATGTTTACTAACATCTCTACATGCTTCCTTATTGAAGCCCACTTCTTGAATGAGTGTGACACAGGCTTGTATGAGGAAACGCTCAAACATACATGTGGCTTTGGTGTTATGGGGTTTAAGTAGTTTGAAAAGTTTGAAAATATTTTAGAAATGAGTTTGACTTATAGATGGGTTTGAGCTTCATGGGAAATGTTAAAGTTTAAGGTTTGAAGATTTAAGAGTAAAATTGAGGTTTGGGATTTAAAACACCAAAATTTGCGACTTCTTTTGATTTGCACACTATTTCTATGACTTTTTTCATTTTTGTTAAATTTTCTACATATTAAGAAAAATTAAATAAATATGAAGGAAATTAAATAAAAATTTCATAATTATATCAAAATTCATGTAATAAAGTACATTAAAATATGATATTTCAAAAACTTGTCATACCCCCAAACTTAATATTTTACTTGTCCTCAATCAAAACAATCTCAAAACATGCAGGAGATAACATACTCAATCCCATAGGTTTCTTTTGAGTTCTCTCTCCACTAATGTAGTCATACTCAATCAAGAATCAATAAGACTTCATTAAGTTTGTAACGTAATGCTAGGGTTAAGGTGTGATAAAAGACAATCTAAACTTAACAACCCCTAATCACACATTACACTTTAGGATCTTAATGTTTAGAGCTTTAAGTAATTCCCCCCAACTTATTTTCTTCTTTCTTTTCCCATGCACTTGTGTTTTATTTTTGTATTCATTTCTCTTTTTTCATTTAAATTCATTTCTTTTTTTTCTCTCTTTTCTTTTGCTTTATCTCTAGGCCTAATATATACATAGCTCTTAATATATCCTGGTAAATCACATGTTTTCAGGGTAGGATAATTTATTTAGGACTAAGGAAATTAACTATACAAGTGTGTATATAAAAGAAAGGCTAATTTGGCTTTAAAAGGGTGACTAAGGATAAATATGTACAAAGTTAGCCTGATGTCACAACCCTCTTTCATTAAAAATCACTATAAATTTATCGCCTTTTTCATTAAATTACCCTGTCGTGAATAGTTTCCTACACCAAATAGTTGAGCTATGATTCGGAGCTAGTTACCCTTACCATACACAATATGATTTAATATTTATAAACGATAATTGTAGACACTTAAATTTGCTTACGTTAACTTCATTAATTAATACATGTCTACAAATGTTTACATCCCTCGAATTTACATTTCCAAAAGTGTTGATGTACTGTACTTGTCTAGATATAAAATGATATTAATGTGTATACCTCTCGGCGATGGCCAACAGTGGACACTGGGAGTGCAAGTCTCTGCTCGCTCTCAACCACTATGGATGCTCTATAGGGATGGAAAGTGATAGGGTGAGCAACCACACACTCAGTAAGGAAATAATGTAAGCAGGTAGACAGCTACACTATCTACGTGCTTATAATGACATGATATCAAAATTATTTATATCTTGAGCATGAGGTAGATCAAAACCATACCACATTAATATGTACATAGTATATGAAAAACTCATAAAAACAGGCATGATATCAAAAAGAAAATAAACACATAAACATCTCATGCTCATCATATCAAACTCATCACAATTTATTTGAATCAAATCTAATCCCACCCTTCGGGATTACCCTGTGCATAAAATCACATTTACTTTTAAAATAAAGTCATGGGTGTCACCCCTCCTTCGGGTCTACCCAAATTTATCATTTAAAACATAATATCAAGTTGAGGCATGTAGGTTATATTTCAAACACAAATTTGGGAATAATGGCCATATATTTAAATCCCTGTCATACCAGGCTACGCAGATCTTGGCGTACAGGGTATCACAACTACAATGAGTGGTGAGGTCAACCCTACTCGTGCAATAACTCAACCAACTAGTCATCAAGACTACACAGTAAAGCATACTCCATGTGACATACACGGTACAACGTACTCCATGGACCCACACGGTCTAATGTGCCTGCCATAGGTCTTAGCCCATATCATTGTCAGGAGTGTCTACCATAGGACTTAGCCCACATGACTGTTTTTAGGGTGCCTACCATATGACTTAGCCCATATCATGGTTCGAGGGTGCCTGCCATAGGTCTTAGCCACCCTATACTATGCCAGTAACCATTTCATGTCTCAACACATGCATGCGATGTATCATCTCATTGTGACACACAGTCTACAGGAGGTATTAGCACGATTTTCTATAAAACATGTCAAATCTTCGTATGAGCAATGCTCCAGTAAGACTTTCATGCACAATAAACTAACAAAACTAGTGCGAGCAAGCCTCCAGCACTATCAATATAAATCAAAGTATAAAATATCTCGTGCGAGCTAGGCTCTAGCATTGTTTGCACTCACACAAATATGGTAGGTGGCTCTAGTTAAAATATCAAGTATTTTCAACGATAAAACTTAGCACTTAATTCGTGTTTTTTCATGCAAACACACGAAGCAATAGCCAACCTATCCTCATTTTCATTCATATCCAAATATTTTTAACATGAAAACATCGAAGTCATGAAAATACAAGCATTTTTTTTATCCTTATTGCCCCTTTTATAAAATTCCTACCAAGGTAAACTAATATTCTCCTTCCTTATTTTTGGAACCTTTCATAAAAATTCTTAATGCATTATTAGATAGTAGATAAATTCACGCCCTACAATTCCCTTCAAAATACATATAACTATCTCTAGGCACTTACAAAACCCCTTACCTCGAATCACGTCGAGCGTCGTATAAGTTCTAACACCGGAAGCTCCTTTAATCCAATTTACTCCTAATCCATTTTTGCATATGGCCAATATTATGTCGTTCCTAATCGATTTGGCTAGTAATCCATTTAGTTATCAAAACAAACACTTGATTTGCATGCTTAATCCTTAGTTGTTCCATTCAGTCATGCATTTAACAATTACCATATATGCACATTTCCTCACTTTGCCCCATCCCATAATTTACTTTCATAACACAATCTCAAAATCATGCATATAACATTTCTAACACCTTGATATAACCTATTCATAATTAACTCAACCATATTATATCTTCTCACACTAAACCCATTCTAGGTTATGCTTGATTCATTACATTCTAGATAGTTTTAATCATCAACACATACACTAATCCACTCACAACACAACTAGATAAATATACTTAGAGTGGGTGTATTGGAAACTGACATTGCTTGACTTTCATCTTTCCCAAATTTGGATGACTCCTTGGCTCCTTCAATCCAATGAGTTGAATGTTGGCTCTAAGCTATTTTGATCTTCTCCTCAAAATAAACAACTTTGGATCTAATAGCTTTTTCCAAATTCTTTTTAGAAAATATGTATTCTAGAGAGAGAAAGCTTGGTATTTTTGGTGAAAATGGAAGACGTGTGTTAGTTTGTTGAAGAAAAAGGTTTTGTCGTGGGGTATTTATAGATTGAGAGTGATGAGATCTATCTAATAGGGTAGGAGATCGATCTTCCCTTGGTTTTTAGCTATCAGATTTTCAGTTTGGAAATGGGAGAGACCGATCTGCCCATAGGGGAGAGATCGATCTTAGCTTGGCAGAAGCTTAAGGAGATTGATCTACTCTTGATAGAATCAAATGGAGATCGATCTGCACTTAAAAGGGGATCGATCTGGGCTTGGCAGAGGCTAATACATATCGATCTACCCATTGGGGAGATCGATCTGGCCTTGGCAGATTCACTTGGAAATTGATTTGCTTGCACAAGGGATCGATCTTCCTTGGATAGAAGATCGATCTGGCCTTCATCTGCAGCCCTTATGCTGTATTTTTCCTAGATTTTTCAAGGTTGAATTCCTATTTCATTACTCCAATACTCGTTTTTCATTTTAATCCCACTTAGAGCATGGAAAGACTCATTTCTTATAATTTTTGTATTATGGAACTTGTGTGTATTGCTTGAAATTCAGAATGGATGCACAAATTCACAAATCCATGCTTTATCATCTCATGTTTTAAGTCCTTATCTCCAGTCTGAATGCTTTAAGTTCTATTCGTTTAGTTTGTGGCCACTTTAGCCCTTATTTAACCTTTACATGCATCCATGATACTCATTCTTTTTCATTTGCAATTCATTCACATTTGCATGATCTAAAATCATCTATCTTATAATTCCATTAACATATAATAATGTCATACATACATGGGGTCTCACAATCTCCCCCAATTAGAAAATTTCGTCCTCCAAATTGGAACCAATATTAGTCCGTGAACAACTCGAGATATTTTTCCTGCATCAAATTCTCTAACTCCTATATGTCTTCTTCTGCAATGCGGTGTTGCCAAAGGACTTTCACTAAGGGAATCATCTTCAATCTTAGTACTTTCTCCTTCCTATCCAATATCTGAATTGGCTTCTCGACATACACCATACTCTCATTGAGCTTCAACGACTCATATCTAATTATGCTAGATCCGGGTGGTACTTTCTTAACATAGAGATGTGGAAGACGTTATGAACACCTACTAGCTCAGGTGGCAATGCTAGCCTATAGGCCTTATCTCCCACTCTATCGAGTATTTCAAAGGGTCCAATGTAATGAGGACTTAACTTTCCTTTCTTTTTAAACTTCGTTATACCTTTGGAAGGAGAAACTCGCAAAAAGATCGATTCACCCACTGTGAATTCCAATGGTCTCCGTCTCCTGTCATCATAACTCTTTTGTCTGCTCTGCGCTATCCGTAATCTCTCACAAATCAATTGGACGTCCTCAGAGGCTTGTCTCACTAAGTCGTGAGCAAATATCAGTCGGTCACCAACCTCTTCCCATCCAATAGGAGAACGACATTTGCGGCCATATAAGGCTTCATACGGTGCCATCCCAATACTTGAATGATAACTGTTATTATAGGAGAACTCTGTGAGTGGCAAATGGTCATCCCAGGAGTCTCCAAAATCCAATGCACACACTCTCAACATATCCTCCAAGGTCTATATAGTCCTCTCCGACTGACCATTTGTCTGAGGATGGAACGCTATACTAAAACTCAGTTGGGTCCCCATTGCTTCCTGAAAATGTTCCCAAAAGTGGGTAGTCAAGCGGGCATCCCTATCAGAAAGAACGCTCACTGGAACACCAGGTAACCTCACTATCTCGTGCACATATAGTTCCTCTAGTGTACTCAGAGTATCGGTAGCTCTCATAGCTAGGAAGTTTGTCGACTTCGTCAATCTGTCTACTATCACCCAAATTGTATCGTGTTTCTTGCGGGTCCTAGGTAAACCCATCACGAAGTCCACAGTGACATACTCCCATTTCTAAGTCGCTATAAGCAGAGGTTGCAATAGCCCTGCAAGCTTCTGATGCTCTACCTTCACCTGTTGACAGACAAGACACTTAGCCACATATTCAGCCACCTCTCTCTTCATCCCTGACCACTAATACACTATCTGGAGATTCTGATACATTTTGTTACTTCCCGGATGTAGTGTATACTTTGTCGAATAAGCCTCTGACAAAATTAACCTCTTGATCTCTGGGTCATTAGGAACACATATCCTGCCTCTGAACCTCAGTAAACCATCTGAACTCAGCTCGAAATTAGTCTTTGTGCCCTTCTGTGTTTATCCGATAACATCACTGCATTGTTGATCGATCTGCTGAGCCTGCCGGATACAATCCACTAGATCTGATTCCAACTGTAGGCTAGCTATCGTATAACCATTATCAGCATCAGCTTGGGTCACATCCAAACTGAGGCTCTCAAACTGTTCCAACAACTCGTGTTCCCTGACTATCATATATGACACCAACCTAAGATTCTTCCTGCTCAAGGCATCAGTAACTACATTCGTCTTACCCAGGTGGTACATGATTTCACAATCATAATCCTTCAGAAGCTCAAGCTATCTTTTCTGTCTCATATTCAACTCCTTTTGCGAAAACAAATATTTGAGGCTCTTGTGGTCCGTAAATATCTGAAATTTCTCACCATATAGATAGTGCCACCATATTTTCAAAGCGAACACCACAGCCGCCAACTCCAAATCGTGGGTCGGGTAGTTCCTCCTATGATCCTTTAGCTGTCTTGATCCATAGGCGACTACCTTTCCATCTTGCATCAGTACACAGCCCAATCCTTGGTGGGATGCATTTGTATATACAAAGAACCCTCCTGAGCTGGTAGGAATGGTGAGAATCAGAGCTGTGGTCAATCGACGCTTAAGCTCCTGGAAACTCTTTTCACATGCCTCGTCCCACACAAACTCAGCATCCTTCCACGTGAGACGTGTCAACGAAGCAGCTAGTCTTGAGAAACCCTCAACAAATCTTCGATAATAACCTGCCAATCCCAAAAAACTTCTTATCTCAATAGCTATCCTTAGCTGACCCCATTGAATAACTACCTCAATCTTTGATGGATCTATTAACACCCTATCATTCGACCTAACATGACCCAAAAATGAGATCTGCTCCAACCAAAAGTTACACTTGCTGAGTTTGGCATATAACTCTTTTTCTTGGAGGGTCTGCAGAACTATCCTCAAATGCTGCTCATGATCTTCCCTAGACTTGGAATAAACTAATATATCGTCAATGAACACTATTACAAATTGGTCCAGGTATGGCTTAAACACATTGTTCATCAATGCCATAAATGATGCGGGGGCATTAGTTAGTCCAAATGGCATAACCAATAACTTGTAGTGGCCATAATGGGTACAAAATGCTGTCTTAGGTACATCTCCACTCCGTATCCTCAACTGATAGTACCTTGATCACAGATCTATCTTAAAAAAGACTTGGCCTCCTCGGAGTTAATCTAACAAATCATCAATGCATGGAAGGGGATACTTGTTCTTAGTGGTAGCCTTATTCAATAATCGGTAATCTATACACAATCGGAGGCTTCCATCCTTCTTATTCATAAAAAAAAATCGGAGCTCCCCAAGGTGAGACGCTCGATCTAATAAACCCCTTCTCTAGTAACTCATGCAACTGGTTCTTCAGCTCCTCCAACTCGATTAGAGCCATCGTATACAGTGGTTGAGGTATCGGCTCAATACCAGGTACTAACTCTACAGAAAACTCCATTTCACGATCTGGTGGTAGTGTTGGTAGATCATCCGGAAAGATATTAGGAAATTCTGCGACTACTGGAATGTCTCTCAATTTCGAATGGACCTTATCTGTATCAGCCACGTATGCGATGAACCCTTCACATTATTATTTCTACCATTAGTAACATAACTCATCCTTAAAATTAGACTTATCAATTCCAACATAGAAATTTATCCATTTTGCTTACGATAAAATACTACCTTCATTTCTTTTCAAGGGAATTTTTCAATACATTTTTCGACGAACTTACGGTAACACTATCTATCCCTGAAAACATTACCGTCTTAGAAAAACAATCTAAAATAACCTGATTTATGGCCAACCGATCCATTCTAAAAATTACATCAAAATCATTCATATTCAACAAAATAAGATCGGCTGCCATCTCTTTCCCCCTATCTTCAATGTACAATCCCTATACATATGCTCAGTCAACTGAATGTCATTCATGGGCATAGAAATCAATAACATTCTATCTAATGATGTAAGCTCAACATATTTTGACAACTTACATGCGAATGAGGGTGATATGAAAGAATGCGTGGCACCAGGAACAAATAATACATATGCCTCTAAGTCAAAAATTAGGATAGTACCTTTAACCACATCCATTGATGCATTTGCTATGTCCTAATCTTGTTCATGCACTCATCCTCTGTTGACAACCTTCTTCCCTGTCTCTGCGGTTGTGGCTTTCCTCTTCGGAGTAGAAGTCTCAACAAGAGCTCTCTCTAACTCTTTGCCCTTCTGTGGGACAGTCTCCATCATCTCGGGGTAATCCCATACAATATGCCTCGGCTTCCCACAATGATAGCACACTACCGAAGACATCAGACATGGCCTATTTCCATGATATCTGCCACATCTCCTACACTGCTCAGTAGTCAACTGTGTCCCTCCAATAACTATGTAAACTTTGAATGATGTATTTTGAAATGGCAAAACATTAATCTCAAATGAACCTATTTTCAAATCATTTGTAAGAAACTATTTCTAAGTATTTATCTTAAAATCATCAATGTTCACTTAGAAATATTGTCAAACTTTAAATCTTTATAAAACTAAAAGTTTGGTGAGAAACTGAAAATTAAGTTAAAGAAATCAGTCTAAAAGCCTTGCAGGATCGATCTCTTTTAAGCAAAAGCCTTGCAAGATCGATCTCAAGGAATGGTGAGATCGATCTCCTCAACGTAGAAGCTTAGCAAGATTGATCTCAAGGAATGGTATGATCGGTCTTCTTAAGGCAGAAGCTTAGCAAGATCGATCTCAAGGAATGGTAAGATCGATCTCCTCAAGGTAGAGGCTTAGCAAGATCGATCTCCTCAAGGTAGAGGCTTAGCAAGATCGATCTCAAGGAATGGTGAGATCGATCTCCTCAAGGCTAAGACATTGTAAGATCAATCTCATGAGGTTATGAGATTCATCACCTATAAGCGAAAGTAATATTTCAAAGCAGAGATCGATCTCCTATTTAACAAGAGATCGATCTCCCATGTATATAGCTAACAAGAAGATCGATCCCTCGATAAATGAGATCGATCTTCCCTTTGTAAAATTCATTTGTGTTGCAGGTTCAGGAACCAAGAGATTGATCTCCTCAAATAAATGAGATCGATCTGGACTTCTTCTGCAGAACTCCAACGGCTATTTTTGCAAGTTTTCAAAGGGAGAAAATACATTAAATGCTTCACCAACTAATTGGGTGTATAAATACAAGCCATAAACACATTGGAGACAAACAGAAAGAAAGCTGAAAAACTCTAAACATTCTTGAGAAACATTCTTTATGTCCAAAGTGATTGAGCTATATTTATTTCATCTCAATTCATCAACTACCTTATGAGGAAGCCTTTATTTGTATTCATTCTTTATTATAAAGAAGAGGGGAAGTGTTCCTTTGAGTGAAAGCTTTTGTAAAAAGAGTATGGGTAGCTTCATTGGCTGAGGGGTAGAGAGGTTATTTAACCTTAAAAAGGAAGCTGTAAAGGTTCACCTTGATTTGTGAAAGAGACTCATTGAGAAGAAGGTCAAGAAGAGAGGACGTAGGTAAGAGATTTAGTCGAACCTCTATAAATTAATGTGTTTGCTACTTTTCCTCTTTATCTTCATTTTACTACATATTTACACTACTGCTTATTGCTGTTATTTATTTGGTTAAGTGTAATTTGAGTTAAGAAAGTTTAAATTTAGTAAATTGCTAGAAAAATCGATTCACCCCCCTCTCGGTTGAGCCAACAATTAGTATCAGAGCTTGGACTCTGTGATTAAAAAAGAGTAAATTCCTAAGAGTTAAGAACAATCATATGGCTCATAATAGTGTAGCAACTAGCCTGGTAGGAGAAGCGCACTCCACTGTTAGACCTCCCATATTTAATGGTGAAAACTATGCCTATTGGAAGACTAGAATGATGCTATTTATTCAAGCTAATGATTATGAAGTGTGGAAGATTACTGTCAAAGGCCCACAAATTCCTACTAAGAGAGTTGAAGGAAAAGATATTCCAAAAGAGGAAGATGAGTGGGATTTCAATGACATGAAATATGCCCAATTGAATGCAAAGGCCATGCACACCTTATGTTATGCATTAGGACCTAATGAATATAATAGAGTCTCCACTTGTGAAAATGCCAAACAAATTTGGGATAAGTTGACAATCACACATGAAGGCACAACTTAAGTCAAGGAGACTAAAGTAGGTATGCTTACTCATGATTATGAATTATTTAGAATGAAACAAGATGAGTCAATTAGTGACATGTTTACAAGATTTACTGATATAATTAATGCACTCAAATCATTAGGCAAAACGTATTCCAACATAGAGATGGTGAAAAAAATCTTAAATAGCTTACCAAAATCTTTGGAAGCTAAGGTAACCGCTATTGAGGAGTCTAAGGACCCTTACTTACTATCATTAGATGAATTGATAGGGTCATTACTCACTTATGAAATGAAGTTGAAAAGAAATGAAGAGCCTCCTGAGAAAGTAGGAGTAGCTCTAAAATTTACCACTCAAGAGGAATTAAAAGAAGAAAAAAATGAGAGTGGTGATGAAGAGGATTTTGAAATGGCAATGTTTGCCAAAATATTCAATAAATTTATGAGAACGAGAGGAAATGGTGGTATTAGGAGAACCAATAAGAGAGAACACAATAGAGGAGAGCCAAGTAGGAAAGATACTATTGTATATTATGAATGTAAAAAATCAAGTCATATTAAATTTGGTTGCCCTTTGCTAAAGAAATCGAATGATAGGAAACCAAAAAAAAGGCAATGATGGCAACATGGAGTGATAATGACATCTCCAATGATGATGGAGGAGAAAAAGTAGCTAATCTTTGCTTCATGGCTCTAGAAGATGATAAGGTATTATCTATATCTAATGAATACTCTTTTGATGAGTTACAAGATGTCTTTGATCATCTTGCTGTGGAATTTGAATGCATGAACTTGAAATATAAAAAGATGATATCTAAACTAAAGAGAGAAAATGAAAAGTTAATAAATGACAAAATAGAATGGGAAAAGAATTTGGCAAGTGCAAATCTAAAAATTAATGATTTAAAAGAAAAGAATAATAACTTGCATAATTCTTTCTCTAGATTCTATATGGGACAACAAAAATTATATCATATGTTAGAAACACAAAGGTTAGAAAAACTACTCTTAAAGGAAAAGTAGTTAGAAAGGTTTGGGTGCCAAAGAATATTGTTATTTCAAAAGACATTGATTTAATAATGAAATGGATCCCAAAAGGATCAAAACATTTGCTTACTAACTCCAAAGGACCTAAGAAAATTTGGGTACCTAAAACAAAAGCTTAATGATAATTGTAAGAACTGGAGCATTGTTACAAGGCAAAGACAAAGGAAGCTTGGTACTTTGACAGTGGATCAAGGTATATGACCGGTGATAAAAGCCATTTCAATATCTTAAAATCAAAGGCTGGTGGAGAAATCACTTTTGGGATAACTCCAAAGGCCAAAATGAGGGAAGTGTCTCTATTGGTAATAATTCTTTCTCTATAGAAAATGTATTACTTGTTAGAGGACTAAAACATAATTTGATCATGATTAGTCAAATTTGTAACAAGGGTTACAAAATTATTTTTGATTGCTTAAATTTCCATGTGATAGACACTAAATCAAATAAAGTTCTTTTCTTATGACATAGACAAGGTAACATGTATATTGTATATTTGAATGAACTTAGGAATGAAAATGTATGTTTTAGGGCTGGTAAAGAAAAAAACCTTGGTTGTGGCATAGGAGACTAGGTCATGCTAGGATGCATGTATTATCTAAGCTAGCTAGAAGAGATCTTGTTGTAGGTTTACCTAAGTTGTCCTATGAAAAATGACAACATTTGTGAAGCTTGTGTCATGGGAAAACATAAAAGAATATCGTTTAAACCTAAAAAGTGTGTGTCAACCTCTAGACCACTTCAACTACTTCACTTAGATCTTTTTGGTCCAACTAGAACCACAAGTCTTAGGGATAAGCACTATGGATTTGTAATTGTATATGATTACATTAGATTTACATGGGTATCTTTCTTAAATATGAAAAATGAGGCTTTAGAAAAATTTGTTACTTATTCAAAAATAGCTCAAAATGAAAAGGGGTATACCATAACTAGTATTCGAAGTGATCATAGCAAAGAATTCAAAAATCTTAGTTTTGATGAATATTGCAATGATCAAGGAATTAGACATAATTTTTTAGCTCCTAGGACACCACAACAAAATGGGGTTGTTGAAAGGAGAAATAGAACCTTAAAGGAAATGGCTAGAACAATGCTTTGTGAAAATAATTTACCTAAGTATTTTTGGGCTGAAGTTATTAATATCTCATGTTATATCATAAATAGAGCAATGGTTAGACCAATCTTAAAGGAAACTCCATATGAACTTTACAAGGGAAAGAAACCAAATATTAGTTATTTTCATCCTTTTGATTGCAAATGTTTTGTCTTAAATAATGGAAAAGATTATTTGGGAAAATTTGATGCTAAAAGTGATGAAGGAATTTTCTTAGGATATTCATTAAATTCTAAAGCCTATAAAGTTTACAACAAAAGGACATTAATGGTGGAAGAGTCAATTCATGTAATATTTGATGAGTCAAATGCCACAACTAGAAACCTTAGTAATGATGAGGATGTAGCAATATTTAATGAAGTCTTAGAAGAACCCTCAACTAAAAAAGATAATATCAATAGTTTAGAGGATCATGATATTAACAAAAGAGAAGAGATAATTGGGCAAGAAAATGTAGAGAGAGAACCTAGATGTTCAAGAGAACTCAAATATGTTAAAGATTGCGAAATAGTTAGTGATCCAAATCTAGGAGTTAAAACAAGATCCTCACTTAGAAATGTATGTCAATATATAGCTTTTGTATCACAAATTGAACCAAAAAATGTCAATAAAGCTTTAGATGATGACAATTGGTTTTTAGCTATGCAAGAAGAATTAAATCAATTTGAGAGGAGCAAAGTATAGAATTTAGTTCCCAGACTTAGTAATTACCCTATCATTGGAACTAAATGGATATTTAAAAATAAGATGGATGAAAATAGTGTTATTATAAGAAACAAAGCAAGATTGGTTGCTCAAGGTTATAGACAAGAGGAAGGTATAGATTATGATGAAACCTATGCTCCGGTAGCTCGACTAGAAGTCATTAGAATGTTGCTTGCTTTTGCATGTTATAAGAACTTCAAAATATATCAAATGGATGTAAAACGTGCATTCTTGAATGGTTTTATAAGGGAAGAAGTTTATGTGGAACAACCTCCTAGTTTTGAGGATCTTAATTTTGCCAATCATGTTTACAAACTCTCAAAGGCACTATATGGTTTGAAACAATCTCCTAGAGCTTGGTATGAGAGACTTTCAAAGTTTTTAATTAAAAAAGGATTTTCAAGAGGAAAAGATGATACAACTTTGTTTATCAAAACCAATGATAAAGATTTATTAGTAGTTCAAATTTATGTAGATGATATTATTTTTGGATCAACTAATGAATCCTTATGTCAAGAGTTTGCTAAGATCATGTAATGTGAAATTGAAATGAGCATGATGGGAGAACTTTCGCGACCCGTTTTATCCTTTTTAATAAAAAATCACTATAAATTTTTCGCATTTTTCTTTTTCTTACCCGATCGTGTCCAACTCACCACTACATAGTTGGGCTGTGAGTCAATAATAATCATCACTCATCATTCATTCTCAAATTAATCAAAAGAAGTGTCATTCATTTGAAAGTTAAGTTATACACTCATACATGACACATTTTCTAACTTTTACATCCCTCACATTACAATACAAAATGACTACTGTGCCTTTACATGTTTAGATACATAAAGAATCCCTGTGTGTATACATTTTGGCGATGAAAACAGCGGATGTCCAAAATACAATGCCTCAGTCCTCACTGGGTTGCTATGTACGCTCTGTAGAGAAGGGAAAGTAGAGAGGGATGAGCAGCCACATGCTCAGTAAGGTAATAATGCAAGCATGATAGATAACTACTCTATCTACATGCTGATAGTGTTATGCATAAATCGTTTATAATCGGAGCATGAGGAAATAAAACCATGCCACATGTATATATATATATATCATATATTGAAAATCATGTAAATAGGCATAAAACATGGAAATATCAACATGTAAAACCATCTCATGCTCAGTCTCATCAAAACTCATCACAAAAGGGAAATTCATTTAAGAAACATCTTTTTTAAATTCATCTCTTTCTCAAATCACGTTAAAATCCCGTCACAATCATTTCTCAATCAAAATCCCATAAGGCTCGACCCCTCCCTCAAGTTTACCCTAGACAATCACAATCACACTCATGTATAAAAACCATGTGGTACTATGTAATATCAGGTGAGATAGGTCACTATATCTCAAGGACTATGTTAGCCAACTACATCATAAATCATTCCAGAGCACACGGATCCTGGTGTATGAGGCATCTTGTTGGAACGAAGGTGGGTTAGTTCTTCGCCAGACTTTCTCATCAGTCACTCAACCACGCGGTATAACGTACTCCATGTGATGTGCATGGTACAACATACTCTGTAGATCCATATCATTGTTGGGGGTGCCAGTCGTAGATCTTATCTACCCTATACCACGTGTAACCTACTCAATCTCAAGTGCACGTAGGAGTATTTTATTTTTAATGTTAGGTCATAGCCCCTCATGGCCTTGCTTACCCCTTTTGGATTCCTTGAACACCAATTTGCATTACCCTTACCACGGCATCATACATATCACAGTGTGAAAACTTGTGCGAGCTAAGCTCCAGCATGATTCATGCATCATCAATAATTATCCTCGTATGAGCAATGCTCTAGTATGACATTTATGCATAAAAACATGAAGAAACCACGTACGAGCATAGCTCCAATACGGTTATATGCGTAAGAAAACCACTCAAAATCCACATACGAGCAAAAGCTCCAATATGGTTTACAAAACATCATCACAATTTAAATCAGGGTGCGAGCTAAGCTCCAGCACATTTTATATAAGTGAAAGCATCAAAATCCAGTGCGAGCAAGGCTCTAGCATGATTTAATTCACATAAACACGATAGGCAGCTCATAATCAACCAAGACAATCTCAAAACCGTGTTTAGCACCTCATATGTGCTATTTCACAAAAGCTGTCACGACCCTCAACTTACCAAAATACGTACAAAATTTTTGCAATTTCATGCATCATTTATTATTCGTCTTTCCTCAATCGTGAACAGCTACTCTCCTCAATAGTTGGGCTGCGTGTCAATGTCTATCTCATTCCACTATACCAATTTAATTGCATTTTTGAAATAATGTAAACACTTGTATAATTAAATCAGAGTGTTGTTTACATGTGTTTACATTGCTTTACATCCCCAATAGTTACATACAAAATGCTACTGTGCTATAGAAAGTTTAGATACAAAATCTCATCAGTGTGTATACCTTTCACGATGAGATGCAGCGGATACCAAAAGGGAACGCCTCCAGTCGCTCTCAATCTATACTCAAATCTCTGTAGAGATGGGGAAAATAAGGGGGTGAGCAAACCACACGCTTAGTAAGGCAATCATACGAACAGGTAGATACTGCACTATCTACGTGATCATGATACCATGCTCAAAAGCATTACTTCGTGCTTGTGTTAATGGCATGTAAAGTAAATCATGTTGTTTAGTTCAGTGCACAAATCAAATTTAAAGCATGGCGTAAGTCATCATGCATATTTCACAAATAAAGCATGGCATTAATCATCATGAATTTTTCACAAATAGAGCATGGAATTAATTATCATGCATCAGTGCACTATAAAACCATTAACATACTTTCTCATCTCAATAAAATCACCACTGATCAGGATTCATCCCCTTCCTCTCGAACTGTCCTGACCCAACAAACATTTCAAAAACATGGATTCATTTCATGAATAATAGACATGTGAGACGGGCAATATAATAAGGGAAATCTCCTTTAGGATTATAGCCATATCCTGTGATCCCAAGCTACACGGATCAGGTGTGCAGGGTATCACCACTATTTGCTTCCATACGGGAGGTGGGTCAAGTCCAACCCGTCAGTTTATAGTAGATCTCGTCCGAAGACGGCATAACACAATCTCAACACGGTACAACATACTCCATGCTACATGCACAGCACAACGTACTCCGTGGACCCATATCAACACATCATATCACGCCACATCTCAAAAAATGCACGTGTGAGCCTATTTAATCAGTACGACATCCTATCTACTCGAAGCTCCTAACACTGCTATCAACATGTCAAAATCTTAAAAATGCTCGTGCGAGCCTATTTAATCGGTGCGACACCCAGTCTACCCAAAGCTTCTAGCACGGCGTCAAGTATGGTGGGCATCTAATGCGAGCTATGCTCTAGCACCATGCCAAAACAAGTATAAAAATCTGTGCAAGTTCCACTCTAGCACAACATCGAAAAAATCTATGTGAAAAACTTGTGCGAGCTAAGCTCCAGCACTCATGCATATAAAGCACATCAAATCTCGTGTAAGTCATACTCTAGCACACTTTGATTCTCACAAAACCCCGTAGGTGGCTCAATCTTTGCAAAATATGGTTATCAACCAAATCACATCATTTCTTTTGCAAATCATTTCAAATATTTAGCCAACCTACCAATCATTTGCTAAAAAATAATAAAACCAGGTTTTCAAAGCATCATGCTTTTTGTTTTCATGCACTTTTCTCAAACACCCAACTTTTTCCCTTCAATCACCCAATTTCATTTCCTAATATCTCATACATTCTAGCAAAGCATTTAAGTGCCCAAATTGCACACAAATATCTCAAGAGTCCACACAATTCCCTTACCTCAATTTCCTCGGGGTGCGACTCTCATCCTCTTAGCTTCTCACGTCTTAAGCTCCACTTGTTCCGGTGTATCCTCGAAAGCTGCAGTTCATTCATCCAAACACTCGAGTTAATGTTCTTAACTCTCACTCAACTATGCATTTATACCCAATACCTTAATCACTCATTCTATCCTTTTTGGGTCGGTCTCACAATTTATTCCTTATCACCATCTTAAACTCATATCCACAACACTGTTATTACCTTAATATATCCCATTTATCATCTAATCCTCTACATTTCACTTTCTCACACTAACCCATTTCTAGGTTATAATCATTCCAATGCATTTTAGATAGTTTCTAGCAATACTAAGTACCTCAATCAACCCCAAACATCAATAGCTTAACAATGTACTTAAGTTGGTGCTTTAGAAACTTACCTCTTTGGATTTCCTTCTCACTTCAAATGAAAATGCTCTTAACTCCTTCAAGACAATAAATGGGGAAAATACCTCCAAGATAAGTTGTTCTTCTCTTCGATGTGAACAAGTTTGTGTCTAATAGCCTTCCCTCAAATCTTCTTAAAAATGGCCGGATTTAGAAGGTAACATCTATGTTTTAGTGAAAAATGGAAAGGGAATGGTTGTTCTTGTGAAATACAGATTTTAACTACTCTTATTTATAGATTTAGCTTGATGAAACCTTGAGATCGATATAGTCCCCATAAAATCCCTCTTTTTCATGACATTTTAAAGGCATAAGATCAATCTGTCGAAAGCTTGAGATCAATCTGTCTCAAACAGTAGCTTAAGGAGATCGATCTGGTCTTAGGGGAGATCAATCTGCTCTAAGTAGAGAGCTAAGGAGATCAGTTTGTTTCATCAAGGATCAATCTGCATTTTATAGAATGTTTAGAAGATCGATATGGCTCTATTGGAGATCGATATGCACTATTCTTATTGTTCGAATAAGAGTAATTTGGCTCTTATAAATCGATCTCTCATCCTATGAGATCGATCTGGCCTTCATATTTTCCAGATTTTACTGCAGTTTTTTTATAGCAACTTCTCCCAAAACATCTTTAATTTACTGTCATAGTCATTTTCTCATCCAATCATCTTTGAGACTTGAAAATAACATCCATTCATACTTCACACACTTGAAAACTTGTGTAGAATCTTTGTATAACCAAAGGTACATAATATAAACTAAATGGAAGTGCATACTTATGCAAATCTTCATTCCATTTACCACACTACTCATACTCCATTCCACTCACATTCGTCACATACAAAAGTTCATTTCTTCATATTCATACTTAATGAAACTTGTATGTACATCACGATCTCTTATTACAAGTGTGTACATTGAACTTATGGACTCTACATCATTTATACTTCACCTTACAAGTACATCACCATTTACATATATTTACAAAGTTATACATATATGGGGTCTCACAAAAGCATTCAAACATTAGTTAGCCTATCCGTTAATTTGTTCAAAACAAAGCAATGTGTTTTTGTAAAACATCAAAACGCGTGATTTATGCAATTATTAGCCTTACTATCCCTTTTTATAAAATCCACTTCAAAACCAAATCCCATACAAATACTTGTAACTATTATCGCATATCAACAATCATTTTCTCAAACAATCATTCAATTTACAATGCCCTATATTCACCCACGAGTTCAAAGTACGAGCAGCTATCTCTATACACTCATAGAATTCTCTTACCTGGAATCGTGTCGTGTGATTTTATTTCCTTAGACCTGCTTACTTGTGGGTTCGATTCATCTCCAACGAACTCTTTGGAACTGCACAAAGTCGTATATCACCTCAGTTTAGTCCATATAACACAACTCTTGTGTTTGCTATAGTCGATTCAACCTATAGCCTCCATTAACACTTATAAGGCCTTGTTTTATTGTTCTACTCATATCTCGAGTCTATTGATTCTCTTAGGCCTATTGATTTATACTAAATCGATATTAATTCGATATTAAGCTCATAGTGTTTCTATTTCATCATTTACTTCACTATGGCATTTCATCAAACACTACATGTGCTCCTTTTCATAAATTCTCTAAACTCACCATGTAGCTTCATTCCATCATCTTAAATCATGCACATTATCTCACAAACACTTTAGCGTACCTATAAATCATCAACTCATTCAACCCATATTTTCTCACATTAGACTTATTCTAGGTTTTATGTATTCCATTGCATTCTAAGTAGTTTCAATCATTAATACACCACCCAATCAACTCAAAATATCAACTAAACAAACATACATTTGACTTGGTGTATTAGAAACTCACCTATTTGGATTTCCTTCTTGCTTCAAATGAAAATGCTCCTAGCTTCTTCAATCTAACAAATGGGGTAATGATTCTAAGCTATGTTGTTCCTCTCTTTGATATGAACAACTTTGTATCTAATGGTTTTTCCTCAAATCTTACTGGAAATGGGATTATTTAGAGAGAGAAAACTAGGTTTTTGGATTGAAAATAAAAGAAATGGAGTGTTTCTCATGAGTTACAGACTTCAACTACTCCTTTTTATAGAAATGGCTTGATGAGATTGATCTGTATTGGAAGGAGATCGATCTGGTTCTCCTAAATCCCTCATTTTCATGCCAATTTGAATGCATGAGATCGATCTGTCTAGGGCTTGAGATCGATCTGCTTTAGTGAATAAGATCGATCTGCTTTAATGGGATATGATCGATCTGTTTTAGGTCGAGAGCTAAGGAGATCGATCCGGTCTTAAGGGGAGATCGATCTGCTATAACCCGAGAGCTAAGGAGATCTATCTGCTTGAGTGAGGAATCGATCTGCCTTTGTTGTTTCACTCAAAATTACCCTGTTTTGCACAAGAGATCGATCTGTCTTGAATAGGATATCGATCTGGCCTTCATTTTCTGCATTTTCACTATAGTTTTCCCAAAATTTTCAAAAGTTAACTTGCCTTTTATTACTTAACTAGTCATTTTGCAATCCATATCCATCCAGAGCTCGACAAGGCTCATTTCCTATGACTCTCATACTATGAAACTTGTGCGTATCACTTGGAATCACAAATGACACACAAAAGTCCTTGTTCTTACTCATCATTTGTGTTTTAAGTTCTTATTCCCTTTTTGAATGCTTAAATCCCATTTACTTAGTTTGTGGCCACTTCGGCCCTCATTTGGTCATTACATGCATTCATGAATACTTATTCATTTCTTTTGCAATATCAATAACATTTTCATGACCAAATTCATCCATCTTAAGATTCCATTAACAAGAAATAATGTTGTACATACATGGGGTCTCACAAGAACTCACATACTTCTTGGGTCTTCAAGTAAAGCAAACTAAAGATGGGATCTTCATCAATCAAGCTAAGTACACCAATGACTTTCTCAAAAGATTTGGAATGGATAATTACAAACCTCAAGCAACTCCAATGGGCACTAGCATAAAGCTTCATAAAGATGAAATTGGTAAGTGTGTAATGTAAGACCCGATTTTTATTGTATTTCATTATGATTCACGCATTGTATGAATATTGTTATATGTTAATGGAATCATAAGACGGATGATTTTGACCATATAAATATGAATGAAGTAGTCGAATGTAAGTAAAATTCAAAATTGGTTAGTTAAGGAATTTCAAATTAAATTTATGAGATTTGAATTGTCTAGACAGAGATAAGAATTTTAAATGAGAAATTATAGTGGGTCTAAGAAGGAAAGTCGGCCTAAATTGGTCCCGAACGTGTAGAAGGGTAAAACGATCAAAAGACCAAAAATCCGATATAAATTCGATAAGAAAATTTCATTAAAAATATGGAATTGAAAAATCTTAATCAATAACGAAAAAATTATCAAATTTCGAGTCTAATTGATAAAGATCTGAAATTTTTAAGATTTACCGAAAATTCACTCGAGATAATATCCCGAAAATACGGAGAAAATATATCAAAAAAAGAGTTAAAATATAATAAATAAATTAAATAAATTAATTTCAATAAAATATAAATTTTTGTTGATATTATAGGATTTTATAGTATTTTAATGATTATAATAATAATAAAATAAATTATAAATATAATAATAAAAAAAGAGGGAAATCTAGTTTTCGAAAAGAGAGAAAAACAAAAAATGAAACTGAAACTGAAAACGGAGAACCGAGCGTGTGATCGAAGCTCGTCGAGCCATCGGCAGCTAACGAGCCCAGACGATGGCCGAAAAAGATAGAGGACGGCCCGACGAACCGATTGGTACCGGTAACGCGCGCCGACGACGCAGGATTTCGACAAATCGAGGAACATAAATCTGAGGAAGAAATCGAGTCAGTTTCGGCGATCCACTACCACGACCCATTTTTCCTAAAACCCTTACAAATTTTTTACTTTTTCATTTCCTTACCTGTCGTAAACAGTTTCACTACTAACAGTTGGGCTATGAGTCGATGTTAGTCCCTCATGTCATGTTACTTATCTTAACATCTATTTTCCATATTTCATTTACATATCAATTCATTTTAACTAAATACATCCCTAATAATACATTTGTGTACAATACTGTGCCTCTATATGTTCAGATACAAAATTATACAAATGTGTATACTTGGTCTTGATTGGAAGCAGCAGATAACCAAAATGAAAGACTATTGTCGTTCTCTTCTACTGAATGTACCCTGTAGGGTGGAAAATGAAAGGTGAGCGGAACTTGCTCAGTAAGGCAATAATGCAAGTAGGTAGATAACTACACTATCTACATGCTGGTAAAGGCATGACATGTAAAACATTTATATCTCGAGCATGAGGCAATTAAAACCATGCCATGTATGAGTATATCATATATCGTAAAATATGAATCGGCATGTAAAACATCAAAAACATCTCATGTAAAACCTCTCATGCTCGATACAGTAAAACTCTTCAAAACAATCCAAGAGGGATTCAACACATCTTTAAAATCATTAATATCCTCATAAAAATATCCTCATAATACCCATCAATTTCTCATTTAATACCACATTTCATGAAAATCGTCACAAATCGGGGCTCGACCCCTCCCTCGAGTCTACCCTGGTCTAACAAGGCAAATCAAATATATATCATGTGAGACATGCAGGTTACTGTATAGAAACAATCGATGACTATGTCCCTGTGATCCCAGGTTACACAGATCCCGGTGTGCGGGGTATCACAACTGTAATGGGAGGTGGGTCACCCTACCCACCAGAATATCACATCACGTGAATACAATAGTCATGACTACATGGTACAGTGTACTCTATGTAACATACAAGGTACAACGTACTCCATGAACCCAATATCACAGTCTGGGGATGCCTGCCATAGGTCTTATCCCACTCTAAACCATGTCGATAACCAACCCATATCTCAATCCACATGTGCTAGCATATCTTCTCACTGTGACACACAGTCTACAGGAGGCTCCAGCACGGTCATATGCATGTCATAAAATTCCTGTGCGAGCGAAGCTCCAGCACGGCTCCATGCATATTCTTGATATCAGAAAAACCCTCGTGTGAGCGAAGCTCCAGCACGGTTTCATAAAATTCAATGAAATCTGCGTACGAGCAGCGCTCCAGTGCAACTTAAAATAATTATAAATCCAATTTAAATTCACGTACGAGAAATGCTCTAGTACGGATGCATAAATCCAAGTAAAATCCACATATGAGCACAGCTCCAGTACGGTAGTCATGTAAAGCAAGTTTGTAAAACTCAATGTGAGTAGTGCTCCAGCAATCTGTATATGAGTTAAAATATAAAATTCAGTACGAGCAGTGCTCCAACACGATTTAAAACTCATAAAAACATTATAGGCTGCTCAATTTCACTAAAACAAATCAAAAATCACAAATGGCACCTAATTATTGCCTTTGCATGTAAAAACATGAAATAAACAGCCAGCCTATCCATAATTCGCTTAAATTAAAGCAATATAATCATAAGAATATCAAAAACATGAAAATCATGCAATTTCATAGCCTTACTACCCTTTTTGAAATTTTTCTCACTAGGGGCAAAATCATACTTTTCACATATACCATGATTTTTTGTAAAAATTATTATTCTATTTCTAGATACCTTATGAGATTCTACATAATGTAAATAACCCAAAAAATACACGCATATATCTCTAAGCACTTACAAAATTCTCTTACCTCATTTTTTTGTACAGTCTGACATTTCCACTGATAACTTGTCACGCAGTCCGATTTACTCCCAATCCAATCTCTGGAACTGTGGATAAATGTTCATCAGGTCAAATAAAATTTATTTAATTGTATTTCATATTTTCTGGGCTTAATTTAAATCATTGGGTCCGTTTACCTATATTGGGCCCGATTGTACCATAATGGGCCTTAATCTGCCTTAAGCATGTTTCCCACTTACTATTCACATAATCGAGGCCTATTAGGCTCACTAGGGCCCATCCGTATTTATTGAGCCTCATTCTAAATTTTTGGATAGCTCAATTAATTATTTACGACAATTTATCTCTAATTCCATAATATAATTCATTTCATGCGGAATTTAAATCCGTAATTTATGCGGTAAATTTTTAACACGTATAGCGATGCAATATTATCGTAAATAAGGGTTACTTACTTGAGAGTCCATGATAATATGCAAATCGAGGTTGTCTCGAGCTCTCGTTTCATGTCAATTGTCGAGCTACACAATTAAATATTTTTTCGAGTAAACTTTCAGTCGAATATTAATCCAATTAAATATTTCAAAATTTAAATCGGTCAATTTTGACCGCTTACTAACTTACTCGTAGCTCGATTGCATCACTGGGACTTTCCCCCAATTTTTCCTCTTTTTCTATTTCCCTTTTTCTCTTTCTTTTCCTTCTTTTCTGGCTGAACCGATTTTGTCCGATTCAACCCAGTTCAGATCGGTTCGGTCCAATCGGTTCATTCTGGTTAAACTAGTTTAGGGCCTCGCCAGCCGGTTCTCCACCTGTTTCCGTCGATAGCAGCTCTGCAGGATCGTCCGATACACGAACCTGGGGTCAGTTTCGTTTGAGGTGGCCGAAAAGTGGCCGGTCCGGCCTCTTCTCTCCTCATCGTCAATGACTTTTCTGTTTGGTCGCCATTGACGACGTTGCCGGCTGTTCTATTAGCCGGTGCTACCACTAATCGCACCACCTGCGCCTGGGGAAAGCTCGGCTGGTGGTGGCCAGGCCTAGATCGACGTCAACGCCGGCAAAAGCTTTTTTCCTTTCTCGGTTGGGCTTCCTCGGTTTCTCATCGTTCGCCGCCGTTCGTCGATCCGTTTGGGTTACTGGTGGCTCGGTTCTCATTCGGGCTTTACTCAGCGCCTCGCCTAGGCTCACCGTCGGTCGTCTCCGTCGGTGAGGCCGAGGCCCTCGTTGGTCTTCGGTTTCCATTTTCATTTCAATTCGCGCTTTCCATTATTTTCCTTTTATTTATGTATTTACTTATTTTTAATTTATTTTTAATAATATTTTAATCAATTAAATATTATTATTTTTGCCAAAATATCTAAAAAATTTTATATTTTATTCATTTAATCTATAAATGAATTTCTCGGTATTATTTCGTATTTTCAGTATATTTTTCGATTATTTTCGGGATTAGTTTTTGAAGTGAAAATTCTAGTTTATTCCAATAAATTTATATCTTGATCAATTTAACCCGAAATTTAATTATTTCTTCGTTATTGATCAAGATTTCTCAATTCCATATTTTTAATTATATTTTCTTATCGAATTTATACCAGCTTTCAGTCTTTTGACCATTTTCCCCTTCAACGTGTTCGAAAATTTCATTTCAGTCCTTTGCATTTTTTAAATGCATTCGAAAATTTTTATTCATTCCCTTTGCTCTTACGATAAAAATCAGGTCTTACATAATCTCCCCCACTTAAGAAATTTGGTCTTCCAAATTAGAACCAAGTCAAGTAGATCCATAAAAAACTTCGGGTACGTCTATCGTATCATATACTATCATTCTCAAGTGACTTTTTCCAAAGTGTAATACTACCAACATACTTGACTAGGGAGATCATCTTAAACCTCAACACTTTCTCCTTCTATCTAATACCCGGATCGATTTTTCAAAATACATTATACTTTCATTGAGCTAAGCTGTTGGAGCTCATATCCAATCACATATGCTGGGTCCGGATAGTACTTCTGAAGCATCAGAAGATGGGACACATTGTGGATACCTACTAATTTAAGTGGTAACGCCAACCTATAGGCCTTATCTCCCACTTTGTCCAATCTTAAAGGATTTAATCTAACGAAACTCAATTTGCCTTCTTTCTGAATCTCGTTATGTCCTTAAGACAAGTAATTTCCAACAATACTGATTCACCCTCGGTGAATTCCAATGGTTTCTGTCTCTTGTCAGCATAGCGTTTCTATCTGCTCTGAGGTGTTCTTAATCTCTCACAATCAACTAAACATCCTCAGAGGTTTGTCTTACCAATACGGGAACAATTTTCTATTTGTCACTCACTTTTTCTTATCCAAGTAGGGAAACAACCCCTACAACCATACTATGCCGCATCTGAAGTCATCCTGATACTCAAGTGACAACTGTCATTACTGGCGAATTAGATTTGTAACAACTGATCATCCTAGGAGCTTATAAAATTACTGGCAGATGCTCTCACCATATCCTCCATAACCAGTACAGTCCTCTCTGAGTGACCATCTATTTGCGGATGGAAAGCTGTGCTAACACTCAGTCGGGTTCCCATAGCTTCCTGAAAACGTTCCCAGAAGTGGGAAGTGAAGCGAAAATCCCTATCTGATACCATTCTCATTGGGACGCTATAAAATGTTCCACAATTTTCCATCCACATATATCCGCCTACACACTCAAAGTATCTGGGGATTTCCTAACTAGAAGGTGGGTAGACTTAGTCAATCTATTGACTATCACCCAAAAAGCCTCGTGATTCATCCGGGTCCTCTTTAACCCATCACGAAATTCATGGTAACTTGCTCCCATTTTCGTGTCAAGTAGAGGCTGCAATAATCCTGCAGACTTCTCATACTCTACCTTACTCTGCTGAAAAATGAGACATTTTTTCACAATCTCTACAATGTCTTTTTTTTTATATCTGACCACCAATACCTTTTTTAAAAATTTTGATATATATATTACTTTTCGGATGCACTGTATATCTCGAAGAGTGAGCTTCTAACAATTACACTATCTCATCAACTGTGGTCCTGGGAGCACTTATACTGTCTCTGAACCTCAATAAGCCATCATCATTCTATGTGAACTCTGTCATTGTACTCATCCGAATCTGACCTACACTATCGACACCATGCCAATCATCACGCTAAGCCTGTCAAATCCGGTCACTCAAATCCAGTTCTAATCTCAGGCTAGCTGTCACACAATCAGTGTCATCATTAGATGGGATCATATCACTACTGAGGCTTACAACTGCTCTAGCAGCTCACACTCCCTGATCATCATATGTAATACCATCCCGAGGCTCTTTCTGCTCAAGGTATTAGCCATCAAATTAGCCTTTCCTGGGTGGTACAATTTCCATAATCATAATCCCTCAGAAGCTCTAACCCTCTTTGTTCTCATATTTGACTCTTTTTGTGAAAACAGATACTTGAGACTTTTACGATCAGTGCATACCTGAAATTTCTCACCGTGTACATAGTAGTGTCATATACTCAGTACAACCACTATCGTTGTCAACTTTAAATCATGGGTCAGATAGTTTCTTTCATGGTCCTTAAACTGTCTGGATCCATACGTGACTATCATCTCATTTTGTTTCAACACACAGCCAAATCTTGGTTTCAAGACATCCATATACCCTGAGAAATCTCTTAATCTGTTAGGTAAGGTGAGAATAAATGCGGTGGTCAGTTCATACTTTAGTACACCAAAACTCCTGTCATGTCTATCATCCCATTCAAATACATTTTTTTTCTAAGTTAAACGTGTCAACAAAGTAGTCCATTTCGAGAACACTCAACAAATCATCTGTAAAAACAATTTCCAATTGTTGCTTATGATTTTCCCTGGACTTTAAACACACCCAAAATATCATCAATAAGAATGATAACAAATCGATCCAGGTAAAGTTTAAATACTTCATCATAGTTGAGTTCCACTAAATATTTCAACCACCCATATCCTTGACCTATGTACGCATAAACGTATAATGTAATTTTGAAATCACTTTCGTTCAAGATACTAACCCGCGTCATTTCCTTTTTCTTATATTAACAACTTTTATAAAATTTTAATTTTTTAAAACTTCATGATTAATAGAATTCTATATTTCTTTATTGTACCAATAAAGGTACCCTAATATTAAATGTATATATATGACTGTCGATTTCAATTTATAGGTTATGTGTGCGCTTTTAGATGCTGTCAAGTCTTCAGGCGGGGAGGTATTTTGAAATACCTTTGTTAACCCTCAGACTTGACCACATGGACTGGTTATGGATATATCTACCCCTTATCCTTGGTCGCAATCCATATTCACTACATATCGCTTAATCCAAATTACTTCACATATCAGAGATATTCTTACCTTGCATACGCCTCTTATTCCAATATATCTTGTATTCAGGATCTATCACATCTCAAAGCTTATGTCCATATGTATATCACTTATAACAAACTCTGTCATTACTCATTTCGTGAGTACAATCATTTACTCCTTTAATTTCAATCGCTACACCCATTTTTATTACTTGTCAAAACTTACAGTATACTTTTCAGGGGTAAACATATCACTACCTTAGGATAAAAATATGAACAACATAGTTTGCAGCCGACCAATTTATTCTCAAATATTACTTCAAATTATTCATATTCCATTGAATAAAATCAGCTGACTTATACTTCTTCCCTCGTTTTCGACTTATAATCTCTTCATAATTATTCTGTTAGTTAACCCTCCTTTATTTGGGTACTAACTATTAGTCTTATACCCAAGGGTGTAGGCATTCATGTCTTTCACTAACTTATATACAAATGAAGGCGGTATGAATAAATGCGTAGTACCAGGATCAAGTAACATAATTACTTCTTTATTCATAACTAGTGCGGTATCTTTCATCACTTTATATGAAACATCAATAGTGGTGAGACCCCGCACACAGGATCCGTGTAGCAGTGGGATCACGAGTATATGGCCAATACTTCTGGTTATTTGCCTGAGATATATATATAGTGCCAAGTCTCGCATGTTGTTACTTGAAGTTTTGAAAATCATGTTTGTGAACTTTTGTGTGAGTCTGGATCACCCGAGGGAGGGGTTGAATCTTGACTGAGATGTGATTTTGATAAGAATGAAACTGGGATTTAAACTGAAATTTGCATGATGTTATTTCCATGCTATTTGAACCCATACATGATGTAAACTGGTTTTACATGACATTCATTGTGTCGCATGTTATTACTGCTTTGAAAAGCATCTAATTTCATGATTTTGTGTGAATCAGGAACACCCGAGGGATGGGTGGAGTCTTAGCTGTGTTGTGAAATTTTAACGAGAATGAAATGATTTAAATGGATTTACATGTTGAGACTTTTCATGCTCTTTGAAATCCATATGTGAACTTGTTTTACATGACATCATGAATTGTAGCATCTATTTTAAAATGTATGGAGAAAGGGTGGTTTATGCACGGCATCACATTCATGTAGGTAGTATGGTTACCTATTTGTTTGTAGGGTCACCTTATTGAGCTTGATTTGCTCACCCATTTCATTTCCCTTCACAAATTTCTTTCAGTAGACTTTGAGGTGACTGAGTACTGCTTTCCTAATATCCGTTGCTACCCATCATTTTAAGATATATACACTTATACATATTGTATCTAAATAAGAATAGCATAGTAACATGTTTGTAAGTAACTTTCAGGGATGTATAGACACTGTAAACACTTGTAAATGAATGAGAAAGAATTAGTTAAAAACTCATGTGTTTATCTCTCTTTTAATTAGGAATTAAGTTATATGGTGAATGAATCATGGGACTGACATTAACACACATCCCAATTGTTAGTGGAGTGTGGTCATGATCAAAGGACAGGTAAGTATAAAAGAAAAACGAAAAATTTACTCTGATTTTTGGGTCGTGACATGTAGACACTAAACTATATAGGTCTATGATTGGCTCATTACTTTATCTTACTGCAAGTAGACTTGATATTATGTTTAGTGTGTGTTTATGTGCTAGATTTCAATCCTCACCTAGAGAATCTCATTTACTAGCCACAAAAAGAATTTTTAGGTATATCAAAGACACACCTTTACTAAGATTATGGTACCCTAGAGATTCTACCTTCACTCTTCATGCTTATTCTGATGCAGACTTTAGAGGATGCAAAATAGATAGAAAAAGCACTTCAGGATCCTGTCATTTTTTTAGGGAATAAATTAATCTCATGGTTCTCAAAGAAACAAAATAGTGTAGCAGAATCCACAACTGAGGTAGAATACATAGCAGCTAGAAGTTGTAGTGTATTGTGGATTAAGCAATAAATGAGAGACTATGGCATAGATATGAAACAAGTTCCTATAAAATGCGATAATACCAGTGCAATTAATCTCTCCAAAAATCCAATTCAACATTCTAAAACTAAACATATTGAAATTAGACACCACTTCCTTAGAGATCATGTACAAAAAGAGGATATAGTTCTAGAATATATTAATACAATGCATCAAGTAGCTGATATTTTCACCAAACCCCTTGACAAAGAAAGATTTTCTCTTCTTAGAGGTGAATCAGGACTAATGAATGCTCCTTGACGTGTTTGACTTAAGTTTGCTTTTTCAAATTCTTTTCAACTAAGATTTCAAACGTTTTCTGGGCAAATTAGTAACAAAGATCGATCTCTGTTCATTATAGATCGATCTTGCTTACTCAGAATAGCCTATAGTATTTAGGTCATGACTAGGAGATCGATCTTCTTTTCATCAAGATCGATCCCCTTAAGGTTATGTATAATTGAGATCGATCTCCTTAAGATTCTGTATAACTGAGATCGATCTTCACAATCTTACAGATCGATCTCCTTAAGTATTTGGGAAATAGAGATCGATCTCTACCTCTATCAGATCGATCTTCTTAAGTTTATGGGAAATAGAGATCGATCTCTTACCTTGACAGATCGATCTCCTTAGCCCTTAGATAAAGTGTCATAAAAATTTCCCAAATTTCAGAAACTCAAATCCCAAATCTACAAAACCCTAACGAAAAACACCTCTATTCCTCTTTGTCTCTCGCCCCCGGGATCAGTATCTTGGTAAGTTTTCCTCGATTGATTTTCTTTCTGATCTATTTAGTTCCTTCAACCCAACATTTTTTTTAAAAAGTTTTTACTGTTCATCTATAGATCGATCTGTTCGTTCCTGTCACTTTACTGTTCAAATTCTTAGTTAACCCATTAGGTGTTACAGAATCCAAATTCTGTGTAGGCTAGTTTGATTTGGGTAATTCTCTGTCTAGTTTAGATTTCTTTGTGCTTGATTAGAAACCGTCAAATCCAACACTACTTCCATATTCCCTAATAGACTTAACTCACAATGCCTCGTACTAAAACTGTAGCATCTAGAGCACCACGACCAACTCCTGTAAACACACCACCCACTACGTTTAACCGATATTTTCAAACTCGACCAAACAAAAATGGTTTTGATGAACATTTCTCCACATTACCCATTAAACATTGGCACACCATTGATTTCTCTTTTCTGAATCGCATTGATTTTCCATATCTCCCAAAATTTGAAGAATATAAGTTGCTTTCATTCCTCAAAATCAAAACTCCTGTTCCTCCCAATATCGTCCGCGCCTTCTTTTCAAACGCTGAAATTGTCACTGTTCCTAATAATCCTTGTCGAACCATAGGATTTAAAACATTTTTCATGGCCAAATCCCTTTATTTTGACAACCAACTCCTAGCATGAGTCTTTGGTATACCCGATTCGGGTCTTACCAATGAAGACGATGAGGTAACGCTAGATTTTCCCATCACCAATGACTGAGCTAGTGAGTTACCTATGCATCCATGCCTCATTCATCTTATTATCTCATGGAACCTCTGTCCTTTTGGCACACGTCACTCGACCATTAGGAAACTCGATCAGTTTTGGCTCTATAACATCCATTCTCCTTCTAGTCAAAAGCCAAACCTGATCCACTTTATTTTTGAAGACTGGCTCAAGGTCATTAGGGGGCAAGCCAACACTATTATGTATCTGCAACCACTTGCCTTTCTTTTTCAACACCTTGGTGTTGATTACAAGGTTGAAGCTGGTGAACTCCTATCACAGAAGAGTGTTATCAACATCAGCACTCTTCACCATGCGGGATATTATACAGATGACGATGGAATTTGGCGCAAGAGGACTGGACTTCCTACGCAAGATGCAGAGATAGAGATAGATGATTCAGCTGAGCCTTCAGTACCTCCTGCCGTGGAACCCATACCTGCTGTTCCATTACTCCATTGCAACCATGATCATGAACCTTCATCAGACCATGGATCAGCGCTTTGCAACTATTGAGTCTCAAGTTGCAACTATTGCAGCTGAAGTTGAAACTATTAAGTCTCACGTGGCGATCTTTCAAGAGACTCAGTAGGCAATGTTTGATGAAGTGCAAACCACATGAACCCGTGTTAACGTGCTCTTCAATCATTTTCCTCCACCTTCTTCAATATTTGGTTGAACATTTGGTTGTGATATACGTTGATTTCGAAATGACATTTGCTATGTTGTGTTTGCTTAAATATGTTACTTATTTATCATTTAATGAATGTTCTTCATTGCTTAATTGTGTTTGATCATTTAATGAATGTTCTTGAATGGATCATGCTTGCCTTCTTGATATGACAAAAAGGAGGAGAAAAAAGAGAGCATATCTTAAGGGGGAGCAAATTTTATATTAAGGGGGAGCAACTTTTACATACAAATGATTGGCCATACTTTTGGAACCAAAATCTTAAATGATTGAATTAAGTTTTGTCATATAAAAAAAAGGAGATTGTTAACTTTGAATGATGTATTTTGAAATGACAAAACATTAATCTCAAATGAACTTATTTTCAAATCATTTGTAAGAAATTATTTCTAAGTATTTATCTTAAAATCATCAATGTACACTTAAAAATATTGTCAAACTCAAAATCTTTATAAAACTAAAACTTTGGTGGGAAACTGAAAATTGAGCTAAAGAAATCAGTTTAAAAGCCTTACAGGATAGATCTCATTTAAGCAAAAGCCTTGCAAGATCGATCTCAAGGAATGGTGAGATCGATCTCCTCAAGGCAGAAGCTTAGCAAGATCGATCTCAAGGAATGGTGAGATCGATCTCCTCAAGGCAGAAGCTTAGTAAGATCGATCTCAAGGAATGGTGTGATTGATCTCCTCAAGATAAAAGCTTAGCAAGATTGATCTCTAGGAATGGTAAGATCGGTCTCCTCAAGGGACAGGCGTAGTAAGATCGATCTCAATGAATTGTGAGATTGATCTCCTCAAGGCTAAGACATTGTAAGATCTATCTCATGGGGTTATGAGATTGATCTCCTATAAGCGGGAGCAATATTTCAAAGTAGAGATCGATCTCTCCTTTAACAAGAGATCTATCTCCCCTGTATAAAGCTAACAAGAATATCGATCCCTTGATAAATGAGATCGATCTTCCCCTTGTAAAATTCCTTTGTGTTGCAGGTTCAGGAACCAAAAGATCGATCTCCTAAGATAAATGAGATCGATCTGGACTTCTTCTGCAGAACTCCAACGGCTATTTTTACAGGTTTTCAATGGGGGAAAAAGTATTAAATGCTTCGCCAACCAATTGGGTGTGTAAATATAAGCCATAAAGACATTGGAGACAAGTAGAAAGAAAGCAGAAAAACTCTAAACATTCTTGAGAAACATTCTTTGTGTCCAAAGTGATTGAGCTGTATTTATTTCATTTCAATTCATCAACTACCTTGTGAGGAAGCCTTTGTTTGTATTCATTCTCTATTATAAAGAAGAGGGGAAGTGTTCCTCTAAGTGAAAGCTTTTGTAAAAAGAGTTTGGGTAGCTCCATTGGCTAAGAGGTAGAGAGGTTATTCCTTAACCTTGAAAAGGAAGCTGTAAAGGTTCACCTTGATATGTGAAAGAGAGTCCTTGACAAGAAGGTCAAGAAGAGAGGACGTAGGCAAGAGATTTGGCCGAACCTCTATAAATTACTGTGTTTGCTACTCTTCCACTTGATCATTATTTTTTTGCATATTTACACTATTGCTTATTGTTTTTATTTATTTGGTTAAGTACAATTTGAGTTAAGAAAGTTTAAATTTAGTAAATTGCTTGAAAAACCGATTCACCCCCATCTCGGTTGAGCCAACAAACTACACCTCTCGACGGCGGTGCTAAAGCTGGATATACCAGAGCTTTATCGTCCTCTCTTGTACCTCCTCAATCTGAGGTCTCTTATCAGAGAATCTCTGACCTCCTCTCTTGATCAGTCTATCAATTTTAGATCTCTTTTGGTCCTTGTCTTTACCTCTAGTGATCTTTCCAAACTCGGAGGCATTTCACTCAATGTCTTGCTCACATAACTGCGCCCTATGCACGCCTCCTCATATGCCGAGATATCAAATGGGACCAATCTAGATGTGATAACTGGCCTCAATCCATCAATGAACTTTTTGACTTTCCTCGTTTCACTGCTCATCATATTTAGGTCGTATCTCCCCAGGGATATAAACCTCGTCTCATACTCGTCTAAAGATCTATTCCCCTGAGTCAACCTAATAAACTCCATTTGCAACTTTCTTTGGATAGTGTCCGGAACATACTGCCTCAGGAAGGCCTCCAAAAATACCTCTCATGTGATCTCAATGTGTCGGGCTCTCAAAATCGGCTTGGTGGACTTCCACCAATGCTCCGTCGCTCCTTTTAACATGAATACGGTATACACATTTATATCTAAACAAAGTACATCAATATGGGGATGTAAACTTTCTTATTACTAACTCTGACTCATATTAGATCAACTCCGCTTTAATACCAATCTTTGTCACGATCATCTTTCATAAAAAATCACTATAAATTTTTTGCATTTTTCATTAACTTACCCTGTCATGAACAGTTTCCTACACCAAACAGTTGAGCTATGATTCGGAGCTAGTTACCCTTACCATACACAATATCAATTAATATTTATAAACGATAACTGTAGACACTTAAATTTGTTTACATTAACTTCATTAATTAATACATGTCTACAAATGTTTACATCCCAAAAATTTACATTTCCAAAAGTGTAGTTGTGTTGTACTTGTCTAGATACAAAACAATATTAATGTGTATTCCTCTCGGCGATGGGCAGCAGCGGACACTGGAAGTGCAAGTCTCTGCTCGCTCTTGACCACTATGGATGTTGTGTAGGGATGGAAAGTGAAAGGGTGAGCAATCACACGCTCAGTAAGGAAATAATGTAAGCAGGGAGATAGCTACAGTATTTACTTGCTTATAATGACATTATATAACAATCATCTATATCTTGAGCATGGGGTAGATCAAAACCATGCAACATGAATATGTACATAGCATATGAAAAACTCGTAAAAACAGACATGATATCAAATAGAAAATCAACACATAAAACATCTCATGCTCATCATATCAAACTCATCACAATTTATTTGAATAAAATCTAATCCCGCCCTTCGAGATTACTCTGTGTCACATTTCCTTTCAAAACAAAGTCACGGGTGTCACCCCTCCTTCGAGTCTACCCAAATCTATCATTTAAAACATAATATCAACTTAGGCATGTAGGTTACATTTTGGAAACAAATTTGGGAATAATGGCTATATATATAAATCCCTGTGATCCCAGGATACGCGTGTCACGACCCAACTATCCAAAAATCAGAGTGAATTTTTTCGCGTTTTTGTTTATTTTCTTACTTAATTCTTACCTGTCCTCGAATCGTGACCAACACTCCACTACTAATTGGGCTGTGCGTCAATGCCAGTCCCACCATACATCTACCCTAGTACTTATTTCTTCTCCAGTCATTTATAATTGTTATATTATTTATACATCCCCTAAAGTTACTTACAATCATGTTACTGTGCTATGCTTATGTAGATACAATAAGTACAAGTGTATATACCTTATGTTGATGGGTAGCAGCGGATATCCGGAATGCAGTACTGAGTCGTCGCAACTTCAACTGGAGATCATCTGTGGGAGAAAATGAAAGGGGTGAGCACATCAAGCTCAGTAAGGCAATCCTACGAACAAGTAGGTAACCATACTACCTACATGAACGTAGTGCCATGCATAAACCACCCTTTCTCCACACATTTTAAAAACAAATGATATGCGTTATGATGTTATGTAAAACGCAATTGCACGAAAAATTCAACATGCAAGTATATTCAAATCATTTCTTTCTTATTTAAAAATTTCACAGTAAAGTCAGGACTCGACCCCTCCTTCGGGTGATCCTGACTCACACAAAACCATGAAAACGGTTTACATTTCACACATGGGTTGAAAAGCATGGAAATACCATCATGCAATTTAGTTTTAAAACCCAGTTTAAATCATCGAAATCGTCGACATGCGAGACGAGGCAGTAATTGTATAACGGCAATAACCAGGACTATGGCCATATCTGTCCTCGTGAGTTCCTCAGCTACACGGATCCTAGTGTGCGGGTTCTCACCATGATCGGGAACCGCCCGGGAGGTGGGTCAGTCCATCCCGTCAGTCTTATCCGATCCCCGGCATCCGAAGATGCTGCATCCGGAGATGCCGTATCCGAAGATACAACACGGTACATCGTACTCCATGCTACTTGCACGGTACATCGTACTCCATGAACCCATGTAATATCTCTAGGTACTCCGGCCCAATTGGCCTGCTTCCCACAGAGGTTTGTTTCTCAATACTCATGCCATGTCTCAAAACGCACGTGCGAGCCTATTAAATCGGTGACACACAGTCTACCCGATGCTCCAAGCACGGCTCATCGCATGTTCTCATAAAATCTGTGTGAGCGATGCTCAGCACTCTCATCAAAACACGTCAACTGGCAGAGCCCGCTTACATCCCCACAAGGCCGCCAACCTCATCCCTCACTCTCACCCCACCTAAGAGGTCTCTTGAGCCTGTTGGGCCTTTTGGCTGACTCCAAGGGCAGACAGCGGTACTCCACAAATCCGGTAAAACTAGTGCGAGCTAAGCTCAGCACTCTGTATATTATAAATCACATGAAAATTTTATAAATACTGGTGCGGGTTAAACTCCAGCACTCTGTCTCGAAAATCATGTAAAAATATGGTGCGAGTCAGACTCTAGCACCGTGTCACGAAAGAGCATGTGAAATCTGGTGCGAGTTATACTCTAGCACCTATGCATGTAAAACTCTAGTGCGAGCTCTCGCTCCAGCACTAATGCATGCATCACACAAATCGAAATTACCGTGCGAGCTGAGCTCTAGCACGTCATATGTCAATAAAACACGTAGGCGGCTCTATTTACTCAAAACAGTTTTCAAATCAATTTCACGTTGAAAGTATGCAATGCGGTGCACTTTCTTTCAAGGCGAGCCAGCCTACTCATGCATGCGTTGAAATATCTCCAGAACGAGCAGGAACCTCTTGTCCTTGCTCCTCCCAATTTTTCCTAGATTTTTAGAATTTTACCCTTAACAAGGGTATTTTAGTAATTTGCCCATTCGGGGCACTAAAATTATTATTTGACCTCTAGACCCTTCAGGATATTTTAAAGGACTGCATATGAATTTAAAATTTGCGTACTGTTACCTCTAGCAGTCCGCAGAATTCCCTTACCTCGATTCTCGTCGAGTCTGACCTTTCTCTTTTCCAATGTAGTCCCATCGCGCAGTCCGATATGTTTCCAATCCAATGCCCGGAACTGCGTATTAATATTCCTCAGGTCAGATATTATGATTTAATTGTACTTAATCTTTTCTGGGCTTAATTTAAATCATTGGGCCCGTTTACCCCTATTGGGCCCGATTGCACCTTAATGGGCCTTAATCGGCCTTAAGCCCGTTTTATATTTATTAATTTCCTTCTTCGGGTATACCGAGCTTATACAGCTTCCTAATAATTATCGGGCTTCATTCCAAATTTATTGGATAGCCCGTATGCCACTTACGGCAATTATATTACAATTTCGCATAATATTCCTTCCTACGCGAAATTAATCCATAATTCCATAAAATAATTAAACTCGGTATTTAAATAACTCTAATTGCCGAAATTAAATTGTACTTACCCGATATGATGCGAGGTACGAAAATCAGAGCTCGATCGGCTCTCGTTCGGTCTCCGTCGTAAAACTGCATAATTAGGTAAATCCGGATTATTTTCCATTAAAATAATATTAAATTAAATTTCCGGAATTCACCCGTTGGTCAATATCGACCCTCGGTCAACTTACCCGAACCTCGAGTCGTCCCCCGGTAAATTTTTCCCTTTTTCCTTCCTTTTCCTTCCTTTTCCTTTCTCTTTTCCTTTCTCTTTTCCTTCCTTTTCCTTCCCTTTCCTTCCCTTTCCTTCCAGCCAGCCAAACGACACCGTTTTTGTTCCTCACTGCCTCTTGCCGTCGCCGGCGTTTCCGGCGGTCTCACCGGCCAAGACCGGTGCCAAAAGGACCGGCTTCCTCCCCTGAACACGTCGGTAGCTTCCTTTCCGACCCAGACGCAGTGGTTCGCCGGCGATCGCCTCTTCTCTCCCTCGGATTTTCGGAGCTCGGATTGGACTGCTCCGGCCACCTGACGGCGTGAAACCGGTACCCACGTGCTCGCCGGACTCTCCTCTTGCTCCTGGAAGCTTCGTCGGACTCGAACGGTCGCCGGTGGGCGAGATTCGGCGGTGAACGGAAAACGGGTTACTGTTCTCGGGTTTCTCGGTTTCTCGGGTCTTCTTTCCTTTTTTTTTTTGTTTCAGTTGTTTTTTTTTTATTATTATTATTTTTATTTTTATTTTTATTTATTTTAATTGATTTACTATTCCATAAAATACTCTTAAAAACCCAAAATATCTCCACTTACCTTATTTTTTATTCTACTTTTATTTATTCAATTAAAATTTAATTTATTAATTTTATTTTTCTCTAAATTTCGGTATTATTTCTTCGCGCTTTTCGAGGTATCGTTCCGATAATTTTTTGGTATTTTTAAAATTTCTGAATCTTGATCAATTTAACCCAAAATAATTTTATTCCATCTTTATTGACCAAGATTTCTTAAATCCTTATTTTTAATTAAATTTCCTTATCGAATTTACTCCGGCTTTCGATTTTTTGACCATTTTGCCCTTGCACATATTCGGGATTAATTTAACCCAACTTCCTTTCACAATTTCTCATTCATTTCATATTTTAATTAAATTCGGGTCTTACAACTCTCCCCCACTTAAGGAATTTGGTCCTCCAAATTAGAACCAATTCATATGAGTCCATATACAACTCCGGGTACATCGATCGTATCATACTCTTAAATTCTTACGTGGCCTTCTCCGGAGTGTATTACTACCAAAGGACTTTAATTAGGGAGATCATCTTAAACCTCAATACTTTCTCTTTCCTATTTAATGCCCGAATCAACTTCTTCAATATATTCATATTTTCATTAAACTGAACTTTTGGAATTCATATCCAATCACCTATGCTGGATCTGAATAGTATTGTCGAAGCATCAAAAGTGGGACACATTGTGGGTGCCTACTTAATTCACGTGATAACATCAACCTACAGGTCTTATCTCCCACTTGTCCAATCTCTCAAAATATTCCATCCAGCGTAACTTAATTTACCTTCTTCCAAAAGTTCGCTATGTCCATTTCCTCTTAGGACAAGAAATATTTCAATCATATTAATTCACCAAGGGTGAATTCCAATACTTGTCTATCTGCTCTGAGGTATTCTTAATCTCTCATCCTTAACTAAACATCCTCAGAGACTTATTATCCAAAGTCGAAATTAATTCTGTTCTGTCACCCACTTTTCTTATCCAATTTGGGGAACAACCCCTACAGCCATACACTGTCTCATATCTTGTTATCCCGATACTCAACTGCCAACTGTCGTTATTGGCAACTTCAATTAGAAATCAACTGATCATTCCAGGAGCTTATAAAATCAATAGCACACGCTTTCATCGGGTCCTCCAGAACTTGTACAGTCCTCTCTGACTGACCATTTGTCTGAGAATGGAAAGCTGTGCTTAATACTCAGTCGGGTTCCCATAGCTTCCTGAAAATATCCTCCGAAGTAGGAAGTGAAGCGGGAATCCCTATATAATATCATGCTCACTGGAACGCTACTTAATGTTCCACAATCTTCCTTATACATAAATCCTCATACACACTCTGAGTATCTGGGGAGTTCATAACCAGAAGGTGGGTGGACTTAGTCACTCTATCGACTACCATCCAACTAGTCTCCTGATTTATCCGGGTCTCCTATAACCCATCACGACATTCATGGAGACTTACTCTCGTTTTTCGTGCCGTGTCGATATAGGTAGGTGCTGCAATAACTCTGCAGACTTTTAATACTCTACCTTACTCTGCTGACACACTAGGCACTTTTCTACAATCTCCACCAATATCTCTTTTCACATCTGACCACCCATACCCCTTTTGAGATTTTAATATATATTATTATTACCTTCCGCATGCACTGTATATCCCGAAGAGTGAGCTTCTGACAATATCACTATCTCATCAACTGTGGTCCTGGGGAGCACTCATACTGTCTCTGAATCCTCAGTAACTCATTATCACCCACTGTGAACTCTATCACTGTACCCTTCTGAATCAGACCTAAACTATCGACATCCGGTCGATCATCACGCTAAGCCTGGCAAATCCGGGCACTCTCATCCGGTTCTAATCATCAGGCTAGCTGTCACACAATCACTGTCATCATCAGAAGGGATCACATCAATACTGAGGTCCATAACTGCTCTAGCAGCTCACGCTCCCTGACCATCATATGCAATACCATCCCGAGGCTCTTTCTACTCAAAGCATCAGCCTTTCCTGGGTGGTACAATTTCCACAATCAAAATCTCTCAGAAGCTCTAACCCAATATGTATATTCTCATGTTCGCCTCTTTCTGTAAAAACAGATACTCGGGCTTTATGATCAGTGCATATCTACAATTTCTCACCGTGTACATAATAGTACCATATCCTCGGTACAATTACTGTTGTCAACTTTAAATCATGGGTATCTTCCCATTATACATCAATACACAGCTCCTTCATGATTTTGAGGTATTCATACTCACTGAGAACCTCTTGAGCTGTTGGGTATGGTGAAATTAATCACGGTGGTCAGTTCATACTTCATCACGCCAAATTCACGTCACATCAATCATCTTATTTATCATCTCATTCCAAGACCACGTTTCTTAATTAAACGTGTCAACCAAGTATATCCATTTTGAACTCACAACAATCCATCTGTAAAAGCCATCTTCCAACTGTTGCTTATAAATCGTCCTAGACTTTAACTACACCCAACATATCATCGATAATGATGATTTACACATCGGTCCAATCCTTGACTTATTTAATCATAAGCGTATAAAATCCTTCTCAACCGCTTACGTTTTCAGGTACTAACCTGCGTCACTTCCTTTTCTCATCTTAACGGCTCTTATTAAATTTTACAATGTTAACCTTCATGATTTGCCGAATTTTAATGTTCTTATCGTCTTTAGTAACGGTATCCTAATGCTAAAGGTATTTATTACGATGATTGATTTCACGTTATCGGTTATATATATATATCTATCTAGACGCTGTCAAGTCTTCAGGCGGGGAGGTATTTTGAAATACCTTTATTAGCCTTCAGACTTAACCACAACTACCGGTTATGGTTATACCCATCTTTGTCCTTGGTTATAATTTCTATTCCTTACTAATTGCTTAATCCCAATTACTTCATATCGTAAGGATATTCCTTATCTAGCATATATATCTTACTCCAATACATCTTGTATTTAGGATCTATCTTATCTTCAAGATTATCTCCTTCGTATATCAATCATGACGAAACTCTTGTCATTATTCATTCCGTGAGTACAATCCTTTACTCCTGTAAATTCAACTGTTGCACCCCTGTTTTTTAACTTAAAATCTCAATATCCATATTCCGTTTATTAATCCTTCTCTATTGGGATACTCATTTATCTGTATTGCGCCCAATGATGTAGGCATTCATGCCTTTTACTCACTTATATTCGAATGAAGGCGGTATGATTAAATATGTGGCACCAGGATCAATGAATATATGTACTTCATTATTCATAACAAGTGTGGTATCTCACACCACATCCCTGAAACATCAATAGTGTCCTGGTCCAAGACATCCTCTCACCTTCGTCCAATAGCCTACTTTCCTCTTTTTCTTTTCGGCTATTACCTCCCTTTTCGTTGCAGCTATTCCAACGAAATTTTTCTCTCTGTCTCTTTACTTTTCTGTGGGGCGATCTCGCCCAACTCTGTGTAATCAAAATCAATGGTCCGTCTTACCACACTTAACGGCCATTTTCATCAATACCGTGTAGGTATAGACCCTCCTTCTGTGGTATCCACCACACATCTCACATTGCTTACAGTGCTCACACTGCTACACTGCTTCTTAGCAGGTCGAGATTCTCCAATCACAATGCCCCTCAAGAGTGCCAAAATTGGATGCACTGGGGCCTTACCAATTATCTTATTCCATAACTCATCAAATCAGATCTTTTTACCAATTACCATTTTTCCTATTTTAACATCTTTGTCATTTCTCGATTCTCTTTCTGTCTCTATTTCAGCCCTCATTACCTTTCTCAATCTCAGAGGCGTGCAATTCATGTTCTTATTTACCCAACTGTAAATCTGTGCACTGCCTCGGTATAAGTAATATCTCACGGGCCAATCGAACTCTAATTGAAAATCTGAGCCCTTCCATAAACTTTTAGACATCTCGACTGTCACTTTTCATAGTGTCGAGGTAATATCTGCCCAGAATATAATCGAGTCTCCATACTCGTCAATAAATTAAATCCTCTGGGTCAGAGCAAGGACTTTAATCCAAAATTTCCTTTAAATCATGTCCAGGATATCCTGTCACCGGAATACATCCATAATCATTTCTCATATCAGCTCTTAAGATGGGTCGAGCGGGTTTTCACCAATGCTCCGCTGCGCCCTCTGATCTCGTACATAATCTGAGTAATTAGCTCCTCAAAATAATCTCCACACTCCGCTCCAATCTCGCGAAGCGTGTCTCAATACTGTCCGATCTCTCTGTCGGACTCTGTGAGGCATGCTCAACATTCGCCTCTATTTCAATCTCATACTGATTTTCATAGCCAAACTCAGCACGACTTAGCAGACTCAGGTCTACCTCTACGACCTCTGCCTCGTGCACTATCTCATTTAGCGCGACTCATATTAGGCATTCCTGCATTCTCAACCATTTCTTAGTCAAGCCCATCTCGATATACACTATTGTATCTAACTAAGCACAGTAACACGGGGATGTAATTTCTTAACTTCTGACACTGACACACATCAGACCAATTATGCTCTGATACCAAAATAATTGTCACGACCCAACTATCCAAAAATCAGAGTGAATTTTTTCGCGTTTTTGTTTATTTTCTTACTTAATTCTTACCTGTCCTCGAATCGTGACCAACACTCCACTACTAATTGGGCTGTGCGTCAATGCCAGTCCCACCATACATCTACCCTAGTACTTATTTCTTCTCCAGTCATTTATAATTGTTATATTATTTATACATCCCCTAAAGTTACTTACAATCATGTTACTGTGCTATGCTTATGTAGATACAATAAGTACAAGTGTATATACCTTATGTTGATGGGTAGCAGCGGATATCCGGAATGCAGTACTGAGTCGTCGCAACTTCAACTGGAGATCATCTGTGGGAGAAAATGAAAGGGGTGAGCACATCAAGCTCAGTAAGGCAATCCTACGAACAAGTAGGTAACCATACTACCTACATGAACGTAGTGCCATGCATAAACCACCCTTTCTCCACACATTTTAAAAACAAATGATATGCGTTATGATGTTATGTAAAACGCAATTGCACGAAAAATTCAACATGCAAGTATATTCAAATCATTTCTTTCTTATTTAAAAATTTCACAGTAAAGTCAGGACTCGACCCCTCCTTCGGGTGATCCTGACTCACACAAAACCATGAAAACGGTTTACATTTCACACATGGGTTGAAAAGCATGGAAATACCATCATGCAATTTAGTTTTAAAACCCAGTTTAAATCATCGAAATCGTCGACATGCGAGACGAGGCAGTAATTGTATAACGGCAATAACCAGGACTATGGCCATATCTGTCCTCGTGAGTTCCTCAGCTACACGGATCCTAGTGTGCGGGTTCTCACCATGATCGGGAACCGCCCGGGAGGTGGGTCAGTCCATCCCGTCAGTCTTATCCGATCCCCGGCATCCGAAGATGCTGCATCCGGAGATGCCGTATCCGAAGATACAACACGGTACATCGTACTCCATGCTACTTGCACGGTACATCGTACTCCATGAACCCATGTAATATCTCTAGGTACTCCGGCCCAATTGGCCTGCTTCCCACAGAGGTTTGTTTCTCAATACTCATGCCATGTCTCAAAACGCACGTGCGAGCCTATTAAATCGGTGACACACAGTCTACCCGATGCTCCAAGCACGGCTCATCGCATGTTCTCATAAAATCTGTGTGAGCGATGCTCAGCACTCTCATCAAAACACGTCAACTGGCAGAGCCCGCTTACATCCCCACAAGGCCGCCAACCTCATCCCTCACTCTCACCCCACCTAAGAGGTCTCTTGAGCCTGTTGGGCCTTTTGGCTGACTCCAAGGGCAGACAGCGGTACTCCACAAATCCGGTAAAACTAGTGCGAGCTAAGCTCAGCACTCTGTATATTATAAATCACATGAAAATTTTATAAATACTGGTGCGGGTTAAACTCCAGCACTCTGTCTCGAAAATCATGTAAAAATATGGTGCGAGTCAGACTCTAGCACCGTGTCACGAAAGAGCATGTGAAATCTGGTGCGAGTTATACTCTAGCACCTATGCATGTAAAACTCTAGTGCGAGCTCTCGCTCCAGCACTAATGCATGCATCACACAAATCGAAATTACCGTGCGAGCTGAGCTCTAGCACGTCATATGTCAATAAAACACGTAGGCGGCTCTATTTACTCAAAACAGTTTTCAAATCAATTTCACGTTGAAAGTATGCAATGCGGTGCACTTTCTTTCAAGGCGAGCCAGCCTACTCATGCATGCGTTGAAATATCTCCAGAACGAGCAGGAACCTCTTGTCCTTGCTCCTCCCAATTTTTCCTAGATTTTTAGAATTTTACCCTTAACAAGGGTATTTTAGTAATTTGCCCATTCGGGGCACTAAAATTATTATTTGACCTCTAGACCCTTCAGGATATTTTAAAGGACTGCATATGAATTTAAAATTTGCGTACTGTTACCTCTAGCAGTCCGCAGAATTCCCTTACCTCGATTCTCGTCGAGTCTGACCTTTCTCTTTTCCAATGTAGTCCCATCGCGCAGTCCGATATGTTTCCAATCCAATGCCCGGAACTGCGTATTAATATTCCTCAGGTCAGATATTATGATTTAATTGTACTTAATCTTTTCTGGGCTTAATTTAAATCATTGGGCCCGTTTACCCCTATTGGGCCCGATTGCACCTTAATGGGCCTTAATCGGCCTTAAGCCCGTTTTATATTTATTAATTTCCTTCTTCGGGTATACCGAGCTTATACAGCTTCCTAATAATTATCGGGCTTCATTCCAAATTTATTGGATAGCCCGTATGCCACTTACGGCAATTATATTACAATTTCGCATAATATTCCTTCCTACGCGAAATTAATCCATAATTCCATAAAATAATTAAACTCGGTATTTAAATAACTCTAATTGCCGAAATTAAATTGTACTTACCCGATATGATGCGAGGTACGAAAATCAGAGCTCGATCGGCTCTCGTTCGGTCTCCGTCGTAAAACTGCATAATTAGGTAAATCCGGATTATTTTCCATTAAAATAATATTAAATTAAATTTCCGGAATTCACCCGTTGGTCAATATCGACCCTCGGTCAACTTACCCGAACCTCGAGTCGTCCCCCGGTAAATTTTTCCCTTTTTCCTTCCTTTTCCTTCCTTTTCCTTTCTCTTTTCCTTTCTCTTTTCCTTCCTTTTCCTTCCCTTTCCTTCCCTTTCCTTCCAGCCAGCCAAACGACACCGTTTTTGTTCCTCACTGCCTCTTGCCGTCGCCGGCGTTTCCGGCGGTCTCACCGGCCAAGACCGGTGCCAAAAGGACCGGCTTCCTCCCCTGAACACGTCGGTAGCTTCCTTTCCGACCCAGACGCAGTGGTTCGCCGGCGATCGCCTCTTCTCTCCCTCGGATTTTCGGAGCTCGGATTGGACTGCTCCGGCCACCTGACGGCGTGAAACCGGTACCCACGTGCTCGCCGGACTCTCCTCTTGCTCCTGGAAGCTTCGTCGGACTCGAACGGTCGCCGGTGGGCGAGATTCGGCGGTGAACGGAAAACGGGTTACTGTTCTCGGGTTTCTCGGTTTCTCGGGTCTTCTTTCCTTTTTTTTTTGTTTCAGTTGTTTTTTTTTTATTATTATTATTTTTATTTTTATTTTTATTTATTTTAATTAATTTACTATTCCATAAAATACTCTTAAAAACCCAAAATATCTCCACTTACCTTATTTTTTATTCTACTTTTATTTATTCAATTAAAATTTAATTTATTAATTTTATTTTTCTCTAAATTTCGGTATTATTTCTTCGCGCTTTTCGAGGTATCGTTCCGATAATTTTTCGGTATTTTTAAAATTTCTGAATCTTGATCAATTTAACCCAAAATAATTTTATTCCATCTTTATTGACCAAGATTTCTTAAATCCTTATTTTTAATTAAATTTCCTTATCGAATTTACTCCGGCTTTCGATTTTTTGACCATTTTGCCCTTGCACATATTCGGGATTAATTTAACCCAACTTCCTTTCACAATTTCTCATTCATTTCATATTTTAATTAAATTCGGGTCTTACAACGCGGATCTCGAAGTACGGGGCATCACAACTGCAACGAGTGGTGAGGTCAACCCCACTCGTGCAATAACTCAACCAACTAGTCATCAAGACTACACGGTACAGCGTAATCCATGTCACATACACAGAACAACGTACTCTACGGACCCACAAGGTCTGAGGATGCCTACCATAGGTCTTAGCCCACATCATTGTCAAGGGTGCTTGCCATCGGACTTAGCCCAGATGATTATTTTTAGGGTGCTTGCCATAGGACTTAGCCCATATCATGGTTCGGGGGTGCCTGACATAGGTCTTAGCCTCTCTATACCATGCCGGTAACCATTTCATGTCTCAAAACATGCGTATGATGTATCATCTCATTGTGACACACAGTCTACAAGAGGCATCAGAACGGTTTTGTATAAAACATGCCAAATCTTCGTATAAGCAACGCTCCAGTACGGCTTTCATGCATAGTAAACTAACAAAACTAGTACGAGCAAGCCTCCAGCATTATCAGTATAAATCAAAGCATCAAAAATCTCGTGCGAGCTAGGTTCCAGTACTGTTTGCACTCACACAAATATGATAGGTGGCTCCAGTTAAAATATCAGGTATTTTCAAGGATAAAACTTAGCACTTAATCCGTGCTTTTTCATGCAAACACACGAAGCAATAGCCAACCTATCCTCATTTTCATTCATATCCAAATATTTTAACATGAAAACATCGAAGTTATAGAAATACAAGCATTTTTTGGATCCTTACTGCCATTTTCATAAAATTCCTACCAAGGGAAACTAATATTTTCCTTTCTTATTTTGGAACCTTTCACAAAAATTCTTAATGCATTATTAGATAGTAGATAAATTCACGCCCTACAATTCCCTTCAAAATATGTATACTATCTCTAGGCACTTACAAAACCCCTTTACCTCGAATCACATCGAGCGTCATACAAGTTCAAACGTCGGAAGCTCGTTTAATCCAGTTTGCTCCTAATCCGGTCTCTGGAGCTGCAAGTATTCATAAATCACTTCATCACTATCGATACATCTTATCAGACCTTATGGTATTAAGCTTGGTCTATTTTCTCATTTGGCCAACATTGTGTTGTTCCTAATAATTTGTCTAGTAACCCATTTAGTTATCAAATCAAACACTTGATTTGCATGCTTAATCCTTAGTTTCTCCATTCATTCATGCATTTAGCAATTACCATATATGCACATTTCCTCACTTTTCCCCACCCCATAATTTGCTTTCACAACACAATCTCAAAATCATGCATATAACATTTCTAACACCTTGATATAACCTATTCATCATCAACTCAACCATATTATATCTTCTCACACTAAGCCCATTCTAGGTTATGGTTGATTCATTACATTCTAAATAGTTTTAATCATCAATACATACACTAATCCACTCACAACAACAACTAGATAAATATACTTAGAGTGGGTGTATTGGAAATTCACCTTACTCGACTTTCCTCTTTTCCAAATTTGGAAGACTCATTGGCTCCTTCAATCCAATGAGTTGAATGTTGGCTCCAAGCTATTTTGATCTTCTCCGTAAAATGAACAACTTTGGCTCTAATAGCTTTTTCCCAATTCATTTTAGAAGAGGGTGTATTCTAGAGAGAGAAAGCTTGGTATTTTTTGGTGAAAATGGAAGAGGTGTGTTGGTTTGTTGAAAAAAAGGGTTTTGTCATGGGGTATTTAAAGATTAAGAGTGATGAGATCACTATTGAATTCTCAGTTTCGAAATGGGAGAGATCGATCTGCTCATCAGAGAGAGATCGATCTTGGCTTGGCAGAAGCTTGAGGAGATCGATCTGCTCATAGGGAGAGATCGATATGCTCTTAACAGAATCAAATAGAGATCGATCTATACTTAAAAGGGGATCGATCTGGGCTTAGCAGAGGCTAATGCAGATAAATCTGCTCATTGGGGAGATTGATCTGGCCTTGGCAGAATCACTTGGAAATCGCTCTGCTTGCACAAGGGATCGATCTGCCTTGGATAAGAGATCGATCTGGCCTTTATCTGCAGCCTTTATCCTGCATTTTTCCCAGATTTTTTAAGGGTGAATTCCTATTTCATTACTCCAATACTCATTTTTCATTTTAATCCCACTTAGAGCATGGAAAGACTTATTTCCTATAATTTTCGTATTATGCAACTTGTGTGTATTGCTTGGAAATCAGAATGGATACACAAATTCGTAAATCCATCCTTTATCATTTCATGTTTTAAGTCCTTATCTCCATTCTGGATGCTTTAAGTTCTATTCGTTTAGTTTGTGGCCACTTCAGCCCTTACTTAACATTTACATGCATCCATGATACTCATTCATTCTCATTTGCAATTCATTCACATTTGCATGATCTAAAATCATCTGTCTTATAATTCCATTAACATATAATAATGTCATACATACATGGGGACTCACACTTGAAATGCTCAAACGGTCCAAGAATGGCCTAAAACATTTTTCCTAACTAAGCATGGGCTAAAAGTTTTCACCTTGACATATTCCTAACTAAGCATGGGCTAAAAGTTTCACCTGAAGAAAAAAAATCAAACAAGTTTTAGGATATGCTCATAACTTCATAGACAATAACAATCTTATTTTCGCCTAATCCTTCTCTAAATATGCACACAAATCCATGATCAAGATATAGTCCATATAAATGGCGAAATCACAAAAAGAACAAGACAAGTTCAAGCATTTAACTCATGCTTCTCAATAATCATGCTTTTCCCAAGATCAAAATCAATCTCAATCATAAACCCAATCATGAACCAAATCAAGCACAATACATCTCAAGACAAAACATTTAAAATTTGAAAAAGTTTGAAAAAGTTTAGAATTTTTGAAAAAATTTAGGTTAAATTTCCTTCCCCGAAACTTAAATTGCACATTATCCTCAATGTGTACGAAATTAAAGATTTCAAGGAAGGGATAAAGGAAACTCCCCATATTTTCGATGAAGCTAAACTGCATGCCCACAAGGTTTCTTCACTGCTTCCCCAAACTTAGACTCAAATGTGCAAAGTAAGAAGGAAATGAAATCAAAACTATAAAATACACAAATTACAACTAATAAAAGAAAGAAACAATAATAAACTAATAAAGAGCTGGGGTTGCCTCCCCATAAGCGGTTGATTTATAGTCATCAGCTTGACTATCTTTGTCATCCTTTAAGGTGGTTTGAATGGTCTGAAAATAGATGCATGTACATAATGGACCACCCTAGCAGGAGACTCCATCAGATACTTTAGCTCACAGAACATCACTCCATAGTCTTCAAAGTCCTGTAGAAAGTAGTCGATCCAATCTGTTATGGATAGTTAGGAATAGTGATGAAGGCTACCACATGAAACTGCTTATCAACTTTTGGAGTCAGGATCACTATCGTGAGCTCATCTTATTTGATTTCCTCTCATCCTCAACCTTACTATTCTCCATTTCTATCACTTAGGTGTTTACAACAAATGAATAATACTAAAGAGAATGAGAGAAATTCATGTTTTGAGTATAACGAAAGAGTTTTTTCTTTGCTTAATGAATTCAAATCAGTTTCTTGTCTCCAAGCATCTTCAAGTAGGTATTTATATGTCTCATAATTTGATAAAGCATTAAATGCAAATAATCCCATTGAAACACTCAAAATATAGACGTTAAGTAAGTTAAAACGATAGAGATTCGGTCCTCTCTTTAAGGGGATCGGTCCTTTATTCTTGAAGATTTGCAACAGAAGCTAAAAATACACAACGGGATAGGTCCTCTCTGCTTAGAGGATCGATCCCTTTGTGACAGTTGGAATCCAATTGCTTATTGACTTATAGATACTCGATCCTTGCTTACCAAGGGATTGGTCCTCTTATTTATTTTCTCAAACAGAAGTTTACTGACTTGTAGGGGACCGGTCCTTCCTTCTAGGGGATCTGTCCTCTTGTCATGATCCGAAGGATGCGAATTTTAAATAATTTATTGCGGAAGTATACAAATTTGGGCTAAATTTTTCATTTTTCTTTTAACACTGGTTTGTCATGTGAGATCAGTCTTACAATATTTTTAGGTCTCAAGCTACTTAGTTGGGTTTAAGGTTATGAACCTAAGGTCCCAGTCTAATTTCTTATTAACTTTCCTAATCATGTCTTAATTCAATACACATCCCGACACATGCACTGAAAGGTATCTGTCTGGAACAATACAGTTAAACAGTATAAATAAATAAACCGACATAAGCTGTGAGATATCAAAGCAGTTACTTTGAAGTTGATACTGATATCGATGTCAATGCACTTCTAGTCAGAACTTGTGATGGAAATTAGAAGCGGGTGAGCTTCGGGGAAAGCTCAGTAAGTAAACCACAAAAGCACAGAGGAAAAAACATACATGATACTGAATTTCTAATGCATGTCTAACGCATTCCCATTTGATCATTCTTTCTTATATCTTATCTGAATCACCATTTGAAACTTATCAAAAATTACACTTTTCCTAGGTTTACGGACTAGAATATTATCTAAACACTATCAAGTTTTTCAGGCAGAGAGGTATTTTGAAATTCCTTAATTAGCCATCAAACATGACCACCCGTACCGAATATACCTATAAGGGTTCAAAGTTCAAAACATAGTTGAATGCAGAGAACCAAAGTTTAATGCAATCCAAACATGTAAGCTTTTCTCTTTTGAATGGCTTACATCCACATTATCCTCAAAACACAACAATTTTCCAAGATCACATCTTATATTTAAAAAATATATTACATATCGAAATACATTCATATATCAAAAACATCTCTTATTCAAATCATAACTTATGTTCGAAACTTATCACACTTCAAAACATGTCTTATTTCGAAACATAATCTATAGCGAAACATCTTCCTTATTCGGAATAGGTCTCACATTCGAAACATATTCACATCCGAAATATATTCCTTATCTAGAATACATTTCATATTTGAAATATATTTCTTATCCGAAATATATCACAACAAAATATATTCATGTATTCGAAACATATTTCATATTCTAAAAACCCTCTTCATAGTTCGATACATGATTCTTATTTCAAAATATACTTCACAATTCGAAATGTATTTCATACTTTCTTTGCTAACTATTCTAAACCACCATTAGTAAGGGTGCTACTGACTATTATATCCCATCAACGGGGTTACATCACTAACTATTATCATCCCCGTTAGCAGGGGCCATAACATATTTATTTCATATCGTTAGGATATGTTCGATGAACTATGCTCATGTTTGTAAAACATTTTTGAAAACATATTTCACATTTCAAAATACATTTTTTTTCATTTCAAAACACATTTCAAAACACGTTTCAAAATCTGAAACACTTTTGATATGATCACTATTTTAAGCCGTGATCGAGAAAATATCAGAATTCTGAAATATATGACCATTGCTAACTATTATAACTCATTAGCAAGGCCCAAAATTACTAGCTATTGTATTCTCTATTAGCATGGGCCAAAACATTGCTAACTATTATATACCCCGTTAGCAAAGGCCGAAACGTTGCTAACTATTATATACCCCATTAGCAAGTACCGAAATATTGCTATTTATATCGCCAATAACAAGATACATCCTTGCTAACTATTATATACCCCTCTAGTAGGGGCTGAAAATGGTTATGGCTAACTATTATCACATATCAGCTAAGGCAAAACATTTAGCTATAAAGCTATCAGAATGCATATTCTAAAGTCACTTCAAATCACAATGTGGATAAAAGTAGAGTTAGCTTAAATCTAAAACACAGAGACGTATGTCTCACATACTTTCAAAACATACATTGAGTGAGATTTTAAACCTTGAACGCAGGTATAAACCAATACAAGCTTTCTAAATCTCACAAATTCATAATATGCATCGAGATATAATTTTAATTCAAAATACGGTTTGTATAAAAGCATATCCTTTCCGGTAATCTTATTGGCGATATTTTCACATACTTATATCACTTAGGATCCTTGGACATCATTTGCTTCTTACCCTAGGACTTGATTTAATCCGTTCGATACTATCTACATTAAAGAGATTTATTTGTATCATGTTCGTATGTCTGAAAATGATTCTGAAACCATATAGTCTAATATCTTATTCACAGTGTTCGGTAATTGGATCATACGAATATAGACGAAGTCCACGAGTATATCTCGATAAAGAATTTCCCACAGTGACATTAGAGAGCCAAAACTACCTCAAAAAACTAGGGTGTTACCTATGGTCATAGATCCGAAAGTCTCTAGTCCTAGTAATTAGCCAGAACTGGAACCTATCACAACAATGTCGGACACACCAAACTGCCCATATAAGAGTCGTAAACTCAAGGTTGTCTCCATATGCTCTATCGGGAGTAACATAACTAGAATGCCAATAAATGATAAACATTGAAAAATCACTTTTCCAAAAGTCATGTAACAATCGAGACGAAAAACAGTATATGCTTAAATCCCAAAAACACTAAGCATAAGCTAAATAAACTATATGCTCCAATTAATCCAAAACAAATTCGAAATAAGATTATAAAGAAATACATGCATACAGATAAAAATCTGTGTAAGCTTTTAAATCTCTACAATTTCATGTAATGATTTTGATGTATGAAAATCATCGCAAGGTTCAAATCATGTCAAAACGAATCGAAATCACATTTTCGATGGTCTTAGTTTGAAACATATAGATTATTTACGAAATTTCTGCAATAAAACTGGGCAACAATTGCTCATTACCTAGCCTACAAACTAGAGAATAATTTATATTCTCAATCCAGTTGATTCAATATGTTTCATATTTCAAATCACTCAAAATGTTCACATGTTTCTTTGAAAAGTTCAAACGAAGCATTTACAATATCAACGGTTTGATTCAAAACATAAAGCAATTTGTATGAGATTAACCCGTAACTTATGCAATTAAACTTAACTCATATGCCAATACAAGTTGTAGCAAGTGAGATTCACTTACCTGAGATACCGTGATGGTACGTAAATCAAGGCTTAATCGAACTTGCGTTTGTTGCCTATTGTCGCGTTACACGTTTATATATTTAAACCGAGTCAGTTTCGGTCAAATATAATTTCAAATAAATTTTAAAAAATAAAAACAGTTAAATCTGACTGCTTAATGGTTTATCCTTAAATCGAGGCATCACAAAATTTTCTCCCTTTTTTACTAGTTGAACCGGTATGGACTGGTTCAACCTATTTCTTTCTACTAAACTGGTCTGAACCAGTTCAGTCTTCATTCTTGTCGTTCAGGGCATTACCGGCAGGTTCTTGGCTAGTTTTCGTATCCAGTAACTCCGTGCAGCCGCACGACCCATGGGGTTGGCAGCAGCAAGCCTAGGCTAGCGAGGATGAGGCCAGTTCGACCTCTTCTTCTTCTTCACGGCATCGTCCCTTTTCTTTCTCACCTATCTTTGCCTCTCTACGTCGCTGACAGTTGCCATCTCATTCCTTTGGCTGGTCGGCGTTGACTCTCTCCACCCCTCCAACTGATCCTCTATCCTCTTCCATTTCTCTCCTCTCTCTTTCGGTCTACTTCCTTTGTTTAAGCTTAAGGTTTCAGTCGGTGGGAATCCCACTAACTGAACCTGTTTCTTTCTTATATATATATATATATATATATATATATAATATTTTTAATGTAATATATATAACAGAGATATTATCTCGTATTTTAGAGATAAATTCTCAAAGTGAGAAATTTCGGGTTATCATGCCTCTCACTTTTATAACTATTTTTTAGGTTGAAGATAAGTTGAAAATCTTTTTCAAATTATTGTTCAATTTCATTTGTCTATAGTTTGACATTTTAGTGCATGAAAATTGAGCCTTGAAAATATTTAAGTAATTTTTCAAAAAATGTGTTCAATAAATCCATAGAAAAATTACTAAGAATTAAGTTTAATTTTGGTTTGAAAATATAATATAAATTATTTCAATAACCATACTTAGGTTTTGTCGTTTGAAAATATATGTATCACTTTAAAGCTAACAATAACTCATTTTTTGATGTGATAAAACTTTATGCATATGAGCTTTGAAAATTTTACTCCTATTAAAATAAGCATGATTTTTAAAGAGATTAATTTTCCAATTTGTTTCCAAACAAAAAATTTTCAGACCAAGGACATAGAGAATTATCCCTCATTTTGTTATATGAAAAAGATTTGCTCCCCCTAAAGACATACTCCCCTTCAATTGAAGCCAAGAGATAAATGAACTCAAGGAATGAGCAAAAACAAATTGAGGTGCTTATAAACATAAAATGGATCATTTTAAAGCAACATGAGCAATAGAATAGTGCAGGCAAAAAGGGATACTTATCAACTCATAGGTTTCAATAATTCATTCAGTATGGAAACATGGAAATCAACTGGGTTTTCATTTGAAAATCCTCTTTTATGCACGTATCAATAGTTCACATCTTTTTAAATTTCCATGTTGAACTTTGATTCAAATAACAATGTTAATTTTATGCATTTAAAACAATGCATATCGATAAATACTTATGTTTCATATCAAGCATGCTCGAAGCCAATGCACTTAACATGAGTTCAAACACTGTGATATGAGCAAACACTATGTAGATGCAATCCTACTACATAAATCTCATATCTCAATCAATCACCTAGTCTTGTAATCTCATATAATCCATCATTATTACATTAACCTTAATTCAACTCAATAAGACTCATTCACAATCATATTAATTCATAGTATCTCGATATCAATTCTATCTTATTCACACCACAATATCGATACTAATACCCCCACCATCAGTACAGATCCTCTTAGTATCTTATAAATATTTAAATATTACATTTCAATATTGTGAGACCTCACATATGTATGACTTTATTATATGTTAATGGAATTATAAGACAGATGGTTTGTGGATCATGCAAATGTGAATAAAGTTGTTTAGAGAATAAATGAGTATCATGAATGCATGTAAAGGTTAAATAAGGGCTGAAGTGGCCACTTATTAAACAAATGAAATTAAAACCCTTTCGGTTGAAGATAAGGATTTAAAACATAAATGATAATTCATGGACTATAAATTTTGTGTATCCTTTCTGATTTCAAGTAGTACACTCAAGTTCCATAACATGAAAATCATAAGGATCATGCCTTTCAAATCTCTAAGTGTGAATGGATTCCAAAATGACTAGTGAAGCAAGCAAATGCATGTTTTCCTTTGAAAATTTTAGAAAATTTGTAGTAGGAAGCCTGCAGATGAACACCAAATCGATCTCCTATTAAAAGCAAATCGATCCCTTATGCCAGCAGAACAATTTCGAGTTGATTTTGCCAAGAGCAGATCGATCTCTCAAATAAGCAAACCGATCTACATTTACTTCTGCCTAGCAGAGATTGACCCCTTCTTAAGTGCAGGTCGATCTCCATTTACTTTTGCTTATGGCAGATCGATCTCCTCAAGCTTCTTCCAAGAAAGGATCGATCTCTTCCCCCAAAGAGCAGATTGATCCCACCTTTCATGCCTGAACATATCCATAGTTCAAAAACCAAAGGCAGATCAATCTTTATCCTAGCAGATCGATCTCATCACTCTCCTCCTATAAAAACCCGATGGCTAAACCCCATTCTTCAGTAAAACAAGCCTTTCCCCTCTATTTTTACCCAAAAAATAAGCTTTCTCTATCTAGAATACCACCCTTTCTAAAAAGATTTGAGAAAAAACTATTAGAGCAAAGTTGTTCATTTTGAGGAGGAGTACAACATACCTTGGAATCAAAACTCAACTTTTTGGATTGAATGAGTAAAGGAGTCTTCTTATTTGGGATAAAAGAAAAGTCAAGCTAGGTGATTTCTAATACACAAACTCTAAGTATATTTATCTAGATGTTGTTAGGAGTTGATTGGTGTATCTGTTGTTAGTTGGAACTACTTAGAATGTAATGAATCAAGCATGACCTATAATGGTTTTAGTGTAAGAAAATAGAATATGGTTTGTTAGATGATAAATGGATTATACCAAGGTGTTAATGATGTTATATGCATGATTTTGAGATGATTATGTGAAGTCACATTTGTGAGATTAGTCAAACGATAAAATGTACATAAATGAGGTTGCAGAAATGCATGAATGGATTGGAAATTTTTGATAAATATCTATGCCAATTTTGTGATAAGCTATTAAGTGAGTTGCTAGCTAATTGACTAGAAATGGCAGAATGATGGCCAAATGTGATAATGGGCCAAACTTGATGAAATAGGCTCGATAAGATATACTGACTAGTTGAAGTCAGAACATGAGTTATCGGTATTGACTCATGATTGACGAATGTTTGCAGCTACCAAGGATATATTCGGTAAATTGAGCCTAATTGCGAGAAGCAAGAAAGGAAGAAGGAGTTGCTTCCAAGTGTATCAAGGTAAGGGATTTGTGTTAGCCCTAGAGGTATCTATACGCATTTTCGGGTGCATGAATGATTTCTTAAAGTGTCTAAGGGTCTTAGAATGAAATGAATGATTGGAGGGCAATAAAAATGGGAGTTGAAAAAGTTCATGAAAAGTAAAAACATGAGGTTCTTGGATCTTTTACTGCTTTTAGCATGTAAAATTAGTAGGCTAGCTAGCATTTAAATGATTTGCACGAAAATAACTTGATTTGGTTTTTATAACCATGCTTGTAAAGAATGAGCCACCTACATGAGTTTTGTGGAAATGAAACGTTCTAGAGCATTGCTCGCACGAAATATGATGTGGTTATACGTGCATTAGTACTGGAGACTAGCTCTGTCAGACCCAGATTTTTGTAGCTTGTACCTTATGATTCCTATGTGTATGAATACTTTATTACATAGTTGAATCATAAGAAGAATATTTACTAACATGCAATCGACAATTTGAGAAATTAAAAATGCATGTAAGCTACATAACAACGAGATAAGGGTTAAGTTAATTCCCGAACGAGTGCAGGGGTAAAACGGTCAAATGACTGACATTCTGTATAATTTCGATAAGAGAATTTCATTAAAAATATGAAATTGAGGAATCTTGATCAAAATCGAGGAAAATATTTAATTTCGAGCCTAATTGATCAAGATATAAATTTATTAGAATTTATCAAAAATTTTACCTCGAAAAATGAGCCCAAAAATAGTGAAAAAATATACCGAAAAGGTAAAATTGGACTGATAAATTCATTTACGGATTAAATGAATTTAATATGATTTTTTGAGATATTTTTAGATATTTTTGGGATATTTATGGGATATTTATGGGATTTTTATTATTATTTTATAATAAAATAATAATAAAAATATATTATAAGTAAAAGAAAAAAAAGGAAAAAAATGAAATCTGAAGAGAAATCGGGGAGAAAGAACAGAGGAAACGGAAGCAAGCCGACCCGAGGGAGAAGACCACCGGACGGCGAGCACCGGCCACCCCACGGGCAGGTAAGCCGTCGGAAAAGGAAGCTCGACACCGTGCGCACCCATCACCGACGCCGGACGTCGACGAATCGAAGAGGTGAAGCCGCGGAGGAAAAGAAGGAATCCGGCGGCCATCGGCGGTGCTTGGTCCCGATCGAGCCCAGCAGAGTGTTGCCCAGGCTGAGGCGCGCCGAACGGCGGTGGTGATGGGTCGGGAACCGATCGGAATACGCCGGCATGACCAAAGGATGCCTGAACCGATCGGTGGTTCAGGGGAGAAGGTTCTGTGCTGAACCGGACCGGACCGGTTCAGCCAAGGAGAAAAGGGGAAAAAGAGGAAAAAGAAAGAAAAAGGAAAAGGAAAATTTTTGAGATTTCACCAGACTTCGGGTAAGTCGATACGAGGTCAAAAGTGACCGATTTGATTTTCGATGAATTTATTTAAATTATATTTAATCGAAAATTGACCCGAAGTTAAATATAATAAATTGTGCAGTTCGACGATAAATTCCGAACGGAAGCCCGATCGAACTTCGATTTACGTACCATCGCATATTCTCGTGTAAGTAAAGTTCATTTACAACAATTTATGTCATTATTGCGTATTTAAGATTTATTTTATGCATTTTGGATTAAATTTCGTATTTAGTGAATTATAAATTTTGAATTAAATGTCGTAAATGATATACGGGCTATCCAAAGAGCTTGGAATAAAGCCCAATGGGTATTGATAGGCCCAATGAGTTGATAGATCCTGATGAAGGGAAATAATAAGTGGAAAACGGGCTTAATACGGATTAAGGCCCATTAAGGATTTTTAAGGCCCATTAAGGGAAAGACTGTATTAATGTGTAATACAGTAGAAAATTATGATTAACCTGAGGAATGGTTATTTACAGCTCCAGAGTTTACATTGAGAGCTGATCGGACTGTGAGATTGAGCAGCACCGAGGAAGTGAGGTCACGTGACGTGATCCGAGGTAAGGGAGTTTTGCGAGTAGTTAGAGATAACTGCACGTATTTTCGTCTGCTTTTACATTCACTTAAAAACTCTGAGGGTCAGATAAAGTGAATAATAATTATTGCGACCCGATAGTGGCAAATTATGATTTTACCCCTAGTTAGTCAAAAAGTCAACTTTTGTGAAAAGTTGCGAAAAGCATGGAAACAATTATTGTGAGTGTTTAACTGCTGTTTAGCATGAAAATAAATAGATAGGCTAATGATTTTAACGTTGATATGACTTAAGCACACTTTATAGTGCTGATTTTGATGTTTTATAAACAATCCCTTTTAAATAGCCATCTATCATATTATGTGAGAATGAATCGTGCTAGAGCACAGCTCGCACTGGATTTCATATGTTTTCCACATACAGTAGTGCTAAATTTTTATACGCACTAGATTTTCATGACATGCATGACAGAGTACTGGAGTTTTACGCGTACTCAACTTTTAATGATATATGCATGACACAGAGTGTTGGAGCGATTAGCTCGTACTCGAGTTTTACATGAGATACATGACAGAGTACTGGAGCATTGCTCGTACTCGATTCTTCATGGTTTATACATGACATAGTACTGGAGCTATTGCTCGTACTTGATTTGATATATGCATAGCATAGTACTGGGAGCTATTGCTCGTACTTGATTTAATACATGAACTATGCATTCACCTAGTTGCTGGAGATTGCTCGCACTAGAGTTGAGTTTGTGATGTGAAACAGTGTTCGAGCGCAGTGTCGACTGTGTGTCGCACTCGAGAGCGCACACTATATGTGATATTATATACATGGTACCTATTCATACCGCATTCTTGTGTGACTGAGTGTCACATTTTGAGAGGATGGCCAGCATGAGGGTATTTGTGAATGTGGTATAAATATTTCCATAGTTATGAGGGCTAAGTCCTATGGGAGGCACCCTGGCTGTGAGGGTCCACAGGTGTACTTTGTACCGTGCCTGGGGCACGAGGTGTACGATGTACCGTGTGTTACGCATAGCTGACGGCTGTAGTGGACTGACCATCCTCCTGTTGCAGCAGTGATGCCCTGCACACCGAGATCTGTGTTGCTTGGGATCACATTTCGGATATGATCATAGTCCAGGATACTATTTGCATTAAACCACAGAGTCTTACATGATATATCACATTGATTGAATGATTTAAACTGCGGACAGACCTGAGGGATGGGTCGGACTCTGATTTTATGTTGTGAATCAATTGATGCCATATTTATTGTGATTTAAATATACATGGCATGATTTACATAAAGGCATGATTTATATACGATGCATTGTTTTGCACTACATGCCTACATTTGAGAAAGAAAGCATGATTTTCTATACATGGGATTTATTCTGTACAAGTATATATATTATATTTCAAGACATGCTCTTAAAGCGAGTAAAGGAAATAATGTTTTCAAGGCATAGCATTATTTTGAGTAGATAGTGTTGATATCTACTTGCTTGCTTGATTTCCTTACTGAGCGCGTTGTATGCTCACCCCCTTTCTTTACATCTCTCTACAGAGCGTCAGTAGAGCGAGAGCTATCGAGGGATAGTGTCCCAGAGTCCACTGCTAGTTCCTATCGATCGCCAGGTATACATATTATGTACAGTTGTCTATCTAAACATAGAAACAGCACAGTGATGTATACGTTATATATTATGGGGAATGTATTTGTATTAGATTTTATATAATCTTACATGTATAATAAAAGCAGTTACAGTCAGTAATAATATATTGACATGTAGGTATGAAATGGATGATGTGGTAAGTGAGGACTCGGACATCGAATCACAGCCCAACCATTGAAGAGAGGAAAGGTAAGTTAAAAATGCAAAAAATTTATAGTGATTTTTGGATAAAGTCATGGATTGAGAAGAGGGTCCTGACAAGCTCCCACTAGTTTTTACATGGATTTCATGATATAGTGATATAGCATAGCTCGCACTCAAATTTTACATGCATGAGTGCTGGAACCTAGCTCGCACTAGTTTTCGAGTGGATTTTTATGACATTGTGCTGGAGCCTAGCTTGCACTGATTTTCATACTGGTTTTGACATTGTTTTGGAGCATTGCTCGTACTAGATGCCTATTATACTTGTTGTCGTGCCTGAGACTACTCGCCCATGGTTTTATGACATGTTAGGAGTTGTGCTAGGAGCTCCGGGTAGGATGTGTGCCACGTCGATTAAATAGGCTTGCACATGTGTATTGAGATGTGACAGTGTACGATGTGATGATATGGGTCCACGAAGTACGTTGTACCATATATGGATATTATATATATACCGTATTCAGACGATGGATACTCTACTATGGACCGACGAGTTGGACATTACCCACCCCCGTGCGAAAGTAGATAGAGGTGATACCCTGCACACTAGGATCCTTGTAGCCTGGGATCACAACGGTATGGCCATAGTCCTAGTTATTACCCTTATTAATATTATATGCCTATCTCACATGTCTTGTTTTACGATAAATCCATATTTGAAATGTGTTTATGGATCAGAACAGTCAATGTGAATGGCTGAGTCTTGACAAATGGTGATTTGTGTCAATTTTGTATTGAGTTTTTAAATGCCTTTAAGTGCACCTTGCATAATGATTGACCATACTCTGATTTCGAATTATGCATGATGATTTTCTATGCTTTGTTTAAGAATTGTGCACTGATTTAGATAGCTTGAACTGTTTTACATATCATGAACACGAGCATGAACTGTTATAATTTTTGTATGACAAGTAATTGTGTGGTTTAAGCATGGCATCATGATCGAGTAGATAGTGCAGTTATCTACTTGCTCGCATGATTGTCTTACTGAGCGCGTGGTTTGCTCACCCCCCTTATTTTCCCCCTCTACAGAGCACTTTCAGTAGATAGAGAGCGACTGAGAATTGGATTTTTGGTGTTCACTGCATCCCATCACACAAGGTAAACACATTTGTATAGTTTTTGTATCTAGACATGTCAAAGCAGAGTAATACCCTTAAATGTAATTTTTGGGGTTTAGGGCTTACATTTTAAATGAATTGTAAATTAAACGATTTGATTGGTTGAGGTTGACACCGATACACAGTCCAACTGTTGGTGGTGTAGCTGTTCACGATCAAGTAAAATAAAGGTAAAGAACAAACAATAAGAAATGGATTAAATAATAAATGAAAAATAAAATGAAAAAATTTGTACTAGATTTCGGTGGATTGAGGGTCGTGACAATTTACTTAGTATCAGAGTCGAGTTGGTTTGATGCGTATTTGTGAGACCCCGTACATGTATATTTGTAATGTGTGTAATCGGATCAATTAATGTGAATGGACTTGTAATGTAAAGCATAAGTGGTGTAAGTCCATGGATTCAATGTACATATGTGTAATATGATTTGTAATGTACACACGAGTTCCATTTTATATGAATATGAAGAAATGAGTTCTTGCAAGTGATAAATGTGATTAGAACTCAAAATGAATAGTGTGGTAAATGGAAGAAAGTTGTATGAATATAAATGCTTCTATTTGGTTTTATATAGTATACCTTGGGATATACAATGAATGCACACAAGTTTCAATGTGCATAAGGTATGAATGGATGCCATTTTCAAGTTATAAAGGAGGATGGATGAGAAAATGGCTATGGTAGCAAATTAAGGGTGTTTTGGCGTGAGTTGCAGCAGGAGAACTGCAGAAAATCTGGAAAATATGAAGGCCAGATTGATCTCATAGGATGAGAGATCGATCTGGAAGAGCCAGAACACTCTTATTTGGGCAATGGAATAGAGCAGATCTATCTCCAATGGGGCCAGATCGATCTCCTAAGCATTCTGTAATGAAAAGATCGATCCTCAAGCATACAGATCGATCTCCTTAGCTCTCTGTTTGGGAGCAGATCGATCTCATACTTCGATAGATCGATCTCATGCTTAAAATGTCATGAAAAAGAGGGATTTGAGGGGACCAAATCGATCTCCTCAAGTGATTTCTATAAAAGGAGTGCTGAAAATCTGAAAAATTTGAGAAAAACATCAACCTTCCACTTTTAACCCAAAAACCTAACTTTCTCTCTCCAAAATCAACCATTTCCAGCAAGAATTGAGGGGAGGCCATTAGACACTAAGTTGTTCATCTTGAGGAAAAGAACAACATAGTTGGAACCCAAAATCCCATTGTTGGTATTGAAGGAGCTAAGGGCATTGACATTTGGATCAAGAAGAGAAATCAGATTTGGTAAGATTCTAACACTCCAACTTTGGTACATTGTCCATTTAATTGATTTTGGAGTTGTTTGGCATGAGTATGGATGATAGAAATCATCTAGAAAGCAATGAGACACATATAACCTAGAAAATGAAATGCCTCTAGTGTGAGAAAGTGTGATTTGGGGAGTTGGTGGTTTATGGGAATATGTTAAGTTGTTATTGGTGTAGTATGGATGATATGAGATAGTTAAATGGAATTACATTATGGGTTTAAGTGAAATTATGAAAATGAGTATGTAAATGCTTGATAAATGCCATAGTGAAGAAGTCAATGAAATATGAACACTATGGACTTAGTATCGATTTAATATCGATTTGGAATGAGTTGATAGGCCTAAGAGGAATCCATAGACTAGAGAAATGAAACAAGGCCTTGAGAGCGTTAATAGAAACTATAGGTCGAATCGACTATAGTGAACGCACGGTGTCCCGTTATAAGGATCGAACATAATGTGAAATATGATTATGCGCAATTTCGAAGAGTCCGATGGAGACGAATCGAACCGTATGAGTAAGCAGCTTAAGGAAGTGGAATTGATTGATGGTATGCATGAATCAGGATAATTATATGTGTGATTTTGGTTTTGAAGTGGATTCTATGAAATGGAATAGTAAGGCTAACAATTGCATAAATCTAACATTTTGATGTTTTGCAAAACGTAATTGCTTTGTTTTAAACAAACTTGTAGATGGGTCGGCGAGTGTTTATTAATGTTGTGGAAAAAAGCATTTGTGAAGTGCTAAACCCGGTTATCGGGATTGTTTGATTGTGTATGAGCCACCTATCGTATTTGTATGACATAAATCGCACTAGAGCCTCACTCACGCTGGATTTTGATATTTTCACTTGTGTGAAACGTGCTAGAGCTTAGCTCGTACTTTGTTTTGGAACTATGACGATGTTTTATAAACCGTACTGGAGTTTACGCTCATACGTGGATTTGTGTGGTTTTTCTTATGCATATAACCGTACTGGAGCGATGCTCGTACGTGGTTTCTTCATATTTTTATGCATAAATGTCGTACTAGAGCGTTGCTCGTAAGAAGTGACTTATTATGATGCATGAAATCGCGCTAGAGCGTAGCTCGCGCTGGTTTTCACACTGTGGTATGTATGAGGCCGTGGTGAGAGATACGGATTGGTGTTCAGGGAACCCAACAGGCCTAACAGACCTCTAGAGTGGGGTGAGGGTGAGGGGCTAGGACCTGACATAATCCATTCAGGGAACCCAACAGGCCTAATAGACCTCTTGAGTGGGGTGAGGGTGAGGGGCTAGGACCTGAATCAGGGAACCCAACAAGGGCGAGCAAGGCCATGAGGGGCTAGGACCTGGTATTGAGGGTACTCCCACGTGCACTTGAGACTATAGAGGTTGCACTCGGTATGGGGTAGATAAGACCTACGACAGGCACCCCCAACCTTGTTATGGGTCCGCGGAGTACGATGTACCGTGTATATCACATGGAGTACGATGTACCGCGTGGTGGTTACTTTATTTGAGGAACTAACCCACCTTCGTACCAGCATGATACCTCGCACACGGGGATCCGTGTGGTCTGGGATGATATGTGACACAGTTGGCCAATATAGTCAGATGAGTTATAGTAACCCGTCTCCTTGCTTGATTTACTTACTACCACATGATTTTAATCTCTAAGTGTGATTATGATTGTTCAAGGTAGACCCGAAGGAGGGGTCGAGCCTCATGGAATTGATTTGTGAAATGAAAATAAGGTTGTGATTGTGAATTGATGTGATGGGATTGTATGTGTTTGAGAAAGAGTTTTATGACGTGGGTTTAAAAAGGAGGTTTCTTAATGAATTGCCTTTTTTATGAATTTAAATGGGATTGAGCATGAGATGATTTATACATGATGTTTTTACCATGTTTTATATGCCAATGTACATGATTTTGATACATGATATATATGTATACTCATATGGCATAGTTTTACTTCCTCATGCTCCTACCATAAACGATTTATGCATAACATTATCAGGATGTAGATAGAGTAGTTATCTACCATGCTTGCATTATTGCCTTACTGACCGTGTGGTTGCTCATCCCTCTCTATTTTCCCCTCCTACAGAGCGTGCATAGTAGCCCAGTGAGGACTGAGGCGTGGTAATTTAGACATCCGCTGCATCTCCATCACACAGAGGTATATACAGAGTGATTCTTTTTATATCTAAACAATGTAAAAGCACAGTATTCTTTTGAGTTGTAATTATGGGGGATGTAGATGTCAGTAAAACTTGTTTTTGTATAAGTACACGATTAAATGCAAATGTATGACATCATTTTATTTAACTGAGAATGAATGAGATATGATGTTTATCATTGACTCACAGCCTAACAGTGTGGTGGTAAGTTTATTCACGACCGGGTAAGGTAACGTTTAAACGCGAAAAATTTATAGTGATTTTAGCTAAGGGAATGAAAATGGGTAGTGACAGAGAGTGGTATTAGAGCTATGTTGGCCTGATGTGAGTTAGTAGTAAAACGTAGGAAAGTACATCCCCATATTACTGTGCTTTTGTTTAGATATAACTATGTATATCGTGATGGATTGAGCTTAATAAATTATTATAATACAGGAAGTTATGCACTATGCCAGTTACACGCAAAGTTAGAGGGGCGAGGGCACATGCTATAGGCCGTAGAGGTAGGCCTGAGAGCTGTGCGAAGCCACAGACTGAGCAAGCTCCATAAAACCCTGCTAAGAGAGCAGAAGATACTAAGGCACACTTCGCTAGGATAGAGCGGAATATTGAGAATCTGGTGGAGATAGTCACGCAAGCATTGGGTTCCGGTGATAGACGAGGTCCCGCGGCACAGCCTATTACTGAACAGGCAGCTGCAAAGGCAGAAAGACCTCAGATTGTTGTGACAGCTACAGTTACACCACCTCCAGCCCAGGATATAGCTTCTCCTATCGCTCCACAGCATAGCGGTAGTGATTTGGGTTATGACTGCGATTTGAGCTGGTTGAGAGAGTTCCAAGCATTGAAACCCCCAGTGTTTAGAGGGGTGAAGGACCTAGGGTTACGGAGGATTGGGTGTATGAGATGGAGAAACTATATAGGTTTTTCCGATGCACTTCAGCTGAGAAGGTTGCCTTTGCCGTGTTTATGTTGAAAGGCGAGACAGAGCACTGGTGGAGGTCCACCGAGACTATTTTGAGGGCCAGACACTCTGAGATCTCATGAGAGATATTTATAGAGGCCTTCAGGAGACAGTACATTCCAGCCACCGCCCAGAGGAAGCTGCGGATGGAATTTATGAATCTGGTTCAAGGGAACCGTATTGTGGACGAGTACGAGTCCAAGTTTATTTCCTTGGGGAGATATGACCAGGACATGATGGGTAGTGAGACCTGAAAGATTCAGAAGTTCATGGATGGATTGAGATTGGCCATCCAAACTAAGTTAGCTCCCTTCGACATCTTGACCTATAAGGAGGCTGTACATAAGGCTCAATTATGCGAGCAAGATTTTGAACGGAATGCCTCCGAGCTTGGGAGAATCAGTGTTAGAAAGGATAAAGACCGGAAGAGATCCAGGATGGATAGAGGGCCCAAGAGAGGAGGCCAAAGATATTTTGATAAGAGGCCCAAGATTGAGGAGGTACAGGAGAGAGCTGCTAGACCTCCCATGTACCTGGCTTTGACTGCGCCGAGGGGTATGACTATTGGAGGACCACGACCTACCACTGACCAGTGTAGGAGATGTGGGAGATACCATGGGACTAGGCCATGTCAGATACCCCCTGTCTCGTGTTATAGATGTGGGAGGTCAAGACATATATCGAGGTTCTGCAATGAGATGATTGAGACTGCCCCACAGAAGGGCAAGGAGCCTAAGGGAGCTCCTGTTGAGACAGCAGCCCCAAGGAGGAAGGCTACAGCTGAGGAAAAAGGGAAATAGGCTGTGGGTGTAAGCAGAGGAAGGGTGCACGCACTGGACCAGCACACTGCAGACGCATCGACGGATGTGATTAAAGGTACCATCCGAATCATTGATTTAGAAGCATTGGTATTATTTGATCCTGGTGCCACGCATTCTTTCATATCACCTTCCTTTGCACATAAATTGTTGAAGCATGTAAAACCAACATTGTTGGATAAAATGTTGATGATTTCCACACCCATGAATGATAGTCAATTGATTGAGCATGTATGTAGAGATTGTAAGTTAAAGATAGAGGGGAAGGAAATGATAGCCAATCTGATTTTATTGAATATAAATCATTTTGATGTAATTTTGGGAATGGATTGGTTGGCTACCAATCGTGTTGTGATGGATTGTCATGCAAAAACATTGATGTTTTCAGGATTAGACAATCTTCTTGTAAACTTTGATGAAAAGAAATGATATGAAAATAGTATGTTTGTTTTAAATAAAGGAGTATGATTTTAAATGCATATTGCTTGAGAGATAAATTTATTGTTTATGATAAATGTTGAATGTGGAGTGGTGGTTTATGTTACTAACGATGGAGAGGATAATGTGAAGGGTTCATTGCATATGTGGTTGATATAGATGAGGCACGCCCGGAATTGAGAGACATTCCTGTGATTACAGATTATTCTGATGTCTTTTCGGATGAATTACCAGGACTACCACCCGAAAGGGAAATGGAATTTTGTATAGAGTTAGTACCTAGTATAGAGCCGATATCGAAACCACCATTAAAAACAAGTACCCCCTTCCAAGGATCGATGATTTGTTGGATCAGCTACAGGGATCCTAAGTGTTTTCTAAGATAGACTTACGGTCAGGGTACCATCAGTTGAGGATCGGGGTGGAGATGTACCCAAGACAGCATTTTGTACCTGTTATGGCCACTACGAGTTTTTGGTGATGCCATTCGGATTAACGAATGCTCCCGCAGCATTTATGGCACTGATGAATGATATATTCAAGCCATACTTGGACAAGTTTGTGATAATGTTCATTGATGACATATTGGTATATTCCATATCCAGGGAAGATCATGAGGAGCACTTAAGGATAGTTCTGCAAACCCTCCAAGAGGAAGAGTTATATGCCAAACTCAACAAGTGTAACTTTTGGTTAGAACAGATCTCATTTCTGGGCCATGTTGTGTCGAAGGATGGAGTATCGATGGATCCATCCAAGATAGAGGCAGTTGTACAGTGGGAACAACCCAAGACAGTTACTGAGATCAGAAGTTTTCTGGGATTGGTAGGATATTATCGAAGATTTGTAGAGGGTTTCTCTAGACTAGCTGCTCCATTGACAAGCCTCACACGTAAGGATGTTAAGTTTATGTGGGATGAGGCATGTGAGAAGAGTTTTAAGGAGCTTAAGCGTCGATTGACCACTGCTCCAGTTCTCACCATTCCTACCAGCTCAGGAAGATTCTCGGTGTATACGGATGCATCACACCAGGGATTGGGTGTGTACTTGAGCAAGATGGGAAGGTAGTTGCCTATGGATCTAGACAGTTGAAAGATCATGAGAGGAACTACTCGACACATGATTTGGAGTTGGCGGCTGTGGTATTTGCTTTGAAAATATGGCACCACTATCTCTATAGTGAGAAATTTCAGGTGTTCACAGATTATAAGAGCCTCAAGTACCTGTTCTCGCAGAAAGAGCTGAATATGAGACAGAGGAGATGGCTTGAACTTTTAAAGGACTATGATTGTGAAATCATGTACCACCCGGGTAAGGTAAATGTAGTTGCTGATGCTTTGAGCAGAAAGAATCTTGGGTTGGTGTCTTATATAATGGTACGAGAACATGAATTGTTGGAACAATTTACGGACCTCAGTTTGGATGTAACCCCACCTAGATCTGGGAGACTTGAGATCATGTCTAGTTTGAGACTGGAGCCAAAATCGATTGGCTGTATTCGGTAAGCCCAGTGAAGTGATCGATGGTGCATTGATTGGCTGAGACAGATACAGACAGGTGTGGGTAGTGATTTTGAGCTGAGTACAGATGGCTTATTGAGGTTCAGAGGCATAGTATGTGTTCCCAAGGATCCTGAGATCAGGAGAATGATTTTATCAGAGGCTCACTCATCGAAGTATACGATACATCCGACAAGTACCAAGAGGTATCAAAACCTTTGAAACGTTTATTGGTGGTCTGGAATGAAAAGAGACATTACTGAATATGTCGCTAAGTGTCTCATTTGTCAGCAAGTGAAGGTAAAGCATCAGAAGCTTGCAGGATTATTTCAGCCTCTACTGATACTGACATTGAAGTGGGAGCACGTCACCATGGATTTTGTGATGGGGTTGCCGAGGACCCGCTAAGGTCATGATGCCATATGGGTTATTATGGACCGATTGACTAAGTCCACCCATTTCTTGGCTATGAGAGCTACTGATACATTGAGTCAGTTGGCGAACATGTATATTCAAGAGATAGTATAGCTACATGGTGTACTAGTAAGCGTTGTTTCTGATAGGGATGCCCGCTTCACTTCCCATTTCTAGGAACATTTTCAGGAAGCGTTGGGGACCCGACTGAGTTTTAGCACCGCTTTTCATCCTCAGACAGACGGGCAGTTAGAGAGGACTATACAGACCCTCAAGGATATGTTGAGAGCGTGTGTACTGGATTTTAGAGGCTCCTGGGATGACCACCTGCAGTTAACCGAGTTTGCCTATAATAATAGCTATCATGCGAGTATCGGGATGGCACCCTATGAGGCATTGTACCGGCGTAGATGTCGTTCCCCTATTGGATGGGAAGAGGTTGGTGACAGACAGAGTTTTGCTCCAGACATAGTGCAGCATGCATCTGAGGACGTCTAGTTGATATGTGAGAGATTACGGACAGCTCAGAGCAGGCAAAAGAGTTATGCTGACAAGAGACGGAGACCACTAGAGTTTGATGAGGGTGAGTAGGTATTTTTGAGAGTTTCACCATCGAAGGGCAAGCTGAGCCCTAGATATATCGGACCCTTCAAGATTTTGGAGAGAGTGGAGAGACTTGGCAAATGTCCACAACGTCTTCCACGTCTTGATGCTTCAGAAGTATCACCCAGACCCGGCACACGTGATAAGATATGAGCCGTTGGAGCTCAATGAGAGTATGACATATGTAGAAAAGCCAGTTTGGATATTGGACAAAAAGGAGAAAGTGTTGAGGAATAAGACAATTGCCTTAGTGAAAGTTCTTTGGCAACATCACACGGTGGAAGAGGCCACATGGGAATTGAAGAACTTGATACGAGAGAAGTACCTCCAACTTTTTGAAGTGACTTGGTTCTAATTTGGAGGACCAAATTCCTTGAAGGAGGGGAGAATGTGAGACCCCGTACATGTATATTTGTAATGTGTGTAATCGGATCAATTAATGTGAATGGACTTGTAATGTAAAGCTTAAGTGGTGTAAGTCCATGAATTCAATGTACATATGTGTAATATGATTTGTAATGTATACACGAGTTCCATTTTATATGAATATGAAGAAATGAGTTTTTGCAAGTGATAAATGTGATTAGAACTCAAAATGAATAGTGTGGTAAATGGAAGAAAGTTGTATGAATATAAATGCTTCCATTTGGTTTTATATAGTATACCTTGGGATATACAATGAATGCACACAAGTTTCAATGTGCATAAGGTATGAATGGATGCCATTTTCAAGTTATAAAGGAGGATGGATGAGAAAATGGCTATGGTAGCAAATTAAGGGTGTTTTGGCGTGAGTTGCAGTAGGAGAACTGCAGAAAATTTGGAAAATATGAAGGCCAGATCGATCTCATAGGATGAGAGATCGATCTGGAAGAGCCAGAATGCTCTTATTTGGGTAATGGAATAGAGCAGATCGATCTTCTAAGCATTCTGTAATGAAAAGATCGATCCTCAAGCATACAAATCGATCTCCTTAGCTCTCTGTTTGGGAGCAGATCGATCTGCTACTTCGACAGATAGATCTCATGCCTAAAATGTCATGAAAAAAGGGATTTAAGGGGACCAGATCGATCTCCTCTTGGTGCAGATCGATCTCCTCAAGTGATTTCTATAAAAGGAGTGCTGAAATTCTAAAAAATTCGGGAAAAACATCAACCTTCCACTTCTAACCCAAAAACCTAACTTTCTCTCTCCAAAATCAGCCATTTCTAGCAAGAATTGAGGGGAGGCCATTAGACACTAAGTTGTTCATCTTGAGGAAGAGAACAACATAGTTGTAACCCAAAATCCCATTATTGGTATTGAAGGAGCTAAAGGCATTAACATTTGGAGCAAGAAGAGACATCAGATTTGGTAAGATTCTAACACTCCAACTTTGGTACATTGTTTATTTAATTGATTTTGGAGTTGTTTGGTATGAGTATGGATGATAGAAATCATCTAGAAAGCAATGGGACACATATAACCTAGAAAATGAAATGCCTCTAGTGTGAGAAAGTGTGATTTGGGGAGTTGGTGGTTTATGGGATTATGTTAAGTTGTTATTGGTGTAGTATGGATGATATGAGATAGTTGAATAGAATTACATTGTCGGTTTAAGTGAAATTATGAAAATTAGTATGTAAATGCTTGATAAATGCCATAGTGAAGAAGTCAATGAAATATGAACACTATGGACTTAGTATCGATTTAATATCGATTTGGAATGAGTTGATAGGCCTAAGAGGAATCCATAGACAAAAGAAATGAAACAAGGCCTTAAGAGCATTAATAGAAACTATAGGTCGAATCGACTATAGTGAACACACAGTGTCCTGTTATAAGGATCGAACATAATGTGAAATATGATTATGGGCAGTTTCGAAGAGTTTGGTGGAGACGAATCGAACCGTACGAGTAAGCAGCTTAAGGAAGTGGAATCACGCATCGCGATTTCAGGTAAGGGAATTTTATGAGTATATAGAGGTAGCTGCTCGTACTTTAAATTTGTGGGTGAATATTGGGTGTTTTACGAAATGCATGGTTGCTAAAGTAAATCATTTATGATATTCATGAATAACTATAAGTATATGTGTGATTTTGGCTTTGAAGTGGATTCTATGAAATGGGATAGTAAGGCTAATAATTGCATAAATCTAACATTTTGATGTTTTACAAAACGTAATTGCTTTGTTTTAAACAAGCTTGTAGATGGGTCGACTAGTGTTTATTGATGTTGTGGAAAAAAGCATTGGTGAGTGCTAAACCCGGTTGCCAGGATTGTTTGATTGTGTATGAGTTGCCTATCGTATTTGTATAACATAAATCGCGCTAGAGCCTCGCTCGCGCTGGATTTCGATATTTTCACTTGTGTGAAACGTGCTAGAGGTTAGCTCGCACTTTGTTTTGGAACTAAGATGATGTTTTATAAACCGTACTGGAGCTTACGCTCATACGTGGATTTGTGTGGTTTTTCTTAGGCATATAACCGTACTGGAGCGATGCTCGTACGTGGTTTCTTCATATTTTTATGCATAAATGTCGTACTAGAGCGTTGCTCGTACGAAGTGATTTATTATGATGCATGAAATCGCGCTAGAGCATAGCTCACGCTGGTTTTCACACTGTGGTATGTATGAGGCCATGGTGAGAGATACAGATTGGTGTTCAAGGAACCCAACAGGCTTAATAGACCTCTTGAGTGGGGTGAGGGTGAGGGGCTAGGACCTGACATAATCCATTCAGGGAACTCAACAGGCCTAACAGACCTCTTGAGTGGGGTAAGGGTGAGGGGCTAGGACCTGAATCAGGGAACCCAACAGGGGCGAGCAAGGCCATGATGGGCTAGGACTTGGTATTGAGGGTACTCCCACGTGCACTTGAGACTATAGAGATTACACTCGGTATGGGGTAGATAAGACCTATGGCAGGCACCCCCAACCTTATTAGGGGTTCGCGCAGTATAATGTATCGTGTATATCACATGGAGTACGATGTACCGCGTGGTGGTTACTTGATTTGAGGAAGTCTGGCGAAGAACTAACCCACCTTCGTACCAGCATGATACCTCGCACACTGGGATCTGTGTGGTCTGAGATGATATGTGACACAGTTGGCCAACATAGTTAGATGAGTTATAGTGTCACGCCCCGAAAATGCGGAAAATAGGGCAAATTTAAAACTTTTTACTCATTAATTCACAATTAAGGGTGCATTCCTGTGCAGTGTAATACATTATCATAATTATCATACCTCAGGATCTCATCATAATATAGTGTATATTGTATCATATACATTAATCCATCTCAAGTTAATTAATCCTAATACATCCCATACAATGTTATACATCAAGTGTCTGCAATTACAGTAATTATCTGGGTACATGAAAAGATAAAAGGTACCTCAAATACAATATATGGCCTGGAGCTCAAGTCCTCCACTAGCCACTACTCCGTACGTCGCAGGACAACCCTTTTCACTTGAAGAAATCTGGGGGGAAAGGAAACAGGGTGAGCTTCTAAATCGCTCAGTAAAGGGGGTAAGGGACTCATTTCATAAACCAAAATGCACATCACAAAATATTTATTTGTATGTGAAACTCATTAATCTCATTTGAAAACCATAGCATGAAAGTACTCAAAACGACATTCTCATGTCTCGAATCATGTGAAAACATGAAATAAAATGCTCAGTACAGAGCAATAACAAAGCACGTGAAAATAATGCGATAAACGCTTTCTCAATGAACGTGATAAAATCACTGAAATAGTAATGCACGTGGCACAGCCACTAAACACACATGGCATAGCCACTGATTTAATTCACACGTGGCATAGCCACTAAACACACGTGGCATAGCCACTGAGTTAAATTTACACGTGGCACAGCCACTAAACACACGTGGCATAGCCACTGATTTAAATTCACACGTGGCACAGCCACTAAACACACGTGGCATAGCCACTGATTTAAATTCACACGTGGCATAGCCACTAAACACACGTGGCATAGCCACAAGATAGGGTTTCACGTGGCAACGACCACTAATTAGGGATTCTCACGTGGCAACGGCCACCAAATAGGGTTTCTCACGTGGCAACGGCCACCAAATGGGGTATCACGTGGCAACAGCCACCAATAGGGTTTCTCGCGTGGCAACGGCCACCAAATGGGGTTTCTCACGTGGCAACGGCCACCAAATGGGGTATCACGTGGCAACGGCCACCAATAGGGTTTCTCACGTGGCAACGGCCACCAAATGGGGTTTCACACGTGGCAACGGCCACCAAGTATACGTGGCATAGCCACAGAATGGGTTATTCTCACATTACCAGAACGGAGAAGAAATTGGGCTTACATGCTACCAGAGCAATGCTCGGTGTGTACTCAAAATTCCACACCTAAGTCTTATCACACAAGACTAGTTTGCCTTCACGTAGAACTCATAATGGTTTTTCTCTCATAAAACTCATTTGAAAACCGTTTTGTACTCAACACAAAACATAATAAAACCGAGTTCCAACCGACAAAGCACGCATACATTTTCTCAAATCTCGATATTGCCTTAACGTAGAGCCCAATTCATTACTCACACAAATTCGACGATTTATAAAGTAATTTCACACGCAGCTTATAAACGCATAAAATAATGGGCTCCAACCGGCTATAAAAACCGTGTGCAATTATAGCTCAACACAACACTCAACATGCTTGTTTTGTAAACCACAAATCATGCTATAATAGTTTACAAATCACATACACAAATGGTTTAGATTTCCCTTACCTCTTTGCACCTCGTATAGTGCAATCGTTTCCCCCGTATCACGGACTAGCCTCGCATTCCACTCTGGAACTCCCGAGCTGTCCAAACGATGTTAAAACATCAATACTCAATTATCTCATCAACCTCAATTCTCAAAATAGAGCATAATTGCTCATAACACATAACACCTCAAATCTCTTGATTCTCGTAACTCTACCCCAAACTACACTCTCATTCACAACATCTCAACGTTCTACATTTCTCATGCCAATTATCTATGCTAATTCACCACATTGTCTAAATTTCTATTTATAGCTCAAATTCCCAAAATTGCTAAATATCATTATCACTCCAACCACATTGTAATTTCATCAATCCCTAATCATTTTTCAGCTATTTCAACATAATGACAACAACCATTATCATCAAAATCATCTCAAATATCAAGATCGAAGTTTAGAAATTACCCAAAACTTGTGGAGAGCTTATCTCTTGCCTCGATTCGATCCGTCTTTCGATTTCCAAGTATGTTGTTCTCCCTTTGATGAGGAACAACTTTGCTTCTTGCCATAACTTCTGATTTGGACGGAAATGGGTGCTTTGGATGAGTGAGAAAGCTAGGTTTGGGTGAAAATGGGGGTTGGAAGAGAGAGAAAGTGAGATTACAGGAGAAAAATAGGGGTTCCTTATATAGGCTGAGGGTAGGAGATCGATCTGGCTCTTGATGAGATCGATCTGCATTTGAATTTTTGTGACGATTTGGGGCAATTTATGCCTAGGAGATCGATCTGTCGAGGTGTGAGATCGATCTCTTTATGGCTTTATGAGATCAATCTGCTCCTTGAGGAGATCGATCTTCTCCCAAGCAGAATCATTTGGAGATCGATCTCTTCCTCATGAGATCGATCTTCTCTCAAACAGAATCATAAGGAGATCGATCCTCTTCCATTGGAGATCGATCTGCTCCTCAAATTCCTCCTTCCTTGTCATTTTTAACTCACCAGATCGATCTCTCCTTCTCCCAAATCGATCTGTCCTCATAACTTCACACTTATTTTAAACACTTAACATATAAATCTCTAATTATCATTCCTACAATTCACTTAGCTCAATAAATTACACTTCAAATTCTTATTACATCATTAAAATATATCTAAAATTCTCAGATCTCACATATAGTAACCTGTCTCCTTGCTTGATTTACTTACTACCACATGATTTTAATCTCTAAGTGTGATTGTGATTGTGATTGTTCAAGGTAGACCCGAAGGAGGGGTCGAGCCTCGTGGAATTGATTTGTGAAATGAAAATGAGGTTGTGATTGTGAATTGATGTGATGGGATTGTATGTGTTTGAGAAAGAGTTTTATGACGTGGGTTTAAAAAGGAGGTTTCTTAATGAATTGCCCTTTTTATGAATTTAATTGAGATTGAGCATGGGATGATTTATACATGATGTTTTTACCATGTTTTATATGCCAATGTACATGATTTTGATACATGATATATATGTATACTCATATGGCATAGTTTTACTTCCTCATGCTCCTACCATAAACGATTTATGCATAACATTATCAGGATGTAGATAGAGTAGTTATCTACCATGCTTGCATTATTGCCTTACTGACCGTGTGGTTGCTCATCCCTCTCTATTTTTCCCCTCCTACAGACGTGCATAGTAGCCCAGTGAGGACTGAGGCGTGGTAATTTGGACATCCGCTGCATCTCCTTCACATAGAGATATATACACAGTGATTCTTTTTGTGTCTAAACAATGTAAAATCACAGTATTCTTTTGAGTTGTAATTATGGGGGATGTAGATGTCAATAAAACATGTTTTTGTATAAGTACACAATTAAATGCGAATGTATGACATCGTTTTATTTAACTGAGAATGAATGAGATGTGATATTTATTATTGACTCACAGCCCAACAGTGTGATGGTAAGTTTGTTCATGACCGAGTAAGGTAACTGTAAAAAGCGAAAAATTTATAGTCATTTTCGGTTAAGGGAATAAAAATGGGTCGTGACAGTATTGGTGTAAATAATTAGGAAAACTTACATATCCATGTTATTGTGCTTGTTTAGATACAACTGTGTATATCAAGATGGATTTGACTAAGAAATGATTGTGAATGTTGTAATCTTAGCATAATGCCTAACACTAGTCACGGTAGAGGGGCGACAACATAAGCCAGAGGCCGTAGGGGTAGGCTTGGGAAACGTGTTGGGTCGTTTCCACATGAGGCTCAAGAGGAGATAGAGGTGGAGGCTAATGTTGAGCATACTCCACAGGGTTCAACAGAGAGACCCGAAAGTACTGAGACGTGCTTCGCGAGAATAGAACGGAGCTTAGAGACAATTTTTGAGTTTCTTGCCCAGATGATACCTAGAGCTGGGGGCTGGCAGGGGCCAGCTACAGAGATGATGCCGAACAAGCGGCTACTCCTGAGATGCCTACATAGCAAGCCCAAGAACCTCAGACTACGGGTACTCCCAGACCCCCACCAGTACAGGATACACCATCTACTGTTGCTCCAGCACAGGGTGGTCGAGATTAGGGTTATGGATGTGACCTGGATAGGTTACGACAGTTTTAAAAATTTAAACTGCCATCTTTCAGTGGGATTAAGAACCCAGTAGCTGCAGAGGACTGAGTGAATGAAATTAAGAAATTATATGGGTTATTCGAGTGCACAACTACGAAGATGGTTACTTTTGCCACATTTATGTTGAAAGGATCGGCAGAGCATTGGTGGAAGTCCACCAGACCCGTTCTGAGAGCTCGACGTACAGAGATCACATGAGATATATTTTTGGAGGCCTTCCGAAGGCAATACTGTGTAGCAGAAGCTGCAGATGAAATTTTTTAGATTGACCCTAGGCAGTAGATCGGTGGATGAGTATGAGACAAAATTTATCTCCCTAGGCAGGTATGATCCTGATACGATAGACAGTGAGGTCAAGAAGGTCTGAAAGTTTATGGAAGTACTGAGACAAGCCATCAGGTCCTAGTTAGTTCCTTTTGACATACCGACCTATGAGGAGGCAGTGCACAGGGCATAGTTATAGTCAGGGCATGTGATCTAAAATTACCCAGAGAGGACTGAGAGTGCCCCACAGAAGGGCAAGGAGCTGAAGAGAGCTCCAGCTGATACTCCTACTTCTGGACGGAGAGAGACAACTGAAGAGAAGGAGAAGCAGGTGGTTGGCAAAGGGTGAGTACACGCACTGGACCAGGATACGGTAGATCAGTCTTCAGATGTGGTAAAAAGTGCCATCTTGATCTTTGATCTTGAAGCATATGTTTTGATAGATCCTGGTGCCACGCATTCATTTATATCGCATGTATTTGCATATAAATTGTTTAAGTATGTGAAGCTTACCCCGTTAAGTAGGAGGATGCTGATAAGCACTCCCATGAACAATACTCAGCTAGTTAAGTATGTGTTTAGGGATTATAAGTTGAAAGTAGGGGAAAAGTAAATGTCAGCCGACCTCATTTTGATGTATATGAAAGACTTTGATGTAATCTTAAGAATGGATTGGTTGGCCACAAACCGTACTATAGTTGATTGTTTTTCTAAGACGGTAACTTTTTCAGGGATAGATAGCGTTACCGTAAGTTTCCTCAAACAATGTAATGTAAATACCTTTGAAAAGTAATAAAAGCATAAATTGTTGTAGTGAAACAGATGCATTACTATGCTGACTAAATGATTAATATTTTGAAAGGTTATATTACATACGTGGTTGAGGCGGATAAGGCATATCCAAAATTGAGAGACATCCTAGTGGTTAGGGAATTCCCAAACGTCTTTCCAGATGATTTACCAAGGTTATCGCTGGATAGAGAGATAGAGTTTTATATGGATTTGGCACCTGGTATAGAGTCGATATCCAAGCCAACATACATAATGGCTCTGATTGAGTTGGAGGAACTGAAGAAGCAGTTATAGGAGCTATTGGATAAAGGGTTTATCAGACCGAGTGTATCGCCTTGGAGAGCACTGGTCCTGTTTGTGAAGACAAAAGATGGGAGCCTTCGATTGTATATTGACTACAAGTTATTGAATAAGATGACCATCAAGAATAAGTACCCCCTTCCATACATCGATGACTTGTTGGATCAGCTTCGGGAAGCACAAGTCTTTTCTAAGGTAGATCTAAGATCTGGGTACCATCAGTTGAGAATTTGGGATGGAGATGTACCCAAGACGGCTTTCCGCACTCGGTATGGTCACTTTGAGTTTATGGTTATGCCATTCAGGTTGATGAATGCTCCGTAGCTTTTATGTCATTGATGAATGAGGTGTTTCACCAGTACTTGGATAGATTTGTTATCGCATTCATCGATAATATTTTGGTGTATTCGAGATCTAGAGAGGAGCATGAACAACACCTAAGGATAGTGCTACAGACCCTCCAAAAGAAGAAGTTATACGCTAAACTTAGTAAGTGTGATTTTTGGATGGAGCATATCTCTTTTCTAGGTCATATTGTATCGAAGGATGGTGTGTCAGTGGACCCATCCAAAATTGAAGCAATGGTTCAGTGACAAAGACCCTAGACAGTCACAAAGATCATAAGTTTCCTTGGTTTAGCTGAATGTTATCGACAATTTATGGAGGGATTCTCGAGATTAGCTCCTCCATTGACATGTCTCATGAGAAAGAGTGTTGAATTCATGTGGGACGATTGATGTGAAAAGAGTTTTTAGGAATTAAATCGGAGATTGACTATAGCGCCAATTCTCACCATTCCTACCAGCTCAAGAGGTTTTTCAGTTTATACAGATGCTTCGTACGAAGGACTGGGTTGTGTACTAATGCAGGATGGGAAGATAGTCGCCTATGGATCGAGACAGTTGAAGGATCATGACAGGAACTACCCGACTCATGATCTAGAGTTGGCGGTCATAGTATTTACCTTGAAAATATGGCACCATTACCTTTATGGTGAGAAATTTCAAGTATTTACTGACCACAAGAGCCTTAAGTATCTGTTCTCATGGAAGGAGTTGAACATGAGATAAAGAAGGTGGTTCAAGCTTCTAAAGGACTATGATTGCGAGATCTTATACCACCAGGGTAAGGCAAATGTCGTAGCTGACGCACTGAGTAGGAAGGACCTCGGGTTGGTATCATATATGATGATCAAGGAACACAGGCTGTTAGAACAGTTCGTGAGCCTAAGTTTGGATGTAACCCTGCCTGATACTGATAGTGGCTTTATGGTAGCTAGCCTACGATTTGAACCAGATCTGGTAGATCGTACCCGACAGGCTCAGCAGATTGATCAGCAATGTAGTGATATTATCAGGCCGAAACAGAGGGGTATAGAGACTGATTTTAAGTTTAGGTTAGATGGTTTGCTAAGGTTCAAGGGTAGGATATGTGTTCCTAATGATCCAGAGATTAGGATGTTGATTTTATCAGAGGCTCACTCAACGAAGTATACACTGCATCTGGGAAGTAACAAGATGTATCAAAACCTTCGGAGTGTGTATTGGTGGTCAAGAATGAAGAGAGATATAGCTGAATATGTGGCAAAGTGTCTTGTCTGTCAGCAGGTGAATATCAGAAGCCTACAGTGCTATTGCAACCTCTGCCTATACCGACTCGAAAATGGGAGCATGTCACTATGGACTTTGTGATGGGTTTACCCAAGACCCGTAGGAATCACGATGCGATTTAGGTATAGTGGACAGATTGACGAAGTCGACACATTTTCTAGCTATGAGAGCCACCGATACTCTGAGTACTTTGGAGAAATTGTTTGTGCGCGAGATAGTGAGGTTACATGGTGTTCCAGTAAGCATTGTTTCTGATCAGGATACCCGCTTCACTTCCCACTTTTGGGAACACTTTCGGGAAGCGATGGGGACCCAATTAAGTTTTAGCACAGCGTTCCATCCTTAGACAGATGATCAGTCAGAGAGGACTACACAGACCCCGGAGGATATGTTGAGGGCATGTGCATTGGATTTTGGAGGCTCCTGGGATGATCATTTACCTCTTGTAGAGTTCGCCTATAATAACAGTTATAATTCGAGTATCGGGATGACACCATATGAGGCTTTGTATAGTCATAGATGTCGTTCCCCTATTGGATAGTAAGAGGTGGGTGACCGACTGATATTTGCTCTCGACTTAGTGAGACAAGCCTCTAAGGATGTCCAGTTGATTTATGAGAGATTATGGACAACTCAAAGCAGACAAAAGGGTTATACTAACAAGAGACGGAGACCATTGGAATTCACGGTGGGTGAATCAGTATTTTTACGAGTTTCTCCTTCCAAGGGTATAACGAGGTTCAGAAAGAAAGGGAAATTAAGCCCTCGTTACATTGCACCCTTCGAGATTCTTGATAGAGTGGGAGATAAGGCCTATAGGCTAGCACTGCCACCTGAGCTAGTAGGATTTCACAACGTCTTCCCCATCTCTATGTTACGGAAGTACCACCTGACCCGACCCATGTAATTAGATATGAGCCACTGGAGCTCAACGAGAGCATGTCGTATGTTGAGAAGTCGGTTCGGATATTGGATAGGAAGGAGAAGGATCGAAGATGATCCCCTTAGTGAAAGTCCTTTGGCAGCACCACACTGCAGAAGAAGCTACATGGGAGTTGGAGAGTTTGATGCGGGGGAAGTTGTAAGACCCGTATTTTTAGATGTAAAGTCCATAAATTCAATGTACATATTTGTAATAAGAGTTTGTGATGTACGTACAAGTTTCATTATGTATGAATATGAAGAAATGGGCTTTTATAAGTGATGAATGTGATTGGAACTCAAAATGAGTAGTACAGCAAATGGAATGGAGTTGCATGAGTTGCATAAATCCTTGTACTTCTATTTAGCTTTGTATTGTGTACATTTGGTTGTACAAGGAATGCACACAAGTTTTTATGTGTATAAAGTATGAATGGATGTCATTTTCAAGTCTTACAGGTTGTTGGATGAGAAAGTAACTATGGCAGCAAAACTAAGGATGGTTGTGTAAGTTATTGCTGAAAACTGTAAAACAATCTGAAAAATATGAAGGCCAGATCGATCTCATAGGATGAGAGATTGATCTAGAAGAGCCAAAAATGCTCTTATTTGAGCAATGGAATAGGGCAGATCAATCTCTAATGGGGCCAGATCGATCTGCTAAACATTCTGTAAAGAAGAGGTCGATCCTTAATGCAAGCAGATTGATTTCCTTAGCTCTCGGGTTAGAGCAGGTCGATCTCCTCTTTAGTCAGATCGATCTCCTTAAGCTACTGTCTGAAAATAGATTGATCTCAAGCCTCGACAGATTGATCTCATGCATTCAAATTGGCATGAAAATGAGGGAATTAAGAGGACCAGATCGATCTCCACTCAATGCAGATAGATCTCATCCAGCAATTTCTATAAATATGAGTAGTGAAATCTAGAAATCATGGAAACAACCCCCATTTTCTCCATTTCCAACCCAAAACCTAGTTTTCTCTCTCTAAATCCACCCATTTCCAATAAGATTTGAGGAAAGACCATTAGATACAAAGTTTTTCACATCCAAGAGAAGAAACATACTTTGGAATCAAAGCCTCATTTGTTGGATTGAAGGAGCAAGGGACATTTTCATATGGAGCAAGAAGAGAAACTAGATTGGTAAGCTTCTAATCCTTTAGCCCAAGTACATTTGTCTATTTATCGATTTTGGCGTTGATTTGTATGTGTATTGATGGTTAAAACTACCTAGAATGTGATGGAACTAGTGTGACCTAGAAACCTAGAATGAATCTATTGTGAGAAATTGTGATTTGGATGAGTTGGTGATTTATAAACTATGCTAAGTTGTTATTGAAGTAATGGGAATGATTTGAGATGGGTAAATGAAGCCACATTGTGAGGATAGTCAATTTATGGAAATGAATATATAAGATGTTTGATAAAATGCCATAGTGAAGAAATTGAATGAAATTTGAACACTATGAGCTCAATATCGATTTAATATCAATTTGGTATGAATCAATAGGCCTAAAAGAATCAATAATAGACTCGAGATATGAGTATAACAATAAAACAAGGCCTTATAAGTGTTAATGGAGGCTATAGGTTGAATCGACTATAGCAAACACAAGAGTAGTGTAGTGATTAACTAAATTTGTCCGATATACAATTTTGTACAGTTCCAGAGAGTCCGTTGGAGACGAATCGAACCGCACAAGTAAGCAGCTCTAAGGAAATGAAATCACGCGACGCGATTCCAGGTAAGGGAATTTTGTGAGTATATAGAGATAGTTGCTTGTACTTTGAACTCGTGGGGTGAATATAGGACATTTATGAAATGCATGATTGTTTAAGAAAATGCTTGTTGGTGTATATGAAAGACTACAAGTGTATGATTTGGTTTTGAAGTGGAATTTATAAAAAGGGGATTAGTAAGGCTAATAACTGCATAAATCACATGTTTTGATGTTTTTACAAAACATATTGCTTTGATTTAAGCAAATATACGAGTAGGCTGGCTAATGTTTGAATGATGTTGTGAAATAGCACATGTGAGGTGCTAAGCACGTTTTGAGATTATTTTGATCGATTATGAGCTGCCTATCGTGTTGTGTGAATTAAATCGTGCTAGAGCCTCGCTCGCACTGGATTTCGATATTTTCACATGTATGAAACGTGCTGGAGCTTAGCTCACACTTTGATTTGAAATTTTGATGATGTTTTGTAAACCGTACTGGAACTTCTGCTCGTATGTGGATTTCAAGTGGTTTTCTTATGCATATAACCGTATTGGAGCTATACTCGTACGTGCTTTCTTCATGTTTTTATGCATAAATGTCATACTAGAGCGTTGCTCGTACGAGGATAAATATTGATGATGCATGAATCGTGCTAGAGCTTAGCTCGCATAGGTTTTCACACTGTGGTATGTATGATGTCGTGGTGAGGATAATACGGATTGGTGTTCAGGGAACCCAAAAGGGGTGAGCAAGGCCATGAGGGGATAGGGCTTGACATTAATCCATTCAAGGAACCCAAAAGGGGCGAGCAAGGCCATGAGGGGCTAGGACCTGATATTAAAAATACTCTCACGTGCACTTGATACTATATCGGTTACATGTGGTATGGGGTAGATAAGACCTACGGCTGGCACCCCCAACCATGGTATGGGTTCGCGGAGTACGTTGTACCTTGTATATCACATGGAGTACGTTGTACCTTATGGTTGAGTTACTGATGAGAAAGTCTGGTGGAGAACTAACCTACCTTCTATCACACCCCACTTACGGGTGCCCTTTATCCATACTTATGCTACTGCGGTTGGGCTGTGAGACGATGCAATTACTAAAATTCATACATTTACAACAAAAAATTTAAAACTTTTATTCACACTCCTAGGTGTGTGTAGATATACAAAATCAATTGTATAAATACAATGTACTTACATATCATCCTCATAAAGTTGTTTACAATTTCAAGGTATAATTATGCGATAGGACAAGATAGATACAAAATACGCTTCTGTATACAATTCTTATACCTTTACAACTAGCGGGAGCTGTCCAACCCAAAAAGGAATCTAGAAACCACCGCTCTCCTACTTCTCAATACCTGGAGGGGAAAAATAGTAGGATGAGCAAACCACGGCTCAGTAAGGAAATGAGTGCTAACAGGTAGATATTGTACTACCTACATAGCCCACGCATGTATAAACCAAAATCGGGTTTTTCATTATAAATGGAAACTTCATCGAAAAATGCATTTAAACATATATTTCTCAATAACATTTTCATGTAAATCAACCATATCATGCTTCCATTTAAAACATGCTCATAAATAGTGCCATCACGGCACAAGTGTGAAATCAAAGATTTATCAAAAACACAAAATCTCTTTTTTTACTCAAATCATTCTTTTCTGAGTTTTCTCTATTTCTCGAATCTTTGAGACAGACATGGAATTTTCGGCACTCAAATATCCACGACATATGGCTATAGTCAGTGATCCCAGGCCTCACTGATCAGGTGTGCACAGGACATCACTTCGCCTGAAGGGGGATGAGTCAGTCCTACCCTTCGGCTCATCTCAATCAACCTCATCTCCTCATATACTCATGGTATAATGTACGCCATGTGTCATCTACATGATACTCGTACTCACGTGCACCCAGCACAGTACATAGTATACCAACGGATAACTACACAGTACTACATATGACTGTGGACCCAAGTCCATACTCCAACTCCGATGGACTTTTTATCCTAAACCATATCTCATATACCAGGCGAGCAATCAGTGTGACACATAGTCATCGCAAGGCTCTGGCGTGGTACGAGCTATTGTTAAGGCCCAGCCCATTCAAAGGCTGTCGGCTGGCATCCCCTTGGGTCCAAGACCCCCAGGTTTACCTCAACTCATTAAAAACAGGTGCGAGCAATGCTCCAGCACTTTTCTCAAAACCATCGTGCGAGTTAAACTCCAGCACGACACATCAAAAGCATAGAAACATGTGCGAGCTAACACTCCAGCACATAGTCAAGTCATTAAAACAGGTGTGAGCTAGAGCTCCAACACCAATCTCAGCTCAAATCCGATAGATGGCTATTTTTCTCTTTTTAAAACTCAAAACATGTTTATTTATGCAGCATGCCTCTTCATGCTAAAACATGTAAAATTAGCCAACCTATCATCATCATTTCTCAATCACCAATATCAATACAAGATTGAGAAAAACATTGAAAACATGCATATCATGCTATTTCCTTACCCCTTCCCATTTCTCAACACATATATATCATAGTACATTTCATACTTCCATATCATTTCATAGAATTGTAATATCGTACTAATTCTAGCGATATATTTGTGAAATTATCGTAAAATACATACAAACATCTCTATAGCCAACACACAGTCCCTTACCTCGATTTACTTGATTGGAACTGTCCTCCTTTATGCTTCTCGTGTTCTTATCTCGACTTGTTCCAGCGTATCATCAGGAACTGCAATTCATCCATCAAGCACTTGAGTTAACGTTTCTAACTCTTGTTCGACTAAGCATTCATCCAATGCCTTAAATATACTTTTTTTTTTACCCTTATGGTAAATCCCACAATTTATCCCAATATCAACACATCCAAATCAAACCCACAACACAATCATCCTCTTAAGATAACTCATTCATCATTAATACTTCTACATTCCACTTTCTCACACTAGACCATTTCTAGGTTATGGTGAGTTCCTTACTTTCTAGGTAGCTTCTATCATTTCTATGCATACTAATCATTTCCAATATAAATATCCAAACAAATGTACTTAGGTATTTGCGTTAGAAACTCACCTAGCTCGATTTCCTCCTTGCTCCAATGGAAATACACCTTGTTGCTTAAATCCAACAAATGGGGAAAATGCCTCCTAACTATGTTGTTCATCTCTTTGATGTGAACAACTTTTTCTCTAATAGCTTCCCTCAAATCTTACTGAAGATGGCTGGATTTAGGAATGAGAAAGCAAAGTTTTTGAGTTTGGAATGGAAAGAAATGGTTTTGTCCCGAAATTTGCAGATCCAATTGCTCCTATTTATAGATTCAGCTTGATGAGATCAATCTGCCTTGGGTGGAGATCGATTTGGTCCTCTTAAAATCCCTCTTTTCCAAGATATTTTGCAGGAGATTAATCTGTTAAGGCTTGAGATCGATCTACTATCAAACAGAAGCTTAAGGAGATCGATCTGGTCTTAGGGGAGATCAATCTGCTTCTAACCCGAGAGCTAAGGAGATTAATCTGACTCCCTGGAGATTGATCTGCTCTATTCCATTACTCAAATAAGAGCATTCTGGCTCTTCCAGATCGATCTCTCATCCTATGAGATCGATCTAGCCTTCATATTTCTAGATCTTACTGCAGTTTTCTGCAGAAAACTTATACTAAAACATCCTTAATTTGTTGCCATAGTCATTCTCTCATTCGATTATCTTTAAGACTTGAAAATGACATCCATCCATACCTTATGGACATTAAAACTTATGTGTAACCTTTGTATAACCAAAGGTACATGATATAAACCAAATGAAAGTGCACAACTTATGAAATCTTCCTTCCATTTCACTATACCACTCATATTCCATCCACTCACATTCTTCCCATGATTAAGTCCATTTCTTGTCATTCATATATATTGTAACTTGTACATACAATCACAACTTCTATTACATGTGTGTACCTTAAACTTATGAACTTACATTACATATAATTCACATTACAAGTATATCACCATACCTTTGAACTCATTTACATGTATTTATATAAGTTTAAACCTATACAGGGTCTCACACCTTCGTTCTAGCATGATACCCCGCACACCGGGATCTATGTGGTCTGGGATGATTTATGACATAGTTGGCCAACATAGTCAATTGAGATATAGTGACATGTCTCATTTGATATTACATAATACCACATGGTTTTGATACGTGAGTGTGATTGTGGTTGTCCAAGGTAGACCCGAGGGAGGGGTCAAGCCTTGTGGAATTTGTGATTTTAAAGAAATGATAATTTGATTTGTGATGAGATGTGATTTGATTAAAAAAAGGATGTTTCTCAAATGAATTTCCCCTTTTGATGAGCTTTAATGAGAATGAGCATGAGATGGTTTTACATATTGATATTTCCATGTTTTATGCCTATTTACATGATTTTTAATACATGATATATGTATATACATGTGGCATAGTTTTATTTCTTCTTGCTCCGATTATAAACGATTTATGCATAACACTATCAGCATGTAGATAGAGTAGTTATCTACCATGCTTGCATTATTGCCTTACTGAGCGTGCGGTTGCTCATCCCTCTCTACTTTCCCCCTCTACAGAGTGTACATAGCAGCCCAGTAAGGACTGAGGCATTGTATTTTGGATATTCGCTGCTTCCATTGCCAAAAGGTATACACACAGGGATTCTTTTTTTATCTAAACTTGTAAAGGCACAGTAGTCATTTTGTATTGTAATGGGGGGGATGTAAAAGTTAGAAAACGTGTCATGTATAACTTAACTTTCAAATGAATGACACTTCTTTGATTTATTTAAGAATGAATGATGAGTGATGATTATTAGTGACACATAGCCCAACTGTGTAGTGGCGATTTTGTTCACGGCCGGGTAAGGAAAGGAAAATGCAAAAAATTTATAGTGATTTTTGGTTAAAAAGGGATAAAAAAAGGGTCATGACAGAGATTGGTATCAGAGTGGAGTTGGCTTGATGTGAGTCGGTAATAAAATGTAGGAAAATTACATCCCTATAATACTGTGTTCTTATTTAGATATAACTGTGTATATCGTGATAGATTGAGTCTAATAAGTTATTGTGAATACAGGAAGTTAAGCATTATGCCTGTTAGACGCCGAGGTAGAGGGGCGAGAGCACGTGTTAGAGGTCGTAGAGGTGGGCCTAAGAGCCGTGCTGAGCCACAAACTAACTAGGCTCCTCCAAACCCTGCTGAGGCACGCTTCACTAGGATAAGTGGAGTATTGAGAGCCTAGTGGAGATAGTCACACAAGAATTGGGTGTCGGTGATAGACGAGGTCCCGTTGCACAACCTACTACTGGACAGGCAACTGCAGAGGTGGAGAGACCTTTAACTTCAGAGACTGCTACAATTACACCCCCAGTACAGGATACAACCTCACCTATCGCTCCACAGGTGAGCGAGAGTGACCTGAGGTATGATTGCGACTTGAGCAGATTGAGATAGTTTCAGGAGTTGAAACCTCCAGTGTTTAGAGGGGTCAAGGACCAGCTGTTTACTGAGGATTGGTTCTACGAGAAGGAGAAACTGTACATATTTTTCAGATGTACAACATTTAAGAATGTGGGCTTCGCAGTGTTTATGTTAAAGGGTGAGGCATAATATTAGTGGAGATCCATCGAGGCTATTTTGAGGGCCAGACACTCCGAGATCACCTGGGAGATATTTTTGGAGGCCTTCAGGAGGCAGTACATCCCAGCCACCGTACAGAGGAAATTACGGATGGAAATTATGAATTTGGTCCAGGGGAACCGTACGGTGGATGAGTATGAGTCGAGATTCATGTCCTTGGGGAGATACGACTCGGATACGATGGGTAGTGAGATTCGAAAGATTCAAAAGTTCGTTGATGGAATGAGATTGGTCATCCGGACTAAACTAGCCCCATTTGACATTCATACTTATGAGGAGGCTATACAGAAGGCTCAGTTATGTGAGCAGGACTTTGAGTGAAATGCCTTCAAGCTTGGGAAGATTAGTGTCGAAAGAGACAGAGACCGAAAGAGATCCAGGATGGATAGAGTGGCCAGGAGAGGATGCTAGAGATTTCACGAGAAGAGAATTAAGATTGAGGAGGTGCAAGAGAGAGCTGCTGACCTCTCGTGTACCCAGCTTTGACTACATCGAGGGGTATGGTTATTGGAGGACCACAACCTACTATTGATCAATGTAGGCCATGTGGCAAATACCATGGGACTAGACCATGTTAGATGCCCCTGTTTCATCTTATAAGTGTGGGAAGCCGAGACATATTTTGAGATACTGTTCAAAAATGATTGAGACTACCCCTCAGGAGGGTAAGGAGCCAGAGAGAGCTCCAATTGAGATAGCTACCCCGAGGAGGAGGGCCACGACTGAAGAAAAAGGGAAGCAGGCAGTGGGTGTGAGCAGAGAAAGAGTACATCCACTGGATCAAGACACCGCAGATGCTTTGACAGATGTGATTAAAGGTACCATCCTAATCTTTGATTAAGAAGCATTGGTATTGTTTGATCCTAGTGCCACGTATTCCTTCATATCGCCTTCCTTTGTACATAAATTGTTGAAGCATGTGAAACCAACATTGTTGGATAAAATGTTGATGATTTCCACACCCATGAATGATAGTCAATTGACTGAGCATGTATGTAGGGATTGTAAACTGATGATAGAGGGAAAGGAAATGACAGTCGATTTAATTTTATTGAATATGAATGACTTTGATGTAATATTGGGAATGGATTGGTTAGTTGCCAATCATGTAGTTATGGATTGTCATGCTAAAACATTGATGTTTCCCGAGATAGAAAATCATGTTGTAAGATTTTTAAAATGAAATAAAAGAACATAATCATGATAAATAAAAAGAGTATGATTTTATTTAATCTACTTGAGAGATGAATTATTTGTTTATGTTGAATATTAATGTGAGGATTTGTGACACTAACGGTGGAAAGAATGATGTGAAGTTTTCCTTGCATATGTGGTTCACATAGATAAGGCACACTAGGAATTGAGAGACATACCAGTGATTGCAAAATATCCTGATGTCTTTCCGGACAACTTACCAGGGCTACCACCTGAGAGGGAAATGGAATTTTGCATAGAGTTAGTGCCTCGTACCGAGCCGATATCTAAACCACCGTATAGAACGGCTCCGATTGAGTTGGGACGAATCGAACCACACAAGTAAGCAGCTCTAAGGAAACAGAATCACGCAACGCGATTCTAGGTATGGGAATTTTGTGAGTTTATAGAGATAGCTGCTCGTACTTTGAACTCGTGGGTGAATATAGGGCGTTTATGAAATGCATGATTGTTTAAGAAAATGATTGTTGGTATATATGAATGACTACAAGTGTATGATTTAGTTTTGAAGTGGAATTTATAAAAAGGGGATTAGTAAGGCTAATAACTGCATAAATCACATGTTTTGATGTTTTTACAAAACACATTGCGTTGATTTAAGCAAATTTATGAGTAGGACAACTAATGTTTGAATGATGTTGTGAAATAGCACATGTGAGGTGTTAAGAATGTTTTGAGATTGTTTTGATCTATTATGAGCCATCTATCGGGTTATGTGAATTAAATCATGCTAGAACCTCCCTCGCACTGGATTTCGATATTTTCACATGTATGGAACATGCTGGAGCTTAGCTTGCACTTTGATTTGAAATTTTGATCATGTTTTGTAAACCGTACTGCAGCTTCTACTCATATGTGGATTTTGAGGGGTTTTCTTATGCATATAATCGTATTGGAGCTATGCTCGTATGTGGTTTCTTTATGTTTTTATGCATAAATGTCGTACTAGACCGTTGCTCGTAAGAGGATAAATATTGATGATGCATGAATCGTGCTAGAGCTTAACTTGCACAGGTTTTCACACTGTGGTATGTATGTTGTCGTGGTGAGGGTAATACAGATTAGTGTTCAGGGAACCCAAAAGGGGTGAGCAAGCCATGAGGGGCTAGGACCTAACATTAATCCATTCAGGATACCCAAAAGGGGTGAGCAAGGCCATGAGGGGCTAGGACCTGATATTAAAAATACTCCCACGTGCACTTGATACTATATTGGTTACACGTGGTATGGGGTAGATAAGACCTACGGATGGTACCCCCAACTGTGGTATGGGTCTGCGGAGTACATTGTATCGTGTATATCACATGGAGTACGTTGTACCGCGTGGTTGAGTTACTGATGAGAAAGTCTGGCGAAGAACTAACCCACCTTCATTCTAGCATGATACCCCGCACACCGGGATTTGTGTGGTCTAGGATGATTTATCACATAGTTGGCCAACATAGTCCATTGAGATATAGTGACCTGTCTCATCCGATATTACATAATACCACATGGTTTTGATACGTAAGTGTGATTGTGGTTATCCATGGCAGACCCGAGGGAGGGGTCAAGCCTTGTGGGATTTGTGATTTTATAGAAATGATAATTTGATTTGTGATAAGATGTGATGTGATTTGAAAAAGGATATTTCTCAAATGAATTTCCCTTTTTGATGAGCTTTAATAAGAATGAGCATGAGATGGTTTTACATGTTGATATTTCCATGTTTTATGCCTATTTACATGATTTTTAATACATGATATATGTATATACATGTGGTATAGTTTTATTTCTTCATGCTCCGATTATAAATGATTTATGCATAACACTATCAGCATGTAGATGGAGTAGTTACTACCATGCTTGCATTATTACCTTACTGAGCGTGTGGTTGCTCATCCCTCTCTACTTTCCCCCTCTACAAAGCATACATAGTAGCCCAGTGAGGACTGAGGCATTGTATTTTAGACATCCTCCGCTTCCATTGCCAAAAGGTATACACACAGGGATTCTTTTTATATCTAAACATGTAAAGGCAAAGTAGTCATTTTGTATTGTAATGTGGGGGATGTAAAAGTTAGAAAATGTGTCATGTATAACTTAACTTTCAAATGAATGACACTTCTTTGATTTATTTGAGAATGAATGACACTTCTTTGATTTATTTGAGAAGGAATGATGAGTGATAATTATTAGTGACTCACAACCTATCTGTGTAGTGGTGATTTTGTTCACGACCGGGTAAAGAAAGGAAAACGCAAAAAAATTTATAGTGATTTTTAGTTAAAAAGGGATAAAAAGGGGTCGTGATAGAGATTGGTATCAGTGTTGAGTTGGCCTGATGTGTGTCAGTAATAAAACATAGGAAAATTACATCCCCATATTATTGTGTTTTTGTGTAGATATAATTATCAGACCCAGATTTTATGTAGCTTGTACCTTATGATTCCTATGTGTATGAACACTTCGTTATTATAGTTGAATCATAAGAAGAGTATTTATTAGACTTAAAGTGTTAGTGAAATGATTTAACACGCAAAAGCTACATAAAAAGCCTAATAGGAGCTATAAGTGTCACAAGCTAAACCGAGTAAATCTAAATCATTCTGACTGAAAATAAGAACTTAAAATGAGAAAACCTAGAGAGCTCATGAAGGAAAGTCAGCTTGATTTAGTCCCGAACATAGAAAACGAGAGTAAAAGCTAAAAATGGTAAAATAGACCTTTTTGGCAAGATAAGGTGTTTCGGGTGAAATTATCCACCGGGAACGATTGAAACCTAAAGACGAGAGTGTAAGACATAAGATATGACACTTTCAAAATTTTGAGAAAAAAAGTCAACTTGATCAATGGTTAAGGAAAAAGTCAACCATAGTTAAGAAAGTGGATTTTTACCATAGTTGACTAATCATGGTTAAAAATTAACCTAAGTGTGGAGAAAAATTTGGAAAAAAATATTCTTAGCCAGAATACAAGATAACCATCCCCAGAAGTAAGGAAAATTTATTCGGAAGGATTTCAGATTTAATTAATGGTTAAAAACGTAATGGGCCTAAGGTGAAAATTTTAAAGCCCATTAAGGTATACTAAATGTATATCGAAATTCTTAGGTCCTTTAGACCGAATTGTTGGACCAATTGATTGGCCAAATATTGAGACAATTAAAGGCCCGAGATATAGTAAAAATTTCAGCCCGAAAGCCCATTAAGAAAGCCCAAACCGAGAAGCCCAAATGAAAAGCCCATGAGATAAATATCTAACCATAGTTAAAGCTAACCATGACTAATAAGGTGACTCATTAGGTGACTCATGGCTACGGCTTAGAAAGTCAAGCTTAATGGCTGGAAAGTAAAGCTTAATGGCTAAGTAAGTGGTTTATAAATTCAGCCACACCATTGTCATCTTCATCACACCAAATTCGGCTAGAAGAAGAAACCATTGAAACATATTATCCAAGCTTTCTCTCACTAGAAATCACTAGGAATTAGGCATAATTGGAACTTTCATCCTTCATGGAAGTTGTTCCAAATTGAAAGGAGAGTGACATATGTTGGAATTGGCTATCAAGGAGCCATAGATTGCAAACCAAGAGCCTTCAAAGTATTCGGCAAAGGGTGAACACAACAATTGGTATATTTTCTAGTTTTCAATTTCATATATGTTAATGTATGAATGATTTTAAGTATATTGATATATGTTTTAAGCGTTGAAACATATTAAATCACTATGATGTTGGTTAGGCCGAGAGTGAGTAGTGAGATATTGGTTTATGTCCATATGATTTTAAGGCATAAATGGATTAATGTACATGTGTTAATGATTATGGTGTAATTAGAATTAATCAATTGGATTAATTAATACATGTAATTAATTGGCAATCAAGGTGTTTGATAAAATACCTAAATGAATTATATGATGTTTAGGAATGTTGCCAACCAAATGTTTGTGAAAATGCCTAAGTGAATTGGCTAGAAAAGAGACATGGTCGGCATGCCATGGTATAACCGATGGCATGGGTAGCTCTCGACCATGGCATGTGGCCGAGAGGCCCAATGGGCCAAGCCCAAATATTTTAGGCCCAATGTGAAGTAATGGGTCTAGAACAAGCCCAATAAGAGTTGGTGGGCCCCACAAGCTCAATAAGCCCAACGAAAATAAATAGTAAAATGAAAATGGGCTTAAGGCATAGTTAGGCCCATTAAGGACTATTAAAGCCCATTAAGGGAAATAGACTGTATTTAATGTGAAATAGAGTAGGAAAAGTGTAATTAACCTGATAAATGGTTATATGCAGCTCCAGAGAGTATTGGAGGAGTAAATCGGACTGCTGAAACGAGCAGCACAGAGAAAGTGAAATTTCTCGAGTGATTGCAGGTAAGGGACTTTTGTGAGTAGTTAGAGATACATGCACGTATTTTTGTCTGCTTTTACATTCACTTAAAAACTCTGAGGGTCAGAGAAAGTGAATAATAATTATTGCGACCCGATAGTGGCAAATTACAATTTTACCCCTAGTTAGTCAAAAAGTTAACTTTTGTGAAAAGTTGTAAAAAGCATGGAAACCACTATTTTGAGTGTTTAACTGCTATTTAGCAGGAGAATAAATTGATGGGCTAATGATTTTAAGGTTGATGTGAATTAAGCACACTTTATAGTGCTGATTTTGATGTTTTGTAAATCATCCCTTTTTAAAGAGCCATCTATCATATTTTGTGAGAATGAATCGTGCTGGAGCACAGCTCGCACTGGATTTCATATATTTTCCACATACATTAGTGCTAGATTTTGATTCGCATAAGATTTCCATGACATGCATGATAGAGTACTAGAGTTATTACTCGTACTCAGTTTTATATGATATATATGCATGACAGAGTGCTGGAGCTATTAGCTCGTACTCGAGTTTTTACATGAGATACATAACGAGTGTTGGAGCGTTGCTCGTACTCGATTCTTCATGATTTATACATGACATAGTGCTGGAGCTATTGCTCGTACTTGATTTGATGATATTTTGCATAGCATAGTACTGGAGCTATTGCTCGTACTTGATTTAATACATGAACTATGCATTGACCTAGTTGCTGGAGGTTTACTCGCACTAGAGTTGAGTTTGTGATGTGAAACAGTGTTTGAGCGGAGTGTTGACTGTGAGTCGCACTCAAAGGCGCGCACTGTATGTGATATATAATACATGTTACAAACCCATACCCGCATCCTTGTGTGATTGAGTGTCACATTATGTGACAGGATAGCCGCATGAGGGTATTAGAGATGTGGTATGGTATTCCATTGTTTGAGGCTTAAGACCTATGGCAGGCACCCCGACTGTGATGTAGGGTCCACGAAGTACGTTGTACCGTGCATGTGGCATGGGAGTACACTATACCGTGTGGTGTTGTGGAGTTGAGGAGGATATAGCTGGCGGTTGTGATTGACTGACCCCCCTCCCGTTGCAGCAATGATGCCCTGCGCACTAGGATTCCGTGTAGCTTAGGATCACATGTCGGATATGATCACAGTCCAGGATACTATTTACATTTCACCACAGAGTCTCACATGATATATCACATTGATTGACTGATTTAAATTGCGGACAGACCTGAGGGATGGGTCGGACTCCGATTTTGTGATGTGAATAATTTAAATGCCATATTTATTGTGATTTAAATATACATGGCATGATTTACATAAAGGCATGATCTATATAAAGATGCATTGTTTTGCACTACATGCCTACATTGAGAAAGAAAGCATGATTTCTGTATGTTGAGTTAATGTATTTTGAAATGACAAAACAAGTTAATACAATAATGTTAAAATGGTATACAAACATGTTTAGAAGATATCAGGACCAGAACTTAGAGTTCTGCTGATGAGAGATCGATCTAAGGTGTGAGAGATCAATCTCCTGGGTTTATATTTGATGAGAGATCGATCTCATGATGGAAGAGATCGATCTGGCAAGCCTTAAAACGGTGTAAAAGGTTTAAGGTAAAAAGAGATCGATCTGCTCTAAGTCAGAGAACTTAGGAGATCGATCTGGTAAGGAAGAGATCGATCTGCTCAAAGTCAGAGAGCTTAAGAGATCGATCTGGTGTATTGAGAGATCGATCTTGCCTCAAACAGAGAGGATAGGAGATCGATCTGCCTATTCGACAGATCGATCTGCCTCTGCCTATTTAAACTAACAGATCGATCTGGTAATGTATGAGATCGATCTCCCTGTGTATTTGTGCTTTGTCATTGCAGGATTTAAAACTAGGAGATCGATCTGGCCAAGATAGGAGATCGATCTGTCTGACCACTGGAGGTTCCCAACGGCTATTTTCTTCAAATCTCAACGGGAAAAACTTCATTAAATGCTCCAACTACCCAACCTTCAGTATATAACCAAGCATTGAAGACAAAGCAAAAATGAGAGAGACTATCACTGAATATTCCAAACATTCTCAAGCTTTAATTCTTTCATTCCTTGTATCTCTATTGCTCATTAATTGAGATTGATTGTACAAGCTTAAGCACTACAAGCTGTGTTAGTCCTACCCACTGAAAAGCCTTATTCTGTATTCATCCTCACCTTAAAAGAAAAGAGGATTGTTCCTCAGTGAGTGTTATTGTAAAAGGGTGAATACATTTTCTGTATTGTTAAGGGTAGAGAGGTTACTCCTTAACCTGTAAAAGGAACTTTGTAAACTCTATTGAAAGAGAGAAAGAAACCACTTGACAAGAAGGTCAAGGAGAGAGGACGTAGGCAAGAGTTGGCCGAACCTCTATAAGTTGCTGTGTTTGTTTCTCTTTCCCTCTCTTTGCATTAAATTGTTATATTGCACTGTTTTATTCATTATCACTTGTGTTTAAATTGCGATTAATTTAAAATCGGTCATAATTGTTAGAAAACCGATTCACCCCCCTCTCGGTAGAGCCAACAATTGGTATCAGAGCTAGGACTCTTTAATCACGTAGGAACAACTTCCTAAGAGTAAAAACGATCAAATGGCTCTTAACAATGTAACAACTAGTTTGATAGGAGAGGGGCACTCCACGGTTAGACCTCCCATGTTCAATGGTGAACATTATTCATATTGGAGGACTAGGATGATGCTATTCATTCAAGCAAATGACTATGAAGTATGGAGAATTATAGTTAAGGGACCTCAAATCCCTACAAAGAAAATAGAGGGAAGAGATATTCCCAAAGAAGAAGATGAATGGGACTCTAATGACATTAAATGTGCACAACTAAATGCTAAAGCTATGCACACATTATTTTGTGCTTTAGGTCCTAATGAATATAATAGAGTATCCGGGTGTGATAATGCCAAGCAAATATGGGATAAATTGGCAATAACTCATGAGGGTACAACCCAAGTGAAGGAGACAAAAGTAGGTATGCTCACACATGATTATGAGCTCTTTAGGATAAAGGAAGAAGAATCCATTAGTGATATGTTCACTAGGTTTACCGATATAATTAATGGATTAAAATCTTTAGGAAAAATATATGCTAATATTGAAATGGTAAAGAAGATTTTAAATAGCTTACCTAAGTCATGGGAAGCTAAAGTGACAGCAATAGAGGAATCTAAGGATCCACACACATTATCCTTAGATGAATTAATAGGTTCCTTGCTAACTTATGAGATGAAGCTTAAAAGAAATGAAGAGCCACCCAAGAAAGTGGGTGTTGCTCTAAAATCCACTGCTGAAAAGGAAATTAAAAATGAGAGTGGCAGTGAGGAGGATATTGAGATGGCAATGTTTGCCAAAAGATTTAATAAATTCATGAGGATGAGAACTAGCAATAGCAATAGGAGAAACAATAGGAGAGAACAAGAGGAATTAGGTAGAAAAGACTCTATTGTGTGTTATGAGTGTAAAAAACCTGGACACATAAAATTTAACTGCCCTCTCCTCAAAAGATCTAATGATAGGTTTCATAAAAAGAAGGCAATGGTCGCAACATGGAGTGACAGTGACTGCTCCGATGATGAATCAAATGAGGACATTGCCAACCTATGCTTCATGGCTATTGATGATGATGAAAAGGTAACTTCTAATATCAATGAATACTCTTTTGATGAACTGCAAGATGCATTTGATGATTTAGCATTAGAGTATGAATCTATGAGCATGAAGTATAAAAAGTTAATATCTAAATTAAAAAGGGAAAATGAGATAATGTTAAAAGATAAATTGGAATGTGAGGAGAAACTAGAGATTGCAAATCTAGAAATTGGTGATCTTAAGGAGAAAAATAGCAATTTACATAACTCCTTTAATAGATTTCACATGGGGCAACAAAAGCTAGATAGCATGTTAGAAACCCAAAGGGCATTTTTTGACAAAAATGGCTTAGGGTATAATGCACAAAGTAGGGAGACCCATCTTAAGAGTTTTATTGCTAGGAAAAGCATGAATAAACCTGAAATTACTTGGTCATATTGTAATAAGAAGGGACATAAGTCACATTATTGCACTAAAAAGATGAGGAATCTTAAAGGAAAAATTGTAAAAAGGATATGGATTCCAAAAGAGGTAATTCATTCCAAGGACTGCAATGCATTAGCAAAATGGATCCCAATGGGATCAAGAATTTCATTTACTAACCTCCAAGGACCCAAGAGAATTTGGGTACCTAAGACTTGAGTGGGTTTATTTTTTTTGTTGTAGGTGATTGAGCATAGCCACAAAGCTAAAACAAAAGAAGCTTGGTACTTAGATAGTGGATGCTCAAGGCACATGACGGGTGATAAAAGCCATTTCAATTCCTTCAAATCGAAAATTGGTGGAGAAGTCACTTTTGGGGACAACTCCAAAGGCCAAGTGGAAGGAAGTGGCTCAATAGGTAATTATCATTTCTCTTTAGAAAAGGTATTACTTGTTAGGGGATTAAAGCATAATTTGCTAAGCATTAGTCAACTTTGTGACAAAGGTTACAAAGTAATTTTTGATTGCATGAAATGTAACGTTATAGATCCTAAGTCAAATAAAATTCTTCTTCTAGGTCATAGGCAAGGTAACATATATATAGTCTACCTTAATGAACTCAAAAACGAAAACTTATGCTTAATGGTAGATAACAAAAAGGAATCTTGGCTATGGCATAGAAGACTAGGTCATGCTAGCATGCATGTGCTATCCAAATTAGCAAGAAAGGATCTAGTCATAGGCTTACCCAAACTACCCTTTAATCATGAAGAAATATGTGAAGCTTGTGTTAAAGGAAAACACAAGAGAACAACTTTTAAGCCTAAGAATAGTGTATCCACCACTAGGCCCCTTCAATTACTGCATCTAGACTTGTTTGGACCAACTAGAACCACTAGCCTAGGTGGGAAACACTATGGTTTTGTAATAGTTGATGACTACACTAGATACACTTGGGTGTTCTTTTTGAGAGTAAAAAATGAAGCCTTAGAGAAATTCATAACTTACTCAAAGGTGACTCAAAATGAAAAAGGATATACAATAACAAGCATTAGAAGTGATCATGGCAAAGAATTCGAAAATATAGGATTTGATGAGTATTGCAATGATCAAGGAATTAGCCATAATTTTTCAGCCCCTAGGACACCACAACAAAATGGTGTAGTTGAAAGAAGAAATAGGACTTTGGAAGAGATGGCTAGGACCATGTTATGTGAAAATAACTTGCCAAAGTACTTTTGGGCTGAAGCTATAAACACATCATGTTATATAATCAATAGAGCTATGATAAGACCCATGCTAAAGAAAACTCCTTATGAGCTCTACAAAGGAAAGAAGCCTAATATTAGTTACTTCCATCCTTTTGGCTGCAAATGCTTTGTTCTAAATAATGGAAAAGATAATTTAGGAAAATTTGATGCCAAAAGTGATGAGGGAATATTTCTAGGATATTCATTGAATTCAAAGGCTTATAGAGTTTATAACAAAAGAACATTAATGGTTGAAGAATCTATTCATGTTATATTTGATGAATCAAATAATATATCTAAAGATTCAACCAACAATGATGAAAATGTTGAGATATTTGATGGAGGCTTAGAAGATGACTTTCTAGAAAAGCTTGATTTGAATAAAGAAGATGAAGAAGAAATAGAAGTTTTATAAAAGAGAACCTAGAGCACCAAGAGAGTTAGGATATGTAAAAGATTGTGAAATAGTAGGAGATCCAACTCTTGGAGTTAGAACTAGGTCATCCTTAAGGAATATGTGCCAATATATAGCCTTTGTATCTCAAATAGAGCCTAGGAATGTCAATGAAGCCTTAGAGGATAATAATTGGTTCCTAGCAATGCAAGAAGAGTTAAATCAATTTGAGAGAAGCAAAGTATGGAAACTAGTTCCAAGGCCTAGTGATCACTCTATAATTGGAACTAAATGGATATTCAAGAACAAAATGGATGAAAATAGTGTGATCATAAGGAATAAGGCTAGGCTAGTTGCTCAAGGCTATAGACAAGAGGAAGGCATAGACTATGATGAAACATATGCACCGGTAGCTAGATTAGAGGCAATAAGAATGTTACTTGCCTTTGCATGTTATAAAGATTTCAAGTTATATCAAATGGATGTAAAGAGTGCATTCTTGAATGGTTTCATTAATGAAGAAGTCTATGTAGAGCAACCTCCCGGATTTGAAAATCATGAATTTCCTGAACATGTTTTCAAATTGTCTAAGGCACTTTATGGGTTAAAACAAGCCCCTAGAGCTTGGTATGAAAGGTTGTCAAAGTTCTTAATAGAAAAAGGGTTCTCAAGAGGAAAGGTAGACACCACATTATTCATAAAAAATAAAAATAAGGACTTACTAGTTGTACAAGTATATGTAGATGATATTATTTTTGGTTCAACTAATGAGTCTTTATGCCAAGAATTTGCTAAGATCATGCAAGGAGAATTTGAGATGAGCATGATGGGAGAACTCACATTCTTCTTGGGACTTCAAGTGAAGCAAACAAAGGATGGAACTTTCATCAATCAAGCAAAGTACACCAAGGACTTACTCAAGCGATTTGAAATGGAGAGTTGCAAACCTCAAGCCACTCCAATGGGCACCAACATCAAGCTTGACAAAGATGAAGGTGGTAAGTGTGTAGACACTAAACTCTATAGGTCTATGATTGGATCATTGCTTTATTTAACTGCAAGTAGACCAGATATATTGTTTAGTGTATGCCTTTGTGCTAGATTTCAATCCTCTCCTAGGGAATCACATCTATTGGCAACTAAGAGAATTTTTAGATACCTCAAAGATACTCCCTCACTAGGACTTTGGTACCCCAAGGACTCTACTTTTGCCCTTCATGCATTTTCAGATGCTGATTTTGGAGGCTGCAAAATAGATAGGAAAAGTACTTCAGGTACTTGCCAATTCTTAGGAAATAGGTTAATTTCTTGGTTCTCCAAGAAGCAGAACAGTGTTGCTCAGTCCACAACTGAAGCTGAGTATATAGCAGCTGGTAGTTGTAGTGCTCAAGTGTTGTGGATTAAACAACAAATGAGAGATTATGGTATTGACATGAAACAAGTGTCTATTAAATGTGATAATACCAGTGCCATTAATCTGTCTAAGAATCCTATTCAACACTCCAGAACCAAGCACATAGAAATTAGACATCACTTCCTTAGAGATCATGTACAAAAAGGGGATATAATCTTAGAGTATATTGATACTACACATCAAATAGCTGATATATTCACCAAACCCCTTGATAGAGATAGGTTCTGTATCCTTAGAGGTGAATTAGGACTCATGAGTATGCCTTAGGACTTTCATGTTGTAAAAATCTTGATTTCAAGTTGTTGTTTAAATGATTTCTTGCAAAGATTTTCTGGCAAAAAGGATGAGAGATCGATCCCCTTGAGATATAGATCGATCTCTATCCCTTAAACAAGCCTAAATTATCAAGGTTAAGCTAAGCAGATCGATCTTCTAACCATAAGATCGATCTCCTTACGTCTCTGTCTAAAGGCAGATCGATCTGTCCCCACGACAGATCGATCTCATCAAGCTTCCGCATTCTACAGATCGATCTGTGCATGTACCAGATCGATCTCCTTAAGCCTCTGTTTGCGACCAGATCGATCTGTCCCTACGACAGATCGATCTCTCTTCGCTTCTGGGAGTACCAGATCGATCTGTCGCCTCGACAGATCGATCTCCTATGCCTTGGAGTATAAATAGCCGCGAAAAATCCCCAAATCTCCCAAAACCTAAAATTCAAATTCTCCAATTCCCTCGCATCCTCTTCTTCAATTCCTCCTCCGATCGATCCTCGTATCGGTCTCCCTTGCGTCTCGGTGTCAAATTCTGGTATTTTAACCCACATCTCTTACAAATTTCTCAAAAATTTTCTCTGATTTGTGTTGTTATTCATTCTAGGGCAACCCGAGGTACTGTTTCATTGCTTTTCTCTCTGTTGAATTTGTTTAGGCGAATTTAGAACCTAGAATCATGCCTAGGAAGTCAGTAGCAAACAAACCCCCTAGAACCACAGGAGAGGCAGGTTCCTCATCCCAACCCACTCCTTCCGCTTCCATCGCTTCTTTCAATAGGTGTTTTAAAACACCTGCAAAAAGGAAGCGATACGAAGAGTACTTCTCAACCATGCCAATTAAGCATTGGCGGACTATAGATTTTTATTTCCTCAATCGCATTGATTTTCCATACCTATCAAAATTTGAGGAATTTGGTTGGGTGAAATTCTTGAGAATCAACACTCCTGTCCCCCCAAATCTCGTTCGCGCATTCTTTTCCAATGCCGAACTCGTTTATGACCCCGATGACACCTGCAAAATCCTTGCCTTCAAAACCTTCGTCATGGGTCAATCAATAATAATTGATTCTGAAGTTATAGCCAAAGTATTTGATATACGCGATGAAGGCTTAACTAATGAGGATGAGGAAGTCCCCTTTGCGTTTGAACTCCCCGGGGACAAGGCGAGTAACCTTCCAATGCACCTTCGGTTACTCCACCTCATAATCTCGTGGAATCTCCGCCCTTACGGTACCCGTCACTCTACCGTTAGGCGTCTAGATCGTTTTTGGCTTCATCACATTCACACCACAAGCCAAAAGTCTAACCTCCCTCATTTCATATACGAAGACTGGCTGAAGATTGTGCGTGGACAAGCTACCACGATCGTTTTTCCACAACCGGTAGCCTATCTTCTCCGTCGCCTTGGCATCGACTGCAGCGGCGAAACTGGCGAACTTCCATCTCCTAAAAGCGAGCTTAACATTGGGACCCTACATCATATGGGGTACTACAAAGATTTCCGGGGAGAGTGGACGAAAAAGCAAGAACAGCAACCTGCTGAGGCTGAAGATGACCACACCGCTGAACCAGCACACCCACCTGCAGCACCCGCTCCAGAACCGTCGTCCTCCACGGCTGCGCCAACTGCACATACCTCGTCTCCTGCTGACTTGGAGCTGATCGTGAAGATGATAAGCGACCTCAGTCAGAGAATCGATGAAGGACATACCACTCAGCAGCGTATGTTTGACGAATTAACTCAACGAGTGGATAGGATTCAAGACACTCAAAAGGCGATGTTCGATAAATTTCAAGAAACTCAAGCGACGATGTTCGATGAACTTCAAGTAACCCGCACGCATGTTGAGGAACTTTTGGATCGTGATCCTCCCTCACATTAGGCATTAGGCGTTTTAATTGAGTGTAGTTACAACATTATTAAGCTACTTGATGTTTTCTGTGAAAAATTTGCTTGAATGAAATGTGATTTGATTGAATATTGGATGTGTTAATGCAAATATTGATTTTGAAATGCCATAAGTCTTCGATCTTTTGTGACTGATATGACAAAAAGGGGGAGAAGAAACATGTGTTAAATGTTTAAAAGGAGTTATAGGATGATTTAATTGAGGGGGAGTTATAGGATGATTTAATTGAGGGGGAGTTAAGAGCTAGAGCTAACTAAGGGGGAGTTAAGATTTAACTAAGGATGAGTTAAATCTTTAACAAAGTCAAAAGCTCACAAAAAGGGGGAATTTTGCAAATTCACTAAACATGTTTATTGGATGAGTTTTGTCATATCAAAAAGGGGGAGATTGTTGAGTTAATGTATTTTGAAATGACAAAACAAGTTAATACAATAATGTTAAAATGGTATACAAACATGTTTAGAAGATATCAGGACCAGAACTTAGAGTTCTGCTGATGAGAGATCGATCTAAGGTGTGAGAGATCGATCTCCTGGGTTTATATTTGATGAGAGATCGATCTCATGATGGAAGAGATCGATCTGGCAAGCCTTAAAACGGTGTAAAAGGTTTAAGGTAAAAAGAGATCGATCTGCAAGGGTTAAGAGATCGATCTGCTCTAAGTCAGAGAACTTAGGAGATCGATCTGGTAAGGAAGAGATCGATCTGCTCAAAGTCAGAGAGCTTAAGAGATCGATCTGGTGTATTGAGAGATCGATCTTGCCTCAAACAGAGAGGATAGGAGATCGATCTGCCTATTCGACAGATCGATCTGCCTCTGCCTATTTAAACTAACAGATCGATCTGGTAATGTATGAGATCGATCTCCCTGTGTATTTGTGCTTTGTCATTGCAGGATTTAAAACTAGGAGATCGATCTGGCCAAGATAGGAGATCGATCTGTCTGACCACTGGAGGTTCCCAACGGCTATTTTCTTCAAATCTCAACGGGAAAAACTGCATTAAATGCTCCAACTACCCAACCTTCAGTATATAACCAAGCATTGAAGACAAAGCAAAAATGAGAGAGACTATCACTGAATATTCCAAACATTCTCAAGCTTTAATTCTTTCATTCCTTGTATCTCTATTGCTCATTAATTGAGATTGATTGTACAAGCTTAAGCACTACAAGCTGTGTTAGTCCTACCCACTGAAAAGCCTTATTCTGTATTCATCCTCACCTTAAAAGAAAAGAGGATTGTTCCTCAGTGAGTGTTATTGTAAAAGGGTGAATACATTTTCTGTATTGTTAAGGGTAGAGAGGTTATTCCTTAACCTGTAAAAGGAACTTTGTAAACTCTATTGAAAGAGAGAAAGAAACCACTTGACAAGAAGGTCAAGGAGAGAGGACGTAGGCAAGAGTTGGCCGAACCTCTATAAGTTGCTGTGTTTGTTTCTCTTTCCCTCTCTTTGCATTAAATTGTTATATTGCACTGTTTTATTCATTATCACTTGTGTTTAAATTGCGATTAATTTAAAATCGGTCATAATTGTTAGAAAACCGATTCACCCCCCCTCTCGGTAGAGCCAACACTGTACATGGGATTTAATCTATACAAGTATACATATATATATATATTTAAAGACATGCTTTTAAAGTGAGTTAAGGAAATAATGTTTTCAAGGCATAGCATTATTTTGAATAGATAGTGTAGATATCTACTTGCTTGCCTGATTTCCTTACTGAGCGCGTTGTATGCTCACCCCCCTTTCTTTACATCTCTCTCCAGAGCATCAGCAGTAGAGCGAGAGCTACTGAGGAATAGTATTCTTGAGTCCACTGCTAGTTCTTATCGATCGCTAGGTATACAAATTTTGTATGGTTATATATCTAAACATAGAAACAGCACAATGATGTATACGATATATATTATGGAGAATGTATTTGTGCTAGATTTTATATAATCTCACATGTATTATAAAAGCAATTACATTCAGTAACAGTACATTGACATGTATGTATGATAATGGAAAATGTGGTAAGTGAGAATTCTGACATCGAATCACAGCCCAACCATTGAAGAGAGGAAAGGTAAGTTAAAAATGTAAAAAATTTATAGTGATTTTGGTTGAAGTCATGGATTGAGAATGGGTCCTGACAATAATTGTGTATACCGTGATGGATTGAGTCTAATAAGTGATTGTGACTACAGGAAGTTTGGCATTGGGCCTAATACATCCCGAGGTAGAGGGGCGGGAGCACGTGGTAGAGGTCGTAGAGGTGGGCCTGAGAGCCTTGCTAAGCCATAGACTGACCAAGCTCCTCCAAACCCTGTTGAGAGACCAGGGGTTGTTGAGGCACGCTTCGCTATGATAGAGCGGAGTATTGTGAGCCTAGTGGAGATAGTCACACAGGCATTGGGTGCTAGTGATAGACGAGGTCTCGTCACATAACCTACTACTGGACAGGCAACTACAGAGGTGGAGAGACCTCAAACTGTAGAGACTACTACAGTTAGACCCCCAGTACAGGATACAACCTCACATATCACTCCACAGCCAAGCGAGAGTGACCTGAGGTATGATTGTGACTTGAGTAGATTGAGACAGTTTTAGGAGTTGAAACCTCTAGTGTTTAGAGGGGTAAAAGACCCGGTGATTACTGAGGATTGGGTCTACGAGATGGAGAAACTGTACAGATTTTTTAGATGTACAACAGTTGAGAAAGTGGCGTTCATAGTGTTTATATTGAAGGGCGAGGCAGAACATTGATGGAGATCCACCGAGGCTATTTTGAGGGCCAAACACTCTGAGATCACCTATAAGATATTTTTGGAGGCCTTCAAGAGGCAGTACATCCCAGCCACCACACAGAGGAAATTACGGATGGAATTTATGAATTTGGTCCAGGGGAACAGTATAGTGGATGAGTATGGGTCGAGATTCATGTCTTTGGGGAGATACAACCCGGATACGTTGGGTAGTGAGATTCGAAGGATTTAGAAGTTCGTTGATGGATTGAGATTGGCCATCCGGACTAAGCTAGCCCCATTTGACATTCATACTTATGAGGAAGCTGTACACAAGGCTCAGTTATGTGAGCAAGAGTTTGAGCAAAATGCCTCTGAGCTTTGGAAGATTAGTGTCAAAAGAGATAGAGACCGGAAGAGATCTGGGATGGATATAGTGGCTAGGAGAGGAGGCCAGAGATTTCACGAGAAGAGACCTAAGATTGAGGAGGTGTAGGAGAGAGTTACTAGACCTCTCGTGTACCTGGCTTTGACTGCACCAAGGGGTATGGTTATTGGAGGACCACGACCTACTATGGATCAGTGTAGGAGATGTAGCAGATTCCATAGGACTAGACCATGTCAGATGCCCCCTATTAAATCCTATAGGTGTAGGAAGCCCGAACATATTTTGAGATACTGTACAGAAATGATTGAGACTGCCCCACAGAAGGGCAAGGAGCTAGAGAGAGCTCCAGTTGAGACAGTTACCCCGAGAAGGAGGGCCACGACTGGACAAAAAGGGAAGCAAGCAGTGGGTGTGAGTAGAGGAAGAGTACATGCACTGGATCAGGACACCGCAGATGCTTCAACAGATGTGATTAAAGGTACCATCCTAATCTTTCATTTAGAAGCATTGGTATTGTTTGATCCTGGTGCCACGTATTTGTTCATATCGCCTTCCTTTGCATATAAATTGTTGAAGCATGTGAAACCTACATTATTAGATAAAATGTTGATGATTTCCACACCCATGAATGATAGTCAATTGACTGAGCATGTATATAGGGATAGTAAATTGATGATAGAGGGAAAGGAAATGACAGTCAATTTAATTTTATTGATATGAATGATTTTGATGTAAAATTGGGAATGGATTGGTTGGCTGCCAATCATGTTGTTATGATTGTCATGCTAAAACATTGATGTTTCCCGAGATAGAAAATCATGTTGTAAGATTTTTGAAATGAAATAAAAGAACATAATCATGATAAATGAAAAGAGTATGATTATATTTAATCTACTTGAGGGATGAATTTATTTGTTTATGTTGAATATTGATGTGAGGATTTGTGACACTAACGATGGAAAGAATGATGTGAAGGGTTCATTGCATACGTGGTTGACATAGATAAGGCACACCCGAAATTGAGAGACATACCAGTGATTGCAAAATATCCTAATGTCTTTCTGGATGACTTACCAGGGCTACCACCTGAGAGGAAAATGGAATTTTGCATAGAGTTAGTGCCTTGTACCGAGCCGATATCTAAACCACCGTATAGAAGGGCTCCGATTGAGTTAGATACAAATCGAACCGTACAAGTAAGTAGCTCTAAGGAAACGGAATCACGCGACGCAATTTTAGGTAAGGGAATTTTGTGAGTTTATAGAGATAGTTGCTCGTACTTTGAACTCGTAGGTGAATATAGTGCATTTATGAAATGCATGATTGTTTAAGAAAATGATTGTTGGTGTATATAAATGACTACAAGTGTATGATTTGGTTTTGAAGTGGAATTTATAAAAAGGGGATTAGTAAGGCTAATAACTGCATAAATCACATGTTTTGATGTTTTTACAAAACACATTGCTTTTATTTAAGCAAATCTATGAGTAGGCCGACTAATGTTTAAATGATGTTTTGAAATAGCACATGTGAGGTGCTAAGCATGTTTTGAGATTGTTTTGATCGATTATGAGCTGCCTATCATGTTGTGGGAATTAAATCGTGTTAGAGCCTCGCTCGCACTAGATTTTGATATTTTCACATGTATGAAACGTGCTAGAGCTTAGCTTACACTTTGATTTGAAATTTTAATGATGTTTTGTAAACGGTACTGGAACTTCTGCTCGTACGTGGATTTCGAGTTGTTTTCTTATGCATATAACTGTACTGGTGTTATGCTCGTATGTGGTTTCTTCATGTTTTTATGCATAAATGTCGTACTAGAGCGTTGCTCGTATAAGGATAATTATTGAGGATACATGAATCGTGCTAGAGCTTAGCTCGCATAGGTTTTCACATTATGGTATGTATGATGTTGTGGCAAGGGTAATACGGATTGGTGTTCAGGGAACCCAAAGGGGCGAGCAAGGCTATGTGGGGCTAGGACTTGACATTAATCCTTTCAGGGAACCCAAAAGGGGTGAGTAAGGCCATGAGTGGCTAGGACCTGATATTAAAAATACTCTCACACGCACTTGAGACTATATCGGTTTCACCTAGTATGGGGTAGATAAGACCTACTGCTGACACCCCCAACCATGGTATGGGTCTGCAGAGTATGTTGTACCGTGTATATCACATGAAGTATGTTGTATCGCGTGGTTGAGTTACTGATGAGAAAGTCTAGTGGAGAACTAACCCACCTTCGTTCCAGCACGATACCCCACACATCGGGATCCGTGTGGTCTGGGATGATTTATGACATAGTTGGCCAACATAGTCCATTGAGATATAGTGACATGTCTCATTTGATATTACATAATGCCACATGGTTTTGATACGTTTGTGATATCGTGGTTGTCCAGGGTAGACCTAAGGGGGGGTCGAGCCTTGCGGGATTTATGATTTTAAAGAAATGATAATTTGATTTGTGATGAGATGTGATGTGATTTGAAAAAGAATGTTTCTCAAATGAATTTCCCTTTTTGATGAGGTTTAATGAGAATGAGCATGAGATGGTTTTACATGTTGATATTTCCATGTTTTATGCCTATTTACATGATTTTTAATGCATGATATATGTATATACATGTGGCATTGTTTTATTTCCTCATGTTCCGATTATAAACGATTTATGTATAACACTATTAGCATATAGATAAAGTAGTTATCTACCATGATTACATTATTGTCTTACTGAGCGTGTGGTTGCTCTTCCCTCTCTACTTTCCCCCTCTACAGAGCGTACATAGTAGCCCAATGAGGACTGAGGCGTTGTATTTTGGATATCCGCTACTTCCATTGCCAGAAGTTATACACATAGGGATTCTTTTTGTATCTAAACATGTAAACGCACAGTAGTCATTTTGTATTATAATGTGGGGGATGTCAAATTTAGAAAACGTGTCATGTATAACTTAACTTTCAAATGAATGACACTTCTTTGATTTATTTGAGAATGAATGATGAGTGATGATTATTATTGACTCACAACCTAACTGTGTAGTGATAAGTTTGTTCACGACCAGGTAAGGAAAGGAAAATACGAAAAATTTATAGTGATTTTCGATTAAAAAAGGATAAAAAGGGGTCGTGACAGAAGTACCCCGAGTTGTTCACCGATTGATTGGTTCCAATTTGAAGGACCAAATTTTCTTAGTGGGGGAGATTATGAGACCCCATGTATGTATGACTTTATTATATGTTAATGGAATTATAAGATAGATGATTTGTGGATTATGCAAATGTGAATGAAGTTGTATAGAGATTGAATTAGTATCATGAATGCATGTAAAGGTTAAATAAGGGCTGAAGTGGTCACTCATTAAACAAATGGAATTAAAACCCTTTAGGTTGAAGATAAGGATTTAAAACACAAATGATAATTCATGGTGTAAGACCCGATTGTTATCGTATTTCCTTATGATTCACAAATTTTATGGATATGGTTATATGTTAATGGAATCATAAGACGGATGATTTGATCATATAAATATGAATGAAGTAGTCGAACGTACGTTAATGATTCACAAATTTTATGGATATGGTTATATGTTAATGGAATCATAAGACGGATGATTTGATCATATAAATATGAATGAAGTAGTCGAACGTACGTTAAATCCAATAATGGACAATTAAGGAATTTCAAATTAAATTTATGAGATTTGAATTGTTCGGACAAAGATACGAATTTTAAATAAGAGATTATAGTGGGTCCAAGAAGGAAAGTCGGCATAAATTGGTCTTGAACGTGTAGAAGGGTAAAACGGTCAAAAGATCAAAATCTGGTATAAATTTCATAAGAAAATTTCATTAAAAATATGGATTTGAGAAATCTTAATCAATAATGATGAAATAATTAAATTTCGAGTCCAATTGATCAAGATATGAATTTATTGGAATTAATCAAAATTTTTACTCAGGACAATATCCCGAAAATACGAAAAAAATATACCGAAAAAGGGTTAAAATACAATAAATTAATTAAATTAATTAATTTAAATAAAATATGATTTTAGTAGATATTTTTGGGATTTTTAAAAATATTTTAATGATCATAATAATAATAAAATAAATTATAAATAATAAAAAAAGAGAAAATCGAAATCTAAAAATCGGGGAGAGAGAAAATGAAAAGCAGAAAACGAAAAAGAGCCGAGCAAGACCGAGAACCTGACTACCACCGACGACCGACGATCCTAGACGAAGATCGAAGGAGAAAGAGGATAGGCCGATGAACACTCTGGCACCGGTGACGCCCGCCGACGACGTTTGAAACCGACAAACGGAGGAGGAGAAAATCGAGAGGAAAACAAGCCCGATTTCGACGATCCACGACAGCTGGGCGTTAGCGGTGGGCACCAACGTGTACGGGAGGAAAAGCCGATCATTTTGAGATCGGTAGTGGCCAGGGAAACAGTCGAAACCGCCGGCGACGACAAAGAACCCGAAACGGCACCGTTTGACCGAGAGGAAAAGGAAGGAAAAGGATGGAAAAAGAGAAGGAAACGAAAACAAAATAAAAGAAAGAAAAGGGAAAAAGGAAAGAAAAATTACTGGGGATGACTTGAGATTCGGGTAAGTTGACCGAGGGTCGAGATTGACCTACAGGTAAATTTCAAAAACTTATTTAATATTATATTTAATAGAAAATATCTCGGATTAACCTAATTGTGCAGTTCTACGACAGAGCCCGAACGAGAGCCGATTGAGCTCCAATTTTCGTACCCCGAATAATATTGGGTAAGTACACTCTAAATACGATAATTTGAGTCCTTAATGCAGAGTTAAGATTAGTTTACGGAGTTTATGGATTAATTCTGCATAAAATGCATTATATTCAAAATTTTAAAGTAATTATCGTAAATAGTATACGAGCTATCCGAGAGTTTAGAACAAGGCCCAATAAATACTAATGGGCCCAATGAGCCCAATAGGCCTCAATAATGTGAATAGTAAGTGAAAAACAGGGCTTAAGACCGATTAAGGCCTATTAAAGTGCAAACGGGCCCAATAGGGGTAAACGTGCCAAATGATTTAAATTAAGCCTAGTAAAAGTGAAATATGAATTAATTTGTTTGGATTTAACCCGATAAATGATTATCTGCAGCTCCGGAGAACATATTGGGAGCTAAACAGGTCGGGTGATCGATTGCGTTGGGAAAAGTTAAACTTTACAGAAAAATGAGGTAAGGGAATTTTACAGACTGCTAGAGGTAGCTTTACGCAATTTCAACTTCATTTGTAGTCCTTAAATTGTCTGAAGGGTCTAGATTTAAGATAAATTTTTTAGTGCTCAGATGGGCAAATGACCAAAATACTATTGTGAAGTGTAAAATTTTTAAAATTAGGAAAAGTTGGGAGGAGCAAGAACAAGAGGTTCTTACTTGTTTTTGAGGTGGTTTGACACATGCATGGGTAGGCTGGCTAACTTTTAAATAAAATGCACAGCATTGCATAACTTTAATCAATGTTGATTTTCTCTAAAATTGATTTAAGAAATGTAGCCGCCTACATGATTTTATGAAAATGTGACGCGCTAGAGCTCAGCTCGCACGAGTTTTGATTTGTGTGGTGCATGCATTAGTGCTGGAGCAAGAGTTTTCACTAGAGTTTTACATGCATTGGTGCTGGAGTCTAACTCGCACCAGACTTTCATATGATTTTCGTGACAAGGTGCTAGAGTCTAACTCGCACCAGATTTTCACTTGAATTGTTATAATAGAGTGCTGGAGCCTAGCTCGTACTAGTTTTACATGATTTTGACAAAGTGCTGAAGCTTAGCTCGCACTATTCTTATGAGATTTTATGAAACGCGTGTTGGAGCTTGCCTCGCACGAGATTTTCCTTGATTTTATGAGAGTGCTGGAGCATCACTCGCACTGGTTTTATGAGAACATACGATAAGCCATGCTAGGAGCGTCGCGTAGACTGTGTGTCACGCCGATTAAATAGGCTCGCAAGTGCGTTTTGAGACAAGGCATGAGTATGGATATGAGATATGGGTCCACGGAGTACGTTGTACTATGCAAGTAGCATGGAGTACGTTGTACCGTGCTGAGATTAATTGTGTGGCATCTTCGGATGCGTGGCATCTTTGGATGCGAGTGGCATCTTCGGATGCGAGTGATCGAATAGGGCCGACGGGATGGACTGACCCACCTCTCGGGGCAATCCCCGATCGTGATGAGACCCCACACACTAGGATCCATGTAGCAGTGAGATCACGAGGACATATGGCCATAGTCCTAGTTATTTGCCCGAGATATATACATATATTGCCTAGTCTCGCATGTTAATGTTTTAAGAAACTCGTTTTGTCAATTTTTGTGTGAGTCTGGATCACCCGAGGGAGGGGTTAGATCCTGACTGAGATAAGATTTTGATGAGAATGAAACTGGGTTTTAAACTGAATTTGTATGATGTTATTTCCATGCTATTTAAACCCATGAGTGATGTAAACTGGTTTTACATGAAATTCATTGTATCGCATGTTATTATTGCTTTGAAAAGCATTTGACATCATGATTTTGTGTGAGTCAAGAAACACCTGGTGGATGGGTTGAGTCCTGGCTTTGTTGTAAAATTTTAACGAGAATAAAATGCTTTAAATGGATTTGCATGTTGAGTTTTTCATGCTCTTTGAAATCCATATTTGAACTTGTTTTACATGACATCATGAATTGTAGCATCTGTTTTCAAATGTGTGGAGAAATGGTGGTTTATGCATGGCACCACGTTCATGTAGGTAGTATGGTTGCCTACTTGTTCGTAGGATTGCCTTATTGAGCTTGATGTGCTCACCCCTTTCATTTTCCTACACAGATTACCTCCAGTAGACTTTAAGGCAATTGAGTACTGCATTCCTGATATCCGCTGATGCCCATCATTTTAAGGTATATACACTTGTACATATTTTATCTAAATAAGAATAGCACAGTAACATGTTGGTAAATAACTTTTGGGGATGTATAGAAACTGTAAACACTTGTAAATGAATGGGAAAGAATTAGTGAAAAACGCATGTGTTTACCTTTCATTTAATAAGGAATTAAGTTATATGATGATTGAATGGTGGGACTGGCATTGACGCACAACCCAATTGTTAGTGGAGTGTGGTCACGATCAGATGACAGGTAAGTATGAAAGAAAAACAAAAAAACAATTTACTCTGATTTTGGGTTCGTGACACATGGACTTTAAATTTTATGTATCCTTTCTGATTTCAAGTTGTACACACAAGTTCCATAACATGAAAATCATAAGGAATGAGCCTTTCCATGCTCTAAGTTTGAATGGATTGCAAAATGACTAGTAAAGCAATCAAATACATGTTTTCCTTTGAAAATTCTGGAAAATTTGGAGTAGGAAGCCTATAGATGAAGGCCAGATCGATCTCCTATTCAAAGCAGATCGATCTCTTGTGTAAGCAGAACAATTTCGAGTTGATTTTGCCAAGAGCAGATCAATCTCCACAATGAGCAGATTGATCTGCATTTGCTTTTGTCTAGCAAAGATCGATCCCTTCCTAAGTACAAATTGATCTCCATTTACGTCAACTTAGGGCAGATGATCTCTCCCCACGAGCAGATCGATCTCCTCAAGCTTCTGCTAAGAAAGGATCAATCTCTTCCCCCAAAGAGCATATCGATCCCACCTTTCATGCCTGAACATCTCGGTAATTCAAAAACCAAAGACAGATCGATCTTCACACTAGAAGATCGATCTCGTCACTCTCATCCTATAAAAACCCAAAGGCCAAACCTTATTCTATAGTAAAATAAGCCTTTCCCCTTCATTTTTACCTAAAAAGTAAGTTTTATCTCTCTAGAATACCACTCTTTCCAAAAAGATTTGAGAAAAAGCTATTAAAGTAAAGTTGTTCATTTTGAGGAGGAGAACAACATACCTTGGAATCAAAACTCAACTTGTTGGATTAAAGGAGCAAAGGAGTCTTTTATTTGGGATAAGAGGAAAGTCAAGCTAGGTGAGTTTCCAATACACCAATTCTAAGCATATTTATCTAGATGTTGTTAGGAGTTGATTGGTGTATGTATTGTTGTTTGGAACTACCTAGAATGTAATGAATCAAGCATGGCCTAGAATGGGTTTAGTGTGAGAAAATAGAATATGGTTGATTAGATGATAAATGGATTATACCAAGGTGTTAATGATGTTATATACATGATTTTGAGATGATTAGGTGAAGTCACATTTGTGAGATTAGTCAAATGATAAAATGTGCATAAATGAGGTTGTAGAAATGCATGAATGGATGAGAAACTTTGGATCTATGTCTAGTGTGTGATAAGCTACTAAGTGAGTTGCTAGCTAATTGACTAGAAATGGCATAATGATGGCCAAATGTGATAACGGGCTGAACTTGATGAAATAGGCTCGATAAGATATACTGACTAGTTGAAGGTAGAACATGAGTTATTGGTATTGACTCATATGATTGACGAATGTTTGCAGCTACTGAGGATATATCAGGAGCAAATTGAGCCTAATCGCGGGAAGCAAGAAAGGAAGAAGGAGTTGCTTCCAAGTGTATCGAGGTAAGGGAATTGTGTTAGCCCTAGAGATATCTGTACCCGTTTTTGGGTGCATGGGTGATTTCTTAAAGTGTCTAAGGGTCTTAGAATGAAATGAATGATTGAAGGGTAAAAAAAATGGGATTTGAGAAAAGTTCATGAAAAGCATGAACATGAAGTTCTTGAATCTTTTACTACTTTTAGCATGTAAAATTAGTAGGCTAGCTAGCATTTAAATGATTTGAATGAAAATAACTTGATTTTTATAACCATGCTTGCAAAGAATGAGCCACCTACATGAGTTTTGTGGAAATGAAACATGCTAGAGCATTGCTCGTACGAAATTTGATGTGGTTATACGTGCATTAGTGCTGGAGCCTAGCTCGCACTAGTTTTTACATGGATTTCACGATATAGTGATGAAGCATAGCTCGCACTAGAATTTTACATGCATGAGTGCTGGAGCCTAGCTCGAACTAGTTTTCATGTGGATTTTTATGACATTGTGTTGGAGCCTAGCTCGAACTGATTTTCATATTGGTTTTGACATTGTGCTAGAGCGTTGCTCGCACTAGATGTCCACTATACTTGTTGTCATGCTTGAGAGTACTTGCAAGTGGTTTTATGACATGTTGGGAGCCGTGCTAGGAGCATCAGGTGGTTTTATGACATGTTGGTTTTATAACACAATTCTCGCTTTTATTATAGTCAATTCAACTTATTGGGTTCATTAACACTTATTGGGCCTTACTTTCTCTTAGATCCTTTTTTGATTGTACTTTCATTTCTCGATAATCTATTGAACTTGTCAAGTCTAATATCTCGTATTAGGTCAGCCTTAAGCCTAACATGCCTTAAGTTCACCATTTCTTTCACTATGGCATTTCCTCATACACCTCTTAAGCTCATTGTCAATTATCATCCAGTTCAACATATGTGTTACACAAGACTATCTCATAATCATTTCTACATGCTTAATAACATTAATTCATGCTTCAATCCTCATCTAATCCATGCCTATAAATTTCTCTCACTTTCTTATACTAAGTCCATTCTAGGTCATGGAAAATTCATCATGTTTTAGATAATTTCAACCAACAACACATACACCAAATAACCCATAACAATGTCTAGATAAACATACTTGAAGTGAGTGTATTGAAATCTTACTTAGCTCAACTTTTCTCCTTTTTTGCTAAATTTGGGAAAAACCCATTTTGCTCCTTCAATCCAAAGTTTCACCTTCTAATCTTTGACTATGTTGTTCTCTTCCTCACTAGGAACAACTTTGCTCAAATAGCTTTTTCCTCAAATCTTTTTGAAAGGTAAGGATATCCTAGAGTGAGAAAACTAGGTTGTTTTGACTAAGATGGAATGTTTTGGGATTTTTGGGGAAGAAGGCTCGACTATCGAGTCTCTTTTATACTAATCGCGTTTTGAAATCGATCTCCAAGGGTGGAGATCAATCTCCCCTTGCTAAACCTCCTTCAGAATTCAACAATGTAAGCTAGGGGATCGATCTGCCTCTTGGATGAGATCGATCTACCTCTTGAATGAGGGATCGATCTGCTCATTGGTAGAGATCGATCTTGGCCAAGCAGAATCATTTAGAGATTGATATGGCTATGGGGAGCAGATCGATCTTTACTAGGCATAAGCAACTAGAGATCGATCTGCTCATGGGGAGAGATCGATCTGTTCATTACAGAGTCACATTGGGATCGATCTGATTGAATGAGAGATCGATCTGCTTGAATGAGGGATCGATCGCCCCTTTACAGAATGCTTTGGTACTCTATTTCGAGACAATGAGATCGATCTTCCTTGCATGTAAGATCGATCTGGCATTCACCCTACAGCATTTCAGCTGTAATTTTCAAGATTTTCAAAGGTAAACTTATATTCAATCACTTCAATACCCATTTTGCATTTCATTCACACTTAACACTAAAAAATATCCAATTTTTAAGTTTCATTCATTTTGTAATTTGTCTGTACATCATGGAAATCATAAGTTTACATAGAAATTCACGAGCCATACAAATCGTCGCTACATATTCAACATAGTTAGGATGGCTTAGCGTTAATCCAATAAATTATAAGTATTTATAAAACTTAAACGACACTTACGTATCAATTTTCTTACCGAATTTTGGTATCAATTCTAGTGATGATTAAATCTTTCCTTGGTTTTTAGCTTGCTCAACGACGCCTTTAAACCTACCAAATTAGCTCTTAAAGCAACTCAAACCCAGCCTAAAATAGGTCTTCAGCAGCCTTAAACATGATACTATCAGCCTTTAACTCAGTCTTTGCTCAGCCACTAAATACTCACCATAAATCGAGCATAAGGAAAGCCCCAAATCTCCCCTAGAATCGTTCCCTGTGCTGCCTCTAATTGGCACACATTGTAGCCCCAATTTACTTTAAAAACCAGCCTCATTGCACCTATTAAAATTACCTGTGTGAGAACTGCGAATTTTATGTACCCCCAGTTATGAGAATTGTAATTTAATGTATATAATTATGATATGTTGATGTACACGCAAGTTTTAAATATGATGAAGTATAAGAAGATGAGGTTTCTAAGTCTTGAATGCGTATAGGTTGAAATATGGACTATGGGGTAGATTATGGAAAGTTTTACATTGAGTTTTCTGTAAATTGATGCAATAACAGTGCAATCTGTGAAGGCCATATCGATCTCCAAGGATGAGAGATCGATCTCATGGCTCCAGAATGCAGGAAATGCGCAAGAACTGATAGGCAGATCGATCTCATAAGCAAGCAGATTGATTTCCAAATGTTTCTATAAATAGTAGATCGATCTCCTATAAGAGCGGATCGATCTGAAAATGTTTCTGTAAATAGCAGATCGATCTCCTCACAATGAGCAAATTGATCTCCTTAAGATTATGAGCTCAATATTACCCCCTCGACAGATCGATCTGGTAGGCATAAAAAGTGCCCAAAACATTCCCAAAATTCAAAAGCAGATTGATCTCCTGCCCTCTGCCTATATAAAAGCCCCTACGTTTTTGGCTGGAAATCATCCTGTCTCTTTAGAAAATCGAAATCCCTAGTTTTCTCTCTCTTCCAAAACACCCATTTTTGTTCAAATCAGAGGTTGTGGTAAGAAGAAAAGTTATTCTTTGTTAAAAAGAGAACAACATACTTGAAAATCAAAGGACGATTTGAGCTGAGGTGTGAATTGAGCACTCCACAAATTTTAGGTAAATTTTTAAGCTTTGATCTTTGATTTTCAAGTAGATTTATACGATTGTGGTTGTATATGTGGTGATGAATTAGCTGGAAATGATTAGGGTTGGTAGAAATATTGAGAAATTATGAGAAATTGGTTGGTGAGGTTATTTGAGATGTTTAATGAATGTGAGCAATTATGCTCGATGTGAGATTGGGGATAATGTGTTGATGATGTTTTTACATCGTTGGGACAGCCTGAGAGTTCCAATGAGGAATGCGAGGCTAGTCCATCGTTTGGGGGAAACGATTACACTATACGAGGTGCAATGAGGTAAGGGAAAATTTAAACTCATTGTGTTTGTGATTTTGTGAAAATATTTGTAGCATGAAACATTTTGAGAAAACAAGCATGTTTTACGAGTTATGATTGAGTTATTGGACATGGTTTTATAGTCGGTTGGGGCCCAATTTTTATGACTTGTAAACAAATTGTGAAATTATTTTACAAATCGTTTGAGTTTAAAATGTGAAACGAGATTCGGGTTCTACGTTAAGGCGTACTGAGATTTGAAAAATGTGCGCGTGTTTTGTCAGTTTGAGCTCGGTTTTGACATGTTTTGTAATGAGTACAAACAAGGGTTTTCAAATGAATTTTATGAGAAAAACCATTATGAGCTTTACGTGAAGGCAAAACGATTTTATATGATAATGGTTGTTATTGAGACTTAGGCGTGTCATGTGATAACACATCGGGCCTTGCTCTGGTAGCATGTAAGTCCGGGCCTTGCTCTGGTAGCATGTAAGTCCAATATTCCTCCATTTTGGTAACGAGAGATGCCTCAGTTCTGGTAATGTGAGATGACCCCCGCTCTGGTAGTGCTGGGTGGCCTTTCTTTGGTAGCATATAAGTTGGGCCTTGCTTTGATAGCATGTAAGACCGATATTGTGCATAAGGAGAGGCCTTGCTCTGGTAGCATGTAAGTCCGGGCCTTATTCTAGTAACGCGTGTGAGATCTGAGAATTTTAGATATATTTTAATGATGTAATAAGAACTTGAAGTGTAATTTATTGAGCTAAGTGAATTGTGGAAATTATATTTGGAGATTTATGTGTAAGTGTTTAACATAAGTGTGAAACTAAGAGGTCAGATCGATCTTGGGGAAGGAGAGATCGATCTGGTGAGTTAAAAATGACGAGGAAGGAGGAATTAAAGGAGCAGATCGATCTCCAATGGAAGAGGATCGATCTCCTTATGATTCTGTTTAAGAGAAGATCGATCTCATGAGGGAAGGATCAATCTCCAAACGTTTCTGTTTGGGAGAAGATCGATCTCCTCAAGGAGCAGATCGATCTCATAAAGCCATAAAGAGATCGATCTCACCCATCGACAGCTCGATCTCCTAGGCATAAAATTACCCCAAATCGTCCCCAAATTCAAATGCAGATCGATCTCATCAAGAGCCAGATCGATCTCCTACCCTCAGTCTATATAAGGAACCCCTGCTTTCTCCTGTAATTTCACTTTCTCTCTCTTCCAATCGATCTCCTACCCTCAGTCTATATAAGGAACCCCTGCTTTCTCCTGTAATTTCACTTTCTCTCTCTTCCAACCCCCATTTTCACCGAGCCCTAGCTTTCTCACTCATCCAAAGCACCCGTTTCCGTCCAAATCAGAGGCTGTGGCAAAAAGGAAAGTTGTTCCTCATCAAAGGGAGAACAACATACTTGAAAATCGTAAGACGGATTGAATCGAGGCAAAGGATAAGCTCTCCATAAGTTTTAGGTAATTTCTAAATCTCGATCTTGATATTTGAGATGATTTTGGTAATGATAGTTGTGGGCATTGTGTTGAAGTATTTGGAAAATGATTAGGGATTGATGAAATTACAATGTAGTTGGAGTGATGTTGATATTTAGCAATTTTAGTAATTTTGGGAATTTTGAGCTATAAATGGAAATTTAGACAATGTGGTGAATTAGCATAGATAATTTGGAATGGAAATGTAGGACGTTGAGATGTTGTGAATGAGATTGTAGTTTGGGGTAGAGTTACGAAAATCAAGAGATTTGAGGTGTTATGAGTAATTATTCTCGATTTTGAGAATTGAGGTACTGTGATGATGAATATTGATGTTTTAACATCGTTTAGACAGCTCGGGAGTTCCAGAGTGGAATGCGAGACTAGTCCGTGACAAGGGGGAAACAATTGCACTATACGAGGTGCAAAGAGGTAAGGGAAACTAAACCATTTGTGTATGTGATTTGCGAACTATTATAGCATGATTGTGATTTATAAAACAAGCATGTTGAGTGTTGTGTTGTGATATAATTGCACACGATTTTTATAGCCGGTTGGAGCCTAATGTTTTTATGAGTTTATAATTGGGCTCTATGTTAAGGCAATATCGAGATTTGAGAAATGTGTGCGTGCTTTACCGGTTGGAACTCGGTTTTAATATGTTTTGTGTTGAGTACAAAACGGTTTTCAAATGAGTTTTATGAGAGAAAAACCACTATGAGTTCTATGTGAAGGCAAACCAGTCTTATGTGATAAGACTTAGGTGTGTAATTTTGAGTACACACCGGACATTGCTCTGGTAGCATGCAAGCCCGATCCTTCTCCGTTCTGATAACGTGAGATCCCCCATTCTGTGGCTATGCCACGTATTTTTGGTGGCCATTGCCACGTGAGAACCCTATTTGGTGGTCGTTGCCACGTGAGAACCCTATTTGGTGGCCATTGCCACGTGAGAACCCTATTTGGTGGCCGTTGCCACGTGAGAACCCTATTGGTGGCCGTTGCCACATGATAACCCTATTTGGTGGCCATTGCCACGTGAGAACCCTATTTGGTGGCCGTCGCCACGTGAAACCCTATCCTGTGGCTGTGCCACGTGTGAATTTAAATCAGTGGCTATGCCACGTGTGTTTAGTGGCTATGCCATGTGTGAATTTAAATCAGTGGCTATGCCACCTGTGTTTAGTGACTGTGCCACGTGTGAATTTAAATCAGTGGCTATGCCACGTGTGTTTAGTGGCTGCGCCACGTGCATTATTATCACAGTGATTTTATCACGTTTACTGAGAAAGCGATTATCGCATTATTTTCACATACTTTGTTATTGCTCTAGACTGAGCCTTTTTACTTCATTTTTTCACATGATTTGAGATATGAGAATGTCGTTTTGAGTACTTTCATGCTATGGTTTTCAAATAAGTATAATGAGTTTCACATACAAATAAATATTTTGTGATGTGCATTTTGGTTTATGAAATGAGTCTCTTAACCCCTTTACTGAGCGATTTAGAAGCTCACCCTGTTTTCTTTCCCCCAGATTTCTTCAAGTGAAAAGGGTTTCCCTGCGACGTACGGAGTAGTGGCTAGTGGAGGACTTGAGCTCCAGGCCATATATTGTGCTTTGAGGTATCGATTATCTTTTCATGTACCCAGACAATTATTGTAATTACAGACACTTGTGTATAACATTGTATGGGATGTATTAGGATTAATTAACTTGAGATCGAGTAATATATATGATATGGTATATACTATTTAATGACGAGATCCTGAGGTATGATAAGTGTGATGATGTATGACACTGCACAGAAATGCACTCTTAATTGTGAATTGTTGAGTAAAAAGTTTTTAAATTTGCCTTATTTTTCGCGTTTTCGGGGGGTGACAGAGCTTTCTTAGTATCAGAGCTTAGGGTGTCTAGTACTGTCAGTGTCTGTTAAGTGAAATAGAATACATCCCAAGTGTCTGTAATAGTCTGGTCATGAACTGAATCTGAGGATTGAGATTTCAATCGATTTTGATATGTACGCGCAGGAGACAAGTTAAGATAGAGAATGAGTGGACGACGAGGTCATTCGAGGAGGCAGGCAGAGTCCCCTCCACCACCTGCCCCACAACCAGAGAGTCCTAACTCTCGATTTAATCGAATTGAAACCGATGTAAGGCAAGGTTTTGAGCAGATGGCATCGTTATTCGCACAACACTTTAGATTTAATGCCTCGGGTACTACTCCTACACCACCACAAGGACCTCCCATACCCCCAGTACAGATGGACCCAGTGCCTCCCGACACTCAGCCTGAGGACAGAAGTATAGTCCGACTGAAGGATTTTCTGAAGATGAATCCACCCGTATTTAGGGGAAAGAATGATCCTATAGAGGCTGAGGAGTGGCTGACGGAGTTGAGAATTATATTTGATTATCTGGGGTGCACCGATGCTGAGAGGGTCAGTATGAGTATCTATATGTTGAAGGGGAGAGCTCGAGATTGGTGGGGCACTACCCAGGGTATTCTGATATCCCGCCAGGATGTGATTGGTTGGGAAGAGTTTCAGACAGCCTTTAGGACCCAATATGTACTACGAGCCACCCAGAGAAAGAAACAGGTCGAGTTTTTTAGTTTGGTACAGGGTGACATGTCTGTGGATTACTATGAGAGCCAATTCACCGCGCTATTGAGATATGACCCAGAGACCTTCAAGAATGAAGAGCTCCGCACAGAGAAGTTTGTGTATGGATTGAAACCCGTCATCAGAGATAGATTGATAGGGCTATGTATTACTGAGTTTGGAGATGCTCTGAGACGAGCACAAGAGATTGAAAGAGGAATTGAAATGGTATAATCCCAGAACGAGCTCAGAGCGGTGAATAGAGATAAGGGCAAAAAGCCAGCGATTTTCCAAACAGAGGCTCGGAGAGGTTCCTTCAGAAGAGGAAGGATTGAGGTGCAGAAGGGCAGATTAGAGAGACCTAGAGGTTACCCTAACATTAGAGAGACCCCTCGAGATGTCAGGCCTGAGACAAGGTTTTGCAGAAATTGTGGTCGAATGCATGAGGGAAGTTGTACTGGGTCGATCCATGGATGTTTTAGATGTGGAGACATGGGTCACATGGTGAAGGATTGCCCTCAACCTCAGAAACCACATGTCTTGGAGCCCATTAGACAATAGCCTCAGAGAGTGAATCCCAGAGACGGGCCACTGCTGCAGAGAAAGGAAAGAGACTTGTTACACATGGACGTGTGTTTGCCCTAGATAAGGAGACCGCTGACACTTCCGCAGAAACTATAAGAGGTACACTCTCTGTCTGTAATCATAAGGCTCATGTGTTGATAGATCCAGGATCTACGCATTCGTTCATTTCTGAGCATTTTAAATGTAGATTAAATTTGAAGTTTGAACCCCTAGAGTATATACTACATGTAAAAACCCCTATGTGTGAATCCCAGAGAACTGAATTAATCTGTAAAGGATGTGAGATAAAGGTGGGAGATAGAATGATGTTAGTAGATCTAATCATGTTAAATATGCATGGGTTTGATGTAATTTTGGGAATAGATTGGTTGGCAACCAATTGAGTGAGCTTAGATTGCTACACTGAGATTGTAACTTTCTCCCTACCTGAACCTTACAGTGTACGATTGAGATATTGAGGAAATGAATATGTGGAATTCTAGTAAGTAATTTGAGAATTTTAATATTATTTTGGAGAATATTAAATATGATTGTTCATGTGAAGGTTATGAGACACTCATCTCAGACGATGAGCGAGAACATCCGAGGATTGAGGATATACCTGTGGTTTGCGAATTTTTGGATGTTTTCCCAGATGAGTTACCAGGTTTACCACCAGAGAGAGAGCTAGATTTTGCCATTGATTTGGTACCAGATAATCAGCTGATCTCTAAACCTCCCTACAGGATGGCATTAGTGGAACTCGAGGAATTGAAGAAACAACTACAGGAGTTATTGGATCAAGGGTTCATTAGGCCCAGTGTTTCGTCATGGGGAGCACCAGTGTTATTTGTTAAGAAGAAGGATGGTAGTTTCAGATTATGCGTAGACTATCGGTTGTTGAATAAAGCCACGGTGAAGAATAAATACCCATTGCCCAGGATTGATGATCTACTTGATCAGTTGAGAGGGGCATCAGTCTTTTCTAAGATTGATTTGAGATCAGGCTATCACCAATTGAGAATCAAGGAAGAAGATATTCCAAAGACAGCCTTCAGGACAAGGTATGGCCATTATGAATTTTTGGTGATGTCCTTTGGATTGACGAACGCCCCTGCAGCATTTATGAGATTGATGAACGAGGTGTTCAGAGACTATCTGGATAAGTTTGTGATAGTCTTTATTGATGATATCCTGGTGTACTCCCAGTTGTATGAGGAGCATGCACAGCATTTGTGATTAGTACTTCAGGTACTCCGAGATAAACAATTATATAGAAAGCTTAGTAAGTGTGAGTTTTGGCTGGATCGGATAGCTTTCCTTGGTCATATAGTCTCAAAGGAAGGAGTATCAGTGGACCCAAGTAAAGTGGAGGCTGTGCTTAACTGGGAGAGACCGAGGACAGTTACTGAGGTACAAAGCTTCCTTAGTTTGGCAGGATATTACAGAAGATTTGTGGAAGGATTTTCCAAGATTGCCGTCCTTTTGACTAAACTCACACGTAAGGAGACTCCGTTCATATGGACTGATCAATGTGAGCTCAGTTTTCAGGAGTTAAAGAGGAGATTGACAGTGGCACCTGTGTTAACTATCCCTAAGGGATCAGGAGGATTTTCGGTGTATAGTGATGCATCTCATCAAGGATTAGGGTGTGTGCTTATGCAGCATGGAAGAGTGGTCGCATATGGATCGCGACAGTTGAAAGACCATGAGCGGAATTACCCACACATGATTTGAAGTTAGCCGCTATGGTATTTGCCTTGAAGATCTGGCGACACTACTTATACGGGGAAAGATTCTAGATCTTCACTGATCACAAGAGTTTGAGATATCTCTTTGATCAGAAAGAGTTAAACATGAGACAAAGGAGATGGATGGAACTCCTTAAGGATTATGACTGCGAGATTCTATATCATCCGAGTAAGGCGAATGTAGTTGCTGATGCCCTGAGCAGGAAGAGTATGATATCTGCTATGATGATCAAGGAATGGGATTTACTGGAGCAGTTCACCGAACTCCGGATCAGAGTTAAAGAGGTAGAGACTGGATTTTTGGCTAGCTTGTGAATAGAGCCCAAGATCATGGATCAAATTAGAACTGGGCAGCGCAGTGATCAGAAGTTGATAAATATGGTTGGCCAAGCCGAATAGACCTTGCAGTCGAATCTCACCATCAGTGAGGATGGATTATTAAGGTTCAGAGGACGGATTTGTGTACCGGATGATGATACCCTAAAGAGACAGATACTGAGAGAATCCCATTGCTCGCAATACACCATGCACCCCGGGAATACTAAGATGTATCGAGATTTGAGAAAGATGTATTGGTGGAGTGGTATGAAGCGAGATGTGGCAGAGTATGTGGCCAGGTGTTTAGTATGCCAGCAAGTGAAAGCTGAGCATCGGAAGCCCGGAGGACTACTACAGCCCTTACCTGTGCCTACATGGAAATGAGAGCATGTCACCATGAACTTTATTATGGGTTTACCGAGGACCCGAAGAGGTCGTGACGCTATATGGGTTATAGTGGATAGACTGACCAAGAGTGCCCACTTCCTTGCCATCAAGAGCACAGATACTGTGGATGCCTTAGTCGAGCTGTATGTCAGCGAGATAGCTAGATTACATGGGGCTCCAGTGAGTATTACTTCTGATAGAGATTCCCGATTTACTTCTAGATTTTGGACCCAGTTTCAGGAGTCCATGGGATCTCGATTGAGTTTCAGTATCGCCTATCATCCTTAGACAGATGAGAGGACTATTCAGACCTTGGAGGATATGTTGAGGGCGTGTACGATGGATTTTAAGGGATCATGGGATGATCACCTACCCCTAGCAGAGTTTGCATACAATAACTGCTATCATGCGAGTATTGGAATGGCACCTTTTGAGGCTCTATATGGTAGGAGGTGTAGATCCCCTATAGCTTGGAAAGAAGTCGGTGACAGAAAGATAAATGCTCTTGAACTTGTTGAGCAAGCTGTACAGAATGTAAAACTCATATGTGAGAGGTTACGAGCTGCACAGAGTAGACAGAAAAGCTAAACGGATGTACGTAGACGGCCACTCGAGTTTGACGTTGGTGTTGCAGTATTTTTGAAAATATCGTTGAGTAAGGGTATCATGCGATTTGGGAAGAAAGGGAAATTGAGTCCTCGATACATAGGACCATTCGAGATTCTTAAGAGAGTGGGAGAGTTAGCTTACAGATTAGCATTACCCCCACAGATGTCCGAAATACACAATGTTTTTCATGTGTCTATGATGAAGAAGTACCACCCGGACCCTTCTCATGTCATAGAGTATGACGAGATGGACATTCAAGAGGATATGAGCTACATTGAGGAACCCGTCCGGATTCTCGATAGAAATGAAAAGGTACTGAGAACTAAGAACATCCCATTAGTGAAAGTTTTGTGGAAACATCACTCAACGGGAGAGGCAACGTGGGAACTAGAGAATCTCATGAAGGAGAAATACCCCCATCTATTTGACTAGTTGAGTTGAATTTGGAGGACCAAATTCTTTTTAAGGTAGGGAGGATGTGAGATCTGAGAATTTTAGATATATTTTAATGATGTAATAAGAACTTGAAATGTAATTTATTGAGCTAAGTGAATTGTGAAAATTATATTTGGAGATTTATGTGTAAGTGTTTAACATAAGTGTGAAACTAAGAGGTCAGATCGATCTTGGGGAAGGAGAGATCGATCTGGTGAGTTAAAAATGACGAGGAAGGAGGAATTTAAGGAGCAGATCGATCTCCAATGGAAGAGGATCGATCTCCTTATGATTCTGTTTAAGAGAAGATCGATCCCATGAGGGAGGGATCGATCTCCAAACGTTTCTGTTTGGGAGAAGATCGATCTCCTCAAGGAGCAGATCGATCTCATAAAGCCATAAAGAGATCGATCTCACCCCTCGACAGATCGATCTCCTAGGCATAAAATTACCCCAAATCGTCCCCAAATTCAAATGCAGATCGATCTCATCAAGAGCCAGATCGATCTCCTACCCTCAGTCTATATAAGGAACCCCTGCTTTCTCCTGCAATTTCACTTTCTCTCTCTTCCAACCCCCATTTTCACCGAGCTCTAGCTTTCTCACTCATCCAAAGCACCCATTTTCGTCCAAATCAGAGGCTGTGGCAAGAAGGAAAGTTGTTCCTCATCAAAGGGAGAACAACATACTTGGAAATCGTAAGACGGATTGAATCGAGGCAAGGGATAAGCTCTCCACAAGTTTTGAGTAATTTCTAAACTTCGATCTTGATATTTGAGATGATTTTGGTAATGATAGTTGTGGGCATTGTGTTGAAGTATTTGGAAAATGATTAGGGATTGATGAAATTACAATATAGTTGGAGTGATGTTGATATTTAGCAATTTCGGTAATTTTGAGAATTTTGAGCTATAAATGGAAATTTAGACAACGTGGTGAATTAGCATAGATAATTTGGAATGGAAATGTAGGACGTTGAGATGTTGTGAATGAGATTGTAGTTTGGGGTAGAGTTACGAGAATCAAGAGATTTGAGGTGTTATGAGCAATTATGCTCGATTTTGAGAATTGAGGTACTGTGATGATGAATATTGATGTTTTAACATCGTTTGGATAGCTCGGGAGTTCCAGAGTGGAATGCGAGACTAGTCCGTGACAAGGGGGAAACAATTGCACTATACGAGGTGCAAAGAGGTAAGGGAAATCAAACCATTTGTGTATGTGATTTACGAACTATTATAGCATGATTGTGATTTATAAAACAAGCATGTTGAGTGTTGTGTTGTGATATAATTGCACACGATTTTTATACCCGGTTGGAGCCCAATGTTTTTATGAGTTTATAATTGGGCTCTACGTTAAGGCAATATTGAGATTTGAGAAATGTGTGATTGCTTTACCGGTTAGAACTCGGTTTTAATATGTTTTGATTTGAGTACAAAATGATTTTCAAATGAGTTTTATGAGAGAAAAACCACTATGAGTTCTACGTGAAGGCAAACCAGTCTTATGTGATAAGACTTAGGTGTGCAATTTTGAGTACACACCGCGCATTACTCTGGTAGCGTGCAAGCCCGATCCTTCTCCATTCTGATAACGTGAGATCCCCCATTCTGTGGCTATGCCACGTATATTTGGTGGTCGTTGCCACGTGAGAACCCTATTTGGTGGCCGTTGCCACGTGAGAACCCTATTTGGTGGCCGTTGCCACGTGAAACCCTATCCTGTGGCTGTGCCACGTGTGAATTTAAATCAGTGGCTATGCCACGTGTGTTTAGTGGCTGTGCCACGTGTGAATTTAAATCAGTGGCTATGCCACGTGTGTTTAGTGGTTGCGCCACGTGCATTATTATCACAGTGATTTTATCACGTTTACTGAAAAAGCGATTATCGCATTATTTTCACATGTTTTGTTATTGCTCTAGACTGAGCCTTTTTACTTTATGTTTTCACATGATTTGAGATATGAGAATGTCGTTTTGAGTACTTTCATGCTATGGTTTTCAAATAAGTATAATGAGTTTCACATACAAATAAATATTTTGTGATGTGCATTTTGGTTTATGAAATGAGTCTCTTAACCCCTTTACTGAGCGATTTAGAAGCTCACCCTGTTTTCTTTCCCCCAGATTTCTTCAAGTGAAAAGGGTTTCCCTGCGACGTACGGAGTAGTGGCTAGTGGAGGACTTGAGCTCCATGCCATATATTGTACTTTGAGGTATCAATTATCTTTTCATGTACCCAGACAATTATTGTAATTATAGACACTTGTGTATAACATTGTATGGAATGTATTAGGATTAATTAACTTGAGATCGAGTAATATATATGATATGGTATATACTATTTAATGACGAGATCCTGAGGTATGATAAATGTGATGATGTATGACACTGCACAGGAATGCACTCTTAATTGTGAATTCTTGAGTAAAAAGTTTTTAAATTTGCCCTATTTTCTGCGTTTCCGGGGCGTGACAACGGGTAAGACCAATACACCATGTACACGACCATACTGTCGACGTTCCCTCTTTTGAGGATGCCTGGGATGTGCACCTAGAGGAGATTATTTTGATGTGTCATGACGAATGTTTTATATGAGTTTGAATTGCCGAGTCTTCGTTTTACACATGAGATTGTGTTTTGTGGCTATGCCATGTGTATTATTACTGAGGTGATTTCTATCATGTTTTTATGAGAAAAGCCATTACTGCATCCTGATTTCCACATGCTTGTAACTATGGTTTTTAGACTGAACCATTTACTCTCATGTTTTTACATAATTTTAGAGAAATGAGATGAGAACAATGTTTAATGATTTCATGCTACATTTTCTACTAAGTTTATTGAGTTTCACTCACTGATCAAAATGATTGTGTTATGTAATTGAGGATTTTATAAATGAGTCCTTTACCCCCTTACTGAGCGATTTAGAAGCTCACCTTATTTTCATATTCCCCCCAAATTTCTTCAAGTGAAAAGAGTTTACTACGACGTACGGAGTAGTGGCTAGTGGAGGACTTGAGCTCAGGCCGTATATTGTATTAAAAGTATAATTTAACAATTCATGTACCCAGACTGAAGTTGTATTTACAGACACTTGATGAACGATGATGTATGAGATGTATTAGGATTAATTAAATCTGTATTGAGGATTGTATATGATATGATATATAAATATTAGAAGATGAGATCTTGACGTAAACTTTTACACTATATATATAATGATGCATGACACTGCACAGGAATGCACCCAGAATTGTGTATTGATGTAATTAAATTTTAAATTTGCCATGTTTTCCACCCTTCCGGGGTGTCACAACCTGAATGGGCCATTAAAAGCAGCACCCAAGAACCCTTTGTTTCACGCCTTCCTCTATTCTAATAGCCTCTCTGTAACGACCCTTAACCCTTGAAAATCGGAGGATTGTTTTTTTAAACTTCGACTTACAACTTAATCCTTTATTTACTTAGGCTGTATTCATATTCAGTGTCAATCCTTAAAAATATTTTATTTAATTTATCTTTATACAGATTTCATCCCGACACATTATTTTCAATAGATGTCTGTGCATACAAATAGTATGGTATAGAGATAAGAATGTATACATCACGCATATACAAAAGGTAGTCTGGGGAAGCTCATATCTGCCAGCCTACGTTGTCTATGCAACATTTATTAACAGTAATTCACTGCAAAAATCTGAGAGGTAGAGGGTGAGCTTTTGGGGAAAAGCCCAGTAAGATAATACTTTTAAAACAGTTCTAATATATAAAAGTATTTGAAGTTGTTCATAGAACGAAGCTTAATACAATACATAAATTTCCATTTCATGCATAATCGTCATAAAGCATGCATGTCTTTAAAACAAATCACATGCTTAACCATTTTACAACTTTTCATAAACCTTTCATGAACATTTCGTAAATCATTTTGTAAACATTTCATAAATATTTCATAGTCATTTCGTAAACATTTCATGCATATTCCATAATCATTTCGTAAACATTTCATGAATAATTCATAATCATTTCGTAAACATTTCATGAATAATTCATAATCATTTTGCAAAATTTTCATGAATAATTCATAATCATTTCGTAAACATTTCATGAATATTTCGTAATCATGAAAATACATATTCATTCATCATAGTCCATTTTCATAATCAAATCGAGAAGACTAGGCTATAACTAAGTCATGCGATACGTGTCATTCTCCGTGGGGAGTCATCATACCTATGGCCATGGTAAAGGGGGGCTGTAGACTGGATCAAGTTCATACAGCAATAATAATTATAAACATGGGTAGTATCTTCTTATTTCTTATCATATACTAGCACATAGCTAGGGCACGAGCACCTGTGGCACTCACCGTGCGGGGATCATTCATGCGTGCTGCGCGGGCACGAGATACTACCAAAATATCATCGTAAACCACCAATAGCATGACAACTTCCACACAGGTTGAGTCAAGTGCTAAAGGGGCCAACGTACCGGCACCCCAAGTGGTGCAGCTGGAACACCACAAGAAGTAACCATGCATGAAGCCTGTAGTCTCAAAACAGAGTTTTAAAATCTTTCTTGGGTTTCATAACCCATAAACTCATATCGAGTAATAAAATCGAATTCATTGAAATCTGAAACTCTTTCATAAAACAGAAAGATTGTGTGGCACTTTGTTCCCATAGGACTCAAGAGGTGGCCCCCACAATCCCCTTTCGAATACAAATTTCTTTTCTTAAATACTTTTGAAATTGACGAAAGTTTCTTTAACAATATGGATATAAAAATATAAATAAATGTAAACATCCATACATTTCATACCTTAGGAAATTCATTTTACAAATGGAAAATACTCGGGGAACATTTCGACAATTTAAAACATGCTTCGCAAGTATGAAAGCATTGATAAATCATTTCAAATCATATGCTTTTTCATAAGATCATTTATCGGGGAAACAAATATGCATTATCAGAACTAAGTTAAATAATACCCTTTACCTCGATTTAACAAAAATCCTGAATTCGAGTGGTGACGCCTCCTAGTATCTCCCTTAAATCCTTCTATGATTCTCCTACACCAAATTTGTATTTCTTAGTAGCCTATTTATCGAATTAACTACGATACGTCAAAATCGTAACCTTGCTTACTTAGGAAAAATACACTCAAAATTATAAAATACGTACAATTATTCATAAAACTTGTATAAATTTATTACCTCGATATCTGTCCGTAATTCTTGATTACTTCGACTTAACAAGTCGACGGATCCAGTCCACTCGGGTTATTCCTATCGGAACCATTTCACCCGAATTTTTCAAATTTTAGTACACTTATCTCTTTTCCTTAATTTTCCTCCATTTCCTAAAATATATATACTTATATAAATATAAATATATATTTATTACTTACCCTTTTCTTTTTGTTGTTTTTTTGTTTTTTTACTATTCATCTTTTCTTTTCTCTTTTTTTTTCTTTTTTTGAATCAATCTCTCCTTTCCCGCCAACTCCATCTTCTTTCTTTTCTTTTCCACGCCGATCACTGTTCATCGTCTTCCTCTATGTACTTCGGTCCTTCCCAGTGCTGCAACCCTCTGTAGTCACCCTCATCGTGTCTCCCTCGTCCTCCTCCTCACAACCGGCTCCGTTCTAATCTTTCATCGAAACCACCATAGCCGAGGAGTCTCCCCTGTCCCCCTCTACTTAGCTTCAGTCCCACTGTTTCGTTTACTGCCTTCCCGATCTTGCCTCTGCTTCAAGTTCTTCGGTTTCTGTCTCAATCCTATTCTTCTGTCACTACACACCTTCCTCTTCGGCCCTAGTTCTCGGTCCTTCAACAGCCGGCCTCTCTCGTTTTTCTGGCTTCAGTTTCAGAGGACAGGACTCCCCTGTCCGTCTACTGCTTTAGCTAAGTCTTCGGTTTCCTCACACTCCAGGACACGTCATCAACATTCCTCTGCTTCAGCTCTTCGATTCACGGCTCGGGTCTTTCCTTTACTGCTTCCTTTTTTTTTTTTCCCAGTTTCGAGGCTAACAGAGTCTGCCTCTCTGCTTCTTCTTCCACTTTCTTTCACTGCATCTTTCTCTCTTTTCTCAATTCATTTCCTTTCCCCGTTCTTTATATATACATATATAGTAATGGCACCTCCTACATCCTTGTCGTCTGCTGTTTTCTTCCATCACTTTCCAATCATCGTTGCTGCTCCCGTTACGTCCTGTTATACACAATTTTTTTTTGTTTTCCTGCTTGTACCCCTTTCGATTGTCTCTCTCTTTCTCGGTTTCTCCTGCTGCCATGCTCTGTTTTCCCTTCGATTTTCTTTCCTGAGTTCCACTGTACTGCCTCGTTCCACCCTCCTTTCCTTTCATTACCGAATGCCCCCATCCATGCCATCCCTTCACGTTTTTCTACTGCAGTTATTTTACTGCAAAAGAATGGCCCTCGATATGGCTTCATTGGAAGTTGAACTCAAGCACCAACTGCTCCCCCTACTTGCTGTCATAGCTTCTGGCACTAGTCAGTGGGCTAGAAATTTCACGTGGTTGCTGTCCTGCTTCAGTTTTCTCATAACAACTGCTCTAGTCAGTCTCCTGTCCTCTGTTGCTACCTATTTTTGTTACTGCTGGCTTCACGTTTCCTATATTATTATTATTATTATTATTATTATTATTATTATTATTATTATTTTTCTTCTGCTTAATTAAATCTTTGCCTGACATCCTGCTGCAAGCTTCAACACAGCCATCCCTTAATTTTTGTAAGTGCCTTGGTTGTTGTACATGGCAGAACTGCAGCCTTCCCCATGCTTCGATTTTCAGCATTGTTCTTCTATACTTTGCTTCATTCATTTCTCTCCTCACCCATAAACCGACACAACCATGATTCAGATCACATATATATGTGTATATATATTATATGTGCAAATGGTGGAAAGGCTTGATGTGTAGCTATTCCTATTTATTTACACCTATCTATAGGTATATATGTGATATACATATACCTATACAGTCATATATATATATATATATATATATATATATATATATTGCCTTAAACTTGATAAGTTTCTTATATAATATGTATATAGTGAGTCTAGTTTCGGTATAACTTTTTATTCTTATTTCCCATATATATTCATTCATAAGGAAAAATATAATTTAATTAAACTAATTAAATATAATTTGATTTTCTCAAATCTCACAATGGAAAAAAAATAATTTTAATTTCAATATTTGACAAATGGGACGAATTCTTTAAACTCGTTAATTAAATCTCTAATTTTGGATAAAATTAAGTACATAAAATTTACGGCATTTACATTCTCCCCACCTTGGGAAATTTGGTCCGCAAATTTAGGAGTACCTTAGTCCTTAAATAGATGTGAGTACTTCTCTCATATTAAACTTTCTAATTCCCCCGTAGTCTCTTCCAAAGCATGGTACTGCAACAAAACTTTGACCAGAGGAATCGTCTTAAACTGCAATATCTTCTCTTTCCTATCCAGTATCCGAACCGGTTTCACCACATAGATCATATCCTCTTTTAACTCTAGTAGTTCATACTTAATCACATGTGTTGGATCTAGATGATACTTAAGTAGCATAAAATGTGGGAGACATTACGAGTACTTGATAAATCAGGCGGTAACGCCAATCTATATGCTTTGTATCCCACTCGGTCTAAAATCTTGAAAGGTCTGATGTATCGAGGACCCAGTTTTCCTTTTTTTTTTTTTCAACTCTTGTTTTACCTTATCTTTAAGCTGCTGTCATATGAGGCTTTTAATCACACTTTCAATTATATCTCTTATTGTCCATAATTACCAATGTATCTTCAGGAGATTTGATAAATCTTTACCATTCTCCGAATGTAGGGTATATATATCTATAAATCAGCCTCTGACGACATCAATTCTTTTACTATCGATCATTGGGTACACAATTCTATTTTTAAATCTCAATAAATTGTCAGTACAAATACTCAAGCCAGTTGCAGTACCCATCTGGGTCTGGCTAGCCACATCAATGCAGTATTTATCGATACGCTGAGCCTACTCGATTTAATCAATTTAGTCCAATTTTAACTCTCAGGCTAGCCACCATGCAACGAATGTCAGTGGTCAAGGAAGGATCACATTCAAGTCGAGGTCCATCAATAATTCAATAACTCATGTTCCTGATCAATATATATAACGCCATCCCATAATCACTTCTGCTCAAAGCACTAACTCGAGTCATTCATCATTTTTTTTGGTATTTGACAACTTTTGTAAAATTTAATACTTAACCTTCATGATCAATAGAATTCTATAATTCTTCACAGTATAAGTGATGGTATCCTGACTTCAAACACAAATATTTCGACTGTCAATTTCAATTTATCCTTTAGTCACACTTATTCTCTGTTCATATCACTTGATCTAAATAATTAAATTTACCAGAAGTATTCATACATTGTATACATCTCTTGTCCATAGTATCACCTGTATTCAGAATCTATCACATTTCAAACTTGCCTCATTTCGTACATCAATTATATCAGAACTCTTTTCTTATTCCAATTAAGTCTCGCATTCGAAACATAAGCATGAGCCATTCACAATATTTATACTCGATACGTATTTCATAGTCCAGAGTCTCCATATGTCTCAAACTCTGAATCATGTTTAAGAGTTTTGGGTCTTTCCCCCTGATCTATAATCTCTATTTTGGGAAAATCCAACTAACTGTCGTTCTTGACATATTGTGGCCCAGAAGACTCCGGGTCTCCTTATCAATTGATGCTAGTACACATCAAAATGAATCACCTGGTCCGATAATCTCCTTTTCATGTAATCCTTATAATTGTTTTCTCAGCATTTTAATTCAATCCTGTAAGCAATGTGACATTCACTTATACCTTTAGTTCTTGTAATTCATCCTTTCAGTTACGGTGATTTTACTTTATCACTCTCACTGCTTCCTTAGTACATCACTTTTTGTTACTCTCTTTACTTTTTCATGTCCTTAATAACCTCGAAAGTATATATATCATATTCTCATAGTTGCGCCTTACGCACTGCTCTCTCAAAATAACATCAAGTTGAGCTAACTTAGCTCGATTGAGGATCTCAGTACCTCCTATGAGTTTCTTGAATTTTCTCCATTTCACATCTCTACTTATCCAGATCATTCTTTTTCCAAAGCTATAAATTTAATTTCATATTCATCCACAGACTTGTTACTTTATGTTCGATTGCAATCATTTCTTCCATAATTGCCACTTAATTTCATCCGAAATGTGCTGCCGCCTAAGGGCCTTCGGAATATATCTCATGTAATTTTTTGATGTCGGCTCTCGAATTAAATCAGGGAACTTCCCTCCGAGTTCGACTTTCCATCTCAATATTGATGCTACAAAGGCTACTTTCTTTATAGTAGCACACTCTGAAAATTCGTATAGCTTCTCCGATTCCTTAACATAGAAGTTGCAAGTGCAACTTTCTTGGTAGAGTTACTTCTAAAATCATCAAGTTTTTCTACCTCATCCATCCAACACTCCGAATCACTGAATTCTTAACTTTGTTGAAAAATCTTAAACTCTTGAAACTGCTCCCAGTCTATTAAGCTCACTGTCATACTCTAAGAATCCATGCAAGTTTTCCAATTTTCCATTACAATTGGATTCTTGACTCCAGTATGTAATAGCATACTATCCTCCAAAGTCAGCTCGGTCTCCATCCGTTAGTGAACTTACAGACATTTCTTAACTTCACTGCTCACAACGTTGGGTCACACCTTTCCAGGGATATAAATCATAATTCATACTCATTGACAGATCGATTTCCTTATGCTAGACCCCTAAATTCCATTCGTAGTTTCCTTAATCTCATTCATTCAATTTTGTATAACCATCGGGTCTTTTATCCCATTTGACAATGGCGGTCTGCAGTTCTTAAATTGTTTCATCTAGTGTAGCTCCGACTCCTACTCAAGTCATCATCATTCTACTATAGGGCTACAAGAGCATGCATATTTGTAGTTCTGAAACATCTCTACAGGTTGTGTCGACGCATTGGGAGTAATCTGTCTGTCTATTCTTCCATCTACCCCATCACCTAACATAGCTTGTGTCCTAATTTCTCATAATATGTTTAATACTCCACTCAATCTTAGCAAAGTGTGTCTCAAAAGCCTCTGTCCTTTCCACAGGACCTGATGGAGCACGCTCAACATCAGTTTCAATCTTGGCATCATTTATGAGTCTAATATGATGACTCTGTATGATTCTCAGGCCTATCTCTGCAGCCTCTAGCTCATGATCTAATTCTTCACGTAAACCCAACATTAAGTCTTAACTTAATTAGGTATACTTACTCTACAACCAGACAAGCACAGACATTTGGGATGTAATCATATCCTTATCATAGACACTGACAGTACTAGACAGCTTTACTCTGATACCACTTAAACTGTAACGACCCTTGACCCTTGAAAATCAGAGGATTTTTTTTTGAAACATCGGCTTACAACTTAATCCTTTATTTATTTAGACTGTATTCCTATTCAGTGTCAATCCTTAAAAATATTTCATTTAATTTATCCTTATACAAATTTCATCCCGACACATTATTTTCAATAGATGTTTGTGCATACAAATAGTCTGGTATAGAGATAAGAATGTATACCTCACGCATATACAAAAGGTAGTCTGGAGAAACTCATATCTGCCAGCCTACGTTGTCTACGCAACATTTATTAACAGTAATTCACTGCAAAAATCTGAGAGGTAGATGGGTGAGCTTTTGGGAAAAAGCCTAGTAAGATAATACTCTTAAAACAGTTCTTATATATAAAAGCAATTGAAGTTGTTCATAGAACGAAGCTTAATGTAATACATAAATTTCCATTTCATGCATAATCATCATAAAGCATGCGTGTCTTTAAAACAAATCACATGCTTAACCATTTTACAACTTTTCATAAACCTTTCATGAACATTTCGTAAATCATTTCGTAAACATTTCATGAATATTTCATAGTCATTTCGTAAACATTTCATGCATATTCCATAATCATTTTGTAAACATTTCATGAATAATTCATAATCATTTCGTAAACATTTCATGAATAATTCATAATCATTTCGCAAACTTTTCATGAATAGTTCATAATCATTTCGTAAACATTTCATGAATATTTTGTAATCATGAAAACATATATTCATTCATCATAGTCGATTTTCATAATCAAATCAAGGAGACTAGGCTATAACTAAGTCATGCGATACGTGTCATTCTCCGTGGAGAGTCATCATACCTATGGCCATGGTAAAGGGGGGCTGTAGACTGGATCAGGTTCATACAGCAATAATAATTATAAACATGGGTAGTATCTTCTTATTTCTTATCATATACTAGCACATAGCTAGGGCACGGGCACCTGTGGCACTCACCGTGCGGGGATCATTCATGCGTGCTGCGCGGGCACGAGATACTACCAAAACATCATCGTAAACTACCAATAGCATGACAACTTCCGCACAGGTTGAGTCAAGTTCTAAAGGGGCCAACGTACCGGCACCCCAAGTGGTGCAGCTAGAACACCACAAGAAGTAACCATGCATGAAGTCTGTAGTCTCAAAACAGAGTTTTAAAATCTTTCTTGGGTTTCATAACCCATAAACTCATATCGAGTAATAAAATCGAATTCATTGAAATCTGAAACTCTTTCATAAAACAGAAAGATTATGTGGCACTTTGTTCCCATAGGACTCAAGAGGTGGCCCCCACAATCCCCTTTCGAATACAAATTTCTTTTTTTAAATACTTTTGAAATTGTCGAAAGTTTCTTTAACAATATGGATATAAAAACATAAATAAATGTAAACATCCATACACTTCATACCTTAGGAAATTCATTTCACAACATGGAAAATACTCGGGGAACATTTCGACAATTTAAAACATGCTTCGCAAGTATGAAAGTATTGATAAATCATTTCAAATCATATGCTTTTTCATAAGATCATTTATCGGGGAAACAAATATGCATTATCAGAACTAAGTTAAATAATACCCCTTACCTCGATTTAACGAAAATCCTGAATTCGACTGGTGACGCCTCCTAGTATCTCCCTTAAATCCTTCTATGATTCTCCTACACCGAAATTTATATTTCTTAGTAGTCTATTTATCGAATTAACTATGATGCGTCAAAATTGTAACATTGTTTACCTAGAAAAAATACACTCGAAATTATAAAATACGTACAATTATTCATAAAACTTTTATAAATTTATTACCTCGGTGTCTGTCCGTAATTCTTGATTAATTCGACTTAACAAGTCAACGGGTCCAGTCCACTCAAATTATTCCTGTCGGAGCAATTTCACCCGAATTTTTCAAATTTTAATACACTTATCTCTTTTCCTCATTTTTCCTCCATTTCCTAAAATATATATACTTATATAAATATAAATATATATTTATTACTTACCCTTTTCTTTTTGTTGTTTTTTTGTATTTTTTTTATTTTTACTATTCATCATTTTCACTATTCATCTTTTTCTTTTCTCTTTTTTTTTTCTTTTTTTGAATCAATCTCTCCTTTCCCGCCAACTCCATCTTCTTTCATTTCTTTTCCATGCCGATCACTGTTCATCGTCTTCCTCTGTGTACTTCGATCCTTCCCAGTGCTGCAACCCTCTGTAGTCACCCTCATCGTGTCTCCCTCGTCCTCCTCCTCACAACCGGCTCCGTTCTAATCTTTCACCGAAACCACCATAGCCGAGGAGTCTCCCCTGTCCCCCTTTGCTTAGCTTCAGTCCCACTGTTTCGTTTACTGCCTTCCCGATCTTGCCTCTGCTTCAAGTTCTTCGGTTTCTGTCTCAATCCTATTCTTCTGTCACTACACACCTTCCTCTTCGACCCTAGTTCTTGGTCCTTCAACAGCCGGCCTCTCTCGTTTTTCTGGCTTCAGTTTCAGAGGACAGGACTCCCCTGTCCGTCTACTGCTTTAGCTGAGTCTTCGGTTTCCTCACACTCCAGGACACGGTCATCAACATTCCTCTCTTTGATTCACGGCTCGGGTCTTTCCTTTACTGCTTCCTTTTTTTTGTTCCAGTTTCGAGGCTAACAGAGTCAGCCTCTCTGCTTCTTCTTCCACTTTCTTTCACTGCATCTTTCTCTCTTTTCCCAATTCATTTCCTATCCCCGTTCTTTATATATACATATATATTAATGACACCTCCTACATCCTTGTCGTCTGCTGTTTTCTTCCATCACTTTCCAATCATCGTTGCTGCTCCCGTTACGTCCTGTTATACACAATTTTTTTTTTTGTTTTCCTGCTTGTACCCCTTTCGATTGTCTCTCTCTTTCTCGGTTTCTCCTGCTGCCATGCTCTGTTTTCCCTTCGATTTTCTTTCCTGAGTTCCACTGCACTACCTCGTTCCATCCTCCTTTCCTTTCATTACCGAATGCCCCCATCCATGCCATCCCTTCACGTTTTTCTACTGCAGTTATTTTACTGCAAAAGAATGGCCCTCGATATGGCTTCATTGGAAGCTGAACTCAAGCACCAACTGCTCCCCCTACTTGCTGTCATAGCTTCTGGCACTAGTCAGTGGGCTAGAAATTTCACGTGGTTGTTGTCCTGCTTCAGTTTTCTCATAACAACTGCTCTAGTCAGTCTCCTGCCCTCTGTTGCTACCTATTTTTGTTACTGCTGGCTTCACGTTTCCTATATTATTATTATTATTATTATTATTTTTCTTCTGCTTAATTAAATCTTTGCTTGATATCCTACTGCAAGCTTCAACACAGCCATCCCTTAATTTTTGTAAGTGCCTTGGTTGTTGTACATGGCAGAACTACAGCCTTCCCCTTCGACTTTCAGCATTGTTCTTCTATACTTGACTTCATTCGTTTCTCTCCTCACCCATAAACCGACACAACCATGATTCAAATCACATATATATATGTGTATATATATTATATGTGCAAATGGTGGAAAGGCTTGATGTGTAGCTATTCTTATTAATTCCAGCTTTCAGCTCCTGCCCGAGGCCCAACTACCCATTCCCGGTGTTGTACTCTGCTTCAGCTTCACCTCAGCAGTTCTCGTTCACGGCCTTGTTCTTTTCTGTTTTGTTTCTAAGTGTGAAACTATTGTCTTCCCCCTATTCTCACTTCCACTCCAGCCTAGTTTACTAACCTACTGGAAAGTTGTGTCTCCTGCCTTGTCACAGCCACGGTTTCCTTGCTAACCTTCTCGGTTGAACACAGTAGCGTCTTCCTTTCACTCCAGGTGGCTGCATCTGTTTCCATTTCTTTCTCACTTTCCTTCTCCTTCTTGCAATTGCTTCCAGTCAGAATAGGTGAGTATTAGGCCTATTTCCTACTTACCTTCCTTTTGTTTTCCTCCAACAAATTGCACACTCCCACAGTAAATCATCGCCTCATCTTCCTTTATTTCATTTCTTTTCTTCTTCCATGTTGTCTATTTTTAGTTTTGCTTTATTCTTCTCATCACTCCCCTGTTCTCATGCCACTGCTATAGTTTTCCAGCTTCTATTTCACTTATCTTCCTCTGCTACGTTCTTTTTATCTCTCGGGTTCACTTGGTTTGTTTTGCTTCTATTTTCAGAGGATTGAACTCTTTTGTTTCGCCTCACTGTCCTGGTCCTTGCCAAAATAAACAGCCAATAGCTCCCGGTGGCTGCCCTACTTTTGGACCGAGGAAGGTTCTTACCTCGACCTAGTTCCGTCTAAGAGTGAAGGCCATTCACTCCTCCATGGGTTGCCAAGAGACGGGCCAAGAGACAGGCAACTTCTAGCTACTGCGTTGCGAGGGAGATTGTAGCAGTATCCTATTGCTGTGTTGCTGGGAGAAATGTAGCTTCTTGCTGCTCTGTTCTATGTTTTAGCACTCCAAACAGTCATTCATTCACTGGTCGCGTTCAGCTCTTCTGCTTTCATTTCCAGTCTTCAACAACTCCCTCGAGTTGTCCCATCTTCAGTAGCCAACTATCGTTTCCTTGTCTTCCTTCCTTTGTATTCACTGTCATGCTTGCCAACTTCAGACCTTCATCTTTATGTTTTCTCTTTTCTTATTGCAACTAGCATATGTAACATATATATCTATATTTTGTCCTTTTTTTTGTTCTGTTGCTGCTGTTTTCTGTAAGTGCATATCACTGTCGTGCCAACCTATTTCACTAAATCTGTAGGCATCAGTCTTAATACCAGTATATATTTACATATTGTTTTTGGACATTTCTCATTTTTACCGAGGGTAGACTGCCTCCATCGCCTTTTCTCTATCAAGTCCATACGATCATATACCTATATCTATATATATATATAAATATGTATATATCTTCAAGAAAGTTCTCGACCATGTGGTGTATATATATTTTTAGGTGGACATAGTGCATACATATATGTATATATGTATATGTTTTGCCACATATATTTATATTTTTATCTATTCATGCACCAATTATTTAAATACTTAGTAAATACAGTATTATTCACTCACGTATATACATATATATCGATATATGTATCTCTGTATTATTATTATTATTATTATTATTATTTTATCTCCATCGATATTCCTCCGTGGAACTGATATATTTTTAATTAAATTAAATTCTCCTCAAGTCTCACTATGGAGTAAAATAAATTTTTATTTAAATCATTGCCTAATGGATCGAAATCTTTAATCTCAAGGATTAATTTTGTTAATCATGGATAGAACCAAGTATATAAATTTAGGGTATTTACATAATCTACCACCACCAAAATGTAAAGATTGCCATATGAAGGAACAAAAGGTCTCATGAAGTCTATACCTCAAACATCAAAAAGCTCTACTTCCAAAATATTAGTGAGAGGCATCTCATTTCTTTTGAAAATTTTTCCTACCCTCTGACATCTATCACATTTCATCATAAAGTAGTGGGCATCCTTAAACAAGGTGGGCCAGTAATATCAAGATTACAAAACCTTAGCAGTTGTCCTTTCACCTCCAAAATGCCCTTTATAATCAAAAGAATGACAATGTCTAAGTATATCCTCTACTTCTTCCATGGGAACACACCTCCTTAAAACCTAATCTTTACATTACTTGTACAGAAAGGGCTCATCCCACACATAATACTTTACATCACTAAAAAACTTCTTCTTTTGTTGGGTAGTCAAATCTGATGGCATCACATTGCTCACCAAATAGTTCACAAAATCTGTATACCAGGCCAAACTGGAGTGCCCAAAAGCAAATAACTGCTCATCAAGAAAGGACTCACTAGTTACTGTACCATCTTCTTTAAGTCCACTCTCCAATCTAGATAAATGGTCAGCAACCTAATTCTCTGTCCCTTTCTTATCCCTAATCTCCAAGTCAAACTCTTGTAGTAGGAGGATCCATATAATCAATCTAAGCTTTGCATCCTTCTTGGAAACTAAGTACTTAATGCCAGCATGATCAGTGTATACTACCACCTTAATGCCAATGAGATAGGTGCAAAACTTATCAAAAACAAACACTATAGCTAATAGCTCCTTCTCGGTAGTAGCATAGTTCAACTGGGCTTCATTCATAGTCTTACTTGCATAATAGATAACATAAAAGACTTTTCCTTTCTTTGTCCAAGTACTGCCCCAACTGCATAATCATTTGCATCACACATTAGCTCAAAAGGTAAATTCCAATCCGGAGCTATGATTACAGGGGTTGTAACTAACTTCTCCTTCAAAGTCTTAAATGCTTCGAAGCAACACTCATCAAAACATAATGCAGTATCTTTTCTAGAAGATTGCACAAAGGCTTTGAGATTTGAGAAAAGTCCTTTATGAACCTTTTGAAAAATCCTGTATAGCCTAGAAAACTCCTAATTCCCTTAACAGAGGTAGGGGGAGGTAACTTCTCAATGATTTCCACCTTAGCTCTATCTACTTCTATCCCTCTAGTAGATATCTCGTGCCCAAACACTATACCTTCCTTAACCATAAAAAGGCACTTCTCTCAATTAAGCACTAAATTCGTTTATTCACATCTCTTCAGAACAAGTGCCAAGTTGTACAGACAAAGATCAAAGCTATCCCCAAATATAGAAAAATCATCCAAGAAGATCTCTAGAAAATCCTCCACCATATCATGAAATATGGCCATCATGCAACGCTGGAAGGTAGCATGTGCATTGCATAGGCCAAAAGGCATCCTCCTAAAAGCAAACGTCTCGTAGGGACAGGTGAAGGTGGTATTTTCTTGGTCCTCTTGGGCTATAACTATCTAATTATACCCAGAATACCCATCCAGTAAGAAATAGAACTCATGACCAGCCAATTTATCTAGCATCTGGTCAATAAAAGGGTAGAGGGAAGTGGTCTTTCCTGGTGGCCTTGTTAAGTTTCCTATAGTCCATACATACTCGCCAACTAGTGACAGTCTTAATGGGTATGAGCTTATTATTCTCGTTCTCAATCACAGTCATCTCTCCTTTCTTAGGGACACATTGAACTAGACTCACCTAGGCATTGTCAGAAATGGGATATATAATCCTAGCATCCAACCACTTAATTATCTCCTTTTTGACCACTTCTTTCATTACGAGATTTAGCCTACGCTGGTGCTCTACTGACGACCTATACCCTTTCTTCAACAGTATCTTGTGCATACATATTGAGGGACTAATTGTGAGACCCCGTATAGGTTTAACCTGGTACATATGAAAATGAATTCGTAAAGTATGATAATGTACTAGTAATATGAAGCATATGTGATGTAAAGTCCATAAGATTAATGTACACACTTGTAATAAGAATTGTGATGTACGTACAAGATACATTAAATATGAATATGAAGAAATGGGCTTTGATATATGATTAATGTGAGTAGAATGGAAAATGAGTATTGGGGTAAAATGGAATAAGTTGCATAACTGTTGTAACTATTTGCACTTCCATTTAGCTAAGTATGGTATACCTTTAGTTATACAAAGATTTCCCACAAGTTTTAATGGGTACAAAGTGTAAATGGATGCCATTTTCCAGTCTCAAAGATGATTGAATGAGAAAATGACTATGGCAGCAAATTCAAGATGTTTTGAGTGAAGTTACTGCAGAAAAACTACAGAAAATCTAAAAATATGAAGGTCAAATCTATCTCATGGGATGAGAGATCGATCTGGAAGAGCCAAAATGAACTTATTTTGAGCTATGGAGCAGGGCAGATTGATCTCCAATGGAGCCAGGTCGATTTGCTAAGCATTATATAATGAGAGGATTGGTTTTAAGGCAAGAGGATCGATCTCCTTAAGGGTTCTGTAAAGAGCAGATTGATCTCTTACAAGAGGCAGATCGATCTCCAAGAGGAAAATTGGACTTCGACAGATCGATCTCATAATGGAAGAAGATCGATCAGGCAGTGGTTATGTTAGGTGACAAGGACTACCAAACATGCAGAGATCGATCTATATAAGGACCAGTTCGATCTCACAAGCCTGTATCTATAAAAAAGAGCTCGGGATTGGATAGAAAACTCAGAACTCTTCCTCACCAAACCTCACCTGCTATTTTCTTTTAAGACCCAATCTTTCTCACTCTATAAATCACCACATTTCGGCCAGTTTTGGAAGAAGCCCAAGAAAAGAAAGTTGTTCCTTGAAGTAAGGAGAACAACATACACAAAAATCACACATTGGTGTGACCAAGAGAAGGAGTTGTGGCTACCACAAGATTGACTAAGTAAGAGGGTAAGCTCTTCAACCTTCAAGCTTTAAATATGGGTTTCTAAGCATTTAATGGGTTGAATAAGATGTGAAATATGGTTAGAAATGATAAGTGTAGTGATGAGTGAGTAATATTGAAAAGGGTTTATGGAGAGAAAATCCATGATAAATGGTAGGAAGCTTAAGAGAAGTATAATGAGATTTATGAGAAAGATGAAATGTGATTTAATGGGTTGAGGAGTATGAATAAATAAATAAATGACAATGTGGAGGTTTAGAAGAGAGAAAAGAAAATAACTTGATGATTTATACGTGTAGCTTGAAATACGCGGAATACAGATAACTCGAATCGCGAACGGAGCAAACGTGATGGAGGAGATACGCATACGATTCGAGGTAAGGGACTGTGTGTTAGCTATAGAGATGTTTGTACGTATTTTATGGCAATTTCATAGATATATTGCTAGAATTAATATGATATTACGATTCTATGAAATGATATGGAAGCATTAAGTGTACAATGATATATATGTATTGAGAAATGGGATAGGGTAAAGAAATAGCATGATATGCATGTTTTCAATGTTTTTCTCAATTTTGTATTGATATTGGTGATTGAGAAATGATGATGATAGGTTGGCTAATTTTACATGTTTTAGCATAGAGAGGCATGTTGCATAAATAAACATGTTTTGAGTTTTAAGAAAAGAAAATAGCCATCTATTGGATTTGAGATGAGATTGGTGTTGGAGCTTTAGCTCACACCCGTTTTAATGACTTTGACTATGTGCTGGAGTGTTAGCTCGCACATGTTTCTATGGTTTTGAGAAAAGTGCTAGAGCATTGGTCGCACTTATTTTTACTGAGTTGAGGTAAACCTGGGGGTTTGAGACCCAAGGGGATGCCAGTCGACGGCCTCGGAATGGGCTGGGCCTTAACGATAAATCGTATCGCACTGAAGCCTTACAATGACTGTGTGTCACACTGATTGCTTGCTTGGTATATGGGACATGGTTCAGGAAGAAAAGTCCATCGAAGTTGGAGTATGGACTTGGGTCCACGGTCGTACGTAGTACTGTATAGTTGTCTATTGGTATACTATGTATCGTGCTGGGTGCACGTGAGTACGAGTATCGCGTAGATGACACATGGCGTACCTTATATCGTGAGTATATGAGGAGATGAGGTTGATTGAGATGAGTCGGAGGGTAGGACTGACCCATCCCCCTTCAGGCGAAGTGATCACCTGATCAGTGAGGCCTAGGATCATTGACTATGGCCATATGTCGTGGATATTAGATTACCAAAAATTCCATGCCTGTCTCAGAGATTCGAGAAACAAAGAAAACTCAGAAAAGAAAAATAGACTCGAGGAAAAGAAATGATTGAGAAAGTAAAGAGATTTTATGTTTTGATAAATCTCTAATTTAAACATTTGTGGCGCGAGGGCATTGTTTTATGAATCATGTTTTAAAATGGAAGCATGACATATATGATTTACATGAAAGTGCAAATGAGAAATGTATGTTTAAATGCATTTTCATATAATATTTCCATTTATATCGAAAACATGGTTTCTGGTTTATACATGCATGGGCTATGTAGGTAGTACGATATCTACCTGTTAGCATTCATTTCCTTACTAAGCTTTGGTTTGCTCACTCCACTATTTTTTCCCCTTCAGATACTGAAAAGTAGGAGAGCAGTGGTCTTTGGATCTCTTTTTGCGTTGGACAGCTCCCATCAATTGAAAAGGTATAGGAACAGTATACATAAGAGCATTTTGTATCTATTATCTTTTACCAAGTTATACCTAAGGAAATGTAACAATTTTATGGGGATGATATGTAAAGATATTATTATACAATTAATTTTGTATATTTACACACCTGGGAGTGTGAATTAAATTTTAAATATTTTTGTTGTAAATTCAAGGAACTTTAGTAATTGCATAGCCTCACAGCCCAACTGTAGTAGAGTGAGTATGGATAAAGGACACCTGGAAGTGGGGTGTGACAGATTTGGTATCAGAGCTTAGTTGATCTGATGTGAGTCGATGTTTAGGACTCAGAAAACATACATCCCTAAGTTACTATGCGATATTTAGATACAAATGTGTATACGGAGTTGGTAGTGAATTAAACGTTTGTTATAAAAGTAGGAAAGTTGTCAGGCTTGTGAGATATGCCTAAGAACCACCACAAGAGGGGAGAGAGCTCATGAGCTCGAGGGCGGAATGACAGGACTTAGAGGCACAGTAGATCATCATCTAGTCATGAGCCCCAAGAACAGATAGAGGCTTTTGATCCTCAGATAGCCCGATTAGAGGAAGACATGTTCACGATGATGACCATGATAGGTCAGATCATGGCTAGGTATGAGGGTACACCTGGTACAGCGAGACAGGCTACCGAATCCCTTGGCAACTACACCTGAACCTGAGAATATTGTACCTGCACAACCTGAATCGATTAGGCCATGAGATCCGTATATCTGACCAGTACCTCCTCTAGTAGCCCCACAGTAGTATGATGAGGATGATTTGGGGTATGGATATGATAGTGATATGAAGAGGTTGAGGCATTTCATGGATTTCAAGCCTCCTTCTTCTAGCGAGGTAAAGGATCCGGCAGTGGCTGAGGGCTGGATCAGTAAGATAGAGAAGTTGTTTGACTTTTGTAGATGTTCGACTCCAGAGAGAGTAGCGCTTACGACCTTTGTACTGAGAGGCGAACTAGAGCACTAGTGGAAGTCCACTATGCCTATGTTAAGAGCTCAGGGTATGGCTATCACGTGGGATATGTTTTTGGGCGCTTTCAGAGAGCAATACACCCAGATACCGCTCGATGTAGGTTACAGATGGAATTTCTGAATCTGACTCAAGGTAATCGAACTGTAGATGAGTATGAGTCACGATTCACTTCATTGGGCCGATATGATCCGAACTCTATAAGGAGTGAAGCTATCAGGGTCCGGAGATTTGTGGATGGATTGAGGCCTTCAATTCGAGCTAAGTTGGCCCTGTTTGATGTCGCTACATACAGATAGGATGTACGATGGGCCCAGTTGTTTGAGCAGGACTATGACCTGCAGATTTCAGAGTTTAGTTGGGGTAAGGACAAGGGTCCGAGGAAGCTAAGAGATGGAAATAGTGCCAAATTTGGTTGGAGATTCATGAGTAAACATCGGAGAGAGGCAGATGAGTTTCAGAAAAAGGCTGCTAGACCTTTTGTGGCTCCGACTCAGACACCAGCCAGGGGTATAGTGATTGGAGGACCCCGACTAACTACAGATCAGTGCAGAATATGCGGTCGATATCATGGTGGTAGGCCTTGTCATCTTCAGAGTATATGATGCTTCAGATGTGGTAAGTTTGGACATTATGCAAAGGAATGTCTAGAGGCAGTTGAGGTAATTCCACAAACGGGTAAGGAGCCAGAGAGAGTTCCTACAGTTACACCTCTTGCAAGGAAGAGAGCCACTACTGAAGAAAAAGGAAAGTAAGTTGTGGGTCAAGGCAGGGTGTATGCGATAGACCATGCATCAGCTGATACCTCCTCTGAGGTGATAAAAGGTACAATCTTGATTTATAATTTGGAAGCTATAGTTTTGTTTGATTCTGGTGCCATGTATTCTTTTATATCCCCTGCATGTGCATCAAAGTTAACAAGACTTGTAGAACCCACACACTTAAATAGGACTTTGTTAATAAGTACTCCGATTAGAGTTAGCCAATTGGCTGAACAAGTGTATAAGGATTGTAAGGTGAGGGTAGGAGATAAGTGTGCGACAGCCAACCTATTCGGTTAAATATGTATGATATTGATGTAATCTTAGGAATAGATTAGTTAGCTACCAATCATGCAGTCTTAGATTGCCACACTAAGTCTATTACGTTTTCTCTACCTGAAGAATGTGTTGTAAGATCTTAAGAGAAGAAATGAAATTTTGAATTTTATGACAAATAAAGTATATTGGTATAAATGACTTGAATGTTGTTTTGAAGGATTTTTTACTTATGTGGTGGATTTGGACAAAATACATCTGGATATAGAGGACATTCCAGTGGTTAGAGAATTCCCTGATATCTTTCCAGACGACCTACCGGGATCGCCACCGGATAGAGAAATGGAGTTTGGTATAGACTTGACACCTGGAACCGAGCCAATGTCCAAGTCACCATATAGGATAGCTCCAGTTGAGCTAGAGGAATTAAGGAAGTAGTTACAAGTTATGCTAGATAAGGGGTTTATAAGACCGAGCGTCTCACCATGGGGAGCTCTGGTATTATTTGTGAAGAAGGGAGATGGGAGCCTTAGGTTGTGTATTGACTATAGGATGTTGAACAATGCTACCATCAAGAATAGGTACCCCTTGTCACGCATCGATGATTTATTGGATCAGCTTTGGGGAGTGCAAATCTTTTCCAAGATAGATATGAGATCTGGGTATCATCAATTGAAGATTCGGAAGGAGGATGTGCCCAAGATAGCTTTTCATACCCGCTATGGTCATTACGAATTCCTAGTGATGCCTTTTGGGTTGACGAATGCGCCAGCAGCTTTTATGGCTCTAATGAATGAAGTATTCAAGCCATACCTGGACCAGTTCGTGATTATTTTCATTGATGATATATTGGTGTATTTAATGTCCAAAGAAGAGCATGAGCAGCACTTGAGGATTGTTTTGCAAACCCTCCGAGAGAGAAGGATGTATGCCAAACTAAGTAAATGTGACTTTTGGCTAGAGCAGATTTCTTTTTTGGGCCATGCTGTATCGAAGGATTTGGTGTCAGTAGATCCATCTAAGATCGAGGCAGTTGTTCAGTGGGAACAGCCCAGGACAGTCACAGAGATTAGGAGTTTTCTGGGTTTAGTAGGTTACTATAGGAGATTTATAGAGGGTTTCTCTAGATTAACTGCTCCATTGACATGTCTTACGAGGAAGAGTATGGAGTTTACATGGGATGAAGCTTATGAGAGGAGTTTTCAGGAACTTAAGCACAGATTAACCACCGCGCCAGTTCTTATCATCCCTAATAGCGCAGGGAACTACTCGGTGTATACAGATGCTTCACATCAAGGACTAGGTTGTGTTTTGATGCAAAATGGAAAGGTAATAGCTTATGGATCTAGACAGTTAAAAGATCATGAGAAGAACTACCCCACTCACGATTTGGAGTTGGCAGCCGTAGTATTCGCATTGAAGATATGGCACCACTACTTGTATGGTGAGAGATTTCAGATCTTTACGGATCATAAGAGTCTGAAGTATCTATTCTCACAGAAGTAGTTAAATATGAGACAAAGAAGGTGGTTAGAGCTCCTCAAGGGCTATGATTGTGAGATCTTATACCACCCTGGGAAGGCAAATGTGGTTACCGATGCAATGAGTAGGAATATTCTCGGGTTGGTATCACATATGATGGTTAGAGAATACGAGTTGTTGGAACAATTCATGAACCTTAGTCTGGATATGACCCTACCTGAGATTGGCAGCTATGGGATTATTGTTAGCTTGAGATTAGAACCGAAGTTGATTGAGAGAATCCGACAAGCTCAACAAATTGATCAATGGTGTATTAATGTGATTAGCCACATCTAGAAGGGTAAGGGTACGAAATTTGAATGGAGTTCAGATGGAATACTAAGGTTCAAAAATAGAATGTGTGTTCCTAAGGATTCAAAGGTGAGAAAGATGATCTTATCAGAGGCTTACTCATCGAGATATACAATACACCCGGGGAGTAGTATGTCAGACCCAAATTTTTGTAGCTTGTACCTTATGATTCCTATGTGTATGAACACTATGTAATTATAGTTGAATCATAAGAAGAGTATTTACTAGACTTAAAGTGTTATTGAAATGAATTAACACGCAAAAGCTACATAAAATGCCTAATGTAAGCAATGGGTATCACAGGCTAAACTGAGTTATTCTAAATCATTCTGACAGAAAATAGAACTTAAAATAAAAGAGCGTAGAGGGGTCATGAAGAAAAGTCAGCTTGATTTAGACCCGAACATATAAAACGAGAGTAAAAGCTAAAAAGGGTAAAATGGACCTTTTTGGCGAAATAAGGTGTTTCGGGTGAAATTATCCACCGGGAGCAATTGGAATATAAAGACGAGAGTGTAAGACATAAGATATGACACTCTCAAAATTTTAAGAAAAAGTCAACATGGTCAATGGTTAAGGAAAAAGTCAACTATAGTTAAGAAAGTGGACTTTTACCATAGTTGACTAATCATGGTTAAAAATTAACCTAAGTGTGGAGAAAAATTTGGGGAAAAATATTATTGGCCAGAATATAAGATAATCATCCCCGGAATTAAGAAAAATTTATTCGGAAGGATTCCGAATTTAAATTGATGGTTAAAAACGGGATGGGCCTAAGGTAAAAATTTTAAAGCCCATTAAGGTATACTAAACGTATATCGAAATTCTTAGGTCCTTTAGACCGAATTGTTGGACCAATTGATTGGCCAAATTTTGAGACAATTAAAGGCCTGAGACATAGTAAAAATTTTAGCCCGAAAGCCCATTAGGAAAGCCCAAACCGAGAAGCCCAAATGGAAAAGCCCATGAGATAAATATCTAACCATAGTTAAAGTTAACTATGACTCATAAGGTGACTCATAAGGTGACTCATGGCTAAGGTTTGGAAAGTCAAGCATAATGGCTGAAAAGTAAAGCTTAATGGCTAAGTATATGGCTTATAAATTCAGCCATACCATTGTCATCTTCATGACACCGAATCCGGCTAGAAGAAGAAACCATTGAAATATATTTTCCAAGCTTTCTCTCACTAGAAATCACTAGGAATTAGGCATATTTGGAATTTGCATTCTTCATGGAAGTTGTTCCAAATTGAATGGAGATTGACATATGTTGGAATTGGCTATCAAGGAGCCATAGAGTGCAAACCGAGAGCCTCCAAAGTTTTGGCCAAAGGGTGAACACAACAATTGGTATATTTTCTAATTTCCAATTTCATATATGTTAATGTATGAATGATTTCAAGTATGTTGATATATGTTTTAAGCATTGAAACATATTAAATCACCATGAAGTCGGTTAGGCCGAGAGTGAGTAATGGGATGTTAAATTATGTCAATATGATTTTAAGACATAAATGGATTAGTGTACATGTATTAATGTTAATGGTGTAATTAGAATTAATCAATTTGATTAATTAATACATGTAATTTGTTGGCAATTAAGGTGTTTGATAAAATGCCTAAATGAACTATGTGATGATTGGTAATGTTGCCTACCAAGTGTTTGTGAAAATGCTAAGTGAAAATGGCTAAATAATAGGCGTGGATGGCATGCCATAGTAAAACCGAGACATGAGTAGCTCTCGGCCATGGCATGTGGCCGAGAGGCCCAATGGGCCAAGCCTAATTATTTTAGGCCCAATAGGGTGTAATGGGCCTAGGACAAGCCCAATAAGAGTTGGTGGGCCCTATAAGCCCAATAGGCCCAAAAAAGTGAATAGTAAATTGAAAATGGGCTTAAGGTATAGTTAGGCCCATTAAGGATTATTAAGGCCCATTAAGGGAAAATAGACTGTATTAATGTGTAATACAGTAGAAAAATTATAATTAACCTGAGGAATGGTTATTTACAGCTTCGGAGTTTACATTGAGAGCTGATCGGACTGCGGGATTTAGCAGCACCGAGGAAGTGAGGTCACGTGACGTGATTCGAGGTAAGGGACTTTTGCGAATAGTTAGAGATACCTGCACGTATTTTCGTCTGCTTTTACATTCACTTAAAAACTCTGAGGGTCAGAAAAAGTGAATAATAATTATTGCGACCCGATAGTGGCAAATTACGATTTTACCCCTAGTTAGTCAAAAAGTCAACTTTTGTGCAAAGTTGTAAAAAGCATGGAAACAATTATTGTGAGTGTTTAATTGCTGTTTAGCATGAAAATAAATAGATGAGCTAATGATTTTAAGGTTGATGTGACTTAAGCACACTTTATAGTGCTGATTTTGATGTTTTATAAACAATCCCTTTTAAAGAGCCATCTATCATAATTATGTGAGAATGAATCGTGCTAGAGCATAGCTCGCACTGGATTTCATATGTTTTCCACATACTTTAGTTCTGGATTTTTATACGTACTAGATTTCCATGACATGCATGATAGAGTACTGGAGTTTTACTCGTACTCGAGTTTTACATGAGATACATGACAGAGTACTGGAGCGTTGCTTGTACTCGATTCTCCATGGTTTATACATGACATAGTACTGGAGCTATGGCTCATACTTGATTTGATGATATTATGCATAGCATAGTACTGGAGCTATTGCTCGTACTTGATTTAATACATGAACTATGCATTAACCTAGTTGCTGGAGATTGCTCGCACTAGAGTTGAGTTTGTGATGTGAAACAGTGTTCGAGCGTAGTGTCGACTTTGTGTCGCACTCGAGGGCGCACACTGTATGTGATATTATATACATGGTACCTATTCATGCCGCATTCTTGTGTGACTGAGTGTCACATTTTGAGAGGATGGCCAGCATGAGGGTATTTGAGATGTGGTATGATATTTCCACAGGCACGAGGGCTAAGACCTATAGTAGGCACCCGGACTGTGATATTGATATTCCACGGGTGCGAGAGCTAAGACCTATGGTAGGCACTCTGGCCGTAAGGACGGGTCCACAGGTGTACTTTGTACCGTGCCTGAGTGGCGCGAGGTGGACGCTGTACCGTGTGTTGTTGTGGAGTTGAGGAGGATATAACTGACGGTTGTGATGGACTGACCCCCCTCCCGTTGCAGCTGTGATGCCCCGCACACCAAGATCTGTGTTGCTTGGGATCACATGTCGGATATGATCATAGTTCAGGATATTATTTGCACTTAACCACAGAGTCTTACATGATATATCACATTGATTGAATGATTTAAACTGTGGACAGACCTGAGGGATGGGTCGGACTCCGATTTGGTGTTGTGAATCATTTGATGCCATATTTATTGTGATTTAAATATACATGGCATGATTTACATAAAGGCATGATTTATATACGATGCATTGTTTTGCACTACATGCCTACATTTGAGAAAGAAAGCATGATTTTCTGTACATGGGATTTATTCTGTACAAGTATATATATTATATTTCAAGACATGCTTTTAAAGCGAGTAAAGGAAATAATGTTTTCAAGGCATAGCATTATTTTGAGTAGATAGTGTTGATATCTACTTGCTTGCCTGATTTCCTTACTGAGCGCGTTGTATGCTCACCCCCCTTTCTTTACACCTCTCTACAGAGCGTCAGTAGTGTGAGAGCTATCGAGGGATAGTGTCCCAGAGTCCACTGCTAATTCCTATCGATCGCCAGGTATACCTTTATGTACAGTTGTGTATCTAAACATAGAAACAGCACAGTGATGTATACGATATATATTATGGGGAATGTATTTGTATTAGATTTTATATAATCTTACATGTATAATAAAAGCAGTTACAGTCAGTAATAATATATTGACATGTATGTATGAAATGGATAATGTGGTAAGTGAGGACTCTGACATCGAATCACAGCCCAACCATTGAAGAGAGGAAAGGTAAGTTAAGAATACGAAAAATTTATAGTGATTTTTGGATAAAGTCATGGATTGAGAACGGGTCCTAACAGAATGGTATCAGAGCAGAGGTTGGTCTGATGTGAGTCGATGTTAAAAAATAGGAAAGTGTACATCCCCATAGTACTGTGCTGTGTTTAGATATAACTGTGTATACCAGTTAGGAAATGGACTAATTCATTATTATGAATGCAGGAACTTTGGGTAATTGGCAAATACGAGTAGTGGTAGAGGTATGAGAGGTAGGGCTCGAGGCCGGGGGGATAGACACGAGGGACGAGCTGCTGCCGGACCATTACTTACCCATGAGACTCCAGGTGCTACTGAGGCACCCGAGTGTGTAGAGACGCGCTTCACAAGATTAGAGCGTGGTCTCGAGACTATTATTGAGATACTGGCACAGACGATGCCAGGTAGGCAGGGACAGGAGGCAGGAGCTGCTACAAGAGAGGCAGTTGCCCCTGATACACCTACGCAGACAGCTGATGCACAGAGGACTATAGATACTCCTACATCCCCACCGATTTTGGGTGGTAGTGGATTAGGATATGGATGTGATCTGCATCGGTTGTGAGAATTCCAAAAGTTTAGACCTCCATCATTTAGCGGGGTCAAGGACCCAGTGGCTGCTGAGGAGTGGTGAGCAGAGCTGGAGAAGCTTTATGGATTCTTCGAGTGTACGACCTCAGAGATGGTCGCATTTGCTGCGTTCCTACTGAAGGGAGCCGCAGAGCATTGGTGGAAGTCGACCCGACCTATATTGAGATCCCAACACACAGATATCAGTTGGGATATAATTCGGGAGGCCTTCAGGAGGCAGTTTGTTCCCGACACCGCACAGCGAAAACTACAGGTAGAGTTTTTGGGACTACACCAGGGGAGTTTATCTGTGGACGAGTATGAGACTCAATTCCTATCCCTAGGAAGATATGACCCGGATACCATGTATAGTGAGACCAAGAAGGTCCACAGGTTTATCGACGGGTTGAGACCGATTTTACGGTCCAAGTTGGTCCCATTAGACATAGTGACCTATAAGGAAGTAGTGCACAGGGCGCAATTATGTGAGCAGGATTACGAGAGAAATGCTTCCGAGTTCGGGAAGTTTAGCCATAGCCGAGATATACAGAAGAAGAGGCCGACTAGAGATTTTAGTTATCGAGGAGGGAGGAGACTCTTTGGCAAGAGATCACGGGTAGAGGAGGCACGAGAAAGATATGCTACACCTCCTGCGTATCCGACTGCAGCCCCAGCAAAGGGCATTGTCATAGGAGGATAGAGACCTGCTGTTGATCAGTGTAGAAGATGCGGTAGATCACATGGAGATAGACCGTGTTCACAAGGTGCTATGGTATGTTTTTGATGTGGGAAATAGGGGCACATGGCTAGAGAGTGCCCAGCGACATTTGTGACTGCACCAGAGAGGGGCAGGGAGTTTGATAGAACCCCAGCTGGTACGTCTGCTCAGAGAGGAAGAGCGACGGCAGAGGAGAAGGGGAAACAAGTGATGGGTCAAGGGCGAGTACACGCTTTGGACCAGGGAACAGCTGATGCTTCATCGGATCTGATTCGAGGTAACATCCTGATTTATGATATTGAAGCATATGTTTTAATTGATCTTAGTGCCACGCATTCTTTTGTATCGCCTTTATTTGCATGTAAATTAGCAAGACATGTAGAGCGTACACATTTATGTATGATGATGTTGATTAGTATGCCTATAAATAGTAGTCAAGTGGTAGATATGGATAAGGCACATCCGGAGTTGTCAGATATTACTATGGTCAGTGAGTACCCAGATGTTTTTCCAGATGAATTGCTAGGGTTACCACCAGACAGAGAGATGGAGTTCTGCATAGATCTGGTACCTGGTACAGAGCCTATTTCGAGACCACCATATCGCATGACCTTAGTTGAGCTGGAGGAGCTCAAGAGACAGCTACAGGGAGCACAGGTCTTTTCCAAGATTGACCTGAGGTCTGGGTACCATCAGTTGAAGGTTTGGGGTAGAGATGTACCCAAGACAGCATTTCGTACCCGATATGGCCATTATGAGTTCTTGGTCATGCCATTTGGATTGACGAATTCTCCAGCTACTTTCATGGCTTTGATGAATGATGTGTTCAAGTCATATTTGGATCAGTTTCTTATCGTCTTCATCGATGACATATTGGTGTATTCGAGATCCAAGGAGGAACATGAGGAGCACCTCAGGATCGTGTTGCAGATGCTACGGGAGCATGAGTTATATGCTAAGCTCAATAAGTGTGACTTTTGGTTGTGAAAGATCTCATTTTTGGTACATGTTGTATCAAGAGATGGTGTATCAGTTGATCCATCTAAGATAGATGCTGTAGTTCAGTGGGAACAGCCAAGGACAATCATCGAGATCAGGAGTTTTCTGGGTTTAGCTGGATACTATCGGAGATTCGTTGAGGGATTTTCGAAGTTGGCTGCTCCGTTGACACGTCTTACTCGAAAGAGTGCACCGTTTATATGGAACGAGGATTGTGAGAAGAGTTTTGAGGAGTTAAAGCATCAATTGACCACCGCTCCAATTCTCACTATACCTACCAGCTCAAGAGGATTTGTAGTGTATACCGATGCTTCACATCAGGGACTGGGCTGCGTATTGATGCATGATGGGAAGGTAGTTGCTTATGGATCCAGACAGCTGAAGGATCATGAGAAGAACTATCCGACCCATGATTTGGAGCTAGCTGTAGTAGTGTTTGCGTTGAAGGTATGGCGCCACTACTTATACTTCGAGAAGTTCCAGATATTTACCGACCACAAGAGCCTCAAGTACCTGTTCTCACAGAAAGAGCTGAACATGAGACAGAGAAGATGGCTAGAGCTTCTGAAGGACTACGATTGCGAGATACTTTATCATCCGAGTAAGGCTAACGTTGTAGCCGATGCCTTGAGCAGGAAGAGCCTGGGGATGGTATCGTACATGATGGTTAGGGAACATGATTTGCTAGAGCAGTTTGCTAGCCTCAGTTTGGGAGTCGTGCCTTCTGACATGGATACAGGCTATGTGATAGCTAGTCTACGCTTGGAGCCGGATCTGTTGGACAGGATCAGAGTAGCTCAGCAGACTGATCCATTTTGTATGGATATGAGTAGTCAGATGCAGAAGGGCACTGTGACTGACTTTGAGTTGAGTTCTGATGGACTACTGAGGTTCAGAGGCAGATTGTGTGTTCCAGAGGATCCAGGACTCAGGAGATTGATATTGGTGAAAGCTCATTCATCGAGGTATACGTTACATCCGGGGAGTAACAAGATGTATCAGAACCTCCAGAAGGTATACTGGTGGTCGGGTATGAAGAGAGATGTAGCAGACTTCGTGGCAAAGTGTCTCATATGTTAGCAGGTGAAGGTAGAGCATCAGAAACTTGCAGGATTATTGCAGCCTCTATCTATACCGACATGGAAATGGGAGCATATCACCATAGATTTCGTGATGGGTTTACCGAGAACCCGTAGGAATCATGATGCTATATGGATGATCGTTGATAGACTGACGAAGTCAGCCCACTTCCTAGCTATGAGAGCGATCGATACTCTGAGTTCATTAGCGAAACTGTATGTACACGAGGTAGTGAGGTTACACGGTGTACTAGTGAGCATAGTCTCTGATGGGGATTCCCGCTTCACATCCCACTTTTGGGGACATTTTCAGGAAGCTATGGGAACCCAGTTGAGTTTGAGCACCGCTTTCCATCCTCAGACAGATGGTCAGTCAGAGAGGACTATACAGACTTTGGAGGACATGTTGAGAGCATGTGTGCTAGATTTTCGAGGCTCCTGGGATGACCACCTGCCACTAACAGAGTTCGCCTACAACAACAGTTATCATTCGAGTATCGGGATGGCACTGTATGAGGCTTTGTATGGCCGTAGATGTCATTCCCCTATTGGATGGGAAGAAATGGGTGATCGTAAGATTTTCGCACCTGACATGGTTATGCAAGCATCTGAGGACGTCCGCTTGATTGTAGAGAGACTGAGGACAGCTCAGAGCAGATAAAAGAGTTACGTTGACAGGAGACGTAGGCCACTAGAGTTTGCAGTTGGTGAATCCGTGTTTTTGAGAGTTTCTCCTTCCAAGGGCATAGCAAGATTTGGGAAGAGAGGGAAACTAAATCCTCACTACATTGGACCCTTTGAGATACTTGATCGAGTGGGAGATAAGGCGTATAGGTTGGCATTACCACCGGACTTATCAGGTGTCCATAACGTCTCCCACATATCGATGCTTCGAAAGTATCACCCGGATCCAGCACATGTGATTAGTTACGAGCCTTCGGAGCTCCGAGAGGACATGTCATATGTTGAGAGACCGATTCGGATATTGGATAGGAAGGAGAAGGTATTGAGATCGAAGACCATCAGATTAGTGAAGATTCTCTGGCAGCATCATACTTCAGAGGAAGCTACTTGGGAGCTAGAGAGTCTGATGCGAGAGAAGTACCCTCACCTATTTGATGAATGACTTGGTTCTAATTTGGAGGACCAAATTTTTTAAGTGGGGGAGGATTGTCAGACCTAGAATTTTGTAGCTTGTACCTTATGATTCCTATGTGTATGAACACTATGTAATTATAGTTGAATCATAAGAAGAGTATTTACTAGACTTAAAGTGTTATTGAAATGAATTAACACGCAAAAGCTACATAAAATGCCTAATGTGAGCAACGGGTATCATAGGCTAAATCGAGTTATTCTAAATCATTCTGACTGAAAATAAGAACTTAAAATAAGAGAGCGTAGAGGGCTCATGAAGAAAAGTCAGCTTGATTTAGACCCGAACATATAAAATGAGAGTAAAAGCTAAAAAGGGTAAAATGGACCTTTTTGGCAAAATAAGGTGTTTCGGGTGAAATTATCCACCGGGAGCAATTGGAATATAAATATGAGAGTGTAAGACATAAGATATGACACTCTCGAAATTTTGAGAAAAAGTCAACATGGTCAATGGTCAAGGGCGAGTACACGCTTTGGACCAGGGAACAGCTGATGCTTCATCGGATCTGATTCGAGGTAACATCCTGATTTATGATATTGAAGCATATGTTTTAATTGATCTTAGTGCCACACATTCTTTTGTATCGCCTTTATTTGCATGTAACTTAGCAAGACATGTAGAGCGTACACATTTATGTATGATGATGTTGATTAGTATGCCTATGAATAGTAGTCAAGTGGTAGATATGGATAAGGCACATCCGGAGTTGTCAGATATTACTGTGGTCAGTGAGTACCCAGATGTTTTTCCACATGAATTGCCAGGGTTACCACCAGACAGAGAGATGGAGTTCTGCATAGATCTGGTACCTGGTACGGAGCCTATTTCGAGACCACCATATCGCATGACCTTAGTTGAGCTGGAGGAGCTCAAGAGACAGCTACAGGGAGCACAGGTCTTTTCCAAGATTGACCTGAGGTCTGGGTACCATCAGTTGAAGGTTCGAGGTAGAGATGTACCCAAGACAGCATTTCGTACCCGATATGGCCATTATGAGTTCTTGGTCATGCCATTTGGATTGACGAATTCTCCAGCTACTTTCATGGCTTTGATGAATGATGTGTTCAAGTCATATTTGGACCAGTTTCTTATCGTCTTCATCGATGACATATTGGTGTATTCGAGATCCAAAGAGGAACATGAGGAGCACCTCAGGATCGTGTTGCAGATGCTACGGGAGCATGAGTTATATGCTAAGCTCAATAAGTGTGACTTTTGGTTGTGAAAGATCTCGTTTTTGGGACATGTTGTATCGAGAGATGGTGTATCAGTTAATCCATCTAAGATAGATGCTGTAGTTCAGTGGGAACAGCCAAGGACAGTCATCGAGATCAGGAGTTTTCTGGGTTTAGCTGGATACTATCAGAGATTCGTTGAGGGATTTTTGAAGTTGGCTGCTCCGTTGAGACGTCTTACTCGAAAGAGTGCACCGTTTATATGGAACGAGGATTGTGAGAAGAGTTTTGAGGAGTTGAAGCATCGATTGACCACCGCTCCAATTCTCACTATCCCTGCCAGCTCAAGAGGATTTGTAGTGTATACCGATGCTTCACATCAGGGACTGGACTGCGTATTGATGCAGGATGGGAAGGTAGTTGCTTATGGATCCAGACAGCTGAAGGATCATGAGAAGAACTATCCGACCCATGATTTGGAGCTAGCTGTAGTAGTGTTTGCGTTGAAGGTATGGAGCCACTACTTATACTTCGAGAAGTTCCAGATATTTACCGACCACAAGAGCCTCAAGTACCTGTTCTCACAGAAAGAGCTGAACATGAGACAGAGAAGATGGCTAGAGCTTCTGAAGGACTACGATTGCGAGATACTTTATCATCCGGGTAAGGCTAACGTTGTAGCCGATGCCTTGAGCAGGAAGAGCCTGGGGATGGTATCGTACATGATGGTTAGGGAACATGATTTGCTAGAGCAGTTTGCTAGCCTCAGTTTGGGAGTCGTGCCTTCTGACATGGATACAGGCTATGTGATAGCTAGTCTACGCTTGGAGCCAGATCTATTGGACAGGATCAGAGTAGCTTAGCAGACTGATCCATTTTGTATGGATATGAGTAGTCAGATGCAGAAGGGCACTGTGACTGACTTTGAGTTGAGTTCTGATGGACTACTGAGGTTCAGAGGCAGATTGTGTGTTCCAGAGGATCCAGGACTCAGGAGATTGATATTGGTGAAAGCTCATTCATCGAGGTATACGTTACATCCGGGGAGTAACAAGATGTATCAGAACCTCCAGAAGGTATACTGGTGGTCGGGTATGAAGAGAGATGTAGCAGACTTCGTGGCAAAGTGTCTCATATGTTAGCAGGTGAAGGTAGAGCATCAGAAACTTGCAGGATTGTTGCAGCCTCTATCTATACCGACATGGAAATGGGAGCATATCACCATAGATTTCGTGATGGGTTTACCGAGAACCCGTAGGAATCACGATGCTATATGGGTGATCGTTGATAGACTGACGAAGTCAGCCCACTTCCTAGCTATGAGAGCAACCGATACTCTGAGTTCATTAGCGAAACTGTATGTACACGAGGTAGTGAGGTTACACGGTGTACTAGTGAGCATAGTCTCTGATGGGGATTCCCGCTTCACATCCCACTTTTGGGGACATTTTCAGGAATCTATGGGAACCCAGTTGCGTTTGAGCACCGCTTTCCATCCTCAGACAGATGGTCAGTCAGAGAGGACTATACAGACTTTGGAGGACATGTTGAGAGCATGTGTGCTAGATTTTCGAGGCTCCTGGGATGACCACCTGCCACTAACAGAGTTCGCCTACAACAACAGTTATCATTCGAGTATCGGGATGGCACTGTATGAGGCTTTGTATGGCCGTAGATGTCATTCCCCTATTGGATGGGAAGAAATGGGTGATCGTAAGATTTTCGCACCTGACATGGTTATGCAAGCATCTGAGGACGTCCGCTTGATTGTAGAGAGACTGAGGACAGCTCAGAGCAGATAAAAGAGTTACGCTGACAGGAGACGTAGGCCACTAGAGTTTGCAGTTGGTGAATCCGTGTTTTTGAGAGTTTCTCCATCCAAGGGCATAGCGAGATTTGGGAAGAGAGGGAAACTAAATCCTCACTACATTGGACCCTTTGAGATACTTGATCGAGTGGGAGATAAGGCGTATAGGTTGGCATTGCCACCGGACTTATCAGGTGTCCATAACGTCTTCCACATATCGATGCTTCGGAAGTATCACCCAGATCCAGCACATGTGATTAGTTACGAGCCTTTGGAGCTCCGAGAGGATATGTCATATGTTGAGAGACCGATTCGGATATTGGATAGGAAGGAGAAGGTATTGAGATCGAAGACCATCGGATTAGTGAAGATTCTCTGGCAGCATCATACTTCAGAGGAAGCTACTTGGGAGCTAGAGAGTCTGATGCGAGAGAAGTACCCTCACCTATTTGATGAATGACTTGGTTCTAATTTGGAGGACCAAATTTTTTAAGCGGGGGAGGATTGTCAGACCTAGATTTTTGTAGCTTGTACCTTATGATTCCTATGTGTATGAACACTATGTAATTATAGTTGAATCATAAGAAGAGTATTTACTAGACTTAAAGTGTTATTGAAATGAATTAACATGCAAAAGCTACATAAAATGCCTAATGTGAGCAACGGGTATCATAGGCTAAATCGAGTTATTCTAAATCATTCTGACTGAAAATAAGAACTTAAAATAAGAGAGCGTAGAGGGCTCATGAAGAAAAGTCCGCTTGATTTAGACCCGAACATATAAAATGAGAGTAAAAGCTAAAAAGGGTAAAATGGACCTTTTTGGCGAAATAAGGTGTTTCGGGTGAAATTATCCACCGGGAGCAATTGGAATATAAATATGAGAGTGTAAGACATAAGATATGACACTCTCGAAATTTTGAGAAAAAGTCAACATGGTCAATGGTTAAGGAAAAAGTCAACTATAGTTAAGAAAGTGGACTTTTACCATAGTTGACTAATCATGGTTAAAAATTAACCTAAGTGTGGAGGAAAATTTGGGAAAAAATATTCTTGGCCAGAATATAAGATAATCATCCCCGAAATTAAGAAAAATTTATTCGGAAGGATTCCGGATTTAAATTGATGGTTAAAAACGGGATGGGCCTAAGCTAAAAATTTTAAAGCCCATTAAGGTATACTAAACGTATATCGAAATTCTTAGATCATTTAGACCGAATTGTTGGACCAATTGATTGGCCAAATTTTGAGACAATTAAAGGCCCGAGACATAGTAAAAATTTCAGCCCGAAAGCCCATTAGGAAAGCCCAAACCGAGAAGCCCAAATGGAAAAGCCCATGAGATAAATATCTAACCATAGTTAAAGTTAACTATGACTCATAAGGTGACTCATAAGGTGACTCATGGCTAAGGTTTGGAAAGTCAAGCATAATGGCTGAAAAGTAAAGCTTAATGGCTAAGTATATGGCTTATAAATTCAGCCACACCATTGTCATCTTCATCACACCAAATCCGGCTAGAAGAAGAAACCATTGAAATATATTTTCCAAGCTTTCTCTCACTAGAAATCATTAGGAATTAGGCATATTTGGAACTTGCATTCTTCATGGAAGTTGTTCCAAATTGAAAGGAGATTGATATATGTTGAAATTGGCTATCAAGGAGCCATAGAGTGCAAACCGAGAGCCTCCAAAGTTTCGGCGAAAGGGTGAACACAACAATTGGTATATTTTCTAATTTCCAATTTCATATATGTTAATGTATGAATGATTTCAAGTATGTTGATATATGTTTTAAGCATTGAAACATATTAAATCACCATGAAATGGGTTAGGCCGAGAGTGAGTAATGGGATGTTAAATTATGTCAATATGATTTTAAGACATAAATGGATTAGTGTACATGTATTAATGTTAATGGTGTAATTAGAATTAATCAATTTGATTAATTAATACATGTAATTTGTTGGCAATTAAGGTGTTTGATAAAATGCCTAAATGAACTATGTGATGATTGGTAATGTTGCCTACCAAGTGTTTGTGAAAATGGCTAAGTGAAAATGGCTAAATAATAGGCATGGATGGCATGCCATGGTAAAACCGAGACATGAGTAACTGTCGGCCATGGCATGTGGCCGAGAGGCCCAATGGGCCAAGCCTAATTATTTTAGGCCCAATAGGGTGTAATGGGCCTAGGACAAGCCCAATAAAAGTTGGTGGTCCCCACAAGCCCAATAGGCCCAACAAAAGTGAATAGTAAAATGAAAATGGGCTTAAGGTATAGTTAGGCCCATTAAGGATTATTAAGGCCCATTAAGGGAAAATAGATTGTATTAATGTGTAATACAGTAGGAAAATTATAATTAACCTGAGGAATAGTTATTTACAGCTCTGAAGTTTACATTGAGAGCTGATCGGACTGCGGGATTTAGCAGCACCAAGGAAGTGAGGTCACGTGACGTGATCCGAGGTAAGGGACTTTTGTGAGTAGTTAGAGATACCTGCACGTATTTTCGTCTGCTTTTATATTCACTTAAAAACTCTTAGGGTCAGAGAAAGTGAATAATAATTATTGCGACCCGATAGTGGCAAATTACGATTTGCCCCTAGTTAGTCAAAAAGTCAACTTTTGTGCAAAGTTGCAAAAAGCATGGAAACAATTATTGTGAGTGTTTGATTGCTGTTTAGCATGAAAATAAATAGATGGGCTAATGATTTTAAGGTTGATGTGACTTAAGCACACTTTATAGTGCTGATTTTGATGTTTTATAAACAATTCCTTTTAAAGAGTCATCTATCATAATTACGTGAGAATGAATCGTGCTAGAGCATAGCTCGCACTGGATTTCATATGTTTTCCACATACTTTAGTGCTGGATTTTTATACGCACTAGATTTTCATGACATGCATGATAGAGTACTGGAGTTTTACTCGTACTCGAGTTTTACATGAGATACATGACAGAGTACTGGAGCGTTGCTCGTATCGATTCTTCATGGTTTATACATGACATAGTATTGGAGCTATGGCTCGTACTTGATTTGATGATATTATGCATAGCATAGTACTGGAGCTATTGCTCGTACTTGATTTAATACATGAACTATGCATTAACCTAGTTGCTGGAGATCGCTCGCACTAGACTTGAGTTTGTGATGTGAAACAGACTTCGAGCGTAGTGTCGACTGTGTGTCGCACTCGAGGGCGCACACTGTATGTGATATTATATACATGGTACCTATTCATGCCACATTCTTGTGTGACTGAGTGTCACATTTTGAGAGGATGGACAGCATGAGGGTATTTGAGATGTGGTATGATATTTTCACAGGCGCGAGGGCTAAGACCTATAGTAGGCACCCTGATTGTGATGTTGATATTCCACGGGTGCGAGAGCTAAGACCTATGGTAGGCACTCTGGCCGTGAGGACGGGTCCACGGGTGTACTTTGTATCGTGCCTGAGTGGCGCGAGGTGTACGCTGTACCGTGTGTTCTTGTGGAGTTGAGAAGGATATAACTGACAGTTGTGATGGACTGACCCCCCTCCCGTTGCAGCAGTGATGCCCCGCTCTGTGTTGCTTGGGATCACATGTCGGATATGATCATAGTCTAGGATACTATTTACACTTAACCACAGAGTCTTACATGATATATCACATTGATTGAATGATTTAAACTGCGGACAGGCCTGAGGGATGGGTCGGACTCCAATTTGGTGTTGTGAATCATTTGATGCCATAGTTATTGTGATTTAAATATACATGGCATGATTTATATAAAGGCATGATTTATATACGATGCATTGTTTTGCACTACATGCCTACATTTGAGAAAGAAAGTATGATTTTCTGTACATGGGATTTATTCTGTACAAGTATATATATTATATTTCAAGACATGCTTTTAAAGCGAGTAAAGGAAATAATGTTTTCAAGGCATAGCATTATTTTGAGTAGATAGTGTTGATATCTACTTGCTTGCCTGATTTCCTTACTGATCGCGTTGTATGCTCACCCCCCTTTCTTTACATCTCTCTACAGAGCGTCAGTAGTGCGAGAGCTATCGAGGGATAGTGTCCCAGAGTCGACTGCTAGTTCCTATCGATCGCCAGGTATACCTTTATGTACAGTTGTGTATCTAAACATAGAAACAACACAGTGATGTATACGATATATATTATGGGGAATGTGTTTGTATTAGATTTTATATAATCTTACATGTATAATAAAAGCAGTTACAGTCAGTAATAATATATTGAAATGTATGTATGAAATGGATAATGTGGTAAGTGAGGACTCTGACATCGAATCACAGCTCAACCATTGAAGAGCGAAAAGGTAAGTTAAGAATGCGAAAAATTTATAGTGATTTTTGGATAAAGTCATGGATTGAGAACGGGTCCTGACATAGTAAAATGTATCAGAATCTCTGGAAGGTGTACTGGTGGTCTAGAATGAAGAGGGACATAGCTGAGTATGTTGCTAGATGTCTCATCTGTCAGCAGGTAAAGGTTGCACATCAAAAACCAAGGGGATTGTTGTAACCTCTACCGATACCGACATGGAAGTGGGAGCACATCACCATGGACTTTGTGATGGGGTTACCGAGAACCCGTAAGAACCATGATGTTATATGGGTGATAGTAGATCGGTTAACGAAATCGGGACACTTTTTAGCCATGAGATCTACAGATACATTGAGTGCACTGGTGAACCTGTATGTACGGGAAATAGTGAGATTGCATGGAGTCCCAGTGAGTATTGTTTCTAATCGGGATGCCCACTTCACTTCCCACTTTTAGGGACATTTTCAGGAAGCGATGGGGACCCAATTGAGCTTTAGCACCGCTTTTCATCCTCAGACAGATGGTCAGTCAGAGAGGACTATATACAGACCCTGGATGATATGTTGAGAGCGTGTGTGCTTGATTTTAAAGACTCATGGGATGATCACTTGCCATTGATTGAGTTCGCCTACAATAATAATTATCACTTAAGTATTGGTATGGACCCTTATGAAGCACTATACGGTCGTAGATGCCGATCGCCCATTGGTTGGAAAAAAGTTGGTGACAGATAGTTGCTCGCTCTCGATTTGGTTAAACAAGCCTCCGAGGATGTTTAGATAATATGTGAGAGGCTGCAAACAGCTTGAGTTTAATGTGGGTGAGTCCGTATTTTTTAGAGTATCTCCTTCTAAGGGAATAACGAGGTTCGGGAAGAAAGGGAAACTAAGTCCTCGTTACATTGGTCCCTTCGAAATCTTGGATAGAGTGGAAGATGGAGCATATAAGTTAGCCTTACCACCTGAGCTAGCAGATGTCCACAATGTCTTCCATGTTTCCATGCTTCAAAAGTACTATCCGGATCCAACACATGTAATTAGCTATGAGCCATTGGAGCTTAAGGAGTATATGTCGTATGTGGAGGAATCGATTCGAATATTGGATAGGAAAGAGAAGGTGTTGCAAAACAAGACGATTTCATTGGTTAAGGTTTTGTGGTAACATTATACATCGAAAGAAGCCACATGGGAGGTGAAGGACCTAATGAAAGAGAAATATCCCCAACTTTTTGAAGAATAGACTTGGTTCAATTTAGAGGACCAAATTTTCTAAGTGGGAGAGAATGTAAGACCCCGTATAGGTTTAACCTGCTACATATGTAAATGAATTCGTGAAGTATGGCAATGTACTAGTAATGTGAAGCATATGTGATGTAAAGTCCATAAGATTAATGTACAAATTTGTAATAAGAGTTGTGATGTATGCACAAGATGCATTAAATATGAATATGAAGAAATGCACTTTGATATATGATGAATGTGAGTGGAATGGAAAATGAGTATTGGGGTAAAATGGAATAAGTTGCATAAGTGTTGTAACTATTGGCACTTCCATTTAGCTAAGTATGGTATACCTTTAGTTATACAAAGATTTCCCACAAGTTTTAATGGGTACAAAGTGTAAATGGATGTTATTTTCAAGTCTCAAAGATGATTGAATGTAACAATGACTATGGAAGCAAATTCAAGATGTTTTGAGTGAAGTTACTGCAGAAAAACTGCAGAAAATTTGAACATATGAAGGTCAGATCGATCTAATGGGATGAGAGATCGATCTGGAAGAGCCAAAATTAAATTATTTTGAGCTATGGAGCAGGACAGATCGATCTCCAATGGAGCCAGATCAATCTGCTAAGCATTCTATAATGAGAGGATCTATTTTAAGGCAAGAGGATCGGTCTCCTTAACTCTCTATTTGAGACAGATCGATCTCTTTAAGGGTTTTGTACAGAGCAAATCGATCTCCTACAAGAGGCAGATCGATCTCCAAGAGGAAAATTGGCCTTCGACAGATCGATCTCATAATGGAAGAAGATCGATCTGGGAGTGGTTATGTTAGGTGAAAAGGAGTATCAAACGTACAGAGATCGATCTCTATAAGGACCAGATTGATCTCACAAGCCTGCATCTATAAAAAGGAGCTTGGGATTAGATAGAAAACTCTGAAGTCTTCCTCACCAAACCTCACCTGCCATATTCTCTCGAGACCCAAGCTTTCTCACTCTAGAAATCACCACATTCCGGCCAGTTTTGGAAGAAGCTCAAGAAGGGAAAGTTATTCCTTGAAGTAAGGAGAACAACATACCCAAAAATCACACATTGGTGTGACCAAGAGAAGAGTTGTGGCTACCATAAGATTGACTAAGTATGAGGGTAAGCTCTTCAACCTTCAAGCTTTAAATATGGATTTCTAAGCATTTAATGGGTTGAATGAGATGTGAGATATGGTTAGAAATGATAAGTGTAGTGATGAGTGAGTAATATTGAAAAAGGTTTATGGAGAGAAAATCCATGAAAAATGGTGGGAAGCTTAAGAGAAGTATAATGAGATTTGTGAGAAAGATGAAATGTGATTTAATGGGCTGAGGAGTATAAATAAATAAATAAATGACAATGTGGAGTTTTAGAAGAGGGAAAAGAAAATAACTTGATGATTTATACGTGTAGCTTGAAATACACAGAATACGGATAACTCGTATCACGAACGGAGCAAACGTGACGAAGGAGATACACGTACGATTCGAGGTACGGGACTATGTGTTAGCTATAGAGATGTTCGTACGTATTTTACAGCAATTTCGTAGATATATTGCTTGAATTAATACGATACTACGATTCTATGAAATGATATTGGAGCATTAAGTGTACTATGATATATATGTATTGAGAAATGGGATGGGGTAAGGAAATAGCATGATATACATGTTTTCAATGTTTTTCTCAATTTTGTATTGATATTGGTGATTGAGAAATGATGATGATAGGTTGGCTAATTTTACATGTTATAGCATGGAGAGGCATGCTGCATAAATAAAAATGTTTTAAATTTTAAAAAGAGAAAATAGTCATCTATCAGATTTGAGATGAGATTGGTGTTGGAGCTCTAGCTCACACTCGTTTTAATGACTTTGGCTATGTGTTGGAGTGTTAGCTCACACATACTTCTATGCTTTTGATGTGCCGTGTTGGAGTTTAACTCGCATGATGGTTTTGAGAAAAGTGTTGGAGCATTGCTCGCACCTGCTTTTACTGAGTTGAGGTAAACCTGCGGGTTTTGGACCCATGGGATGCCAGCCAACAGCCTCAGAATAGGTTGGGTCTTAACGATAAATCGTACCACGCTGGAACCTTGTGATGATTGTGTGTCACGATGATTGCTCGCCTGGTATATGAGACATGGTTCAGGATGAAAAGTCCATCGGAGTTGGAGTATGGACTTGGGTCCACGGTCATACGTAGTATTATGTAATTGTCCGTTGGTATACTATGTTCCGTGCTGGGTGCACATGAGTACGAGTATCGCGTAAATGAAAGATGGCATACGTATACTGTGAGTATATGAGGAGATGAAGTTGATCGAGATAAGCCGAAGGGTAGGACTGACCCATCCCCCTTCAGGCGAGGTGATGCCCTGTGCACACCTAATCAGTGAGGCTTGAGATCACTGACTATGGCCATATGTCGTGGATATTAGATTATCGAAAATTCCATGCCTCTCTCAGAGATTCGAGAAATAGAGAAAACTCAGAAAGGAAAAAGAGACTTGAGGAAAAGAAAGGATTGAGAAAGTAAAGAGATTTTGTGTTTTGATAAATCTCTGATTTAAACACTTGTGCCATGAGGGCATTGTTTTATGAATCATGTTTTAAAATGGAAGCATGACATATATGATTTACATGAAAGTGCGAATGAGAAATGTATGTTTAAATGCATTTTCGTATAATATTTCCATTTATATCAAAAACATGGTTTATGGTTTATACATGCATGGGCTATTTAGGTAGTACGATATCTACCTGCTAGCATTCAATTCCTTACTGAGTTGTGGTTTGCTCACCTCACTATTTTTCCCCCTCCAGATACTAAGAAGTAGGAGAGCGATGGTCTCTGGATCTCTTTTTGCGTTGGACAGCTCCCATCAATTGAAAATGTATAAGAACAGCATACATAAGAGCATTTTGTATCTATTATCTTGTAGCGCACAATTATACCTAAGGAAATGTAACAGTTTTATAGGGATGATATGTAAAGATATTATTATACAATTAATTTTGTATATTTACACACCTGGGAGTGTGAATTAAATTTTAAATATTTTCGTTATAAATTCAAGGAACTTTAGTAATTGCATCGCCTCACAGCCCAGCCATAGTAGAGTAAGTATGGATAAAGGACACCCGAAAGTGGGGTGTGACACTAATACCCTTGAGATTATAAATAAACCAGCCTATAGCTTTATAGTGCTCTCTTAAAACCTGTAGTAATTTCTCCTCTTGATCAATGAAGAGAGCAGCAGACACTATTACTGGCCTAGTAGGGGAGTTACCTAGATAAGCATATCTAAGGTGTGAGGGTAAGGGCTTAAGCTCTAAAACTAGAGGATCACTAGTGGATGGAGAGACATCTAAAGCTGGAGTAGATGAAGTGTCTAAAGTTTAAAACTGGGTAATCTTCATGAGGGGAGTAACCTCGAACAATTGTAAGGCCTCATAAACATCATCATCATCCTCATTGTATACCTTAAGATTAACTGATCTCAGCAAAGAAGCTTCTAAAGGGTTAAATGGGTGTCTTAGAGAACTCCTCGGTGATGTTTCTATCTACAATGTCCATCCTAAAACAATGTTGAGAGTCATCAGGGAATCTCAAAGATTTGAAAACATTAAATGTCAATTCTTGATCTTGAACTCCCATAGTCAATACCCCCTTTATGTACATCAATCAATGTCCTACCAGTAGCTAAGAAGGGTCTGCCTAGAATGATGGTGACTTCCCTGTCTTCCTCCATATCCAATATAACAAAGTCTGCAGGGAAAATGAACTTGTCCACCTTAACTAGAACATCCTCAATGATTCCCTTTAGATACTTAATGGATCTGTCAGCTAACTGAAGAGTTACTATGGTAGGTTTGCATATCCTACTCCTAACTTCTGGTATATGGACCAAGGCATGAGATTAATACTAGCTCCTAGATTGCATAAGGCTTTACTTGTCACGACCCATTCTTTATAACCGAAAATCACTATAAATTTTTTCGCGTTTATTGTTTTCCCCACTCTGTCATGAACAAACTTACCACTACACTATTGGGCTGTGAATCAATAATAATCCACTCGCAATATCCATTCTTAGTTAATAAAAGTGATGTCATACATTTGAACGTCAATCATTCATTTATACAAAATATGATTACTGACATCTACATCCCTCATAATTACATCTCAAAAGACTACTGTGCTTTTACAATTGTTTAGATACAAAAAGAATCTTCATGTGTATACCTCTTAGCGATAGATGGCAGCGGATATCCAAAATGCAATGCCTTAGTCCTCACTAGGCCACTTTGTACGCTTTGTAGGAGGGGAAAATAGAGAGGGATGAGCAACCGCACGCTCAGTAAGGCAATAATGCAAGCATGGTAGATAACTACTCTATCTACATGCTGATAATGTTATGCATAAATCATTTATAATAGGAGCATGAGGAATAAAACTATGCCATATGAATATACATATATATCATGTATCAAAATCATGGAAATTGGCATATAAAACATGGAATATCAACATACGAAATCATCTCATGCTCATTCTCATTAAACTCAGAAACGGCAATTCATATAAGAAACCTCTTTTTTAAATCACATCACAAAGCTCTTTCTCAATACATAAAATCCCATCAAAATCAATTCTCAATCACAAAAATCATTACCGTTTCACAATTCAAATCCCACAAGGCTCGACCCTTCCCTCGGGTCTACCTTAGACAGTCAAAATCACACTAAAGTATTAAGACCATGTGGTATTATGTAATAAGCAAGGAGACAGGTCACTATATCTCAATTGACTATGTTAGCCAACTATGTCGCAAATCATCCCAGACCACACGGATCTCAGTGTGTGTCATGCTGGAACGAAGGTGGGTTAGTTCTCCGCCAGACTTTCCTAACAGTATCTTAACCACATGGTATATCGTAATCCATGTGATATACACGGTACATCGTACTCCGTGGACCCATAACATGGTTGGGGGTGCCTACGGTAGGTCTTATCTACCCTATACTGAGTGAAACCTGTAGTTTTAAGTGCACATGGGAGTACTCTTAATACCAGGTCCTAGCCCCTCATGGCCTTGCTTGCCTTTGTTGGGTTCCCTGATTCAGGTCCTAGCCCCTCACCCTCACCCCACTAAAGAGGTCTGTTAGGCCTGTTGGGTTCCCTGAATGGATTAGTGTCAGGTCCAGCCCCTCACCCTTACCCCACTCAAGAGGTCTATTAGGCCTGTTGGGTTCCCTGAACACCAATCCGTATTACCCTTACCACGGCATCATACACACCACAGTGTGAAAACCTACACGAGCTACGCTCTAGCGCGAATTCATGCATCATAACATTCACTTTGTATGAGCAATGCTCTAGTACGGCATTTATGCATAAAACATGAAGAAAACCATGTACGAGCATAGCTCCAGTATAATTATATGCATAAGGAATCCACTCGAAATCCACATACGAGCAAAAGCTCCAGTACGATTTATAACACATCGCCATAATTCAAATTAAAGTGCGAGCTAAGCTCCAGCACGTTTTCAAACATGGGAAAACATCAATATCCAGTGCGAGCTAGGCTCCAGCATGATTTAATTCACATAAACATGATAGGTGGCTCATAAACAGTAAAAAACCAATATCAAAACACATTTAGCATCTCACATGTGCTATTACACAACATCATTCAAACATTTGCCAGCCTATCAGTCAATCTGCTTAAAACAAAGTAGGGTGTTTTGTGAAAACATTCAAAACATGTGATCTATGCAATTATTAGCCTTACTATCCCATTTCTTTATAATACCATTTTAACAACTAATTCTCATACAAATACTCATAGTTACTTCCATACATCGTCAAACACATTTCTACAAACTCATGCACGTTTCCAAAGCCCTATATACCCATAAAATACGAGCAGCTGCCTCTATATACGTACAAAATTCCTTTACCTTGAAATCGAGTCGCGAGATTTCACTTCCTTAAAGCTGCTTACTCTTTTGGTTCAATTCATCTCCACTGGACTCTTCGAAACTGCACACAATCGTATTTCACATTATTTTAGTTCACTATAGCGCAACCCTTGTGCTTGCTATAGTCAATTCAATCTATAGCCTCTATTAACACTTATAAGGCCTCGTTTCATCTCTCTATTCATATCTCGAATCTATGGATTCCTTTAGGCTTATTTATTCATACCCAATCGATAACAAATCGATATTAAACTCACAGTGTTCCTTTTTCATCAATTTTCCTCACTATGGCATTTATCAACATATTACATAATCATCTCCATAATTTCACTCAATCCATAATGTAACTTCATTTACCAACTTCAAATCATCCATATTATTCCATTAACAACTTAACATATCCCATAATCATCAATTCATCCAAATTACACTTTCCCATAATCATCAATTCACGTTATTTTAAGCACGAGATCGATCTGTCGAACCTTGAGATCGATCTGCTCCAAACAGAGAGCTAAGGAGCTGGATCTGTATGCTTGAGGATCAATCTTTTCATTACAGAATGTTTAAGAGATCGATCTGCTCTATTCCATTGCTCAAATAAGAGCATTTTGGCTCTTCCAGATTTTTCTACATTATTTTGCAGTAACTCATACCAAACTTCACACATTTTGCTGCCATAGTCATTTTCTCATCCAACCACCTTTAAGACTTGAAAATGGCATCCATTCATACCTTATACACATTAGAACTTCTGTGTATTCATTGTATATCCAAAGGTATACAATATAAAACCAAATGGGAGTATTTAGATTCATGCAACTTCCTTCCATTTACCACACTACTCATTTCCCATTCCACTCACATACATCACTTATAAAAGTTCATTTCTTCATATTCATATCAAATGGAACTTGTGTGTAAATTACAAAATCATATTACAAGTATGTACTTTAAATCCATGGACTTACACCACTTATGCTGACATTGCAATTACATCACCATACTCATGATTTCATAACGTTTGCATCCAAAAATATGGGTCTTACATTACAAAAAGAACTGATCTCCTATGGCGTAATGTATGGTAAAACTACCTAGATCTTTGAGCTTAGGGGGTAATCTCCTCTGAATGATGGCACTACACTCCTCAATAAGTGCCAGTACCTCATAATCCTCTAGTCTTCTCTTCCTCAAGAGGATATCCTTCATGAGCTTCACATAATTAGGCATTTGCTCTAAAGCATCTGTGAAAGGAATGTTAATGTGAAGCTTCTTAAACACCTCAAGAAATTTAGCAAATTGCTGATCAAGCTTCTGGCTTCAGAACCTCTGAGGAAAAGCTAATGGGGGTCTAACTGGAGGAAGTGTAGTGGTAGCAGGTGTAGTATCAGATGAAGACGAAGGCTGTGAAGATGAAGATGAAGAAGTGACTAACTTAGTTTTCTTTGCAGTCTGATCATCTTGTTCCTACTCTTTTTGAACTGCCTCTTTAGAACTTAGGGGCTCTGCCACTGTGGGCTTAACAGGACTGGACTTATCATGTGGATCATCTAACTCTCTACCGCTCCTAAGGGTTATGGCCTTAACATGCTCCGTACCTTTCCTCTGTTTGACAAGGTTAGCTTTGGTATTACTAGGGAGGGTCCCTTGTGGACGTTGGTTGAGAGCACTAGCTATCTGTCCAACCTGGACGTCTAGATTCTTAATAGAAGCAGCTTGATTCTATGGGATAGTCGTGAACATCTCTTTGAGTGAAGGCTTTTTCCCAACTGCAGCTGCTGGTGCAGGTAAGTGCTGGGGCTGCATAGGTGGTGGTGGTGGTGGATGATGTTGAAACTGAGGTGGGTGCTGGGAATGATTAGACGGATGATGTGGAAGCTATTGAGGTGGTGGCACATGAACAGGTGGAACTTGAAAACTAAGGGGTCCCATAGGTTTGGGATTAGAAGACTGCCCCTGATTTTATGTCCAAGAAAAATTAGGGTGATTCCTCAACCCTGGATTGTAGGTGCTCAAAAATGGATTGTTTTGTTGCCTTTGAGGTGGTGCAATGTACTGAACAGACTTTAAGTTTAATGGGCACCTATCAATTAAGTGTGTACCACCACACAAAATGCATGAGATGAAAGGAATTTGGACAGCTAAAGCAAGATTGGGACTATTGGCAAAACTATTATGGGTACTAAGAGACTCTACCTTCCTTGTGAGATTGGCAATTTGAGAAGTTAAGGTAGAAAGTGTGTCCAACTTATAAATACTCGTAGCTTTCTTAGGTATCAACCTCTCTGATGACCACTGATAATTGCTAGCTGCCATCTTATCCAATAGACTATAAGCTTCTTCCTCTGTCTTACATATCAAAGCTTATCACACAGCAGTATCGACTATGATCCTATTCTGGCTAGTGAGTCCGTTATAGAAGGTTTGGACTTGAAGACATAAGGTGTAAGACACGGTATATGTATAATGGTAATATGTGTAATTGAATCAATAAATTTTAATGGACTTGCAATGTAAAGTATGATTGATGTAAGTCCATGGATTCAATGTACTTATGTGTAATATGATTTGTAACGTACATACAAGTTCCATTGAGTATGAATATGAAGAAATGAGTTCTTATAAGTGATGGATGTGATTGAAACTCAAAATGAGTAGTGTAGTAAATGGAAGGATGTTGCATGAATATAAATGCTTCCATTGGGTTTTATATAGTATACCTTTGGACATACAATGAATGCACACAAGTTTCAATGTGCATAAGGTATGAATGGATGCCATTTTCAAGTTATAAAAGTGGATAGATGAGAAAATGGCCATGGCAATAGATCAAGGATGTGTTGGTATGAGTTGCAGCAAGGAAACTGCAAGAAATCTGGAAAGTATGAAGGCCAGATCGATCTCATAGGATGAGAGATCGATCTGGAAAAGCCAGAATGCTCTTATTTGGGCAATGAAATAGAGCAGATCGATCTCCAATGGTGCCAGATCGATCTCCTAAGCATTCTATGATGAAAAGATCGATCCTCAAGCACCCATATCGATCTCCTTAGCTCTCTGTTTGGGAGCAGATCGATCTCATGCTTCGACAGATCGATCTCATGCTTAAAATTTCGTAAAAATGAGAGATTTAAGGGGACCAGATCGATCTCCTCTTGGACCAGATCGATCTCCTCAAGCTATTTCTATATAAGGAGGGTTGAAAATCTGAAAATTTCAGGAAAAACACCAATCTTCCATTTCTAACCCAAAAACCTAACTTTCTCTCTCTAAAATCAGCCATTTCCAACAAGAATTGAGGGGAGACCATTAGACATTAAGTTGTTCATCTTGAGGAAGAGAACAACATAGTTGGAACCCAAAATCCCATTGTGGGTATTGAAGGAGATAAAGGCATTGACATTTGGATCGGTGGATCCATCCAAGATAGAGGCAGTTGTACAGTGGGAATAGCCCAAGACAGTTACTGAGATTAGAAGTTTTTTGGGATTGACAGGATATTATCGGAGATTTGTAGAGGGTTTCTCCAGACTAGCTGCTCCATTGACACGCCTCACACGAAAAGATGTTAAGTTTGTATGGAATGAGGCATGTGAGAGGAGTTTTGAGGAGCTTAAGCGTCGATTGACGACTGCTCCAGTTCTCACCATTCCTACCAGCTCAGGAGGATTCTCGGTGTATACGGATGCATCGCACCAGGGACTGGGCTGTGTGCTTATGCAGGATGGGAAGGTAGTTGCCTATGGATCTAGACAGTTGAAAGATCACGAGAGGAACTGCCCGACACATGATTTGGAGTTGGTAGCTGTAGTATTTGCTTTGAAAATATGGCGCCACTATCTCTATGGTGAGAAATTTCAGGTGTTCACAGATCATAAGAGCCTTAAGTACCTGTTCTCGCAGAAAGAGCTGAATATGAGACAGAGGAGATGGCTCGAACTCCTGAAGGACTATGATTGTGAAATCATGTACCACCCGGGTAAGGCAAATGTAGTTGCCGATCCTTTAAGTAGAAAGAACCTTGGGTTGGTGTCTTATATGATGGTACGGGAACATGAATTGTTAGAACACTTTGCGAACCTCAGTTTGGATGTAACCCCACCTGGATCTGAGAGACTTGAGATCATGGCTAGTTTGAGACTAGAGCCAGAGTTGATTGGCCGAATTCGACGAGCCCAGCAGAGCGATCGACGATGCATCGATTGGCTGAGGCAGATACAAACAGGTGTGGGTATTAATTTTGAGCAGAGTGCTGATGGCTAATTGAGGTTCAGAGGCAGAGTATGCGTTCCCAAGGATCCTGAGATCAGGAGGATGATTTTATCAGAGGCTCACTCATCAAAGTATACGATACATCCGGGAAGTACCAAGATGTATCAAAACCTTCGGAAGGTTTATTGGTGGTCTGGAATGAAAAGAGACATTGCTGAATATGTCACTAAGTGTCTCGTTTGTCAGCAAGTGAAGGTAGAACATCAGAAGCCTGTAGGATTATTGCAGCCTCTACCGATACCGACTTGGAAGTGGGAGCATGTCACCATGGATTTTGTGATGCGGTTGCCGAGGACCCGTAGAGGTCATGATGCCATATGGGTTATTGTGGACCAGTTGACTACGTTCGCCCATTTCTTGGCTATGAGAGCTACCGATACACTGAGTCAGTTGGCGAACCTATATATTCGAGAGATAGTATGGCTACATGGTGTACCAGTGAGCGTTGTTTTTGATAGGGATGCCCGCTTCACTTCCCATTTTTGGGAACATTTTTAGGAAGCGCTGGGGACCCGACTGAGTTTTAGCACTGCTTTTCATCCTCAGACAGATGGGCAGTCAGAGAGTACTATACAGACCCTCGAGGATATGTTGAGAGCATGTGTACTGGATTTTAGAGGCTCCTGGGATGACCACCTGCAGTTAGCCGAGTTCGCTTATAATAATAGCTATCATGCGAGTATCGGGATGGCACCCTATGAGGCATTGTACGGGCGTAGATGTCGTTCCCCTATTAGATGGGAAGAGGTTGGTGACAGATAAATTTTTGCTCCGAACTTAGTGCAGCAGGCATCTGAGGATGTCCAATTGATATGTGAGAGATTACGGACAGCTCAGAGCCGACAAAAGAGTTATGCTGACAAGAGACGAAGACCACTGGAGTTTGATGAGGGTGAGTCGATGTTTCTGAGGGTATCACCATCGAAGGGTATCATGAGATTTGGTAAGAAGGGCAAGCTGAGCCCTAGGTATATCGGACCCTTCAAAATTTTAGAGAGAGTGGGAGATAAGGCGTATAGGTTGGCATTGCCACCGGACTTGGCAAATGTCCACAACGTCTTCCACGTCTCGATGCTTTGGAAGTATCACCCGGACCCAGCACACGTGATAAGATATGAGCCATTGGAGCTCCATGAGAGTATGACGTATGTTGAGAAGTCGGTTCGGATATTGGATAGAAAAGAGAAAGTGTTGCGGAATAAGACAATTCCCTTGGTGAAAGTTCTTTGGCAACATCACACGGTAGAAGAGGCCACGTGGGAATTGGAGAACTTGATACGGGAGAAGTACCCCCAACTTTTTGAAGAGTGACTTGGTTCTAATTTGGAGGACCAAATTTCATGAAGGAGGGGAGAATGTAAGACCCCGTATATGTATAATGGTAATATGTGTAATTGAATCAATAAATTTGAATGGACTTGCAATGTAAAGTATGATTGATGTAAGTCCATGGATTCAATGTACGTATGTGTAATATGATTTGTAACGTACATACAAGTTCCATTGAGTATGAATATGAAGAAATGAGTTCTTATAAGTGATGGATGTGATTGAAACTCAAAATGAGTAGTGTAGTAAATGGAAGGATGTTGCATGAATATAAATGCTTCCATTGGGTTTTATATAGTATACCTTTGGACATACAATGAATGCACACAAGTTTCAATGTGCATAAGGTATGAATGGATGCCATTTTTAAGTTATAAAGGTGGATAGATGAGAAAATGGCCATGGCAATAGATCAAGGATGTGTTGGTATGAGTTGCAGCAAGGAAACTGCAAGAAATCTGGAAAGTATGAAGGCCAGATCGATCTCATAGGATGAGAGATCGATCTGGAAAAGCCAGAATGCTCTTATTTGGGCAATGAAATAGAGCAGATCGATCTCCAATGGTGCCAGATCGATCTCCTAAGCATTCTATGATGAAAAGATCGATCCTCAAGCACCCATATCGATCTCCTTAGCTCTCTGTTTGGGAGCAGATCGATCTCATGCTTCGACAGATCGATCTCATGCTTAAAATTTCGTAAAAATGAGAGATTTAAGGGGACCAGATCGATCTCCTCTTGGACCAGATCGATCTCCTCAAGCTATTTCTATATAAGGAGGGTTGAAAATCTGAAAATTTCAGGAAAAACACCAATCTTCCATTTCTAACCCAAAAACCTAACTTTCTCTCTCTAAAATCAGCCATTTCCAACAAGAATTGAGGGGAGACCATTAGACATTAAGTTGTTCATCTTGAGGAAGAGAACAACATAGTTGGAACCCAAAATCCCATTGTGGGTATTGAAGGAGATAAAGGCATTGACATTTGGAGCAAGGAGAAAAATCATATTTAGTAAGATTCTAACACTCCAACCTAAGTACATTGTCTATTTAATTGATTTTGGAGTTGTTTGGCATGAGTATGTATGGATGGAAACACCTAGGTTGTGTTAGAAACTAATGTAACCTAGAAAATGGAATGCCTCTAGTGTGAGAAAGTATGATTTGGGGAGTTGGTGGTTTATAGGTTATGATAAGTTGTTAAATGAGTAATGTGGGTGATTTGGAATGGTTATGTGGAGTTATAATATGGGTTTAAGTGAAATTGTGAAAATGAGTATGTATATGCTTGATAAAATGCCATAGTGAGGGAATTCATGAAATATGAACACTATGAGCTTAACGTCGATTTAATATCGATTCGGAATAAGTTAATAGGCCTAAGAAGATCCATAGACTCGAGTTATGGGTAAAGTAATGAAACGAGGCCATATAAGCGTTAATAGAGGCTATAGATTAAATTGACTATAGCAAGCACAAGGGTTGTATTATATGGATTGAATATAATGTGAAATATGATTGTGTGCAGTCTCAAAGAGTTGTTAAAGACGAATCGAACCGTACGAGTAAGCAGCTTAAGGAAGTGGAATCACGTATCGCGATTCCAGGTAAGGGAATTCTGTAAGTATATAGAGGTAGCTGCTCGTATTTTATGGGTGTATAGGGCTTTGGAAATGTGGATGGATTTATAGAAATGTGTTTTGAAGATGTATGGATGTGACTATGAATAATTGTATGAGATTTGGTGGTTGAAATGGTATTGTAAAGAAATGAGATAGTAAAGCTAATAATTACATAAATCTAATGTTTTGATCTTTTTCAAAACGAACTTTGCTTTGTTTCAAGCAAGCTTGTAGATGGGTCGGCTAATGTTTATTGATGTTGTGGAAAAGCATTTGTGAAGTGCTAAGCCCGGTTGTTGGGATTGTTTGATTGTGTATGAGCCGCCTATCATATTTGCATGACATAAATCGCGCTAGAGCCTCGCTCGCGCTGGATTTTTATGTTTTCACTTGTGTGATACGTGCTTGAGCTTAGCTCGCACTTTGATCTAAATTGTGATGATGTTTATAAACCGTACTGGAGCTTACGCTCGTACGATGATTTGAGTGGTTTTTCTTATGCATATAATCGTACTAGAGCTATGCTCGTACATGGTTTCTTCATATTTTTATGCATAAATGCTGTACTAGAGCGTTGCTCGTACGAAGTGATTGGTTTTGATGCATGAATTCGCGCTAGAGCGTAGCTCGCGCTGGTTTTCACACTATGGTTTGTATGAGGCCGTGGTGAGAGATACGGATTAACTCAGGAACCCAACAGGCCTGACTGACCTCTTGAGTGGGGTGAAGGTGAGGGGCTAGGACCTGACATAATCCATTCAGGGAACCCAACAGGCCTAACAGACCTCTTGAGTGGGGTGAGGGTGAGGGGCTGGGACCTGAATCAGGGAACCCAACAGGGGCGAGCAAGGCCATGAGGGGCTAGGACTTGGTATTGAGGTTACTCCCACGCGCTCTTGAGACTATAAAGGTTACACTTGGTATGGGGTAGATAAGCCCTATGGCAGGCACCCCCAACCATGTTATGGGTCCGCAGAGTACGATGTACCGTGTATATCACATGGAGTACGATGTACCACGTGGTGGTTACTTGATTTGAGAAAGTCTGGCGAAGAACTAACCCACCTTCGTACCAGCATGATACCCCGCACACCGGGATCCGTGTGGTCTGGGATGATATGTGACGATTGGCCAACGTAGTCACTTGAGATATAGTAACCTATCTAGTTGCTTGATTTACATACTACCACATGATTTTAAATCTCTAAGTGTGATTTGTGATTGTTTAAGGTAGACCCGAAGGAGGGGTTGAGCCTCGTGGATTTGATTTGTGAATTGATGTGATGTGATTGTATGTGTTGAGAAAGAGTTTTATGACGTGGGTTTAAAAAGGAGGTTTCTTAATGAATTGCCCTTTTTATGAATTTAAATGAGATCGAGCATGAGATGATTTATACATGATGTTTTTACAATGTTTTATATGCCAACGGACATGATTTTGATACATGATATATATGTATACTCATATGGCATAGTTTTATTCCTCATGCTCCTACTATAAATGATTTATGCATAACACTATCAACATGTAGATAGAGTAGTTATCTACCATGCTTGCATTATTGCCTTACTGAGCGTGTTGTTGCTCATCCCTCTCTATTTCCCCTACAGAGCGTGCATAGTAGCCCAGTGAAGACTGAGGCGTGGTATTTTGGACTCCGCTACATCTCCATCGCTTAAAGGTATATACACAGTGATTCTTTTTGTATCTAAACAATGTAAAAGCACAATATTCTTTGAGTTGTAATTATGGGGGATGTAGATGTCAGTAAAACATATGTTTGTATAAGTACATGATTAAATGCAAATGTATGACATCGTTTTAGTTAACTGAGAATGAATGAGATGTGGTGTTTATTATTGACTCACAGCCCAATAGTGTGTGGTGAGTTAGTTCACGATCGGTTAAGGTAACAGTAAAATGCGAAAAATTTTCAGTGATTTTTGATTAAAGATAATGGAATTGGGTCGTGACATAAGGGCAGGCCATGATGGGGACACTTCTTAAGAAGATCTTTGTATTGTTCCCATGCCCCATAAAGGGACTCAGACTCAAATTGAGAAAATAAAGATATATCACTGCGTAGTTTAGCTATTTTGGAAGGAGGAAAGAACTTGGCTAAGAATTGATGGGCTAACTCATCCCAAGTGGATATGGATCCAAGAGGTAAAGAGGTCAACCAGTGTCTGGCTCTGTCTCTAAGAGAGAAAATAAATACTCTAAGCCTAAGTGCATCGCCCGAGAGTCCATTATGCTTGAAAGTATTACACAAATCTAGAAATTGTCCTATGTAAGCATGTGGGTCATCATGGGAAAACCCACTGAACTGAAGAGAAGTTTGGATCATTTGGAGGATCGAAGGATTAATCTCAAAGTTGTTTGCTGGGATAGCTGGTGGCCTAATGCTAGTGTAGTAACCTCCTATAGTTGGGAGAACATAGTCTCCTACAGTCCTGATCTCTCTATTTTCAGCCATCTTGTCTTGCAGCGGAGCTGCTATTTTCCTAAAGTCCTTCCTGATTTTTCTAAGTGTTCTTTTTATTTCAAGATCTAAAGGAAAACAGTCAAAGCTCTTGACTCTACGCATGCAGACATTCAGAAGTCCTAAGGAATGAATTTTTTTTTTTAAATAGAGAAAATTAACTAATCTAAATTAAGGCTCTAATTATTTACAGCCTAAGTATGTACAAAACTAGAATTATACCTAGGCATAATTTCACCGATATTAGTCAATGGCTAAGTGTGGTTCCCCGGCAACGACGCCAAAAACTTGGTCATGTCCTGTCTTTCCTCGACATGTATATCACAAGAGCACGAGTCGCACAAGTAATAAAAAGAACTAAGTCCCAGATTATCGTCCCACAGAGAACACATTGCCAGCCTAACTAAGTACCAATTAATTTTATCCTAAGTACATCCTAGCAAATTATGAATATTAAAAGGGTGATCTATGATGTTTAATTTGAAAATACTAGAAAGCAAGGAAAAGAATAGAAATAATAAAATAAAACAAAAATTACTCATAGAGCTTCAAGTAAAATAAAAGTGAAAATCTGCAAAAGAAAGAAAATACTAATCTTGAATTAATTAGTGTCAATTGACTAAAGATGCAAATATAAGAAAATATAGATTAAAGAATAAATAGATTAAAACTAGAAAATCCTAATATAAAAATAAAATTTGTATGTGATTAATCTAATTGATAAAAATGCAAAATAATCTAACATAAGGCCTAATGGAATAAAATTCTGATAAAAATTATAAAAAACATTCCTAAGTGTAACTTTAAACCTAAATGCCTAAATTAGTAACTGAAATTATATATATAGCTCTAGCTAATTACTGAAATAAAATGCTTATTTAAATAACAAAATTTATTCTAAATGATGCATGAGAAATAAACTATTTTTGGGCTTTTAAAATTTATAATGAAAACTATCCTAAAAATGCATAAAATGATTCTACCCCTAAACTAACTCTAAATGCAATAAAAAATGATTTGTAATTAAAATATAAAATGCATGAAAATAAATCCCTAATTAAACTAAAAATTACTATAACTAATTAAAGTAAAAATTACTATAACTAAATACTTATTGAAACTTAAACAATCATAAGGTAATAAGCTAATAAACTAATTAATATACTAATCTAATATAATAATATATTTAACCTATTATACAAAACTATTAATTAAGTCATGAAACAAAAAAAAATACAAAAACTGCATGCAAATCTAAATACTGAGACAAACAAGCCACTCGTTCTTGTATACACCACTGTCGTACTGCCTTCTGCTTCAACAGCTACAGTGGACACGTTCCACTTAGAGCCGCTACTCTGCCATGCACGTTCTTGCTTCAGCCTGTGCCACCTTCTCCTTCACGTCCTACCATGCGTCTTGTGTCCTACCTAGAAACCAACAATTTGTCCTTGCTAACTCCTGCTTTAGGCACAGCAACTGCGGACAGTACGTTCTGCTTCAGTCCCCTCATGCAGCTACTGCCACGCTTTTGTTCCCTGCTTTATCAATAACACCTTCTTCCTCACAAGCACAATGACTGGCAACAACACAATCACATAACAATGCAAAATAGGAAATATAAAACAAAAGCAGAAGTTGTTAAATTATAAGATTAAAACAGTAAATATAAAACAGAAAATGTAAAATGTAGTGAAACCAAGAACCAAAGCCACTGTTCCATGTTAGCTGCCTCTGTATAGAAAGAAAAGATTTGACAACAATATAGTGAATTGTAGCAGCAACTAATAGGGAACCAAAATAGAAAAAAATAGAAATTGAATGCATAAAACAATTACGAAAACCAGAGCAGTATAGAAAGAAAAGAAAAAATGAATAGTATTTGAAACCATAAAATAGAGCAAAGCAGAGGATGAAATTTTGCCATTGTCACCGCCTGGTACAGACCAGCCTCCACATTTTGTCCACAAGCCATGCACACTGGCAGCAAGCTTCACACCCTCATATACTACTGCCATGCCTCACCCGTGCCACCAACTCATGCTTAAGTCTAATACCTGCATAACCAAGCAGCACCACGTCTTTGTGTTCACGCTGCTACAGTACACTACCACATTATTTCAGCACCAAACAGAAGCAGTCAAGTTCGCTCCAGTAGCATCTCACGCATTCGGTCTTCAGCAGCCAAATCCCAGCTCAGGCATTCTCCCCTGCTGTCAGTATTGCAACAGAAATACACCAAGAACCAGACTGAATCGAGATGGCAGCAATGAAACAGTAGGCACTGCCTCTGTTCCACGCTACCACAACAGCTACGTTTAGGCAAATAGCTTCTTAAATGCAACGTTCTCGCATGCAATGGCCGAGCAATATAGCAAACCAAAAGAGGTGAAGGTAACCATGTTGAAGGAAAATAGAAATGAAAGAAAAGAGTAGCAGTATCGCAAACAGAATGTACAGTAAAGAAGAACAAAATAATTGTAAAAACAAAGTTATAAACCTTGATGCAGAATGGAAAATCGAGTAAGTAGAGAAGTAAAAGAAAAACATTGAAAGAAAACTAACCCATAGTATGAATTTTAACGAGTAATGCAGAGAAACCAACACATAGAATTAACAAGAAGTTGTAAAACAGTACACTAAATAAACCAGAGCATGGCAAAACAAAGAAACAATTAAGGAAGAAAATGGCTGCTGTCACCAGCCTCAATGTGAGAAAAATAAAGGAAAACTAAAACTATCATCAACGAAAGAAGGAAAGAAAACTGAGACTAAAGAGAAGAAAATAAACTTTTGCATTAAAGAAACTTAAATGTGTCAAATCAAAGATAAATAAAAAAACTTGCAAAACCTAGAAACAATGGTGGCTACCCCAGCCAACGTGAGAACAACTTCAAAAACATAAAAGAAATAAAAAAGAAAAACTTAAAAGAAAACCTAGCTGCCAACCTAAAAAAAAAAAAAAAACTCTAGTCTAAAAAAAACTCTCTAAAAACTACTTGGTAAAATTGTCTCATCTCTTTTCCTTTTATACATATCAAAATGGGGGTACAAAGGGAAATTTTAATTCTAGATGAGTTGGCATTGTTTGGCCACTTGTCTTCACACTATTAGCTTCTAGAGAAGATATTTACATGTCATTTGTCTTCTTGTCCACTTGGATGTGCAAGGTGGCATGGCTTGTGTCTTCAATGAGGTGGCCAAGGTGTCCTTTGATCTTATCCTTTAAAGGTGAATAAAATATGGACACTTGGCGTAACATGTGTCCAGAAGAATGGTGACTTGTGCTACAATATGAAATGGTAGTGGTCTAATCTCCTTTTTAGCTCATTTTCAGTCCATTTTCTACTAAAATGACTTAAATTCATCTAGATTTAATTTATCTAAAAACATAAAAATTTTAATTAAAATGAGGAGATAATTAATAAAATAATATGATGATTAAAATTGTTAATTAAGAAATTAAGTATAAATAACTCTATTCTCATAGAATTATTACCTACAATTAGCCGAATTTGCTTACAACAACAGTTATCACTCGAGTATCGGGATGGCACCGTATAAGGTGTTGTATGGTAGCAAGTGTCGTTCCCCTGTTGGTTTGGGAAGAAGTGGGTTATAGAAAGAGTTTTGCTCCTGACTTAGTGCAATAGGCCTCTGAGGTTGTTCAATTAATATGCGAGAGGTTGAGAACAACTCAAAGCAGGCAGAAATGTTATACTAACATGAGACGAAGGCCATTAGAGTTAACGGTAGGTGACTCACTGTTGAGAGTTTCTCCCTCGAAAGGGATTATGAGGTTCGGTAAGAAAGGTAAGTTGAGCCCTCGATATATCGAGCCATTAGAGATATTAGAGCGAGTTGGAGATAAGGCCTACAGGCTAGCGTTGCCATCAGAGCTAGCAAGCATTCATAATGTCTTCCATGTATCGATGCTTCGAAAGTACCATCCAGATCTGACCCATGTAATTCGGTATGAGCCATTGGAGCTTAAGGATGATCGGTCGTATGCAGAGAGACCAATCTAGATACTGGATAGGAAGGAAAAAGTGTTATTAAATAAGACGATTCTGTTTGTTAAGGTTCTCTGGCAGCACCACAATTCAGAGGAAGCTACCTGGAAGTTAGAGAGCCTGATGCGAGAAAAGTACCCCCGACTTTTCAATGAGTGACTTGGTTCTAATTTGGAGGACCAAATTTCTTGAAGGAGGGGAGGAATGTAAGGCTCGTAAAATTCTATGTGTTCTTTATGAGTCTGAGATGTATAGACAAGTTACATTATATATGAATCATAAGAAATAGACATTTCTATATTCTAAGTGTGAATGAAATGCAAAATGAGTATAGAAGCAATTAAATGGGAATCCACCCTTTGAATTTTTGGAAACATTGTAGCTGGAATGCTGTAGAGTAAGGGAGATCGATCTTAGTGCAAGGGGAGATCAATCTCATTGCTCTCAAAATGTAGTACAAAAGTATTCTGTAAAAGGGAGATTGATCCCTCATTCAAGTAGATCGATCTCGGTATGCTTCTGCTTAACAAGGATCGATCTCATCCCCAAAGATAGATCGATCTCTAAAGGATTCTGGCTAGCAAAGATCGATCTCTAAAGCCTTCTGCCTGGCAAGGATCCATCTTATCCCATGAGTAGATCAAAGAGGTAGATCGATCCCTCAGCCTGCATGTCGAATTTTAAAGGAGTTCAAACAAGGGCAGATCGATCTCTCACCCTAGGAGATCGATCTCATCAGGCCATTTCTATAAAAACTCGATAGTTGAGCCTTCTTTTCATGAAACATCTGAAAATCATCCATTGTAATGAAGTAACGTAGCTTTCTCACTCTAAAAAGCATCACCTTTCAATCAGATTTGAGAGAGATTCCTTTGAGAAAAGTTGTTCCTAGTGAGGAAGAGAACAACATAATCAAAGATTGGAAGCTAAAATTTTGGATTGAATGAGCAAAGTGATTTTTTTCCAAATTTGGCAAAAAAGGAGAAAAGTCAAGCTAGGTAAGATTTCAATACACTAACTTCAAGTATGTTAATCTAGACATTTTTATGAGTTGATTGGTGTATGTATTGTTGGCTGAAACATCTTTGAGCATGCTTAATCCTCTATGACCTAAAATGAGCTTAGTGTGAAAAAGTGAGAGAAAGTTGATATGGCATGGAATTAATGATGATTTAAGCATGAATTGATGTTATTAAGCATGTATACATGATTCTAAGATGTTTACGTGAAACCCATATGTTGGAATAGATAATGATTAAAAATAAGCATATGAGGTGTATGAGGAAATGCCATAGTGAAAGATATTGACGAACTTAAGGCATTGTGAGGTTAATTATAAGACCCGATTTTTATTGTAAGATCAAACGAAGAATTGGAATGGTATTCTCGAACACGTTGAAGGGTAAAACGTTCAAAAAACCAAAATCCGGTATAAATTCGATTAGAAAATTTCATTAAAAATGTGGATTTGAGAAATCTTGATCAATAATGAAGAAATAATTAAATTTCGAGTCCAATTGATCAAGTTATGAATTTATTTGAATAAATCAGAAATTTCACATCGAAAAATTATCTCAAAAATATTAAAAAAATATACCGAAAAGATGAAATAAGACAGACAAATTCATTTATGGATTAAAAGAATTAAATAAGAATTTTTTTAGATATTTTGGGGATTAAATAATATTTTAATGAATAAAATAATAATAAAATATATTATCAATAAAAAATAAAAAAGAAAAGAAATCGCGAAATGCGATTTCTTCAGAAGAAAGAAAACGAAGCTTGAAGACGCGACCCGAGGAACAGGAGAGCATAGACGAGCCACCATCGGTGCTGGACGAGGCCCCACGACCATCAAAAAATGTTGCTCGGCACCGTGCGACCCACCAGCAGTAGGGAAGCGCCCCACCGACGCCATAATCCGACGGATCGAGGGAGAGAAGCCGCGAGGAGGAGAAGCAAATCCAACAGCCACCGACGGGATTTGGCCCCGATCGAGGCCAGCCAAATGTTCCCTGGCTAGAGATGCACCGAACGACGGCAGCAGCATACCGAGAACAGGTTGGACGACGTCGAAATAGCAAAAAGGGACTGAATCGATCAACGGTTTAGTGAGAAAGCTCTTGTGCTGAACCAGACCGGACCGGTTCAGCCAAGGAGGAAAGAGAAAATGGAGAAAAAAAGAAGAAAAAGAGAAAAGGAAAAAGGGGAAAATTTTTGAGAATACATCGAACTTCGGGTAAGTCGGTAAGAGGTCAAAATTGTCCGATTTAAATTTCGAAATATTTAATTTAATTAATATTCGACTGAAATTTTACCTGAAAAAATATGTAATTGTGTAGCTCGACAATTGACGTCAAACAAGAGTTCGAGTTAGCCTCGATTTATGTACTATCATGGAATCTCGGGTAAGTAACCCTTATGTATGATAATTTGCATAGTTATGCGTGTTAGAAATTTACCGTATAAATTACGGATTACTTTCGTATAAAATGAATTAAATTCTGGAAATTGAGATAAATTGTTGTAAATAACTAATTGAGCTATCTGAGAGTTTAGAACAAGGTCCAATAAATACTGATGGGCCCAATGAGCCCAATAGGCCTCGATAATGTGAATAGTAAGTGAAAAATGGGCGTAAAGCCGGTTAATGCCCATTATGGTGCAACCGGGCCCAATAGGGCTAAAAAAGTCCAATAATTTAAATTAAGCCCAGAAAATATGAAATACAATTAATTATATTGTATTTGATCTGATGAATATTTATCTGCAGTTTCAGAGATTAGATTAGGAGCAAATTGGACTGCGTGATGAGTCATCAGTGGAAAGGTCAGACTGTACAAAAAAATGAGGTTAGGGAATTGTGTGAGTAGCTAGAGGTAGCTACGCGTATTTTAATAGCTTTTGTATACACTGAATATGTACAAAGATTTTAAGGACGCGAAATAGGTAAACGACTACTTTACTCCTATTGAGGGAATTCACTTAAGGATTGTGAAAGCATAACATGCATGAAATGCATGATTTAAGGAATTTTTTTATTTAAGGAATTTTCTTGGTTTTTAAGCAAAGCAAATCGATAGATTGGTCAGTAATTGCATAAATTTCACAATATAACACTACGTAAGTGTTATTAAGATTTAAATGAAATTTCTTTGGAAAATGGGCCAACTATCAAGTTTATATGGAAACACATGGTGCTGGAGCATTTCCTCGCACTATATCTGAGTTTGTGAGTGTGCATAAAAGGTGTTGGCGTGGTTGCTCGCATTGATTTGTGTGATGTCATGTGCATAAAATGTGCTAGAGCGGTTGCTCACACTGATTTTTATTATTGTGAAATGCATGAGAGGTGTTGGAGCCTAGCTCGCACCCTGTTTTGACTGTTTTGAGTTTATATGCATAAAAAGGTGCTAGAGTGATTGCTCGCACTAGTTTTAATGATTTGACATGCATGAGAGGTGCTGGAGCTTAGCTCGCATCATGTTTTGATATGATAATTGCATAAAAGTCGTACTGAAGCGTTGCTGGTACAAAGTTTTGATTTACTTGAGCATTCATTCGTGTTGGAGCATTGCTCGCACGAGGCTTTGATGGATTTTATGCATAAACCGTGATGGAGCGTGCTTGCACGTGACTTTATATATGGATTTATAACTCTTTTTAAAGTCGTACTAGAGTACTACTCGTACACAGATTTTACTGATTTTTATGAAACCGTGCTAGAGCTTCGCTCGCACGAGAGTTTTAGATATCATGAAAATGCATGGAGTCATGCTAGAGCTTTGCTCGCACAGGGATTTATATGACATGCATATAGCAGTGTTGGAACCTCTTGTAGACTGTGTGTCACAGCGAGATGATATGCCCACACATTCATACTGAGACATATTTGGCATGGGTGGATAAGACCTATTGTAGGCACCCCCCGACTGAGATTGGGTTCACGGAGTACGATGTACCGTGTATATCACATGGAGTACATTGTACCATGGGGATTGTTGGAGTGGAGTGGCATTAGCCACAAGGCAGCAAGCATTGCCCTCGCAATCCTGATGTTATGTTGTTTTGGCGGCAGGAGTGACCCACCTCTGTTTCAGGTGTGATACCCCATACACTAGGTACCGTGTAGCCAAGGATCACTATGATATGGTCATAGTCCTCGCTGTTACTGATATTGTCACCTACATGTCTCACATGATATAACTTGTGGTCTCGATAGACTAGGGTAGACCCGAGGGAGGGGTCAGGCCCCGATTATGTGATTTTCTACTATATTGCTAGATTTTTTAGAAGATTTTATGACATGTGACCCTAAAAGAAGGGTGATTTTATAACATAATTTTTAATGAATTATAACGAGTTGTTTTATGAGTTTGAGATGTATTTCTGAGATGATTGACTTGGAGGGGTTATTTTATACTGGGTTTTAATGCAGTGATTTAAATGCAGTAGCAAGATGAGTTTTTCATGCTTTGATTATAAATTCATGAAAAGAATTGTTTCTCATGATTTGTTTTACATGGCATGAAATAATGCATGATCTTGATTTACTTCATGCTAATTATGATTTGACATAAAATGCCATGGATGCATGAGTTGCATGATTTCTATATGCACAAATAGTTTTTATAAACTATAGCATCGATGTATGCATGATTTTGTGCGTGAGATTTAAACGAAAAGAAATGGATTTTAAGGGCATGGCATTATGAGCATGTAGATAGTGGAGCTATCTACTTACTTGCATAATTGCCTTACTGAGCGTGTGGTTTGCTCACCCCCTTTATTTTCCCATCTTTTTAGAGCACTCGCAGTAGTTAGTGAGGGGCTGAAGACTTGCATTCTTGGTATTCGCTGCTTCCTATCGAGAGACAAGTATACACATTTATATAGTTTTGTATCCTAACATGTAAATGAACAGTACTGTAAACGGATATGATGTCGTGGATGTAGAGTTATGTAAATACCATTGTATATGTATTTAGTTAAATTCAAAGGATAGTAAATCCTGATATGTGAATGTGATTATGGAAATGGAATGGTAAATAGGGTAAGGGAACTAACACCGAATCATAGTCCAACTGTTAGTAGGATGATCACGATAAGAGGAAGGTAAGAATTAAATATGAAAGAAAAATGAAAAAATTACTCTGATCTTTGGGTCGTGACATTAATACCAGATCAATACAAATCATTAAACTTGATAAGTTAATAGATTCTCGAGAAATGAATAGTATAATCAAAATGGACATAAGAGAAAATAAGGCCCAATAAGATGTAATGAGGCCCAATGGATGTAAGTGGGCCCAATGCATTGAATTAAATTTCATACAAGTGAGAATTAAGTATATTATGATATACTGACATGAGAAGTAAATACTTACAGCTCCTGGAGATATAATTGGAGCCGATTAAACCAGATCACTTGTAGTGGAAATCAGGGGAAAGTGAGTCAAGCGTGATTCGAGGTAAGGGATTTATGTGAGTTATTAGAGAGAGCTATACGTATATTTCTTACCTTCTGTGTGTAAATGACTACTATAGAGTATATAGATATTTGAATATCTACGTGAGAATCAAGCTATAAAAAGAAGCTTATACACATGAATAGTAATGCCTTCAATGTCTGTGTTGTGAAAAGAGGTTTTGTAAATGTTTTGAGAAAGAGTAATAATAGACTGGCTTTCGATTTAACGATTACTATAAAAGTGCATGTTTTATTAAGTGAAAAGCGTGTAACGAGTGATTCAAGGGAAATCGCCCCCTCACTCATACTTTGCGATTTATCAAAGTGAACTCGGTTAGGGATACCGTTTTCACCTAAGTGGAGCTATCTATCGAATTTCTGTGTGAACTTGTGCTAGAGTTAACGTGGTAACGATAGATTTACCAGCCTTGCTCGCACATCATTTTAAAAATGATTTTTAGAAAAGAAAACGGTGCCAGAGGCCTCAGATATTGCTATGTGATCTTACATTGAGTTGCTCAAACGAGGTTTTATGATTTTTACTGTGTGATAAGTAAAACCATGCTGGAGCCGTCGTGTATTCCTGAGTGATCTTACAAAGACCTGCTCGCACGTGATTTTGAGACAATGGAAATGGGTAATAAAGGATCCACGGGAGCACGTTGTATCATGAGCGTTAGCCATGGAGTACGATGTGTCGTGAGATCTTAGTAATTCTTAGTGAGCTGAAGGGATGGTTGATCCGCCTCCACAAGCATGGGATTCTCGCACACCTGATCAGTGATTGCTTGGAATCCAGACTATGGCCATACGTCCTTTCTGAGTGATATGACATTTTTTTCACTACTGTGTGAGCTAACATATGTCCCCTGCTGTGTGATACTGGGTGATATGATATCCTATCCTATGTCTCATGTATATTGATTTGCTAAGTGTAAAGCATTTTCTAAAAGTATGTTGTGTGATTTTATGTGGCTTTGAAATGAGTAAGTTGTTGTGTGATTTGAAAAGAATATGCATATACCCACCTAGCGGATTAATGGTTTCGCATGGATGAAAGATGTTTTAAAAGAATGCATATGTATTATAAGGAAAATAAATATACGTATTTTAAGCATTGTAGATAGTATAGTTATGTACTTGTTTTCATATTTTCCTTATTGAGCGTGTTAGCTCACCCCCTTATTTCCTCCTCCACAGATTTTGCACACTAGTGAGTTTACTGCAGTTGTTCTTGCTACTGTGTTCTCGAGTTCTCCAACAGTGTAGAAGTATACACTTATGAGAAAATTTTGCATCCTATAAATTAGTGCACAGTAAAGCTATCTTTTGTACAAAAGGGATGTATATAATAGAAACTGATGTAAACGCTTCCACATATATATAAGTTACAGTTTCTATTTCATTAAATGAACTTAAATTATAAAATGGATGAGATGTGGATACGGATGTTGACTAATAGCCCAATTGTTAGTAGTAAGGTAAGTCACTGGAAGAGGGTCGTGACAGCAAAATTCCCTTACCTGAAATCACGTAGAGCGCGTCCACTTTTCTAACGTTACTCGATCACGCAGTCCGTTTCGCTCTCAATATAATCTTCGAAACTACATATAACCACTTATCACATCAATTACACTTTTTCAACTGTATTTCACATTTAATACATTATATTTCACTTCATGGGACCGTTTACTCTTATTGGACCTTATTGCACCTTAATGGGCCTAACACTATCTTATTCCTATTTCACTTTACTATTCATTTCATCTGGCCTATTGGGCTTGTGGGGTTCACTAACACTTATTGGGCTTAGTCTGAGGCCTATCATCTCTTATTAGGTCGAAACCAATTCGGCTTGGACCATTTGGCCTCTCGACCATGGCATGTGGTAGAGAGCCGTGCATGCCGCCCATGGCCGACGGTTACGCCACCCATCACCAACCTTGGCCATTTACTTAGCCATTTACTTAGGAATTTCATCAAACACTTACTATGCATGCCTTAAGCCTTTAGTTTTGGTTCATTAAGGTATTTTATCAAACACCTTATATGCCAACATCAATTCATCAACCAATTGACCAAATTGATTAAAACTAACCATGTCATAATCATGTATACATGTTTACCAACCTATCCATATCTTAAAATCACATGCGTATTGATCAAAACCTAAATGCCCATTTTCGACCAACATGTGTTCATAGTGATTTTGTGTGTTTTGATCCATAAAACATATATCAATCATCTTAGAATAATTCTTAGATTAACACACTAGAAGTTAAATGCTTGAAAACTCACCTAGCTTTCACTTTCGTTCATAGCTGAAACTTCTAAGAATTTTGCCCCCTTTAATATGGCTCCTTGATTGCTAATTCCAAACTATGTTAATCCTCTCTCAATTTGGAACAACTTTCATAAAGATCACTTGTTCCAAATATGTCTATAGGTTAGTGTTTTCTAGTGAGATAAAGCTTGAAATTTTAGATTTTCAAGGAGTTTCATTGTTGCTAAGAGCTTATGGAGAAGAAGACTAGGCTTTGGGTGGTTTTTAACTTAGGAAATTAATCAATTTAATGTCAATTTTTAGCCCACCATTTGGGCTCGATCATGGTATTGGGCTTTGGCAATTTGGGCTTAAGTTTTGAGACTAAACTTTAAACTAATGGGCCTAGGTTTTGGGATTTTCAAATTGGGCTTTGGTTTGGGCTTTCTGTAAGACCAAAAATTAACATGTAATCTTTATGATTTTGTGATGTATAGACAAGTCACAAATTATAAAATCATGAGGAATGGATGTTTTGAAGTTATGAATGTGTATGAAATGTAAAATGGATGGTTAAGTAAATCAAATACCAATGTAACAGTGATTTTTGAATGAAAGTTGCAGCAGAACTGCTTTTGGAAAGGAGCAGATCGATCTCCTTGGCAATATAGATCGATCTCATAGGTTAAACATGAGAAAATAAGGTTTCTGCAAGAAGCAGATCAATCCCTTAGCAAGAGTAGAGCGATCCCTCAATGATGTAGATCGATCTTGAGCAAGTGTTGGCTGAAGCAGATCGATTTTCTTAAGGCTCGGGTTGCGACAAATAGATCTCATTATAAGGCCAGACCGATCTCCTTAAGGCTCTGAGTAATGCAGATCAATATCATGCTTAGGGGCAGATCGATCTTATTAGGCCTGAAAGGTCGATTATGAGGTGAAAAATACAGGGCAGATCGATCTCATGTCGTTAGCAGATCGATCTTCTAGAGCCAATTCTATAAATATAGGGTTCTCCACTTCAGTTTTTCCCGAGAAACATTATTCCATTCAAAACCAAAAGCTAACCTAACATTTCAACACTAGGAAACTTCAGTTTGCAATTAGTTTTGAGTGAGATATAGTTAAACAAAGTTTTTTTTAGTAAAGAGGAGAACAACATACTTGGAAACAAGAAATTGGAATCAAAGATTTTGGTGGAAAAGGGGAAAATCTTAACTAGGTAAGATTTAATGCACCAAGTTGATATATGTTAATCTAGGTGAATTGGTGAGTTAATTAGTATAAGTTTAAATTGTGGAAAACAAAAGGATCATGAAAAATGACCATGACCTAGCTATTGGCATGGAAGTGAGAAAATGAAGAAGAAGTTGTGTTAACATGAATTAAATGATGGAATATCCATGTATAGAGGATTTTAAGTTATTTTTATGAAATGCATAAAATTGAAATAAGGAGAAATGAAGCTAGATATATGGAAAAATATGGTATAACACCATAATGGGAGAAAGTGATGAGTTTGATGTATAGAATTTAAATTTGGCAAATCAAACAAGTATATCACGGTATACTAACGTAAATAATTATAATAGCTTTGGTAATCACAATGGAAGCTGATCGAACTACGAGAGTGAGCAGCATTGAGGAAGAGAGGACATGTGACGTGATTCGAGATAAGGGAATTTCTTGAGTTGCTAGAGATAGTTACACGTAAATTTAATAGAATTTCGATATTATATTCTATATGAATTCCCGTGAATAGACGTGTTATGATAGGGCATAGGGAGATAACTTGTAATTTTATCCAAAACTAGGATAAAAAGCCTTAGAAGCATGTTGTGACTAAAATTCATGATTGTATGATAGAATGGCTAATGTTTTCATGTATATGGAAAAACAACACACTTTAGTGTCGATTTGATTTGAGTTGGGTGAATTGTGATTTGAATAAGTCATTTATCAGGTTTTGTGTGAAAACCATAAGTGCTAAAGAATACTTGCACTATATTTTGAGATATGCATCACATAGTACTGGAGTATATACTCCTACTAGATTTTAAATGCGTTTTATGCATGTTAGAGTACTGGGAGCATTGCTCGTACTCAGATTTATGATTTATGCATTGTAAAGTATTAGGAGCTTTGCTCATACTCAGTTTTACATGATAGAGTTTTGTAAGCTTCGCTCGTACTCAGTTTTCATTGATCATATATTATAGAGTATTAGGAGCTTTGCTCATACTCGAGTTTTTATATGACATAGTACTGGGAGCATTGCTCGCACTGGAGTTATATCATTGTGATAAGGTCGTGTTGGGAGTTTACTCGCACGTATCGGATTTGAAAAGATCATGAAACAGTCATGTTGGGAGCCTGTACTGACTATATGTCGCATCGATTATATGCTCACACATGTATTTTTTTGAGATATGGCTGAGGGCTATCAAAATAGAACCCATGGTATGAGGACTAAGACTCTTGGCGAGCATCCTGACTCTGAGGTATATCCAAGGTAGGAGGACTAAGATTCATGGCGAGCATCCCACCTTGAGATAGGGTTCATGGACTACTATGTACCCTGTATGTCACATGGAGTATGCTATACTGTGAGTACTTGAATGTACTTGGATAGGACTGGTTAGTAGTGGTAGAGGGATCCAATGGGATCTGGTATGCTCCGGGATCAGGTGATCAGTTGAGAGTTGACGGTAGAGATTTGACCCACCTCTTATTACAGCAATTGTGAGACCCCGCACTCCGAGTACTGTGTAGCCTGGGATCACGAAAAATGAGTTATGATCATAATCTCGGAACATGTAGTTGCCTATCTCGATTTTCTATTCATGCAATGTAACTTGAGATTTCTTGAATGAATAATCACATGGTGATTATGATATGAACTAGTTAAGCCTAATTAAGAGCAAGAACAGAAGAGAAAGGGAATCAGGTCATTGGACGAGGGCAAGTGCATACATTAGACTAGGGGATAGCCGATGCTTCTTCAAATGTGATTAGAGGTAACATCATGATATATGATTTTGAAGCACATGTTTTAATTGATCCTGGTGCCACGCATTCATTTATATCGCCTTTATTTGCATGTAAGTTAGCAAAGCATGTAGAGTGTACACCTTTGAGTAGGATGATGTTGATTAGTACGCCTATGGATAGTGGTCAGCTAGTGGAGTATGTATTAATGATTATGAGTTAAGAGTAGGGGAAAAGGATATGACAGCCAATCTAATACTGTTAAGCATGAGTGATTTTGATCTAATTTTAGGAATGGATTGGTTATCTGTAAACCATGTTGTTTTAGATTGCTATGCTAAGACAGTTATGTTTCCTAACCCTGAAAAATATGTCGTAAAGTTTGATGAAAAGAAATGAAAGTAGTAGTTATGGTTGAAATTAATAATGTACTCTGCTGACTGAGAAATAATTATGTTGAAAGTTTTATTATGTACGTGGTTGATACGGATAAGGTACATCCGGAGTTGATAGATATTCCTATGGTTAGTGAATTCCCAGATGTCTTTCTGGATGAATTGCCAAGGTTGCCACCTGACAGAGAGATGGAATTCTGTATAGACTTGGTGCCTGGTACTGAACCTATATCGAAACCACCATATCACATGGCCTTAGTTGAGCTGGAGGAGCTCAAGAGGCAGTTACAAGAGCTGTTGGATAGGGGTTTTATCAGACTGAGTGTTTTGCCTTTGGGAGCACCAGTTTTGTTTGTGAAAAAGAATGATGGAAGCCTCTGATTGTGTATAGACTACAGATTGTTGAATAAGGTAACCATCAAGAAGGGATACCCCCTTCCACGTATTGATGACTTATTGGATCAGCTTCGGGGAGAGTTAGTCTTTTCTAAGATTGATCTGAGGTCTTGGTATCATCAGTTGAGAGTTAGGAGTGGATATGTGCCCAAGACAGCATTTAGGACCCGATATGGCTATTATGAATTTTTGGTTATGCCATTCAGATTGACAAATGCTCCTGCAGCTTTTATGGCTTTGATGAACGATGTGTTCAAGCCATATTTAGACTAGTTCGTTATTGTCTTCATAGATGACATCTTAGTATATTCAAAATCTGAGGAAGAGCATGAGAAGCACCTCAGGATTATATTGTAGACCCTACGAGAGCAAATGTTGTATGGTAAACTCAATAAGTGTGATTTTTTGTTGTCACAGATCTCATTTTTAGGACACGTTGTGTCGAGGGATGGTGTATCGGTGGATCCATCCAAGATTGAGGCTGTAATTCAATGAGAACAGTTAAGGACAGTTACCGAGATCAGGAGTTTCTTGGGTTTAGCAAGATACTATTAGATATTCGTTAATGGATTTTTAAAGTTAGCTGCACCACTGACATGTCTCACTGGGAAGGGTGTAGCATTTGTGTGGAACGAGGATTGTGAGAAGAGTTTTTAGGAGTTGAAGAGTTGATTGACCACTGCTTCAATTTTCACTATCCCTACCAGCTCAAGAGGATTTTCAGTGTATACCGATGCTTCATATCAGGGACTGGGTTATGTATTGATGCAGGATGAGAGGGTAGTTGCTTATGGATCCGAACAGCTGAAGGATCATGAGAAGAACTATCCGACCCACGATTTGGAGTTAGCAGCAGTAGTGTTTGCGTTGAAGGTATGGAGCCACTACTTGTATGGAGAGAAGTTTTAGATTTTTACTGACCACAAGAGCCTTAAGTATCTGTTCTCACAGAAAGAATTAAACACGGGACAGAGAAGATGGCTAGAGCTTCTAACGGACTACGATTGTAAGATACTTTATCTTCCGGGTAAGGCTAATGTTGTAGCTTATGCTTTGAGCAGAAAGAGCCTTGGGATGTATCGTATATGATGGTCAAGGAACATGAGTTACTAGAACAGTTTGCTAGCCTCAGTTTGGGAGTTGTGCCTTCTGACATGGATACGGACTATATGATTGCTAGTCTATGCTTGGAGCCAGATCTGTTGGATAGGATCAGATAGGCTCAGCAGACTAATCCGTATTGCATTGGTATGGCTGGTCAGATACGGAGGGGCACAGTGACTAACTTTGAGATAAGTTCAGACGAACTTCTGAGGTTCAGATGCAAATTGTGTGTTCCCGGGGACCCAGAGCTCAAGAGATTGATATTGTTGGAAGCTCATTCATTGAGGTACACGCTACATCGGGAGTAATAAGATGTATCAGAATCTTCAAAAGGTGTACTGGTGGTCAAGTATGAAGAAGGATGTGGCGAAATTTGTGGCAAGATGTCTCGTGTGTCAGCAAGTAAAGGTAGAGCATCAAAAACCTATAGGGTAATTACAGCCTCTACCTATACCGACATGGAAATGAGAGCATATCACCATGGATTTCGTGATAGTCTTACCAAGGACCCGGAGGAATCACGATGCGATATGAGTGATTGTTGATAGACTGACGAAGTCAGCCCACTTTCTAGCTATGAGAGTTATCGATACTTTGAGTTCATTGGCAAAACTGTATGTACGCGAGATAATGAGGTTACATGGTATTCCAATGAGGATTGTTTTAGATAGGGATTCCCACTTCACTTCCCACTTTTGGGAATATTTTCAAGAAGCCATGGGAACCCAGTTGAGTTTGAGCATCGCTTTTCATCCTCAGACAGATGGTCAATCAGAGAGGACTATATAGACTCTGGAGGATATATTGAGAGCATGTGTGTTGGATTTTAGAGGCTCCTGGGATGATCATTTACCACTAGCTGAATTCGCCTACAACAACAGTTATCATGCGAGTATTGGGATAGCACTGTATGAGGCTTTCTATGGCCGTAGATGTTATTCCCCTATCGGATGGGAAGATGTGGGTGACATGGAATTATTTGCTCCTGATTTGGTTACACAAGCCTCTGAGGATGTCCAATTGATTGTTGAGAGATTGAGGACAGCTCAAAGTAGATAAAAAGCTATTCTGACAATAGACAGAGGCCACTAGAGTTCGCAGTTGGTGAGTCAGTATTTCTAAAGGTTTCTCCTTCCAATAGTATAGAGAGATTTTGGAAGAGAGATAAGTTGAGTCCTCGCTACATTGGACCCTTTGAGATATTAAACAGAGTGGGAGATACGGCGTACAGATTAGCTTTGCCACCGGAGTTATCTAGAGTGCATAATGTCTTCCATATTTCGATGTTGAGGAAGTATCATCCATATCCAAATCATGTGATTCGGTATGAGCCATTGGAGCTCAAAGATGATTTGACATATGTAGAGAAACCGATCCGGATACTGGATAGAAAGGAGAAAGTCTTGAGGAATAAGACCATCGGGTAAGTGAAGATTCTATGGCAGCATCACACTTCAGAGGAAGCTACTTGGGAGCTAGGGAGTCTGATGCAAGAGAGATACCCCCAACTGTTTGTAGAGTAACTTGGTTCTAATTTGGAAGACCAAAGTTCTTAAGGTTGGGAGGATTATAAGACCTGAAATTAACATGTAATCTTTATGATTTTGTGATGTATAGACAAGTCACAAATTATATAAATCATGAGGAATGAATGTTTTGAAGTTGTGAATGTGTATGAAATGTAAAATAGATGGTTAAGTCAGTCAAATACTGATGTAACAGTGATTTTGGAATGAAAGTTTCAACAGAACTACTTCTGGAGAGGAGCAGATCAATCTCCTTGGCAATATAGATCGATCTCATAAGTTAAATAGGCAAAAATAAGGTTTCTGTAAGAGGCAAATCGATCCCTCAATGATGCAGATCAATCTTGAGCGAGTGTTTGTTGAAGCAGATCGATTTCCTTAAGGCTCGGGTTGCGACAGATCGACCTCATTGCAAGGCCAGATCGATCTCCTTAAGGTTCTGAGTAATGCAGGTCGATCTCATGCTTAGGGGTAGATCGATCTCATTAGGCCTGAAGGGTCAGTTCTGAGGTGAAAAACGCAAGGTAGATCGATCTTATGTAGTTAGCAGATCGATCTCCTAGAGCTAATTCTATAAATACAGGGTTCTGCACTTCATGTTTTCCCGAGAAACACTATTTCATTCAAAACCAAAAGCTAAACCTAACATTTCAACACTAGAAAACTTCAGTTTGCCATTAGTTTTGAGTGAGATACAGTTAAACAAAGTTTTTCTTAGTAAAGAGGAGAACAACATACTTGGAAACAAGTAGTTGGAATCAAAGATTGAAAAACAAAGAGGATTTTACCAAGCTTGGTGGAAAGAGGAAAATCTCAACTAGGTAAGATTTAATACACCAAGTTTATATATGTTAATCTAGGTGTATTGGTGAGTAAATTGGTATATAAGTTTAAATTGTGGAAAACAAAAGGATCATGAAAAATGACCATGACCTAACTATTGGCATGGAAGTGAGAAAATCATGAAGAAGTTGTGTTAACATGAATTAAATGATGGAATATGCATGTATGGAGGATTTTAAGTTATTTTTATGAAATGCATAAAATTGAAATAAGGAGAAATGAAGCTAGATATATGGAAAAATATGCTATAGCACCATAATGGGAGAAAGTGATAAGTTTGATGTATAGAATTGAAATTTGGCAAATCAAACAAGTATATCATGGTATACTAACGTAAATAATTATAACAGCTTCGATAATCATAGTGGAAGCTGATCGGACTGCGAGAGTGAGCACCACCGAGGAAGAGAGGTCACGTCACGTGATCCGAGGTAAGGGAATTTCGTGAGTAGCTAGAGATAGCTACATGTAAATTTAATAGAATTTTGATATTATATTCTATATGAATTCCCGTGAATAGACATGTTATGATAGGGCCTGGTGAGATAACTTGTGATTTTATCCAAAACTAGAACAAAAGGCCTTAGAAGCATGTCGTGACTAAAATTCATGATAGTATGATAAAATGTCTAATGTTTTCATGTATATGTGAAAATAGCACACTTTAGTGCCGATTTGATTTGAGTTGGGTGAATTGTGATTTGAATAAGTCATTTATTAGGTTTTGTGTGAAAACCATAAGTGCTAGAGAATACTTACACTATATTTTGAGAATGCATCACATAGTACTGGAGTATATACTCCTACTAGATTTTAAATGCGTTTTATGCATTTTAAAGTACTGGGAGCATTGCTCGTATTCAGATTTATGATTTATGCATTATAGAGTACTAGGAGCTCCGCTCGTTGTCACGACCCGAATTACCTAAAAATCAGAGTAAATTTTTCGCTTTCTCATTTATTATTTAATTCTTACTTTTCTCTCGTCGTGACCATCCTACAACACAGTTGGGCTATGATTCGGTGTTAGTCACCTCACACTATTTAACATTTCATTCCCATAATCATATATCAGAGTCTACTATCCTTTTTACTTTAAATAAACACATACCCAATGGTATTTACATGACTCTACATCCCCGACATAATATCCGTTTACAGTACTGTGCATTACATATTTAGATACAAAACCATACAAATGTGTATACCTGTCTCTCGATGGGAAGCAGCAAATATCAACCATGCAAGTCCTCAGCCGCTCAATATCTATTGCAAGTGCTCTGAAAAGATGGAAAAATAAGGGGGGTGAGCAAACCACACGCTCAGTAAGGCAATTATGCAAGTAAGTAGATAGCTCCACTATCTACATGCTCATAATGCCATGCCCTTAAATCCATTTCTTTTCATTTAAAATTTCACGCACAAAGTCATGCATATTCAATGCCATAGTTTATCCAAAACTATTTGTGCATATATAAATCATGTAACTCATGCATTCAAAGCATTTTATGTGACATCATTAAATCATATTAAGCATGAATTTAATCAAGATCATGCAGTCTTTCATGTCATGTAAGACAATTCAAGATTTTCAAATAAAAGCATGGAAAACACATCATGCCACTGCATTTAAATCAATTCATTTAAAACGCAGTATAAAATAACCCCTCTGGGTCAATCATCTCAAAACTCATAAAACAGTTTGTTATATTTCATTATAAATCTTGATTTATAAAACCACCCTTCTTTCAGGGTCACATATCATAAAATCATCTGAAATCATCAAATCATCAAATCATCAAATCGGGGGCCTGACCCCTCCTTCGGGTCTACCCTGGTCTAACAGACCACAAGTTATATCATGTGAGACAATCAGGTAATTAACAGTAACATCGAGGACTATGGCCATATCCTAGTGATCCCTGGCAACACGGTACCTAGTGTGCGGGGTATCACACCTGAAACGGGAGGTGGGTCGTCCTACCCGCCAGAACAGCATAACACCAGGATTGCGAGGGCAAGGCTTGCTGCCTCGTGGCTAATGCCACTCCACTCCAACAATCCCCACGGTACAGCGTACTCCGCGTGACATACACGGTACAAAGTACTCCGTGAACCCAAGCTCAGTCAGGGGTGCCTGTAATAGGTCTTATCCACCCATATCATCTGTCTCAGAATGCACGTGTGAGCATATCATCTCACTGTGACACACAGTCTACAGGAGGCTCCAACACGGCTATATGCATGTAATATAAATCCCTGTGCGAGCGAAGCTCAAGCACGGCTCCATGCATATTCATGATATCTGAAAACCTCGTGCGAGCGAAGCTCTAGCACGGTTTCATAAAAATCAGTGAAATCTACGTACGAGCAGCGCTCCAGTACGACTTAAACTGATTATAATTTCATGTAAATTCCACGTACGAGCAACGCTCTAGTACGGATATGTATATAAATTCAGTGAAAACCTCGTACGAGAAAAACTCCAGTACGGCATTCAAATGAATTATGAAAACCATATAAAACTTAGTGCGAGCAACGCTCCAGCACAAATGAATGCTCAAGTAAATCAAATCTCGTGCGAGTTATACTCCAGCACGGCTTTATGCATAACTAAATCAAATCTCGTGCGAGTTACACTCCAGCACGGCTTTTATGCATAATTAAATCAAAACAGGATGCGAGCTAAGCTCCAGCATCTCTCATGCATGTCAAATCATTAAAAGTAGTGCGAGTAATCGCTCCAGCACTATTTTATGCATACCACGTCAAAACAAATCAAAACATGTCAAAACATGTCAAAACAGAGTGCGAGCTAGGCTCCAGCAGCTCTCATTTCACAATATTAAAAATCAGTGCGAGCACCATGCTCTAGCACATTTCATGCATATGATGTCACAAGTCGGTGCGAGCAACTGCTCAAGCACATTTATGCACATTCACAAACGCAGATATAGTGCGAACTACGTGTCGGCACTATCTGTTTCCATATAAACTTGATAGTTGGCCTCTTTTCCAAAGAAATTTCATTTAAATATTAATAACACCTACGTAGTGTTATTTTGGAAAACTTATGCAATTATTGGCCAATCTATCGATTTACTTTGATTAAAACCAATCAAATCTTTAATTCGAAAAATTCCTTAAATCATGCATTTCATGCATGTCATGCTTTCACCATCCTTAGGTGAACTTCCCTCAATAGGGGTAAAATAGTCTTTTCACCTATTTCGATCCTCAAAATTATTTAAACCACTTTTAGGATCTTTATACATCATCAAGGCATACATACATATTCAGTGTACAGAACACTATTAAAATACGCGTAGCTACCTCTAGCTACTCACACAATTCCCTTACCTCATTTATCTGTACAGTCTGACCTTTCCTCTGATGACTCGTCACGCAGTCCGATTTGCTCTGAATCCAATTCAAATCTCCGGCACTGCGGATACATATTCATCAGGTCAATTACAATACAATTAATTGTATTCACAATTTTCTGGGCTTAATTTAAATCATTGGGCCCGTTTACCCATATTGGGCCCGATTGCACCTTAATGGGCCTTAATCGGCCTTAAGCCCGTTTACCACACTTTATCGAGGCCTATTGGGCTCACTGGGCCCATCAGTAATTTATTTAGCCTCGTTCTAAATTCTCTGATATCTCAATTTAATATTTACGACAATTTATCTAATTTTCCAGAATTTAATTCATTTATGCGAAAATTAAATCCGTAATTTATGCGTTAAATATCAATCACGCATAACGATATAAAATTGTCGTAAATAAGGGTCACTTACCCGTTATTCCCTGATCGTATACAAATCGAGGCTGTCTCGAGCTCTCAGTGGATGCCAATTGTCGAGCTACACAATTAAATATATTTTTCCGGGTAAATTTCCAGTCGGAATTAATTAAATTAAATATTCAGAAAATTAAATCGGTCAATTTGACCGCTTACCGACTTACCCGAAGCTCGATTGCATCACTGGAATTTTCCCCAATTTTTTTCTCTTTTTCTTTTTCCCTTTTTCTTCCTTTTTTTTTCTCTCTTTTTGGCTGAACCGGTCCGGTCCGGTTCAACCCGGTTCGGACCGCCGGTTCAGCTCGGGTCCGGTTCGGTTCAACTTGGCCGGTTCAGTCCGGTTCGGCCGGTCCAATCTCCCTTTGGTCGTGCCGGCGCCGTCCGGCCGGTTCCCGGCGTGATTCCGCCACCAATCGACGCGCCACGGCCTGGGCTTCTCAAATCTGGCCTCGGTTTGTCTCGAATCGACGCCATCGCCGGCGAATCGGGGTTTTCTTCCCCGCGGCTCTCCTCCGTCGATCTGGCTTTTTCCGGCGACTTCAGGGCGCGTGGGTGTGCGGGTCGGCTTCCTCGGGTGCCGATCGACCTTCGCCAGTCGCCTCCTCGCGTCGTCCGCCGGTGGTTGCGTCGAATCGGACGTTCTCCTCTTTCTCGATCTCGGCTTCCTTTCTTCCCCATTCGGCCGCCGTTTGTCGCCGTTCGTCAGCCTGTTCGGGTTGCTGGTGGCTCGGCTGGCCTCGCCTCGAGTTTGGGCCTCCGCCGATCGCCGGTGATCGGTGAGGCAGAGGGGGCTCCCTCTGTTTCAGCTTCCGTTTCCTGTTTCTCTTCGCGTTTTCGCGAATTTTCTTTTTTTTTTTTTTTTTTTTTTCAGATTTTATTTATTTATTTATAATTAATTTTTTTTTTTTAATATTATTTTAATCAATAAAATAATATTAAAATACACAAATATCTTTTAAAAATTTATATTTAATTCATTTAATCTGTAAATAATTTTCTCAGTCCGATTTTACCTTTCCGGTATATTTTTTCGATTATTTTCGGGATTATTTTTCGATGCGAAAATCCCGATTTATTCCAATAAATTCATATCTTGATCAATTTAACCCGAAATTTAATTATTTCTTCATCATTGATCAAGATTTCTCATTCTCATATTTTTAATTATATTTTCTTGTCCCGATTAATACCGAATTTTGGTCTTTTGACCATTCTGCCCTTGCACGTATTCGAGAATGCCATTTAAGTCCTTTTGCATTTTTAAATGCACTCGAAAATATCGGGTCTTACAATCTCCCCCACTTAAGAAATTTGGTCCTCCAAATTAGAACCAAGTAATATGAGTCCATAACAACTCCGGGTATGTCTATCGCATCATATACTGTCATCTTCAAGTGACTTTCTCCGGAGTGTAATACTATCATCATACTTAACTATGGAGATCATCTTAAACCTCAACACTTTCTCCTTCCATATAATACCCAAATCAATTTTCCAACATACGTTACACTTTCATTGAGCTAAACCGTTGGAGTTCATATCCGATCACATATATCGGATCCGGATATTATTTCTTAAGCATCAAAAGATAGGACACATTGTGGATGCCTGTTTATTCAAGTGGTAATACCAACCTACAGGTCTTACCTTCCACTTTGTCCAATCTCTATCCGAATGTCGTCATGTCCTTAAGACAAGTAACTGCCAATAATACTAATTCACCCTCGGTGAATTCCAATAGTTTCTGTCTCTTGTCAGCATAGTTTCCTATCTGCTCTGAGGTGTTCTTAATCTCTCACAAATCAATTGAATATCCTCAGAGGTTTGTCTTACCAATTCGGGAACAATTCTCTATTTGTCACCCACTTTTCTTATCCAAGTCAGGGAACAACTCCCTACTGTCATACAATGCCACATATAATCTCATCCCGATACTCAAGTGACAACTGTCATCACTGGCGAATTTGATTAGTAGCAACTGATCATCCCAGGAGCTCATAAAATCAATTGCACACGCTCTCATCACATCCTCCAGAACCTGTACAGTCCTCTCTGACTGACTATCTGTCTGAGGGTGGAAGCTGTGCTAACACACAATCAGGGTCCCATAGCTTCCAAAAACATATTCCCAGAAGTGGAAAGTGAAGCGGGAATCCCTATCTGATACCATGCTCACTGGAACGCTACACAATGTTTCACAATATTCCACACACATAAATCCGCCTATACACTTAGAGTATCTAGGGATTTTCATAAACAGAATGTGGGTAGATTTAATCGATCCATTGACTATCACCCAGATAGCCTCATGATTATTCGGGTCCTCTGTAACCCATCACGAAATTCATGGTAACTTGTTCCCATTTCCGTGTCAATATAGGTAGAGAATGCAATGACTCTGCATCTTCTTTTACTCTACCTTAATCTGCTGACATAGAAGACACTTGTAAACAATCTCTACAATATCACTTTTCATACCTGACCACCAATACCTTTCTCAGAGATTCAAATAAATTTATTATTTCTCGGATGCACTGTATATCCCGAAGAGTGAGCTTCTGTCAATAACATTATCTCATCAACTGTGGTCCTGGAGAGCACTTATACTATCTCTGAACCTCTGTCAGTCATCATCACTCACTGTGACCTCTGTCACTGTCCCCTTCTGAATCTGACCCACACTATCGACACCATGCCGATCATCACGCTAAGCCTGGCAAATCCGGTCACACAAATCCGGTTCTAACCTCAGGCTAGCTGTCACAAAACCACCGTCATCATCAGAAGGATCACATCACTACTGAGGTTCACAACTGTTCTTGCAGCTCACGCTCCCTGACCATCATATGTGATACCATCCCGAGACTCTTTCTGTTCAAGGCATCAGCCATTACATTAGCCTTTCTTGGGTGGTACAATGTTCACAATCATAATCCTTAGAAGCTCTAACCCTCATGGTTATCTCATCCGACTCTTTCTGTGAAAACAGATACTCGGGGGTTTTTACGATCAGTGCATACCCGAAATTTCTTACCATTTAAGTGGTAGCGCCATACTTTCAGTGTAATCGCTACGGCTGCCAACTCTAAATAATGGGTCAGATAGTTTCTCTCACGTTCCTTGAATTGTCTGGATCCATAAACGACTATCTTCCCATTTTACATCAATACATAGCTCAATCCTTATTTGGAGGTATCCATACACACTGAAACCTCTTGAGCTGTTAGTTATAGTAAGAATACTTACGGTGGTCAGTTCATTACTCCAATATACCAAAACTCATTGAAGCCATTTTCATACTTATCATACTACTCGTATGAAATCTTTTTCCAAACGAGACATCTCAACTGAGCAGCCCACTTCAAGAAACTCTCAACACCTCGTCTGTAAGACAGTTTCCTGTTGCGACTCATACTCATCCCTGGACTTCGAATACATCATAATATCATCGCTGTAGATGACAACCAATCGGTCCAGGTAAGGTTCAAATACCTTAACGTAGTTGAGTTCCACTTAATAATTCAATCACTCTTGTCCTTGACCTATGTACGTATAAACGCCCAATGTCATTTCGAAATCGTTTATGGTCAAGCTACTAACCCACGTCGTTTCCTTCCTCTTATATTAACGGCTTTTATAAAATTTTAAATTTTAAACCTTCTTGATTAATCAAATTCTATATTTCTTTATCGTACCAGCAAAGGTACCCAAATTTTAATGTATATATTATGACCGTCGAATTCAATCTATAGATTATGCGTGCGCTTCCAGACGCTGTCAAATCTTCAGGCAAGGAAGTATTTTGAAATACCTTTATTAACCCTCAGATTTAACCACATCGACTGGGTGTAGATATATCTACCCCTTATCTTGGTCGCAATCCATATACACTACATATTGCTTAATCCAAATTACTTTGCATATCAATGATATCCTTACCTTGCATATGCCTTTTATTCCAATATATCTCGTATGCAGGATCTATCACATCTCCAATCTTATCTCCTTTCATATATCACTTATGGCAAACTCTTTCCTTACTTGTCAAGTTACAATACACTTTTCAGTGATATTTTCACCCCTATTTTCAACTTACAATCCCTATACCCATATTCAGTTAGTGAAAATCAACTAACTATCATCCTCTTCATGCTTAAAGGTATAGGCTTCACATTTTTCACTCGCTTATAAGCAACTGAAGGCGGTATGAATAAATGCGTGGCACCAGGATCAATTAAAATAATTATTTCATTATTCACAACCAGTGTGGTATCTTCCACCACATCCAATGAAATATCAGTAGTGTCCTGATCCAAGGCATACACTCGCCCTCGTCCAACATCTTATTTTCGTGATAACTACCACACATCTTACACTGTTCACACTGCTACTCTGTCATACTGTTACGTAGTAGGTCGGGGTCCTCAAATCACAATACCCCTCAAAAGTATTGAAATTGGATACACTGGGGTTTATCAATCAACTTACCCCATGATTTATCAGCTCAAAGCCTTTACCAAACTACCTTTTTCCCGTTCTGACATTCTTGTCATCCTCTATTCTCTTTTGTCTCAATTTCGGCCCTCACTACCTTTCTCAATCTCAGAGGCGTGCAACTCTTGATTTTATTTACACAGCTGTAGTCTGCGCACTGCCTCGGCATAGGTAGTGATGTCTAACGGGCTAACCGGACTCTAATTGACAATCTGAGTCCTTCCATGAACTTTCAAACATCTCGACTCTCACTGTTCATTGTGTCCGAGTCACATCTGCCCAGAAATATAAACTGAGTATCATACTCGTTAATCAACATGTTCCTCTGGGTCAGAGTAAAGAATGTCATCTGTAATTTTCTTTAAAATAATATCCGAGATATTCTGTCACCGGAATACATATAAAATTTTTTCCATGTCCATTCTGGACGTCTAACTCTTCAAATGGGTCGAGCGAACTTCAATTAATGTTTCGACTCGCCCTCTAATCTCATATATACCTTGAGCAAATAGCTCACAAAATATTCCCTACACTCCGCTCCAACCTCGCGAAGCGTATCTCAATACTGTCTGATCTCTTTGTCAGACTCTGTCCGATCTTTCTGTCGGACTCTGTGGGGCATGCTCAACATTAGCCGCCACGTCAATCTCATCTCAAGTCTCATGTGGCGACTCAGTACAACTCCCGGGCCTACCTCTACGGCCTCGAGCTCGTGTACTCGCCTCTCAACCATAGCGGCTATCATTCAATGAGTCTATTCTTGCATTTAAAACCAAATTCTTAGCTGCACTTCCATCTCGATATACACAATTGTATCTAAATAATGCACAGTACATGGGGATGTAAACTTCATTAACCACTAACACCGACTCATATCAGGCCAACTTAAGCTCTGATACCATTAAACCTGTCACGACCCGAATTACCTAAAAATCAGAGTAAATTTTTCGCTTTCTCATTTATTATTTAATTCTTACTTTTCTCTCGTCGTGACCATCCTACAACACAGTTGGGCTATGATTCGGTGTTAGTCACCTCACACTATTTAACATTTCATTCCCATAATCATATATCAGAGTCTACTATCCTTTTTACTTTAAATAAACACATACCCAATGGTATTTACATGACTCTACATCCCCGACATAATATCCGTTTACAGTACTGTGCATTACATATTTAGATACAAAACCATACAAATGTGTATACCTGTCTCTCGATGGGAAGCAGCAAATATCAACCATGCAAGTCCTCAGCCGCTCAATATCTATTGCAAGTGCTCTGAAAAGATGGAAAAATAAGGGGGGTGAGCAAACCACACGCTCAGTAAGGCAATTATGCAAGTAAGTAGATAGCTCCACTATCTACATGCTCATAATGCCATGCCCTTAAATCCATTTCTTTTCATTTAAAATTTCACGCACAAAGTCATGCATATTCAATGCCATAGTTTATCCAAAACTATTTGTGCATATATAAATCATGTAACTCATGCATTCAAAGCATTTTATGTGACATCATTAAATCATATTAAGCATGAATTTAATCAAGATCATGCAGTCTTTCATGTCATGTAAGACAATTCAAGATTTTCAAATAAAAGCATGGAAAACACATCATGCCACTGCATTTAAATCAATTCATTTAAAACGCAGTATAAAATAACCCCTCTGGGTCAATCATCTCAAAACTCATAAAACAGTTTGTTATATTTCATTATAAATCTTGATTTATAAAACCACCCTTCTTTCAGGGTCACATATCATAAAATCATCTGAAATCATCAAATCATCAAATCATCAAATCGGGGGCCTGACCCCTCCTTCGGGTCTACCCTGGTCTAACAGACCACAAGTTATATCATGTGAGACAATCAGGTAATTAACAGTAACATCGAGGACTATGGCCATATCCTAGTGATCCCTGGCAACACGGTACCTAGTGTGCGGGGTATCACACCTGAAACGGGAGGTGGGTCGTCCTACCCGCCAGAACAGCATAACACCAGGATTGCGAGGGCAAGGCTTGCTGCCTCGTGGCTAATGCCACTCCACTCCAACAATCCCCACGGTACAGCGTACTCCGCGTGACATACACGGTACAAAGTACTCCGTGAACCCAAGCTCAGTCAGGGGTGCCTGTAATAGGTCTTATCCACCCATATCATCTGTCTCAGAATGCACGTGTGAGCATATCATCTCACTGTGACACACAGTCTACAGGAGGCTCCAACACGGCTATATGCATGTAATATAAATCCCTGTGCGAGCGAAGCTCAAGCACGGCTCCATGCATATTCATGATATCTGAAAACCTCGTGCGAGCGAAGCTCTAGCACGGTTTCATAAAAATCAGTGAAATCTACGTACGAGCAGCGCTCCAGTACGACTTAAACTGATTATAATTTCATGTAAATTCCACGTACGAGCAACGCTCTAGTACGGATATGTATATAAATTCAGTGAAAACCTCGTACGAGAAAAACTCCAGTACGGCATTCAAATGAATTATGAAAACCATATAAAACTTAGTGCGAGCAACGCTCCAGCACAAATGAATGCTCAAGTAAATCAAATCTCGTGCGAGTTATACTCCAGCACGGCTTTATGCATAACTAAATCAAATCTCGTGCGAGTTACACTCCAGCACGGCTTTTATGCATAATTAAATCAAAACAGGATGCGAGCTAAGCTCCAGCATCTCTCATGCATGTCAAATCATTAAAAGTAGTGCGAGTAATCGCTCCAGCACTATTTTATGCATACCACGTCAAAACAAATCAAAACATGTCAAAACATGTCAAAACAGAGTGCGAGCTAGGCTCCAGCAGCTCTCATTTCACAATATTAAAAATCAGTGCGAGCACCATGCTCTAGCACATTTCATGCATATGATGTCACAAGTCGGTGCGAGCAACTGCTCAAGCACATTTATGCACATTCACAAACGCAGATATAGTGCGAACTACGTGTCGGCACTATCTGTTTCCATATAAACTTGATAGTTGGCCTCTTTTCCAAAGAAATTTCATTTAAATATTAATAACACCTACGTAGTGTTATTTTGGAAAACTTATGCAATTATTGGCCAATCTATCGATTTACTTTGATTAAAACCAATCAAATCTTTAAAAGCGAAAAATTTACTCTGATTTTTAGGTAATTCGGGTCGTGACAGGTTTAAAATCAAATCTTTAATTCGAAAAATTCCTTAAATCATGCATTTCATGCATGTCATGCTTTCACCATCCTTAGGTGAACTTCCCTCAATAGGGGTAAAATAGTCTTTTCACCTATTTCGATCCTCAAAATTATTTAAACCACTTTTAGGATCTTTATACATCATCAAGGCATACATACATATTCAGTGTACAGAACACTATTAAAATACGCGTAGCTACCTCTAGCTACTCACACAATTCCCTTACCTCATTTATCTGTACAGTCTGACCTTTCCTCTGATGACTCGTCACGCAGTCCGATTTGCTCTGAATCCAATTCAAATCTCCGGCACTGCGGATACATATTCATCAGGTCAATTACAATACAATTAATTGTATTCACAATTTTCTGGGCTTAATTTAAATCATTGGGCCCGTTTACCCATATTGGGCCCGATTGCACCTTAATGGGCCTTAATCGGCCTTAAGCCCGTTTACCACACTTTATCGAGGCCTATTGGGCTCACTGGGCCCATCAGTAATTTATTTAGCCTCGTTCTAAATTCTCTGATATCTCAATTTAATATTTACGACAATTTATCTAATTTTCCAGAATTTAATTCATTTATGCGAAAATTAAATCCGTAATTTATGCGTTAAATATCAATCACGCATAACGATATAAAATTGTCGTAAATAAGGGTCACTTACCCGTTATTCCCTGATCGTATACAAATCGAGGCTGTCTCGAGCTCTCAGTGGATGCCAATTGTCGAGCTACACAATTAAATATATTTTTCCGGGTAAATTTCCAGTCGGAATTAATTAAATTAAATATTCAGAAAATTAAATCGGTCAATTTGACCGCTTACCGACTTACCCGAAGCTCGATTGCATCACTGGAATTTTCCCCAATTTTTTTCTCTTTTTCTTTTTCCCTTTTTCTTCCTTTTTTTTTCTCTCTTTTTGGCTGAACCGGTCCGGTCCGGTTCAACCCGGTTCGGACCGCCGGTTCAGCTCGGGTCCGGTTCGGTTCAACTTGGCCGGTTCAGTCCGGTTCGGCCGGTCCAATCTCCCTTTGGTCGTGCCGGCGCCGTCCGGCCGGTTCCCGGCGTGATTCCGCCACCAATCGACGCGCCACGGCCTGGGCTTCTCAAATCTGGCCTCGGTTTGTCTCGAATCGACGCCATCGCCGGCGAATCGGGGTTTTCTTCCCCGCGGCTCTCCTCCGTCGATCTGGCTTTTTCCGGCGACTTCAGGGCGCGTGGGTGTGCGGGTCGGCTTCCTCGGGTGCCGATCGACCTTCGCCAGTCGCCTCCTCGCGTCGTCCGCCGGTGGTTGCGTCGAATCGGACGTTCTCCTCTTTCTCGATCTCGGCTTCCTTTCTTCCCCATTCGGCCGCCGTTTGTCGCCGTTCGTCAGCCTGTTCGGGTTGCTGGTGGCTCGGCTGGCCTCGCCTCGAGTTTGGGCCTCCGCCGATCGCCGGTGATCGGTGAGGCAGAGGGGGCTCCCTCTGTTTCAGCTTCCGTTTCCTGTTTCTCTTCGCGTTTTCGCGAATTTTCTTTTTTTTTTTTTTTTTTTTTCAGATTTTATTTATTTATTTATAATTAATTTTTTTTTTAATATTATTTTAATCAATAAAATAATATTAAAATACACAAATATCTTTTAAAAATTTATATTTAATTCATTTAATCTGTAAATAATTTTCTCAGTCCGATTTTACCTTTCCGGTATATTTTTTTCGATTATTTTCGGGATTATTTTTCGATGCGAAAATCCCGATTTATTCCAATAAATTCATATCTTGATCAATTTAACCCGAAATTTAATTATTTCTTCATCATTGATCAAGATTTCTCATTCTCATATTTTTAATTATATTTTCTTGTCCCGATTAATACCGAATTTTGGTCTTTTGACCATTCTGCCCTTGCACGTATTCGAGAATGCCATTTAAGTCCTTTTGCATTTTTAAATGCACTCGAAAATATCGGGTCTTACACTCGTACTCTGTTTTCATTGATCATACATTATAGAGTATTTGGAGTTTTGCTCATACTCGAGTTTTTATATGACAGTGCTGGGAGCATTGATCGTACTAGAGTTATATCATTGTGATATGGTCGTGTTGGGAGTTTACTCGCACGTACTGATAATTCTATTTTTAATAGAATTATTTGTGCTTAATTTTTTAATTATTTATTTAATCCCCATATTATTTTATTAATAATCCCCTTTTATTTAATTAAAATTCTTTAATGTGTAGATAAATTAAATCCTGATGAAACTCAGTCGTTTCAGTCGAAATTGGGCTGAAAATGGGCTAAAGGAGACTGGACCACTTCCAATTTGCAGACCGAGTCATCAGTCGTATGGACACGCGTGATGCCAGGTGTCCATATTTTATTTGCTCCGTAACGATAAGATCAAAGGACATCGTGCCAACCCTCTGAAAGACACACGTCGGGCCACATCGCACAGCCAATTGGACAAAAAGACTAATGACGTGGAAATATCTACTCTGCAGCGAATCAAATGAAGACAAGTGGCCAACCAATGCCAACTCATCTAGGATGGAAAAATTACCATTGTACCTCTAAGTGTGTGTATAAATAGAACATGATGTCAATTGAAAAAATCAATTAGGAATTAGAGGTAGCCTAGGTTAGAATAGAAGTAAAGTAGGAGTAGGAGTAGTGTAGAGTAATTTAGGAGTAGTTTTAATCCTAGGATAGCTTTAGTTTTTAAGTTTTTTTTATTTTTATTTTCTAAGCATTTTCCTGTTAGCAATTTTAAATTTTTTAGTTACTGTTCATGTAATTTCCATTTGTTTATGAAAAGCTTGCATTTTCCTTCCTTTGTTCTCGGTTTGCATATGAACTTGTCTAATTTTTATTTTGTCTCTTTGGATTCACCGATTGTTGGACATGAGGAAGTAAGAAAGCTTGGCTGGTGACAGTGGCCAAGTCTTCTTCCCTGTTCAACAATTTATTTTTATGTTTTCAGTAGATAAATTCAAGCATGGGATTTTGTTTTGTTACCAACTTTTATTCAAAGAAGAAATTTTCATTTATTGTTTTCTTGTAGCATTTTCATTTCCTATAATTCTTGTTTTATATTTTCTAGATTGTTTCATTTCATATCTTTGCTGTGGTAGCTCTTTGGATTCGGAATAGTGAATGGAAGTGTTGTTGTTACCGTTATGTTTTCTACATTTCCATTTTATGCTTATCTATTTTCTTCTCCATTTTCAGTGTTTATAACTTGTTTTTACATTCTAGTTTCTGTTATTTCGAGTGATTTTTTTCATTGGCCAGAGAGTGTTTGTGTTGTTGAGTGGAGTTGTTGGAAAGATTGAATGCAGATGGAGGCAGCAACTAGTCGGGACAGAACCATGGCATCATAGCCAAAACTGAGAACTACAACTTTCCTCCTTTATTCTCTATTGTTCCAAGTTTCATTAACTGTTTAATTGCTTAGAGTAGTTCATTTTGTTTAATTCCAGTCTTCACTAATTGTCTGCTGTCATTGTTATGGGTTGGTTGCTGCGCAGAAGATGAAGGTCGGCTGCTGCCGGTGCTGCTTGGTTCTGCAGCTGAATGAATAGCATGCAGTGTTGGCATTGGCTCGGTTCTATAGCCGAGAAAGGGTGTTGCGACTGCATCTGTTGAATACCGAACTGGAGCAGACCGAAAATATGCAGCAGGCTAGAGCAGAGGACAAAGTCATGAGCACTTCCTGGAGCAAAACAGAACCGAGAGAGAGGACATACTTGGACAAACCGACAGCATTTGGAGCAGAAGACAGGACCATGAGCACCTGAAGAAAGCAGTGGGCACGTGCATTGTACTGGGCAGGACAGATCGAGGAACAGCAGCTGAAGCAGAGGTTGCAAGCCGACTGGAGACAGTAAACCTCGCCTGGACAGTAGCTGATGAAGACAGCAGGCCTGGAACCGAGAATGCCTGGAGTTGGAATTTGCAAAGAAGACAGTGAACAATACTGCATGTCGGGACCACTTGGCTTAGTAATTGGTTAAGGCAACGTTTGGCCACTTCCTTTTTACAATTTGATGTTTGCATTTTTCTTCATAGTTAATATTCCATGCAATTACGTAGCTTTATCTAAGTTTTGTTATTTTTTGTTTATTTATTACTTTCTAGCTTAGTTAGATAGAATAGTTTAATTCTCTTAGTTTGTTGTTTTAAGTTTTAGTTTAACTTCATTAATAATTAATTGGTGCCTAGATTAGGATTTAAGAATTGGATTTTGCATTTAGAGTTAAATTAGAGTATCATGCTATGCATTTTTAATTTTTCATTTTAAAATTTAAAATTCCAAAAATTATTTTTCATGCATTAGTTAATTTTTATTGTTAAGTTAGTAATTAGTGATAATTAAGATTAATTTAGATTTAATATTTTAAACTTTTAGATTTGTAGTTAGTTTCTTAATTAATTTGCATTTTAATTGCATATTTTATTATAGTATAGTTTATTTTTAGTTTAATTAATTTTATTGCTTTATTTTCATATTTGCATTTTATTTTAATTGCATTAATTCATCTTAACTGTTTTAATTTTTTTTTGTAGGTTCTTGCGTTTTATTGCTTGGAGCTTTGTAAGTAACTTTAGCTTGGTTTTATTTTCTTTATTTTATAGTTGTTATTATTTTCAGTACTTTAATTTTAGCCATGTAGACCACCCATCAAAATTTCATAATTTGCTAGGATATACTTAGGGTAAGATTAACCGGTAGTTAATTAGGCTAATCAACTTCTCTGTGGGACGATAACTCGGGACTCAAATCTCATTATTATTTGTACGACTCGTGCACTTGCGGATAATACATTCAGATCGTACCAAGTTTTTGGCACCATTGCCGGGGAAGTTTTAATTTTTCCTTAATTATTATCGGTAAAATTAGGCTTAGGTGTAATTCTAGCTTGTAAATATTTAGGTTGTAAATATTTAGATCCTAGTTTAATTTAGTTAATTTTCTCCATTTAATTAAAAAAATGAAAATTTAAAAAATTAAAGAAAAAATTTCTAAGGACTTTTTGATGATTGCATGCTTAGAGCTAGAAAGTTTTGATTGCTTTTCTCTAGATCCTGAAATTGAACCAATACTTAGAAAAATTCGAAAGGATTCTAGGAAATTTATAGCTCCGCTGCAAAATACCATGGTAGAACATAGAGAAATTAGGACCGTTGGAGATTATGCAATGCCGACTATGGGAGGATATTTGTCACGACCCAATTCCATTCTCTTTAACCGAAAATCATTGAAAATTTTTCGCGTTTTACTGTTACCTTACCTGGTCGTGAACTAAACTCACCACACACTGTTGGGCTGTGAGTCAATAATAAACACTAAATCTCATTCATTCTCAATTAATTAAAATGATGTCATACATTTGCATTTAATCGTGTACTTATACGAATACATGTTTTACTGACATCTACATCCCCCATAATTACAACTCAAAAGGATACTGTGCTTTTACATTGTTTAGATACAAAAAGAATCACTGTGTATATACCTCTTAGCAATGGAGATGCAGCGGAGTCCAAAATACCACGCCTCAGTCCTTACTGGGCTACTACGCACGCTCTGTAGGGGGAAAATAGAGTGGGATGAGCAACCACACGCTCAGTAAGGCAATAATGCAAGCATGGTAGATAACTACTCTATCTACATGCTGATAGTGTTATGCATAAATCATTTATGGTAGGAGCATGAGGAATAAAACTATGCCATCTGAATATACATATATATCATGTATCAAAATCATGTGCATTGGCATATAAAACAGGGTAGAAACATCATGTATAAATCATCTCATGCTCAATCTCGTTTAAATTCATAAAAAGGGCAATTCATTAAGGAACCTCCTTTTTAAACCAACATCATAAACCTCTTTCTCAACACATAATTACCACCAAATCAACTCATAATCACAGCCACATTTTCATTTCACAATTCACGCATGTGTATAAAAACTAGGTCACTATATCCAAAAGTGCCTATGTGGACCATTACATCATAAATCATCCCAGACCACACGCATCCAGGTGTGCGGGGTATCACGCTGGCATGAAGATGGATTATCCCTCACCAGACTTTCTCAACACATAACCATCATGCGGTACATCGTACTCCATGTGATATACACGGTACAGCGTACTCCACAGATTCATATCGTGATTGGGGTGCCATTCCTAGGTCTTACCTACCCCATACCAAGAGTTTTTCATATCCGTGAAGGAGAGCCTCCCTGCCGAACAGAGCCTCCCCGCTTAACAGAGCCTCCCTGCCTCCTCGGGCTTAAGGATGTTAGCTTAAGGATGTAGGGCTTAAGGATCCTTCCGTAAGAGAGCCTCCCCACGGAACAGAGCCTCCCCGCCTAACAGAGCCTCCCCGCCTCTTTGGGCTTTAGGATGTTGGCTTAAGGATGTAGGGTTTAAGGATCTTACCGTACCCATGTAGGAGAGCCTCCCTGCCTAACAGAGCCTCCCCGCCCCTCCAGGGCTTAAGGATGTTGGCTTAAGGATCCCACCGTAAGAGAGCCTCCCCACCGAACAGAGCCTCCCCGCCTAACAGAGCCTCCCCGCCTCTTTGGGCTTAAGGATGTTAGCTTAAGGATGTAAGGCTTAAGGATCTTACCAACTTTCACAACCTTATACGTGTCACAATGAGCAAACTTGTGCGAGCAAAGCTTTAGCATGACTCAGGCATCCTCTCATACAGAGACGCGTACGAGCATAGCTCTAGTACGGTTATACTCATAAGACAACCACTAAAAATCCACGTACGAGCAGAAGCTCCAGTACGGTTTATAAACATTATCATAGTTTCCAAATCAAGGTGCGAGCTAAGCTCCAGCACGTTTCATACAAATGAAAACATAGAAATCCAGCGCGAGCGAGGCTTTAGCGCGATTTATGTCATACAAATACGATAGGCGGCTCATACACAATCAAACAATCCCGGCAATCGGGTTTAGCACTCACAAATGCTTTTCCACAACAACCATACAATACTAGCCGACCCATCTGCAAGCTTGCTTAAAACCAAGAAATTTCATTTTGAAAAGCATCAAAACATTAGATTTATGCAATTATTAGCCTTACTATCCCATTTCATAAAATCCACTTCAAATCCAAAACCACGCATATACTCCTCATCATTCACGAATACCATCAATCATTTATTTGAGCAACCATGCATTTCATAAAACACCCAATATTCACCCACAAGTTCAAAGTACGAGCAGCTACCTCTATATACTCACAAAATTCCCTTACCTGGAATCGCGATGCGTGATTCCACTTCCTTAAGCTACTTACTCGTACGGTTTGATTCGTCTTCAACGAACTCTTCGGGACTGCACAAAATCGTATCTCGAATTATATTCAATCCATATAATGCAACCCTTGTGCTTGCTATAGTCAATTTAATCTATAGCCTCTATTAACGCTTATATGGCCTCATTTCATTACTTTACCCATAACTCGAGTCTATGGATCTTCTTAGGCCTATTAAATTATTCCAAATCGATATTAAATCGACATTAAGCTCATAGTGTTCATATTTCATGAATTCGCTCACTATAGCATTTTATCAAGCATATACATACTCATTTCCACAATTCCTCCAAACTCACAATGTAATCTCATTTAACCATCTAAACTCATAAGCATTACCTCACTAACAACTTTAGCATGCCCATAAATCATAAACTCATTCAACCCATATATTCTCACATCATACCCATTCTAGGTTTTCTAGGTCACACCAATTCCACCACATTCCTAGATAATTTATCCATCAATAGTCATGCCAAACAACTCCAAAATCAATTAAATAGACAATGTATTTGGATTGGAGTGTTAGAATCTTACCAAATATGATTTTTCTTCTTGCTCCAAATGGCAATGTCCTTAACTCCTTCAATACCAACAATGGAAAAATACCTTCACACTATGTTGTTCTTCTCTTTAATAGGAACAACTTTGCCTCTAATGGTCTCTCTTTAATTCTTGCTGTAAATGGCTGATTTTAGAGAGGGAAAGTTAGGTTTTTGGGTTGAAAGTGAAAGATTAGTGTTTTTCCCGAGATTTCCTGATTTTCAGCCCTCCTTATATAGAAATAGCTTGAGGAGATCGATCTGGTCCAAGAGGAGATCGATCTGGTCCCTTAAAATCTCTCTTTTTCACGGCATTTTTAATCTTGAGATCGATCTGTCGAAGCATGAGATCGATCTGTTGAGGCATGAGATCGATCTGCTCCCAAACAGAGAGCTAAGGAGATCGATCTGGGTGCTTGGGGATCGATCTTTTCACTACAGAATGCTTGGGAGATCGATCTGGCTCCATTGGAGATCGATCTGCTCTATTCTTTCGCCCAAATAAGAGCATTCTGGCTCTTCCAGATCGATCTCTCGTCCTATGAGATCGATCTGGCCCTCATGTTTTCCAGATTTCCTGTAGTTTCCTTGCTGCAACTCATACCAATACATCCTTAATCTATTTCCATGGCCATTTTCTCATCCATCCACCTTTATAACTTGAAAATGGCATCCATTCATACGTTATGCACATTGAAACTTGTGTGCATTCATTGTATGTCCAAAGGTATGCTACATGAAACCAAATGGAAGCATAACTCCATTCCATTTTACCACACTACTAATCTTGAGTTTCAATCACATCCATCACTTGCCAGAACTCATTTCTTCATATTCGTACTCAATGAAACTTGTATGTACGTTACAATTCCTATTACACATACATACATTGAATCCATGGACTTACATCAATCATACTTTACATTACAAGTCCATTCATATTATTTGATCCAATTACACACATTACCATTATACATATACGGGGTCTTACAATATTACACCGACATTAGGCCACAAGCTATCCATGCTAATAATTTCGAAATTAAGCCCGCATTCCTCCAGATGATCTAGACATCATTGCAGTTCAGTCGACTTTCGTACGATGACCCACATGCTCACCTCGGGTAATTCCTGAACTTGTGCAACACATTCAAACACAATGGATTATCTGATGATGCGCTTATGCTTAGACAATTCCCCTTCTCGCTTAGGGAAAGGGCGTAACACTGGTTAACCTCCTTGCCTCCAAGATCCATTTTTACATGGGACGAGTTAGCCCATCAATTTCTATCTAAGTTTTTCCCTCCCTCTAAAATGGCCAGACTCCGTAGTGATATATCTTTCTTTGCCCAGTTCGACTCTGAATCTCTTTACGAAGCATGGGAACGATATAAGGAGCTTCTTAGGAAGTGCCCTCACCATGGCCTACCTTTGTGGTTGCAAGTCCAGACCTTCTACAACGGAGTTACAAGCCAAAATAGGATCATTGTTGACGCTGCTGCGGGTGGAGCCCTGATGTACAAAACAGATGAGGAAGCTTACGAGCTCTTAGACAAGATGGCTGCTAACAACTATCTATGGTCCTCGGAGAGGCAATTGCCTAAGAAGTCGGCAGGTATCTATGAGCTCGACACGATGTCTACCTTAACCTCTCAAATTGCTAACCTTACGAAGAAGGTAGAGTCGCTCAGTACCCAACATAATCCTTCTACCAGTCCTAATCCTATTTATTCTGTCCAAAGTCCTTTTCTTTCCTGCGAGCTGTGTAGTGGTGCCCACTCTTTAGATAGGTGTTTGCTAAACTTAGAATCGGTTTAGTATGTTGCCCCCCTAAGCAACAGAACAACTCTTTTTCAAACACCTATAATGCAGGGTGGAGGAACCATCCTAACTTCTCCTGAAGCCAAAACCAAGGGCAAACTTCTAACTCCATATCTGTAAGACCCCCTAGTTTTCAAGCTCCACCGGTTCAAGTACCTTCACAGCCACAAGTTCCATATCATTCGCCTCATCATCCATCCCCACCTCAATTTCAACAGCATCCACCTTACTTCCCTCAACCACCACCACCACAACTTCTACAGCATATACTTGCACCAGCACCAGCAGCTGAGAAGAAGCCCTCTCTTGAGGAGATGTTCACGACTATCTTGCAAAATCAAGCTGCCTCAATTAAGAACTTAGAAGTTTAGGTTGGACAAATAGCCATTGCTCTTAGCCAACATCCCCAAGGGACCATTCCTAGTAACACTGAAGTTAATCCTGTTAAGCAAAGGGAGGGAAAGGAACATGTTAGATCTATCACCCTTAGGAGTGGCAGAGAGCTAGATGATCCATAAGTTAAATCCAATCCTGTTAAGCCCACAGTGGTAGAGCCCTTAGGGTCTAAAGAGGCAGCTCAGAAAGAACAGGAACATCAGGATCACGTAACAAAAGAATCCAAGCTAGACGCTTCTTCATTTATACCTTCTTCTACTTCATAGCCTTCCTCATCCTCTGATGCTACACATGTTTCCACTACATCCTCTCCAGTTAGACCACTAGTACCTTTTTCTCAAAGGTTACAAAATTAAAAACTAGATCAATAATTTGCCAAATTTCTTGAGGTTTTTAAGAAACTTCACATCAACATTGTCATGACCCAAATTACCTAAAAATCAAAGTAAATTTTTCGCTTTTTCATTTATTATTTAATTCTTACCTTTCTCTCATCGTGACCATCTTACCAAACAGTTAGGCTATGATTCAGTGTTACTTACCTCTCACCTATTTACCATTTTATTTCCATATTCACATTCATATATCAGAGTTTACTATACTTTGACTTTAACAAAATACATACACGATGATATTTATATAACCTTACATCCCCGACATCATATCCATTTACAGTACTGTGTATTTACATGTTCAAATACAAAACAATACAAATGTGTATACCTGTCTCTCGATGGGAAGCAGCAGATACCAAGAATGCAAGTCCTCAGCCGCTCATTAACTATTGCGAGTGATCTGAAAATATGGGAAAATAAGGGGGGTGAGCAAACCACACGCTCAGTAAGGCAATTATGCAAGTAAGTAGATAGCTCCACTATCTACAAGCTCATAATGCCATGCCCTTAAAATCCATTTCTTTTCATTAAAATCTCAGGCACAAAACCATGCATATATCCATGACATAGTTTATCAAAACTATTTGTGCATATAGAAAGCATATAGTTCATGCATCAATAACATTTTATGTGACATCCTTGAATCATAATTAGCATGAAGTAAATCAAGATCATGTATCCTTTCATGTCATGTAAGACAAATCATGAATGTGAAATGAAAGCATGGAAAACATCATCATGCTACTATATTCAAATCATTTCATTAAAACTGCAGTATAAACTAACCCTTCCGGGTCAATCATCTCATAAAACAATTCATTCAAATTCATTATAAAATTTCGGTTATAACACCACCCTTCTTTCAGGGTCACATATCATAAAATCATAAAATCGGGGGCCTGACCCCTCCCTCGGGTCTACCCTAGTCTATCGACCAATAGTTATATCATGTGAGACAAGTAGGTGACATCAGTAACAACAAGGACTATGGACATAACCTCGTGATCCCTAGCAACACGGTACCTAGTGTGTGGGTATCACACCTGAAACGAGAGGTGGGTCGATCTTACCTGCCAGAACAGCATAACATCAGGATTGCGAGGGCAAGGCTTGCTGCCTCGTGGCTAATGCCACTCTACTCCAACAATCCCCACGGTACAGCGTACTCCGCGTGACATACACGGTACAACGTACTCCGTGAACCCAAACTCAGTCAGGGGTGCCTGTAATAGGTCTTATCCACCCATATCATCTTTGTCTCAGTATGCACATGTGAGCATATCATCTCACTGTGACACATAGTCTACAGGAGGCTCCAACACGGCTATATGCATGTAATATAAATCCCTGTGCGAGCGAAGCTCTAGCACAGCTCCATGCATATTCATGATATCTGAAAATCTCATGCGAGCGAAGCTCTAGCACAGTTTCATAGAAATCAATGAAATCTGCGTATGAGCAGCACTCCAATATGACTTAAAATAATTATAAATTCAAGTAAAATACACGTACGAGCAATGCTCTAGTACGGACATGTATAAAAACTCAGTGAAAACCTCGTATGAGAAAAACTCCAGTACGGCTTTAAAATGAGTTATAAAATCATATAAAATCATGTGCGAGCATTGCTCCAGCATGAATGAATGCTCAAGTAAATCAAAACTTCGTACGAGCAGTGCTCCAGTACGACTTATGCTTAAATACATCAAATCTCATGCGAGTTACACTCCAACACGGCTTTTATGCAATATCATTTCAAAATAGGATGCGAGCTAAGGTCCAGCACCCCTCATGCATGCTAAATCATTAAAACTAGTGCGAGCAATCGCTCCAGCACCTTTTTATGCAAATTCAGTCAAAACAGTTAAAACAGGGTGCGATCTAGGCTCTAACACCTCTCATGCATTTCTCAATAATAAAAATCAGTGCGAGCAACCGCTTAGCACATTTCATGCATATGATGTCACACAAGTCTGTGCGAGCAACCACTTAAGCACGTTTTATGCACACTCACAAACTCAAATATAGTGCGAGCTATGTGCCGGCACTATCTGTTTCCATATAAACTTGATAGTTGGCCCATTTTCCCAAGAAATTTCATTTAAATATAAATAACATTTACATAGTGTCATCTTGTGAAATTTATGCAATTACTAGCCAAACTACCGTTTTGCTTTTCTTAAAACCACGAAAATCCCTTAAATCAGAAAATTCTTAAGTCATGCATTTCATGCATGTCATGCTTTCACCATCCTTATGTGAACTTCCCTCAATAAGGGTAAAATAGTATTTTCCTATTTCGAGTCCTTAAAATTTTAAACCATTTTTAGGACCTTTGTACAATATCAATGTATACAGACATATTCAGTGCACAGAAAAGCTATTAAAATACGCGTAGCTACCTCTAGCTACTCACACAATTCCCTTACCTCATTTTTCTGTACAGTTTGACCTTTCCACTGATGTCTCGTCACACTGTCCGATTTGCTCCGAATCCAATCTCCGGAACTGTAGATAAATATTCATCACGCTAAATACAATACAATTAATTGTATTTCATATTTTTTAGGCTTAATTTAAATCATGGGACCGCTTACCCATATTGGGCTCGATTGTACAATAATGGGCCTTAATCGGCCTTAAGCTCGTTTTCCACTACTATTCACATTATCGAGGCCTATCGGGCTCATTGGGCCCATCAGTATGTATTGAACCTCATTCTAAATTTTTGAATAGCTTAATTAAATATTTACGACAATTTATCTCAATTTTCAGAATTTAATTCATTTAATGCAAAAATTAAATTCGTAATTTATCCGATAATTTTTAACACGCATAACGATGCAAAATTATCGTAATTAAAGGTTACTTACCCAATATTCCATGATCGTACATAAATCGAGGCTGACTTGAGTCCTCGTTTGACGTCAATTGTCGAGTTACACAATTTAATATTTGTTCGGATAAATTTCCAATCGAATATTAATCAAATTAAATATTTTAAAATTTAAATCGGTCAATTCGACCGCTTACTGACTTACCCGTTGATCGATTGCATCACTGGGATTTTCTTCAATTTTTCCTCTTTTTGTTTTCCCTTTTTTCTCTTTTTTTTCTTTTTGGCTGAACCGATTCGGTCCGGTTCAACCCGGTTCAGACCACCGGTTTGGTCGGTTCAGTGCTTTGTTGATCGATTCTCCTTCGATTTTCACCGCCAGCAGCTCCGCGGGGTCGTCTGCAGCTCGAATCTGGTCTCGGTTTCATCTGAGGTCACCGAAAAGTGGCCGGTCCGACCTCTTCTCTCTTCGCCTTCGGTGGCTTCTCTCTTTCTCGCCGTTTCCGACGCTAGCCGTCGACCCACCATCTGATTCAGCCGCTGATCAGCCGATCATTCCGTGGGCTACCTTCAGCTGTCAGTTACTGGCCCTAGATCGATGCCGGTCACCGATTTTTTCTTTCTCCCTCTCTCTGTTTCCTTTCGCCGGTGTTTCTCTCGCCGTCAATCGTGCTTCCATCGCCGGACTCTACCTAGGTCAACGTCAGCTACCTCGCCTGGTGGGTGCGCCGTCAGCCGCTCTGAGTATTATTATTATTTTTTACTTTATTTTATTTTATTTTTTTTATTTATAATTTATTATTATTATTATTTTATTCAATTAAATATTATTATTTTTGCCAAATATCTAAAAAAATTATATTTAATTCATTTAATCAATAAATGAATTTCTCAGTATTATTTCGTCTTTTCGAAATATTTTTTCGAATACTTTCGGGATTATTTTTCGAAGTGAGAATTTCGGTTTATTCCAATAAATTCATATCTTGATGAATTTAATCCGAAATTTAATTATTTCATCGTTATTGATCAAGATTTCTCAAGCCATTATTTTTAATTAAATTTTTTTGTCACGATAAATATCGAATTTTGATCTTTTGACCGTTATACCCTTGCACGTGTTCGGGAATTCCATTTCAATCCTTTTGCATTTTTAAATGTACTCGAAAATTTTTATTCATTCCCTTTTGCTCTTACGATAAAAATCAGGTCTTACAATCTCCCACACTTAAGAAATTTAGTTCTCCAAATTAGAACCAAGTCAAATGGGTCCATAAACTACTCCGGTACGTCTATAACATCATACTCTTTAATTCTCATGTAACTTTTTTCCGGAGTGCAATACTACCAACATATTTAACTGGGGAGATCATCTTAAACCTCAACACTTTCTCTTTCTATCTAATAACCGAATCGATTTTCCAACATACATTATACTTTCATTGAGCTAAGTTGTTGGAGCTCATATTTGATCACATATGCTGGGTCTGGATAGTATTTCTGAAGTATCAAAAGATAGGACACATTGTTGATGCCTGTTTATTCAAGTGGTAACGCCAACCTACAGGCCTTATCTCCCACTTTGTCCAATCTCTTTTTGAATCTCGTTACGTTCTTAGGACATGTAACTGCCAACAATATTGATTCACCCTCGGTGAATTCTAATGGTTTTCTGTCTCTTGTCAGCATAGTCTTTCTATTTGCTCAAAGATGTTCTTAATCGTTCACAATTTAATCTGAACATCCTCAAAGGTTTGTCTTACCAATTCGAAAATAATTCTCTATCGGTCACCCACTTCTTCATATCCAAGTCGGGAACAACCCCTTACGACCATACAATGCCTCATATAACATGTTATCCCAATACTCAAGTGACAACAGTCATTATTGGCGAATTCGATTTGTAACAACTGATCATCCCGGGAGCTTATAACATCAATGGCACATGCACTTATCATATCCTCCAGAACCTGTACAGTTCTCTCTGACTGACCATCTGTCTGAGGATGGAAAGCTGTGCTAACACTCAGTCGGGTTCCCATAGCTTCCTGAAAAACATTCCCAAAAGTGGGAAGTGAAGCAGGAATCCCTATCTTGTACCATGCTCACTGGAACGCTACATAATGTTCCGTAATCTTCGTTACATATAAATCTGCCTACACACTTAGAGTATCTTGGAATTTCCATAGCCAGAATGTGGGTAGACTTAGTCAATCTATCAACTATCACCTAGATAGCCTCGTGATCCATCCGAATCCTCTGTAACCCATCACAAAATTCATGGTAACTTTTTCCTATTTCTATGTCAATATAGGTAGAGGCTACAATTAACTTTGCAGACTTCTAGTACTCTACCTTACTCTGCTAACATACGAGACACTTTGCTATAACTCTACCATATTTCGTTTCATATCTGACCACCAATACCCTTTTTAAGAGATTTTGATATATTTATTACTTCCCGGATGCACTGTATATCCCGAAGAATGAGCTTCTGACAATAACATTATCTCATTAACTGTGGTCTTGGGAGCACTTATACTATCTCTGAACCTCTGTAAGTCATCATCACTCACTGTGAACTCTATCACTATACCCTTTTGAATCTGACCCACACTATCGACACCATGCCGATCATCACACTAAGCCTGACAAATTCGATCACACAAATTCGGTTCTAACCTCAGGCTAGCTGTCACAAAATCACCGTCATCATCAGAAGGATCACATCACTACTGAGGCTCACAACTGCTCTAGCAGCTCACACTCCCTGACCATCATATGTAATACCATCCCGAGGCTCTTTTTTCTCAAGGTATCAGCCATTACATTAGCCTTTCCTGGGTGTTACAATTTTTACAATCATAATCCTTAGAAGCTCTAACCCTCTTGGTTATCTCATATTCTACTCTTTCTGTAAAAATAGATACTCGGAGCTTTTACGATCAGTGCATATTTGAAAAGTCTCACCGTATAAGTGGTGGCGCCATACTTTCAGTGTAAACACTACGGCTGCCAACTCTAAATCATGGGTCGGATAGTTTCTCTTATGATCCTTGAACTATCTGGATCCATAAATGACTATCTTCTCATTTTACATTAATATATAGTCCAATCCTTATTTTGAGGTATCCATACACATTGAGAAACCTCTCGAGCTGTTAGTTGTGGTGAGAATAATTATGGCGGTCAGTTTATTACTTCAATATACCAAAACTCACCGAAGTTACTTTCATACTTATCATCCTATTGACATACAATCTTTTTCCAAATGAGACGTATCAACTGAGCAGCCCATTTCGAGAAACTCTTAACACTCGTCTGTAAGACAGTTTCTTGTTACTACTCATGCTCTTCCCTGAACTTTGAATACATCAAAATATCATCGCTAAAGATGACAACCAATCAGTCCAGGTAAGGTTTAAATACCTCATTGTAGTTGAGTTCCTCTAAATATTTCAATCACCCATATCCTTGACCTATGTACGCATGAACGTAAATCGTCATTTTGAAATCGTTTCCGTTCAAGATACTAACCCATGTCATTTCCTTTTTCTTATATTAAAGGCTGTTATAAAATTTTAATTTTTAAACCTTCATGCTTAATCAAATTCTATATTTCTTTATCGTACCAACAAAGGTACCCAAATTTTAAATGTATATATTACGACTGTTAATTTCAATTTATAGGTTATGTGTGCGCTTCTAGACACTGTCAAATCTTCAGGCGGAGAGGTATTTTGAAATACCTTTATTAACCCTCAGACTTGACCATATAGACTGGTTATGGATATATCCTCCTCTTATCCTTTCATATATCACTTATAAAAAACTTTTTCATTACTTGTCACTTATAGTATACTTTTTTCGGGGTGAAATCATCACTATCTTAGGATAGCAATCTAAACATCATAGTTTGCAGCCGAATCAATCTATTCTTAAATATTACATCAAAATTATTCATATTCCATTGAATAAAATCGGCTAACATATCCTTTTTACCCCGTTTTCAATTTACAATCCCTATACCCATATTCAGTTAGTGAAAATCAGCTAACTATCATTATCTTCTTGTCTAAGGGTATAAGCTTCACATCTTTCACTAACTTAGAAGCAACTGAAGACGGTACAAATAAATGCGTGGCACCAGGATCAATTAAAATAATTACTTCATTATACACAACCAGTGTGGTATCTTCTACCACATCAGATGAAACAACAATAGTGTCCTGGTCCAAGGCATACACTCGCTCTCGTCCAACATCTTATTTCTGTGGTATCTACCATATATCCTACACTATTTACTCTACTACACTGTTCACACTGTTACACAGCTCTCACTGCTACACTACTCTCACTGCTACGGAGCAGGTCGAGGTCCTTCAATCACAATACCCATCAATAGTGTTGAAATTAGATACATTAAGGCCTTACTAAAAATCTTACCCCGTGACTCATCAGCTCTAATCTTTTATCAAACTACCTTTTTCCCGTTCTGACATCTCTGTCATACTCTATTCTCTTTTTGTCTCTATTTCGGCCCTTACTACCTTTCCCAATCTCAGAGGCGTGCAACTTTTGATCTTATTCATATAACTGTAGTCTGCGCACTGCCTCGGCATAGGTAGTGACATCTAACGGGGCTAATCGGACTCTAATTGACGATCTAAGCCCTTCCATGAACTTTCAGACATCCTGACTCTCGTTGTTCATAGTGTCGGAGTCATACCCATACCTTCCCAGGGATATAAACTGAGATTCATTCTCGTTAATCAACCAGTTCCTCTGGGTCAGAGTAAAGAATTTCATCTGTAATTTCCTTTAAGTGTCCGGGATATTCTGTCACCGAAATACATTTGGAATTATTTTCCATATCCATTCTGGATGTCTAACTCTTAAGGTGGGTGTGAGATCTGTAATTTTTGTATGATATTCCTTATGATTTTCATATGGTATGACATTAGTATATGTTAATGGATTCATATGATGGTTGATTCGGATTTGATAAATGTGGACGAAACAAAATAATGTACGTAAAAAAAAAAACGAATAAGGATAAATAGGGAAAACAAAGAAGCAATAAGTTCTTCTAAGGAATTAAATCGAGGTGAATGAAAATAAGGAAATTGAAAATAGGGAAAAGATTATGGATTGATGAAAGACAGTCGATTTAATTTGGTCCCGAACACGTACAAGGGTAAAAAGGTCAAAAGATAAAAATTCAGTATAAAATCAATGAGTAATTTTCGTTAAAATATGGAATTTGTGAAATCTCGATCAATACCGAGGAAAATATTTAAATTTGAGGCCGATTAATCTAGATATTAATTTATTGAAATTTACGGGAATTAGTTTGGAATTAATCGAGATTTTTAATTCGAAAAAATTATCCCGAAAAGAATTGAAAAATATACAGAGAAAGACGAAAATACACTGATAAATTCATTTATTGATTAAATGAATTTAATAAAATTTTTTTAGAATTTTTTAGAGATATTTGGGTATTTTAATATATTTTAATTGATTAAATAATAATAAATAAATTAATAAATAAATGAATTAAAAAAAGAGGAAAATCGAAAAAACAATCTAAAATCGGGGAGAGAGAAGAAACCCGAGAAAATGGAACCCATAGCCGACCCGCGACCCCCGATGATCCACCAGCGTCTGACAAGCCCAGCTACTGGTTAGAGAAGATAGAGCGACGTCCGGCGGTTCCAATGGTACCAGCAACGCGCGCCGACGGCTACTATTTCCGGCGAATCGACCGACGAAAGTTTCGGGGAGAAATCGCCTCTGTCCCGAGGAACGGTGGCGTCTTAGCGTCGATTCAACCCCGTAGAACAATCCGTGGCCGAGGCAGTTCTGTTGAACCCACTGGCGGTCGGTGAGATGGTCGAAATCTCCGACGACGGCAAACGGGCCAAAACGGCACCGTAGCCGAGAAGGGAGAAAAGAAAAAGAAAAAGAAAAACAAAGAAAAGGAAAACAAAAAAAGGGAAAAAGGAAGAAAGTGTACTCGGGGATGACTTGAAATTCGAGTAAGTGATCGGGTAGTCGGGATAGAACTGCGTATAAATCCCGGGAATTCAATTTAATATTATTTTATTAGAAAATGATCTGAAATTACATAATGATGCAGTGTCACTACAGAGCCCGAACGAGAGCCAATTTAGCTCCGATTTTCATACCCTGCACCATATTGGGTAAGTACATTTTAATTACGATAATATGAGTCCTTAAATGCAGAGTTAAGATTATTTTACGGATTTTATGGATTAATTCTGCATAAAGGGAATTTTATTCGAAATTTCAATGTAATTACCGTAAACAATATCCGGGCTATCCAATGAGTTTGGAACGAAGCCTGATGATTATTAATAAATCAAATGAGCCCAGGAAACCCGAAGAAAGGATTCAAAAGTGGAAACGGGCTAAAAAAGGGGTTCGAGGCCTATTAAATTGCAATCGGACCCAATAGAGTAAAACGGGCCCAGAGCTTTAAACTCGATCAGTAAGAGTGAAATAGTGATCTGTATATTTGAACTGAACCCATATGTGGTTATATGCAGCTCCGTAGACGAGTGAATTGGACTGAGAAACCTGTTACAGTCGAGTCGGGATAACCTCGTGCGTGATTCTAGGTAAGGGAATTTTATGAGCACTTAGAGGTAGCTATACATAGTTTCGAGGGGATTTACATTACGTTAAATTCAATAGGCTACCCGAAAACAGAATAATAATTTTTGCGAAAAAATTTGGAAATAGTGAAAAATGACTATTTTGCCCCCAGTTAGGAAAATTTCAAAAAAGGGTAGTAAAGCTATGAAATTGCATGAATTTCATGATTTTAATGTTTTCATGATGATATTGTTTTAATCTAAGCAATTTATGGATAGGTTGGCTATTATTTTCATGTTTTAAGTGAAAAGGCACATGTTAGGTGCCAGTTGATATTTATTTAACATGTTTTGATAAAAAAATTGAGCCACCTATCAGTGTTATATGAGTTGTAACCGTGCTTGAGCACTGCTCGCACTGGATTTTATATTTTAACTCATACACAGAGTGCTGGAGCCTTGCTCGCACTATTTTACAGATTTATTTTATATGACTACCGTACTGGAGTTTTTCTCGTATGAGGTTTTCACTGAGTTTTAATACCTATCCGTACTAGAGCAATGCTCGTACGTGGATTTGAATTGAATTTATAATCAGTTTAAGTTGTACTTGAGCGCTGCTCGTACGCAGATTTCATTGATTTCTATGAAACCGTGCTAGAGCTTCGCTCGCACGAGGTTTTCAGATATCATGAATATGCATGGAGCCGTGCTAGAGCTCCGCTCACACAGGAAATTATATGACATGCATATAGCCGTGTTGGAGCCTCCTGTTGACTGTGTCACAGTGAGATGATATGCTCACACGTGTATACTGAGACATACTTGACATGGGTGGATAAGACCTATTACAGGTACCCCTGATTGAGCTTGGGTTCACGGAGTATGATGTACCGTGTATGTCACGTGGAGTACATTGTACCGTAGGGATTTTTAGAGTGGAGTGGCATTAGCCATGAGACAGCAAGTCTTGCCCTCGCAATCCTTATATTATGTTGTTCTGGTGAGTAAGATGACCCACCTCTCGTTTCAGGTGTGATACCCCGCACACTAGGATTCGTGTGCCAGGGATCACGAGGTTATGGCCATAGTCTTGGATGTTACCGATATAGTCGCTTACATGTCTCACATGATATAACTATTAGTCTTGATAGACCTGGGTAGACCCGAGGGAGGGGTCAGACCCCGATTTTCTTATGATTTCAATTGAGACTTGATTATTCCCATAGAGGGATTTTATGAGACTTTCATTGATTTGTAACCCTATGAGAAGGGTGATTTTATAACGGATATTTGAAAAAAAAAAGAATTTTGTTGAAATGGATTTTGATTTGTGAGTGTATCGTATTTTGACCCAGATGGGGTATTTTAAAATGTGCTGTTTCATTGAGCATGAGATGTTTTCACATGAGAATTATTCCATGTTTTAATATGTCGATTTTCTATTTTAGAATAGATGATATTATAAATATATGGCATATCATTTTTTTTACCTCATGCTCACATATATCCTGATTTCTTATCAGCATGTAGATAGTCTAGCTATCTACCCGTTTGTATTATTACCTTACTGAGCTTGTGGAGCTCACCCTTTCATTTTCCACCCACTTTCAATGTTTCCACTATAAAGATAGCGGGTGTAGATATTAGACGGCATAACTGATTATCTGTGATTCCCATCGACTGTCAGGTATACACCACGTACAGAATTTTGTATTAGTATGCTTACAGCACAGTACTGTATATATAAGGAATATTTGGGGATGTAAATATAGAATCATCTGATGTATAAACATACCGACCACTCTATTATAATATGATTGATGTAATTATATATATATGTACGTGTGATATTTTAAAGGTTAAGAAGGGTATATCGATATTGATTCACAGCCTGACCTGTTAAGAGGAATATGTCACGAGGAGGTAAGAAAAAGTTTTCAAAAGCAAAAAATTTGCACTGATTTTAGTAGTATTGGGTTATGACAGTTAAAGTGGTATCAGAGCAGAGGTTGGCCAGACGTGAATCAGTATCGATAAGTAAGCAATTATAAGTTAGAGTTGGTCGGATAAGAGTCAATAGTGGTCGTTATGGAAAAAATTAGATCCCCCTTAGTACTGTGCTGTATGAGATGTCAAAGTGTATACTAGATGAGCATTAATTTGACAAATGAATTTAGAATACAGGATTTACATTGTGCCTGTCACTAGCAGTGGTAGAGGGGCTAGTACATGTGCTAGAGGCCATGGTGATGGTATATAGATTGGTCTGGTACTCGAGGGTACTGTTGTGAGACCAGATGAGACTGAGGCACGCTTCGCTAGACTTGAGCAGAGTATTGAGAGCCTGGTTGAGATTATAGCGCAGTAGGCAGTGCTCGGGGCTAGAGATAGGCGAGATCCGACGAGATAGGCAGCACCTGATCCCGAGATGTCGGTACAGGCCGCAGAGTTACCCAAGGTTTAGGCTTAGGTTGCAGAGGCAGTGAGACCCCAGCTAGCTCAAGATGTTGCTATGAGTGCGACCTGGATAGATTTAGGCATTTTCAAAAGTTTAGACCTTCAGTCTTTAATGGGAGGAAGGACCCAGTAGTAGCTGAGGATTGGGTGTATCAGATGGAGAAGCTATATAGGCTTTTTAGGCGCACTACTACTGAGAGGGTTACTTTTTTTGTATTTGTATTTCATGGAGCGACAGAGCATTGTTGGAGATCTACCGAGCCGATTTTGAGAGCTTGACATGCTGAGGTCACATGGGAGATATTTTTGGATTCCTTTAGGAGGCAGTATGTTCCCGCTACTACACAGCGAAAGTTGAGGATGGAGTTTTTGAGTTTGGTTCAAATGAACCAGTCTATTGATGAGTATGAGACTCGATTCATCTCTTTAGGGAGATGTGATTTAGAGACGATGGGCAGTGAGGATCGAAAGGTCCAGAAGTTTATAGATGGACTGAGGCCAGCCATCAGATCTCGGTTGGCTCCCTTTGATGTTTCGACTTATGAGGAGGCAGTACATAGAGCTCAGCTGTGTGAGTAGGATTATGAGCGAAACGTCTTCGTGTCAGGAAAGTTCAGTAGGAGTCGAGACAGAGACCGGAAGAGACCCGGGAGAGATCAATTTTTTAGGAAAGGGGTACGGCTCTCTAATAAGAGGCTGAAGATTGAGGAGGTTCAGGAGAGGACAAATAGACCCCCTGTTCATCCGGCTTTACCACTAACTAGAGGCATTATCATAAGAGGACCACGCCCTACTACTGATCGATGTAGGCTATGTGGTAGATATCATGTTACCAGACCTTGTCCAGTGCCTATAGCTACTACTGTAGTATGTTATTGATGTGGGACGCCAGGGCATGTGATGAGAAATTAGCCAGAGAGACAGGACATTGTCCCACAGAAGGGCAAGGAGCCGGAGAGAGCTCCAGTTCAGGTTCCTGCTCAGAGGAGGAGAGCTGCTGCCGAAGAGAAAGGGAAGCAAGTGATCGGCACGGGGCGAGTTCATGCTTTGGACTAGGATACGACAAATCAGTCGTCTGATGTGGTGAAAGGTACCAACCTGATCTTTGGTTTAGAAGCATATGTTTTGATTGATCCTGGTGCCACGCATTCATTCGTATCACCTTTATTTGCATATAAATTTTCTAGGTATGTAAAGTTTATTCCTCTGAGTAGTAAATTGTTAATACTTACCCCCATAAACACAAGTCAGTTAGTAGAGTATGTAGTCATAGATTGTAAGTTGAAAGTTGGGGAGAAAGAAATGTCAGCCGACCTTATTTTGATGTATATGAAGGACTTCGATGTCATACTAGGAATGGATTGGTTGGCTGCCAATCGTGTTGTGTTAGATTGCTTTTCTAAGACGTTAACGTTTAATACCCCGAAAGATATGTTGTTAAATTTCACTGAAAAGTAATGAAATTAGTGGTTGTTTTAAATGGAGCAATAAATTTTTGTTGATTTCATGATTTATGTTTTGAAGGATTAATCGTATATATGGTTGATACGGACCAGGTACGATCAGATTTGAGAGATATTCCAGTGGTTAGGGAGTTTCCTGACGTCTTTCTAGACGCTTTACCAAGATTACCACCAGCCAGAGAGATGGATTTTGGGATAGATTTAGTACCTGGTACAGAACCGATTTCGAGACCACCGTATAGGATGGCTCTGATTGAGTTGGAGGAGCTAAGAAAACAGTTACAGGATTTGCTTGAGAAGGGGTTTGTGAGACCCAGCGTATCACCTTAGGGAGCTCCGGTCGTGTTTGTGAGGAAGAAGGATGGCAGCCTCCGATTGTGTATGGATTATAGATTGTAGAATAAGGCTACCATTAAGAATAAGTATCCCTTACCACGCATTGATGATCTATTGGATCAGCTTCGGGGAGCACAGGTCATTTTTAAGATTGATCTGAGGTCTGGGTATCATCAACTGAGGATACGGAGGGAGGATGTGCCCAAGACAGCATTTAGGACCTGTTATGGTCATTATGAGTTTTTAGTTATGCCATTCGGGTTGACTAATGCCCCCGCAGCATTCATGGCTTTGATGAACGATGTGTTCAAGCCATACCTGGATCAGTTTGTGATTGTATTTATCGATGATATTTTGGTATAGTCCAGATCCAAGGATGACCATGAGCAACACTTGAGTATAGTGTTACAGACCCTCAGAGAGAGACAGTTGTATTCCAAACTCAGTAAGTGTGACTTCTGGTTGGAGCCTATTTCTTTTCTGGGCCATTTAGTATCGAGGGATGGAGTGTCAATGGACCCATCCAAGATAGAGGAAGTTGTTCAGTGGGAGTGGCCCATGACTATCATAGAGATTTAGAGTTTTTTAGGTTTGGCAGGATACTACAGGAGATTTGTAGAGGGTTTCTCCAGATTAGCTGCTCCGTTGACACGTCTCACATGGAAGGATGTTGAGTTTGTGTGGGATGATGACTGTGAGAGGAGTTTTCAGGAGCTGAAGCGTCGATTGACCACTGCTCCAGTTCCCACCATACCTACCAGCTCAGGAGGTTTCTTGGTATATACAGATGCATCGCATCAGGGACTGGGCAGTGTATTGATGCAGGATGGGAGGGTAGTTGCCTATTGATCTAGACAGCTGAAAGATCACGAGAGGAACTATCTGACCCATGATTTGGAGTTGGCGGCCATAGTGTTTGCACTGAAGATACGGCACCATTACTTATATGGTGAGCAGTTTCAAATTTTTACAGACCATAAGAGTCTAAAGTATTTATTCTCGCAGAAGGAGCTGAACATGAGACAGAGAAGATGGCTCGAGCTCCTGAAGGATTATCATTACGAGATATTATACCTCCCGAGTAAGGCTAATGTAGTTGCTGATGCTTTGAGCAGGAAGAGCCTAGGGTTGGTATCATTTATGATGGTTCGGGAACATGATTTGTTAGAGCAGTTCGTGAGCCTCAGTTTGGACATAGCACCCCCTGAGATGGATAGAGTTGAGATTATTGCGAGCCTGAGATTGGAGCGAAGTTGATTGATCGTATCCAGCAGGCTCAGCAAAGTGATTAGGGATGTATTCAGTTGATGAGGCAGGTACAGGCAGGTGCAGATACAGATTTTGTATTGAGTACTGATGGATTATTGAGGTTCTGTGGTAGGATATGTGTTCCCGAGGATCTTGAGATCAGGAGGATGATTTTATCAGAGGCTCACTCAGCGAGGTATACAGTACATCCGGGGAGTACGAAAATGTATCAAAATCTTCAGAGAGATTATTGGTGGTCTAGGATGAAGAAAGACATAGCAGAGTATGTTGCGAGATGTCTCGTCTGTCAGCAGGTAAAGGTAGAGCATTAGAAGCCTGCAGGATTATTGCAGCCTCTACCAATATCGACATGGAAGTGGGAGCATGTCACCATGGATTTTGTGATGGGATTACCGAGTACCCACAGAGGTCACAATGCCATCTGGGTGATTGTGGATAGACTGACGAAGTCCACCCATTTCTTAGCTATGAGAGCTATAGATGCTTTGAGTACGTTGGTGAACTTATATGTTCGAGAGATTGTCAGGCTACATGGCATTCCAGTGATCGTTGTTTCTGATAGGGATGCCCGCTTCATTTCCCATTTTTTGGAACATTTTCAGGAAGCGTTGGGGACCCAGTTGGGATTTAGCACCGCTTTCCATCCTCAGACAGATGGTCAGTCAGAGAGGACTATACAGACTCTGGAGGATATGTTGAGAGCGTGTGTACTTGATTTTAGAGGCTCCTATTTGCCATTAGTCGAGTTTGCCTACAATAACAGTTATCACTCGAGTATCGGGATGGCACCCTACGAGGCACTGTATGGTCGCAGATGTTGTTCCCCTATTGGATGGGAAGAGATTGGTGATAGACTGTTATTTGCTCCTGACTTGGATCAGTAGGCTACTGAGGATGCCAGATTGATATGCGATAGATTGCAGACAGCTCAAAGTCGACATAAGAATTATGCTGACAGAAGATGTAGACCACTAGAGTTTACAGAAGGTGAGTCAATGTTTTTGAGAGTTTCTCCTTCTAAAGGTATCATGAGGTTTGGTAAGAAAGGTAAACCAAGCCTTCATTTTATTGGACCCTTTGAGATTCTGGAGCGAGTGGGAGATAAGGCCTATAGATTGGCCTTGCCACCAGAGTTGGCAGGTGTACATAGTGTCTTCCACGTTTCTATGCTTTGAAGTACCATCCGGATCCGTCACACGTGATTCACTATGAGCCGTTAGAGCTCAGTGACAGTATGACATATGTTGAGAGACCAGTTCAAATTTTGGATAGGAAGGAGAAGGTATTGTGATCCAAGACAATTCCCCTCGTGAAGGTTTAGTGGTAGTATCACACTCCGAAGGAAGCTACCTGGGAATTAGAGAGCATGATACATGAGAAGTACCCGGAGTTGTTTACCGATTGATTTGGTTCTAATTTGGACGACCAAATTCTTTTAGTGGGGGAGATTGTGAGATCCGCAATTTTTGTATGATATTCCTTATGATTTTCATATTATATGACATTAGTATATGTTAATGGATTCATAAGATGGTTGATTCGGATATGATAAATGTGGACGAAACGAAATAATGTACGTAAAAAAAACGAATAAGGATAAATCGGGAAAACAAAGAAGCAACAAGTTATTCTAAGGAATTAAATCGAGGTGAATGAAAATAAGGAAATTGAAAATAGGGAAAAGATTGTGGATTGATGAAAGAAAGTCGATTTAATTTGCTCCTGAACATGTAAAAGGGTAAAAAGGTCAAAAGATCGAAATTCGGTATAAAATCGATAAGTAATTTTCGTTAAGATATGGAATTTCCGAAATCTGGATCAATACCGAGGAAAATATTTAAATTCGAGGCTGATTGATCTAGATATTAATTTATTGAAATTTACGAGAATTAATTTGGAATTAATCGAGATTTTTAATTCGAAAAAATTATCCCGAAAAGAATTGAAAAATATACCGAAAAAGACGAAAATACAATGATAAATTCATTTATTGATTAAATGAATTTAATAATATTTTTTTAGATTTTTTAGAGATATTTGGGTATTTTAATATATTTTAATTGATTAAAATAATAATAAATAAATTAATAAATAAATGAATTTTAAAAAAAGAGGAAAATCGAAAAAAATGAAAATCTGAAATCGGAGAGAGAGAAGAAACCCGAGAAAATGGAACCCATAGCCGACCAGGGAAACGCGTGACCCCCGACGATCCACCGGCGTCTGACGAGCCCAACTACCGGTCAGAGAAGATAGAGCGACATCCGACGGTTCCAACGGTACCAACAACGCGCACCGACGGCAACTATTTCCGACGAATCGATCGACGGAAGTTCCGGGGAGAAATCTCCTCTGTCCCGACGAACGGCAGCGTCTTAGCGTCGATTCAACCTCGTAGAACGATCCCCTGGCCGAGGCTGTTCTATTGAACCCACTGGCGGTCGGCGAGATGGTCGGAATCTCTGGCGACGGCAAACGGGCCAAAATGGCACCGTAGCCGAGAAGGGAGAAAGAAAAAGAAAAAGAAAAAGAAAAAGAAAAGAAAAAGAAAAAAAGGGAAAAAGGAAGAAAGTGTACCCGGGGACGACTTGAAATTTGGGTAAGTGACCGAGTAGTCGGGATTGACCTGCGGATAAATCTTGAGAAATCAATTTAATATTATTTTATTGGAAAATGATCCGGAATTGCATAATTGTGCAGTGTCACTACAGAGCCCGAACGAGAGTCGATTTAGCTCCAATTTTCGTACCCAGCACCAATTTGGGTAAGTACATTTTAATTACCATAATATGAGTCCTTAAATGCAGAGTTAAGATTATTTTACGGATTTTACGGATTAATTCTACATAAAAGGAATTTTATTCGAAATTTCAATGTAATTACCGTAAACAGTATCCGGGCTATCCAATGAGTTTGGAACGAAGCCCAATGATTATTAATAAATCAAATGAGCCCAGTAAACCCGAAGAAAGGATTTAAAAGTGGAAACGGGCTGAAAAGGGGTTCGAGGCCCATTAAAATGCAATCGGGCCCTATAGATTAAAACGGGCCCAGAGCTTTAAATTCAATCAATAAGAGTGAAATACTGATTTGTATTTTTGAACTGAACCCATATGTGCTTATATGCAGCTCCGTAGACAAGCGAATTGGACTGAGAAACTTGGTACGGCCGAGTCAGGATAAGCTCGTGCGTGATTCCAGGTAAGGGAATTTTATGAGCACTTAGAGGTAGCTGTACGTAGTTTCGAGGGGATTTACTTTACGTTAAATTCAATAGGCTACCCGAAAGTAGAATAATAATTTTTTTGGAAAAATATAGAAATAGTGAAAGATGATTATTTTGCCCCCAGTTAGGAAAATTTCAAAAAAGGGTAGTAAGGCTATGAAATTGCATGAATTTCATGATTTTAATGTTTTCATGATGATATTGCTTTAATCCAAGCAATTTATGGATAGGTTGGCTATTATTTTCATGTTTTAAGTGAAAAGGCACATGTTAGGTGCCAGTTGATATTTATTTAACATGTTTTAATAAAAAAATTGAGCCACCTATCAGTGTTATATGAGTTGTAACCGTGCTTGAGCACTAATTGTACTGGATTTTATATTTTAACTCATACACAGAGTGCTGGAGCCTTGCTCGCACTATTTTATAGATTTATTTTATATGACTACCGTACTGGAGTTTTTCTCGTACGAGGTTTTCACTAAGTTTTAATACCTATCCGTACTGGAGCAATGCTCGTACGTGGATTTGAATTGAATTTATAATCAGTTTAAATCGTACTTGAACACTGCTCGTACGCAAATTTCATTGATTTCTATGAAACAGAGCTAGAGCTTCGCTCGTATGAGGTTTTCAGAGATCATGAATATGCATGGAGCTGTGCTAGAGCTCCACTCGCACAGGAAATTATATGACATGCATATAGCCGTGTCGGAGCCTCCCGTTGACTGTGTCACAGTGAGATGATATGCTCACACGTGCATACTGAGACATACTTGACATGGGTGGATAAGACCTATTACAGGCACCCCTGATTGAGCTTGGGTTCACGGAGTACAATGTACCGTGTATGTTACGCGGAGTACGTTGTACCGTGGGGATTGTTGGAGTGGAGTGGCATTAGCCACGAGACAGCAACTCTTGCCCTTGTAATCCTGATATTATACTGTTCTGGCGGGTAGGATGACCCACCTCCCGTTTTAGGTGTGATACCCCGCACACTAGGATTCGTGTGCCAGGGATCACGAGGTTATGGCCATAGTCCTGGATGTTACCGATATAGTCGCTTACATGTCTCACATGATATAGCTATTGGTCTTGATAGACCTGGGTAGACCCGAGGGAGGGGTCAGGCCCCGATTTTCTTATGATTTCAATTGAGACTTGATTATTCCCATGGAGGGATTTTATGAGACTTTCATTGATTTGTAACCCTGTGAGAAGGGTGATTTTATAACGGAGATTTGAAAATAAAGAATTTTGTTGAAATGGATTTTGATTTGTGAGTGTATCGTATTTTGACCCAAATAGGGTATTTTAAAATGTGTTGTTTCAGTGAGCATGAGATGTTTTCACATGAGAATTATTCCATGTTTTAATATGTCGATTTCCTGTTTTAGAACAGATGATATTACATATATGGCATATCATTGTTTTTACCTCATGCTCACATATATCCTGATTTCTTATCAGCATGTAGATAGTATAGCTATCTAACCGTTTGTATTATTGCCTTACTGAGCTTGTGGAGCTCACCCTTTCATTTTCCACCCACTTTCAGTGTTTCCGCCATAGAGATAGCAGGTGTAGAGATTAGATCGCATAGTTGATTATCGCTGATTCCCATCGACTGTCAGGTATACACCACGTATAGAATTTTGTATTAGTATGCTTACAGCACAGTATTGTTTATATATGGAATATTTGGGGATGTAAATATAGAATCATCTGATATATAAACATACCGACTACTCTATTATAATATGATTGATGTAATTATATATATATGTACGTGTGATATTTTAATGGTTAAAAAGGGTATATTGATATTGATTCATAGCCCGACCTGTTAAGAGGAATATGTCACGAGGAGGTAAGAAAGATTTTTCAAAAGCGAAAAATTTGCACTGATTTTAGTAGTATTGGGTCATGACAGTGGGTCGAGTGGACTTCCATCATTACTCCGACTTGCCTTCAAATACCATGCATACATTAAGCTATTAGCTCGTAAAATGTTCTCCTCACTCCGCTCCAACCTCGTGAAACGTGTCTCAATGCTGTCCGATCTCTCTGTCGGACACTGTGAGGTATGCTCAATACCAGCCTCCATGTCAATCTCATCTTGAGTCTCAAGTGATAACTCAGTACGACTCTCGGGCCTATCTCTACGGCCTCGAGCTCATGTACTAGCCCTTCTACCATAGCAGCTATCAGTTATAAAAACTATAGTCTTGCATTCGAAACTAAATTCTTAGCTACACTTCCACCTTGATATGCACAATTGTATCTAAACAATGCACAGTACATGGGGATGTAACTTTTTAACTACTAATACCGACTCATATCAGGCCAACCTAAATTCTGATACCATTAAACTTGTCACGACCCAAATTACCTAAAAATTAGAGTAAATTTTTTGCTTTTTCATTTATAATTTAATTCTTACCTTTCTCTCTTCGTGACCATCTTACCAAACAGTTGGGCTATGATTTGGTGTTAGTCACCTCTCACCGATTTACCATTCCATTTCTATATTCACCTTCATATATCAGAGTTTACTATCCTTTGACTTTAACTAAATACGTACACGATGATATTTATATAACCTTACATCCCCGACATCATATCCATTTACTGTACTGTGCATTTACATGTTCAGATACAAAACTATACAAATGTGTATACTTGTCTCTCGATGGGAAGCAACGGATACCAAGGATGCAAGTCCTCAGCCGCTCACTAACTATTGCGAGTGCTCTGAAAAGATGGGAAAATAAGGGGGTGAGCAAACCACACGTTCAGTAAGGCAATTATGCAAGTAAGTAGATAACTCCACTATCTACATGCTCATAATGCCATGCCCTTAAAATCCATTTCTTTTCATTAAAATCTCAAGCACAAAACCATGCATATATCCATGACATAGTTTATCAAAACTATTTGTGCATATAGAAAGCATGTAATTCATGCATCAATAACATTTTATGTGACATCCTTAAATCATAAATTAGCATGAAGTAAATCAAGATCATGCATCCTTTCATGTTATGTAAGACAAATCATGAATTTGAAATGAAAGCATGGAAAACATCATCATGCTATTGCATTCAAATCATTTCATTAAAACTGCAGTATAAAATAACCCTTCCGGGTCAATCATCTCATAAAACAATTCATTAAAATTCATTATAAAATTTCGATTATAACACCACCCTTCTTTCATGGTCACATATCATAAAATCATAAAATCGGGGGCCTGACCCCTCCCTCTGGTCTACCCTGGTCTATTGACCAATAGTTATATCATATGAGACAAGTAGGTGACTACTAGTAACAACAAGGACTATGGCCATAACCTCGTGATCCCTAGCAACACGGTACCTAGTGTGCGGGGTATCACACTTGAAACAGGAGGTGGGTCGGTCCTACCCGCCAGAACAGCATAACATCAGGATTGCAAGGGCAAAGCTTGCTGCCTCGTGGCTAATGCCACTCCACTCCAACAATCCCCACGGTACAACGTACTACGCGTGACATACATAGTATAATGTACTCCGTGAACCCAAGCTCAATCAAGGCTGCCTATAATAGGTTATATCCACCCATATCATCTCTGTCTCAGTATGCATGTGTGAGCATATCATCTTACTGTGACACACAGTCTACAAGAGGCTCCATAACAGCTACATGCATGTAATATAAATCCCTGTGCAAGTGAAGCTCTAGCACGGCTCCATGCATATTCATGATATCTAAAAATCTCCTGCGAGCGAAGCTCTAGCACGATGTCATAGAAATCAATGAAATCTGCGTACGAGTAGCGCTCCAGCATGACTTAAAATAATTATAAATTCAAGTAAAATCCACGTACGGGCAATGCTCTAGTACAATTATGTATAAAAACTCAGTAAAAATCTCGTACGAGAAAAACTCCAGTACGACTTTAAAATAAGTTTTAAAACCATATAAAATCATGTGCGAGCATTGCTCCAGCACGAATGAATCCTCAAGTAAATCAAAACTTCGTACGAGAAACACTCCAGTACGGCTTATGCATAAATACATCAAATCTCGTGCGAGTTACACTCCACCACGGCTTTTATGCAATATCATTTCAAAACAGGATGTGAGCTAAGCTCCAGCACCTCTTATGCATGCCAAATCATTAAAACTAGTGCGAGCAATCGCTCCAGCACCTTTTTATGCAAATTCAGTCAAAACAGTCAAAACAGGGTGCGAGCTAGGCTCCAACACCTCTCATGCATTCTCAATAATAAAAATCAGTGCGAGCAATCGCTCTAGCACATTTCATGCATATGATGTCACACAAGTCAGTGCGAGCAACCGCTCAAGCACGTTTTATGCACACTCACAAACTCAGATATAGTGCGAGCTATGTGCTGGCACTATCTGTTTCCATATAAACTTGACAGTTGGCCCATTTTCTCAAGAAATTTCATTTAAATATAAATAACACTTACGTAGTGTCATCTTGTGAAATTTATGCACTTACTGGACAAACTACTGTTTTGCTTTGCTTAAAACCACGAAAATCCCTTAAATCAGAAAATTTTTACATAATGCATTTCATGCATGTCATGCTTTCACCATCCTTAGGTGAACTTCCCTCAATAGGGGTAAAATAGTATTTTTCTATTTTGAGTCCTTAAAATCTTTAAACCATTTTTAGGACTTTTGTACAATATCAAAGTATACATACATATTCAGTGCACAGAAAAGCTATTAAAATACACGTAGCTACCTCTAGCTACTCACATAATTCCCTTACCTCATTTTTCTGTACAGTCTGACCTTTCCACTAACGTCTCATCACGCAGTTCGATTTGCTCCGAATCCAATATCTGGAACTGCAGATAAATATTCATCAAGTCAAATAAAATGCAATTAATTGTATTTCATATTTTTTGGGCTTAATTTAAATCATTGGGCCCGCTTACCCATATTGGGCCCGATTATACCATATTGGGCCTTAATCGACCTTAAGCCCGTTTTTCACTTACTATTCACATTACCGAGGCCTATTAGGCTCATTGGGCCCATCAGTATTTATTAAGCCTCATTCTAAATTTTCGAATAGCTTAATTAAATATTTACGACAATTTATCTCAATTTCTAGAATTTGATTCATTTAATGCGGAAATTAAATTTGTAATTTTTGAGATAATTTCTAACACGCATAACGATGTAAAATTATCATAATTAAGGGTTACTTACCTGATATTCCATGATTGTACATAAATCGAGGCTGACTCGAGTCCTCGTTTGACGTCAATTATCGAGCTACACAATTTAATAGTTTTTCGGGTAAATTTCAAGTCAAATATTAACCAAATTAAATATTTCAAAATTTAAATCGGTCAATTCGACCGCTTACTGACTTACCCGTAGCTCGATTGCATCACTGAGATTTTCCCCAATTTTTCTTCTTTTCTTTTTCCCTTTTTTCTCTTTTATTTTCTTTTTGACTGAATCGGTTCGGTCCGGTTTAACCCGATTCAAACCACCGATTCTGTCCGGTTCGGCCGCTGGAAAGTGGCCGGTCCGGCCTCTTCTCTCCTTGCCGTCGGTGGTTTCTCTCTTTCTCGCCGTTTCTGACGTTAGCCGCCGCCCCACCGGCCGATTCAGCCGCTGATCGGCCGGTCTTTGCGTGGGCTACCTTCGGCTGTCAGTGGCCAGCCCTAGATCGACGCCGGTCACCGATTTTTCCTTTCTCCCTCTCTCGGTTTCCTTTCGTCGACGTTTCTCTCGCCGCCAATCATGCTTCCATCACTGGACTCTGCCTGGGTTGGCGTTGGCTACCTCGCCATTGTGGGTGGGCCGTCGGCCGCTCCGTCCGGTGAGGGAGGACCGACTCCTTCGGTCCCTGCTTTGTTTTCGTTTCCAGTTTTCGCAAAAACAAAATATTTTTTTACGTTATTTTATTTTTTTATTTATAATTTATTTTTATTATTATTTTGTTCTATTAAATATTATTATTTTTGCCAAGTATCTAAAAAAATTATATTTAATTAATTTAATCAATAAATGAATTTCTCGGTATTATTTCGTCTTTCCGGTATATTTTTTCGAATACTTTCGGGATTATTTTTCGAAGTGAGAATTTCGGTTTATTCCAATAAATTTATATCTTGATCAATTTAATCCGAAATTTAATTATTTCATTGTTATTGATCAAGATTTTTGAAGCCATTTTTTTAATTAAATTTTATTGTCACGATAAATACCGAATTTTGATCTTTTGATCGTTATACCCTTGCACGTGTTCGAGAATTCCATTTCAATCATTTTGCATTTTTAAATGCACTCAAAAATTTTTATTCATTCCCTTTTTCTCTTACGATAAAAATCGGGTCATACAAACATTCCTTTCGCAGATGCTTTAGAGCAAATGCTAAGTTATGTGAAGTTTCTAAAGGATATCCTCTCGAGGAAGAGAAGACTGGAAGATTATGAGATGGTGGCTTTAACTGAGGAATGTAGTGCAATTATCCAGAGGAAATTACCCCCCAAGCTCAAGGATCCCGGGAGTTTTACCATACCTTGCACGATAGGAAATATGCTCTTTGGTAAAGCCTTGTGTGATTTAGGAGCCAGTATAAATCTGATGCCTTTGTCTATCTACCAAAAGTTAGGAATAGGGGATGTCAAGCCTACCACAGTGACCCTTCAGCTAGCTGATCGATCCATTAAATATCCAAATGGGGTCATTGATGATGTGTTAGTAAAGGTGGACAAGTTTGTTTTCCCTGCAGATTTTATTGTTTTAGACATGGAGGAAGACAGGGAAGTCCCCATTATATTAGGCAGACCTTTCCTAGCGACGGGTAGAACTTTAATTGATGTACAAAAGGGGGAGTTGACTATGAGAGTGCTAGATCAAGAGGTGACATTTCATGTTTTCAAACCTTTGAAGCTCCCTGATGACTCTCAAAAGTGTTTTAAAATGGATATTGAAGAGGATAAAAGGCTTAAGCACAAGAAATCTCAAAGAATAAGGGAAGTAGATAGAGCTTAGGAGGATTTAATGTTAAAATTCTATCACCACTCTGGCTGATCCTCCTACTCTTCGCCCTGCTGCTGAGTGTTGTGTTCTTTAGCTGCATTTGAAGTTGCTTAATTTTTCTTTCCACTTTGTATATAGTTCTTTTCTTTTCTTTTCTGTTGTTTCTTTATTTGCTTATTTTGCATATTTCTTTTTCCAGTATTATGTTTTCAATCAAGCTTCGATTGTTCATCATTATCAGAAAGGGGAGTACTCTGTTCCTGAACTTTAATTCTTATATTATCTGCACACTGAGGACACTATGCACTTTAAGTTTGGGAGAGGGGATATCACTTGAGCATTTTTAAAAAATTTGGGCAAAATTGAAAAAAATTTCAAAATTTTTTCGAAAATATGAGCTTAAATTGTTTGATTTTGGGATGATTTAGTGCTTAGCATGTAGTTTTCCCATATTCCGATGATATGAACCCATGATTAAGTCGATTTTGATTGATTGAGAAGCAAGATTTTAGGAAAAGCATGAAGTTGAATTCTTAAATTTGTCTTGATTCTGATTGTGATTTCCTCATTTTATGCACATGTCATGTCATGAATCTGTATATTTATTTAGAGATTAATAGGATTGTATTTGTTCAGTTGATTTTGTGCATCATATTCTAGAATTTGCTTGATCTGATCTCGAGATGAAATATTAGATCGCACTTAATTTGGGAGATGATTTAGGTCATATTTGGATTGTTTGAGCATTTCTAGCCATCCCTGTACATATTTTATCCCTAGTCACCCATCTGGGCCAAATAAGCTTTTCTCTGTAAATACACCTGCGTTATTTTCCTTAGCTTAAATACTCTTTTCCTATCCCTTACCCCGAAAGCATGAAATTTTATTGGGATATATTGTGAGCTTTGTACATATAGGTATTAAGTGATAGTGAAGGAGTATTTATTCAAAAAAAATTGAAAAAAAAAAAGAAAAGAAAATGAAAGAGAAAAAAAAAAGAAGAAAGAAGAAAAATACAAAAATAGAATATAAATGTTTAGTGAAATAAATAAGTTTAGGGGAATAAATTTGAGCTCTTACATTAAGATCCTAGAAAGTAATGCATGTTAAGGGGTAATTAAACCTAAATCGACTTTATCATACCTTAACCCCAACCTTACATTACAAGCTTAATGAAGTCATATTAATCTTTGATTAAGTGTGACTATATTAGTGGAGAGAGAAGTGAAAAGCAAACTTATGGGAATGATCACATGTCATTGACTTTGCATTCACTATGTTTGCATAATATGATCCGGATAATGTACTGTGAAGTGATTTTGACATTTTCACACACGCACGAGGGGTCCAATTTAGGTTAGAACTTATGATTGAATGATTCTGAGTGTTTGATTTGTAATTGTGAGTCTTTGAGATCATAGTCTGTACTTTATATTTGAGGATAATATTAGGGAAATTATTATGTTTTGTACTTGTCATTCCTACATCTATTTTGTTTTGCTTGAGGACAAGCAAAAGCTCAAGTTTGGGGGTGTGATAATTCTATTTTTAATAGAATTATTTGTACTTAATTTCCTAATTGTTTATTTAATCCCCATATTATTTTATAAATTAATCCCATTTTATTTAATTAAAATTCTTTAATGTGCAGAAAAATTAAATCCTGATGAAACTCAATCGTTTCAGTTGAAATTGGGCTAAAAATGGGCTAAAGGAGACTAGACCACTTCCAATTTGCAGACCGAGTCATCTGTCGTCTGGACACGCGTGATGCCAGGTGTCCGTATTTTATTTGCACCGAAACGATAAGATCAAAGGACACTGTGTCAACCCTCTGGAAGACACACACCGAGCCACATAGCACAACCAATTGGACAAAAAGACTGATGACATGGAAATATCTACTTTGCAGTGAATCAAATGAAGACATGTGGCCAACCAATGCCAACTCATCTAGGATGGAAAAATTACCTTTGTACCCCTAAGTGTGTGTATAAATAGAACATGATGTCAATTGAAAAAATCAATTAGGAATTAGAGGTAGCCTAAGTTAGAATAGAAGTAAAGTAGGAGTAGGAGTAGTGTAGAGTAATTTAGGAGTAGTTTTAATCCTAGGGTAGCTTTAGTTTTTAAGTTTTTTTTTTTCTAAGCATTTTCCTGTTAGCAATTTTAAATTTTTTAGTTACTGTTCATGTAATTTCCATTTGTTTATGAAAAGCTTGCATTTTCCTTCCTTTATTCTCGGTTTGCATATGAACTTGTCTAATTTTTTTTTGTCTCTTTGGATTCACTGATTGTTGGACATGAGGAAGTAAGAAAGCTTAGCTAGTGACAGTGGCCAAGTCTTCTTCCTTGTTCAACAATTTATTTTTATGTTTTCAGTAGATAAATTCAAGCATGAGATTTCGTTTTGTTACCAACTTTTATTGAAAGAAGAAATTTTCATTTATTGTTTTCTTGTAGCATTTTCATTTCCTGTAATTCTTGTTTTATATTTTCTAGATTGTTTCATTTCATATCTTTGTTGTGGTAGCTCTTTGGATTCGGAATAATGAATGGAAGTGCTATTGTTGTCGTTATGTTTCCTACATTTTTGTTTTATGCTTATCTTTTTTCTTCTCCATTTTCAGTGTTTATAACTTGTTTTTACATTCTAGTTTCTGTTATTTCGAGTGATTTTCTTCACTGGCCAAAGAGTGTTTGTGTTGTTGAGTGGAGTTGTTGGAAAGCTGGAATGCGGATGGAGGCAGCAACTAGTCGAGATAGAACCATGGCATCATAGCCAAAACCGAGAACCACAACTTTCCTCCTATGTTCTCCCCTATTCCACGTTTCATTAACTGTTCATTTGCTTAGAGTAGTTCATTTTGTTTAATTCCAGTCTTCACTAATTGTCTGTTGTCATTGTTATGGGTTGGTTGCTGCGCAGAAGATGAAGGAAGGCTGCTGCTAGTGCTGCTCGGTTCTGCAGCTGAATGAATAGCATGCAGTGTTGGCATTGGCTCGGTTCTATAGCCGAGAAAGGCTGTTGCGACTGCATCTATTGAATACCAAACTGGAGCAGATCAAAAATGTGCAGCAGGCTGGAGCAGAGGACAAAGCCGTGAGCACTGCTTAGATCAGAACAGAACCGAGAGAGAGGACATGCTGGACAAACCAACAGCATTTGGAGTAGAAGACAGGACCGTGAGCACCTGAAGAAAGCAGTGGGGACGTGCATTGTACTGGGTAGGACAGATCGAAGAACAGCAGCTGAAGCAGAGGTTGCAGGCCGACTGGAGACAGCAAACCTCGCCTGGACAGCAGCTGATGAAGACAGTAGGCCTGGAACCGACGATGCCTAGAGCTAGAATTTGCAAAGAAGACAGTGAACAGTACTACATGTCGGGACCACTTGGCTTAGTAATTGGTTAAGGCCACGTTTGGCCACTTCCTTTTTACAATTTGATGTTTGCATTTTTCTTCATAGTTAATATTCCATGCAATTACGTAGCTTTATCTAAGTTTTGTTATTTTTTGTTTATTTATTACTTTCTAGCTTAGTTAGATAGAATAGTTTAATTCTCTTAGTTTGTTGTTTTAAGGTTTAGTTTAATTTCATTAACAATTAAAGGAGTATCATGTTATGCATTTTTTATTTTTCATTTTAAAATTTAAAATTCCAAAAATTATTTTTCATGCATTAGTTAATTTTTATTGTTAAGTTAGTAATTAGTGATAATTAGGATTAATTTAGATTTAATATTTTAGACTTTTAGATTTGTACTTAGTTTCTTAATTAATTTGCATTTTTATTAATTAAGTTAATTACATGCATATTTTATTCTATGATAGTTTAATTTTAGTTTAATTAATTTTATTGCTTTATTATAATATTTGCATATTATTTTAATTGCGTTAATTCATCTTAACTGTTTTAATTTTCTTTTGTAGGTTCTTGCTTTTTATTGCTTGGAGCTTTATAAGTAATTTTAGTTTAGTTTTATTTTCTTTATTTTATAGTTGTTATTATTTTCAGTACTTTAATTTTAGCCATGTAGACCACCCATCAGAATTTCATAATTTACTAGGATATACTTAGGATAAGATTAACCGGTAGTTAATTAGGCTGATCAACTTCTCTGTGGGACGATAACTCGGGACTCAAATCCCATTATTACTTGTACGACCCGTGCACTTGCGGATAATACCTTCAGATCGTGCCACGTACCGAATTTGAAAAGAGCATGAAATAGCCGTGTTGGGAGCCTGTGCTGACTGTGTGTCGCACCGACTATATGCTCACACATGCATTATTTTGAGATATGGCCGAGGGCTATCGAAATAGAACGCATGGTATGAGGACTAAGACTCATGGCGAGCATCACACCTTAAGATAGGGTTTATGGAGTACTGTGTACCGCGTATGTCACATGGAGTACACTGTACCGTGAGTACTTGAATGTACTTGGATAAGACTGGTTAGCAGTGGGAGCGAGATCTAGTGAGATCCGGTGTGCTCCGGGATCAAGTCCTCAGTTGAGAACTGAAGGTAGAGATTTGACCCACCTCCCGTTATAGCAATGGTGAGACCCCTCACACCGAGTACTGTGTAGCCTGGGATCCCAAAAAATGAGTTATGATCATAATCTCAGAACATGTAGTTGTCTATCTCAGTTTTCTTTTCATGCAATGTAACTTGAGATTTCTTGAATGAATAATCACATGGTATTTATGATATGAACATGTGAGTTTGTGTGTGAAAAGGGTAACCCGAGGGATGGGTGAGGCCCAGATTTCCATATTTTTTAAACATGATGATATGCCATATTACTTTGCTTTAATTGAATGGCATGATAAAATGTAATTTGAGTGAAATTACATGAGAAATGCAATATTTTGCATAAACTGCTGAGGTTGTTAAACTAGCATATTACCAGTTATATAACTGATGTTTTGTATATATATATATATTGCATAACAACTTTGAGCCAGATGCATGCTTTAGATACGAATGGATAAGGAAATGATTTCAAGGCATAAGCATAGTATTTTGTAGATAGTGTGGTTATCTACTTGCTTGCATGATTTCTTTACTGAGCTGTGAGCTCACCCACTTATTATTTTCCTCTTTACAGAGCATCCATAGTAGGTGGACACGACTGGAGATTTATATACTTTGATCCGTTGCCTATCCATCTTACGAGAGGTATACACACTCGAATATTTTGTACTGAAGAATGTAAAAGCACAGCTATGTAAATGATTGTACGATCGAGGATGTATATGTACAAGTATTGTATGAATGTATAAGAGTTATATTATAGAAAAGAATATTAAATTCTATGTATGTTGTGAATGAATGTGAATGGGTGACTAATATCGAATCACAACCCAACTATTTGGTGTAGAGTGATGACAGAGGAAGAGGTAAGTGAATTGTGAAAAATTTGTGGTGATTTTGGTAGGTCGCTGTGAGAGAAGGGTGTGACACTTTCGATTGAGGCTTTCAGGGTGGAAATTTTTCTACAATTTGGGCCTTGAATTGGCTTAATATTGGGCCAACCAAATGGCCCAACAATTCAGCCTATTGGGCCTACAAAATTTGGCCCATGCTTAATCCACCTTAATGGGCTTTAAAATTTTCACTAGTTGGCCTATCGATTTCAACCCATTTAATTTAATTCGGATTTCGATTAAATTGATTTTCCATACTTAAGGAGTTGAAGATCGAGTGTTTTAGTTAAAAATATTTCTTCCTCACTTTTTAACCTTGGTTGGGTTAAATTTTAACCATGGTTAGTTCTTTAAGGTCAAAGTCAACATTTCTTGACTAACCTTGACTTTTCTTGACCATTGACCACGTTTAACTTTTTCTAAAAAATCCATAAGTGTCAATTCTTATGGTTAACATGCTCATCTTTGCGTTTTGGCCTTTTACGGGAAGTGAAACAGCTAAAAACACCTCGAACGGTTCATTTCGAGCTCGTTTAGCCCCTTTTTGGCTTTTCCTAAATTTCAATGCATTCGGGTCCAAACCAAACTGACTTTCCTTTATGAACACTCTATATTTTGACGTTTTAAGTTCTTCTCTTCCGTCAGAAGGATTTGAATTCCTTTGGTTTAGCTTGTGTCCATCTCGGCTCTTACTTGCCCTTTACATGACTTATATGCATTTAATCATTTCACTTATATTTTCGTTTTAGTAAATGCTCTTCTTATGATTCAATTAACATAATCAAATGTTTACACATAGGAATCATAAGGAACATAGTACAAAATCTGGGTCTTACAGTTCGGTTTAGGCCTTCTGAACCAGATTTATTGGGCCTAATTTCACTTAATTTTAAACTTAATATAAATATATATATATATATATATATATATATATATATTATATTTGGGCCAAGATTTGGCCCATTAACCATCTCCAAATTCGGCCCATGCTTGGTTAATGCATAATGGGCTTTAACTTTTAACTAGTTAAGCCCATTTGGAATCCATTCAATCCAGTTCATTTAATAGAGCCCAATTGAAAACTAATCCAATTCTTAAGTTAAATGGGCTGAAAATTGGGTTAGCTAACCCAAGGTTAACTTTTCCTAGCTTTAACCATGGTTGGGTTAAATTTTAACCATCGTTAATTAGTTTGGTCAAAGTCAACATTCAAATTCTGACTTTGACTTGACTTTGACCTTTGACCACGTTTGACCATAGATCAATATATCAAATATAGATTTTCCAATGCACCAGATGTTTAGCTCTATGTTTTAACAGCTTTCGGGAGGTGAAAATGCTAAAAATAGCTCAAACGAATGATTTTGAGCTTGTTTGAGCCTTTTTTGGCATTTTCACTACTCCTACATTCTCAGGACCAAACCAAACTAACTTCCCTTCATGACCTACCCTTATTTCGATGTCATGAATCCATATTTTCACTCGGTTTGGTCTAATTCCATTTGGTTCACCCTGAACTCACTACAGCTCCTATTTGGGCATTTTAAGGCTTATGGATTTTCAAGCTTGTTTAATCGGACTTGGAATTCAATTAAGCCTTCTTATAAATCAATAAATCATGAATACATGATTTCAAGGATGTTTTCTCATAGAAATAGTACAAGAATTTGGGTCTTTCATTTGGCTTCATTGGAAGCCAAACCATGGTTGCGTGTAATCTTCCTTTACCGAATTGCATCATGCCTTCACTTCATTGTCTTTTACTGCAGTATGGTCATTTAGGACACAATCTTTACCATTCCTTTTCACCGAAACATATCTTCATCTCTTTATTCTTATTACATTTCTTCACATTTCCTAGTTAGTTAGAATTCATCATCACCACTCACTCTCTTTTACAGTTCGGCCTTACTATTCTTTGCCTTCTTTTCCTTGCCGAAACCGAACAATATCACCTCAAATCAATAATTAAAATAGTTTTGGGTTAACTTAAGAAATGAAATAAAATTTCTTTTTAAATTGCTAAAATTTAGACTAATAATAAACAATACTATATAATTCAGTTAATGGAAATATTATATTTCACTTGGTACCACATATAGTTTTATATTCATTCATACTTCAAAGTAAACATTTATTTGCTTGAACTTATCAAGATCCCTCATACTATATTATAATTAAATAATTCATTTAATTAAGTTTTCAAAGTGTTATAGCTTATGGTGAAAGGATCACTCTATTAATTTCTTAAAGCCATAGAGCTTCTGATGAAAGGAGCACGCGTTAAATTTCCAAAGTTGTTAAAAAAAACAAAAAATTAAAAATATACAATAAGTGGGGGCAAATAAACAAATCTGAACAAAATTATTGTCTTTGTTTTTGCACAATTCTTGATTTTTAGAAAATGTACAAAGAGAGATAGCTGTAGACATCATATTTTATTAGGATAATACGAGGCTTGAAGTGTTTTAGACTTGACAGCTAATTAAAATTAAATTTTGGCTGTAATTGAACTTTTATAAATGAGATTTAATTAACATTAGACATTAATTAAATTTAAATTTTAATTGAAATTGAAATTGGATCTAAATTTAAAGTCTGATTAGATAATGTGACTAGCATTTAATCTTAAATTTTTAGTCTAAAAAGCCTAGTAACGAAAGACATGCCCACCATTGTTTTTACTTATTTTTATCTATTTATTTATTTTTTATTGTTACCAATATAATTTCTCTTATTTTGTCTTTATTGTATAATCTCTTTCATTCTTTTAATGTTTTATCTTTTGTATTTTAAAAATAAATGAAAAAAATATTTAAAAAAATTATCTGTAAGGTGTTTTTATGTTTTGATAAACATAATTAAAAAAAAAGAGATTATGATCAAGATCGGATTACTCTGATCTAATTTTTGAATCTCATCTCACGCTTCAATCTTGCTATAAATACCAGTACAGATAAGTTCCGGAGGGGGAAAGGAGGAGGAGCATACACAATAAATACAGAGCAATCAAAGAGTCAACAAGTACATAGTGAGAACTGAGAGAATACACAAAAAAGGGAGAATTGTAAGAGCAATTTTGAGAGAATAGATACAGCAAATAAAAGAGCAATTAGAGGGAAATTAGAAAGAAAATCGTAGCAAAATTATCCTCGGTGGTTCCCTTCTCGATTTCTTCTTACTGTTGTTGCTTGATTACAACAGTGTCAAATTGCATACGTCTTCACCTCGATCTTCGCGTCACGTGTTCTAGAATGCCTCTACAAAAGAGATAAAGATCAGAGGGACACAGGGGTTATTCCCTGCGTTGGCACTCCGATGCTTAAGTCAGCCAGAGAATTGGGCAGAGTTTCAATAGGGAAATTGAGAATTGGGTTAACGAATCATACCTGACCCTTATTTATAGGAATTTACTTTGTCGTTAATTACATTTTTATCCTTTTTTATCTTACTCAGGGCTTATATCATTTCTTATATGTTTTCTTCATGCGCCACGTGGCATTCTTTTATTATTCTTTTATCATGCACAACAATTGCTCCCCACTCTTTCGCTAGGTATAACCTTGCAGAAGAGTACATATGTTCTCATTGTAGCCTCAGGTCAAGTCCTTACCTTAGATTCTGAAGTCAAATTCTCTGGCCTTCTAATTCTTAAGTTCTTGTTTTGAGTGCGTGGCTTACCTCGCGTATTTTTCTCTTCTAGCCCTTTATTTGTGTGCTTAGCTTACATCGCGCACTTTTCGCTTCAAGCTCTAGGACATTGTCTTCGTGGCTTACCTCGCGCATTTTTCTCTTCAAGCCCTTGGTTGTGTGCTTAGCTTACATCGCGCACTTTTCGCTTCAAGCTCTCGCACATGGTCTTCGTGGCTTACCTCACGCATTTTTCGCTTCAAGCCCTTGGTTGTGTGCTTAGCTTACATTGCGCACTTTTCGCTTAAAGCTCTCGCAAATGGTCTTTGTGGCTTACCTCATGCATTTTTCGCTTCAAGCCCTTGGTTGTGTGCTTAGCTTACATGGCGCACTTTTCGCTTCAAGCTCTTGCACATTGTCTTCGTGGCTTACCGCGTGCATTTTTTGCTTCAAGCCCTTGGTTGTGTGCTTAGCTTACATCGCGCACTTTTCGCTTCAAGCTCTCGCACATGGTTTTCCTGGCTTACCTCGCGCATTTTTCACTTCAAGCCCTTAGTTGTGTGCTTAGCTTACATTGCACACTTTTCGCTTCAAGCTCTCGCACATTGTCTTCGTGGCTTACCTTGTGCATTTTTCGCTTCAAGCCCTTGGTTTGTTGAGTGCGTGTATTACCTTGCGCATTTTTCACTTCAAGCCCCTGCACATGTGTAGCTGGTGCGATCAATCATTTATCAATTATGTGAGAATCTCAACAGCCAATAAAATATCAATATGGCATAAATAATACTTCAACAAATTAAATTTCAACCCATAGTTGTATTAACAAAAAATAACATTAAATGGCATAAAGTCTCGCTGCCAGTGTAGTTGCAAGTGGTTAATATTCCGCATTTTTGCTATCCTTTTGCCTTGTGACCTTTCTATCTTCTTTCAAGGCGTTAGTGATGGCTTAGGTAGCCCGACGATGGTAAGGGTTTCTTTTCTTTGAACTCCCTTATATGTAGTTCAGCGTCGGTATCCTTTTCATCATTTCTTCTTGAGTGATATATTTATCTGCTCTAGAGAACAAGTCTGAGATCGTCGTCGGTTGATCTAAAGATAGCGACTCTTGTAACTTTTTAGACCTTGTCCCTTGTAGCAGAGCTGTGACAGCTACTCCAACTTGTAGATCATGTACTTCAAGAGTAGCATTACCAAACCGATCCACATAGCTTTTGAGTGATTCCTTGCTCTCCTGCCTTAAGGTAAGCAGATAGGTGGCCTCCTTTCTTTTCTGGCTTTTTATTACAAAGGCCTCCAAGAATTGCTTCTTAATTGATTGAAATACGAAATAGACCCCTCCGGCAAACTGTTAAACCATTTTAGTTCATGGTCAGTTAAAGTTAAGGGGAATGCTCTACTCATGATCTCATCCTCCTATCCATGTAATAGCATCAATGACTCATAGTTCTGAATGTGGTCATAAGGGTCAATTTTTCCTATATACGCCGTCATTTGCGGCATTCTGAATTTTGCGGGCAGCGGTTTTCCCATGATCGTTGTACTAAATGGGATTCTCTTTCTCTGGTTTTCTTCAGTTCGAACCAACCTTTTCTCTTCTAAGATTCGTTCCACTATTCTTTTCATATCTGTGGCAACTTGTACCTTGGACACAGGTTTGTTTTGTACTTTCTTAGCATTGTATGCATCAGCTTGGCCGTAGTTCATAGTTTCTTTCCTGTTACCCTGAGTTCGGTTTTGACGAGTCTGAGATTGAAAGTTTGCCATTCCAGTTTCAAGGTTTTCTTTTGGATCTATTTTTTGAGTCTCTCTTAACATGAGACCCTGTCATTACCACATTTTTGATTCCGTTGTTTGGCGGGATGTTTGTGTTTTGGGGCCAAGGATCTTTCGCACCCAAATATCTAGAATCTACCCGAGCCAGACCCTCAAGGTTTCTAGTACTTTGGCATCTCTGGCCACCAACAATCTCCCGTGTTGAATTCCTTGTACCATGACGTTGCGATTTTTTGACACCCTGATGTCTCCAGTTCATTGGAGTCTCGGGCATAGGGTCTTCCATAGCATGGCGTCGTAGGCCTTTCGAGGCCTCACGCACAGGGTCTCCCATACCCTGACGCCTCATGTCTTCCTCAGTCTCACACATAGGGTCTCGTGTGGCCATGCTGTGAGGATCTCGCGCACCCCTACAGTGAGGGTCTCGCATGAGCTGACATCCCCGCGCTATGAGTGCGCCATGTGGTGCACGAAGCAAACGGGGGGTCTTACGCAGCCATGCCGTGAGAGTTTCGTGCACCCCTGCCGTGAGGGTCTTGCGCTCACCTGCCGTGAGAGTTCGTCGTGGGCATGTCGTGAGGGTTCAATACGGGTATGCCATGAGGGTCCAATGCAGTCATACCGCGAGAGTCAGGTGCGGGCATGACGCGAGGGTCCAATGCAGGCGTACCGCGAGGGTCCAATGCAGGCGTGCCGCGAGGGTCTAATGCAGGCATGTCGTGAGGGTCTAATACAGTCATGCCGCGAGAGTTAGGTGCGGGCATGCTGCGAGGGTCCAATACAGGCATGCCATGAGGGTCCAATACAGGCCTGTCGTAAGAGTCAGCTACCGACATGCCGTGAGGGTTCAATGCGGGCACGCTGTGAGGGTCCAATGCAGTCATGCCGCAGAGTCAGGTGTGGGCATGCCACGAGAGTCAGGTGCGGGCATGCCACCTCTGAAGGTCTTGGGTTCGAACAAATACTTGGGTAAGAACAATTGGTGTCATTTGTGTAAGAACAAAGACTTTAAGGTCTTGGGTTCGAACATTTGAAGATGCGATAAAACCGTGAGGGCGGGGCCGTAAAGGCGGAGCCCAAAGCAGACAATACGGTTGAGTGGGTCGCTACCGGCTGAGCTAGGACGCCATAACAAAAACGCGCGTTTTGTTGTTGGTCCATCCTAGCTCAGTCGGTAGTAGACCCACTCAACCGTATTGTCTGCTTTGGGCCCCGCCTTTACGGCCTCATCCTCACAGTTTTATCGCGTCTTCAAAGGTTTGAATCCAAGACCTTAAAGTCTTTGTTCTGACAAAGATGATACCAATTGTTTCTTTTGTTGAGACGAAATTATATTATACTCAGCACGCTCTTCCGATCGAGACCGTCCAGAAGAATCGGAAGCCTTCCTTAAAGAGGAAAGAGCCTTCCCTCTATCCCGGGAGGGATCCTTTTGTTCTGTAGGATGGGGCATCTCTTGTCTAGAAGGAGGCGGGGTCCTAGCCCGGGGCAATGGAGGTGGAATTGGTGCCTTACTGGGAATAATGTCTATCAGACGAGGTCTCTTTCTAACAGGATTGCTAGACGAACCTTCTTCCAGCCCCTGACACACCAAAGATCATCTAAAATGGCTCATTTCTACAAAAAGAAAAAGAACAAATAAGTGGTCAAGAACATGGTCAGAACCAACAAACAATAAATCGAAAAGCGTGAAAAGTTACCATCAGGAGAATCAAAATGCTCCTGAAGGGACTCTATGTTTTACATATCATCATCAGGAAGAACCATAAAAGTTGAACCAAACCCTTCCCAGTCGCTCAGATCAGCTAGGGGTTCACTGTCAAAACTAGATTCTCTATTTGTGCTCCCTATATCCTCTTGCGACCTTAAATGTTCAGGGTTCAACTCAGAAGGAATCGATGATGAAAGATTCGAGGGAGGAACTGAAGGGCCGACAACAGGAACGGAACCCACACCCCAGCCAGCAGATATCAAATTTTCATTCGATAGGAGAGTATCGAGATTAATGGGGTTATCAACTAATAATTTACTAATATCTAAAGACAATTGTTCCCTGAGTGTAGAAATCTGGGGGCCCTTAGGGATTTCACGTCTAGTTTCCCAACGAGTAGAGAAATTCAGGCCCCCAGGAGTCTCCATAATAAGCCACTCCAATTCAAATCCATGAAGCTTATTCGTAGGTTTTTCAAATAACCTATTTCCAAATCCAGGCTTATACACCTATTGAAGAGAATAAGCAACTAAACCGGAGCTACCTCGAAACCTAAAAAAAGTATCAAGTAAGGGAAGAGAAGGAGAAACACCCCTTAATCGGTAATGCACGGTAAAGCCAATTAATTGCATCCATGCATAAGGATGCAGTTGTCTAGGGGCAATCCTATGTGTCCTAAGGAAAGAAGCTCCAAAGTTGGGAATTGGAAAATAGAGTCCTAGCTATAAGGATGCCCTAAAAATAACTACCCCGTCGGACACACTACGTATGTCGTTTTCTTGAGGGTTTGGAAGTCTATAGGAGTACTCATCGGGTAAAGGAAACCTAGACATAAGATCTTGGTTGATCTAACTCCTATTTCTATATGCTTCCCTACAGCATGACCAGCTATTCTAGAATTGAGAAAAATTACAAAAAGAAAAGTGATCGACGACAGAGTTTTACCTAACAACCAAAGATGCACTTGCAAAGGCGAAGGTAAATACTGAACTATAGCGTCAGCGTATTTGTGATAGAGGTGTGGCAAACAATACAAGAACGGCGCGACAGAGTATTGGTCATGCGACAGAGTTGCGAAATAGTAATGGATTATGCGGCAGAGTTGCGGTAGAGTATCGGTGAAGTGGCGATAGAGTCGCAATAGAGTTGCGGTAGACTAGCGACAGAGTTACGATAGAGTACGATGAGAGTGTGCGACAGAGTGATCCTAAGCGAGAGAGCTCAGTAGATACCGCGATGCCTGAGAGCTTATATATAGGTGTGTCTGTATCTGCACGTGCACAGTAATCCGCACGTGCTCAGGAACAGTAAACCAAATATAAAAAAAAAACGAGTCATACTCTTTCTCAAGAAATTTTCCTACCAAAGAGTGGGGAGCAATTGATAATGGTCATATCATTAAAGTCCATGTGTACAAACATTGACTAACAGAGGATAGCCACGTGTCAGACACAACCACCAAGAAGCATAAGCCACATGGAAGATACCAAATGGTGGCGATAGAGTCCCTAGTGATAGAGTCGTTATGCGATAGAGTTTCTATGCGACAGAGTCCGTGGCGATAGAGTCGTTATCCGATAGAGTCTCTATGCGACAGAGTCGTTATATGATAGAGCTTTAGCGACAGAGTCATGCGGCACAGTATACACGTGGCATACCTCTGCACCTTTGAGTCTAGCAGCAAGAGCGATAGACCTCTGCGGTAGAGTATGAATTCGACAGATGGTATGGGAATAGAGTCTCTACGACAGAGTGGGTCGCAGTAGAACTCTTTTGTAAGAACTGCGGCAGAGGTCTCCAAACCTCTGTCGCATGTTGAACTCATCCGCATAGAAGCAGACTCTGAGTTCGTGACAAAATGCCCAACAACTTTGTCGCAGCCCAGACACGCGCCTCGGCCTCAGATCCAAATCCTATAGTTTTGGGCCCAAAATATTCGCAAGCCCTGAAAAAATATGAACCCCGATTTAATTCTAAAAAATGTCTATAAATACACCAGGTATGATAAAAAAAACCCTAATCTCAATTTTACATACAAAAACTCAGCTTAAACAGTTTTTTGACTTAAGTATCGGAGTGCGCGTGCAGGGACAGATCCCTACACCTCTCTGAGTTTCACTGTTTTTGCAGAATATCCAAGACACGTGGAGAAGATCACATCAGCATCATTTCATTGTTGTTTAGAGCAACAACATATATTAGCATTTTGGAATAATTATGACATTTTCGATGATAGAACTATAAAGTGTCACAGATGCTTGATATTTCAAGAATTCTTAGGTGAGAATATTTTTCATGGACTTTACCAGAATAATGAAAATTTTCTAAAAATAATTCAATATTTAAAATATATATTTCTAAAAAATATTATAAAATTATAATTTGGTGAATAAATTGAAATTATCTCGATGATAAAATTTAAAGTGTCTCAAATGGTTAATATTTTTAAAATTCCTAAGTGAAAATGATTTCTTTAGATTTCTCTAGAATGATGAAAAATCTGAAAATAGTTGTTCAATATCCATAATTGAAAAGAATAATAATAAATAATAATATAATTTAGGAGAATAAAAAATAATTTTGAAAGTAATATTAGAGATAAAATAATACCTTTTGAAAGTGTTTAATAAATTCGTGAGAAAACGAATGAGATTTCTTAAATACTCATGAGGTAAGAGAAAAATCTTTAAGGGTTCCTCAAAAACGATGGAGAGTACTTAAGAATTTGCTTAATATTTAAAAATAAACCTAATAAAGACCATTAAATTAAAAAGTTTAAAGAATCACAAAAATTAGTTGGTAAAATCTTAGATGGGCGTCACAGGGGTGTTAATCATTCCCTATGCGTAACTGAATCTCTGAACCTTAGTACTTTAGGCGTATATGAATTCTTTATCTTTAGTTTGAATAGATGACTAATCACACCTAGAAAAATATTGGTAGTGACTTCATAAAATTTAATGTCTAGAATCCTAGTCTAAGAAACTTTATGACAAGTGGTATTAGGAGGTGTGAGGTGTCCTTGGTTTGATTTGGAAGACTAAATGACATGAAAATATCTTCCAAGAAGTACCAATCAAGTGAAGACAAGTAGCAATAGGTGACAACTCATCTACAAAACACAAAGTCCATTATACCTTTAGTTTAGTGGTTAGTTAAAGAAAATGAAGAGAACTCTAAAGGGGTTGTTACAGTTGTATATTACCATAATTAACTGATTCTATATAGCTTAATTATAGGCTGAAATATCTAGGTTTAGTTAATAACCTTCCTAATTTAGGTTTTACAATTCTGTATATATACATATCTTGTACTCCTTTCTATTAAATGGAAAATTAATCTTTTCATCTCAACATGGTATCAAGAGCCTTGTGAGGAAAAGTTTGAAATTTTTCTAGTTTTTTCTTCTACCCAGAGTGAGCAGATTTATTTTTTTTTAGGTCACCCCTGTGAGTGGCCACATGAGAGAGAAATTTTTTTTCCTGCACGCTGCCCCTTTGTTACGTTTGGTTGCTGTTTACTACACCTGAAAGCTGCCTGCCTCACTCTGTCATTACCTTGTTACAAAGAAAAACTCTTTATTGCTGTTAGCTTCTTCACTTTTGCATCTTTTGGCTACGAGGTTGGAGATTAATCTACTGCCAGAGAAAGGTTCTACTGATTGGAGATCTCGGCTGTGTGATAGAGAGCCTCGGTTCCATCATCCCCAAAGCTACTGACTTGCTTCACCTACCTTATCCTCTGATAAAATGGTTTCAATCTCTACGGATGAATTTGCTAAGTTCACCCAGTACCAAGAGTCTTTAAAGAATTCATCTCAGTTTATCACTGCTCTTGCTGAAACAGGTAAATCAAATACTTGTCTTATGTCTTCTTCCATACAATGGGTAGTTGATTCTGGTGCCACAGATCATATGACAGGTAATCCTAGTCTATTTTCCACTTTTCAATCCCATGTCTCACCTCCTACTGTCACTTTAGCTGATGGGTCTACTTCATCTGTTCTAGGTTATGGCACTGTTAGTCCCACTCCATTACTTACTTTATCCTCAGTTCTGAGATTCTCATAGCATCACTTCCTGTGATAACAATATCATCCACATATACTACCAGAAGAATAATACCAGATACAGAGTTTTTATAAAAAATTGAATGATCAAGTTTACTCTTTGTCATGCCAAACCTTTCAGCTGCTTGACTAAATTTTCCAAACCATGCACGTGGACTCTGTTTGAGACCATATAGTGATTTACGAAGATGACAAACTTTCCCACTCTCCCCCTGAGCAACAAACCTAGGTGGTTGCTCCATATAGACTTCCTCCTGAAGAACACCATACAGAAATGCATTTTTAATGTCTAACTGATACAAAGGCCAGTCGTGAGTAGCTGCCATAGAGATAAGTAACCGAACATATGTCAATTTAGCAACAGGAGAATATGTGTCAAAATACTTCCCCATATGTCTGAGCAAAGCCTTTAGCCACCAAACGAGCTTTAAGGCGAGCAGCTGACCCATCAGGATTAAATTTAACTGCAAACACCCATTTACATCCAATAGCTTTCTTTCCGGTAGGTAAATCAACCAAATTCTAAGTACCATTAGAATCTAAAGCATTCATCTCTTCTATCATAGCTGCATGCTAACTAGGATGAGACAAAGCTTCCATAACAGATTTTGGAACACAAAAATCAATCGAGGCAACAAAAGAACAAGATGAGGGAGACAAACCGTCATAAGAAACGAAAGATGAAATAGGATAAGTACACTGATGTTTACCTTTTCGGAAGGCAATGGGTAAATCAATATCATCTGTAGTCGGATTTGATGCCGAAGAATTAACTGGTGCTGGAAATGGATCAGAAGGAACTCGACGACGAGTATAAGTATGAATAATAGGAGGTGGTGGGTTTTTAGGTAGAATTTTGACTGGTTGGTACGTGACATGATAAAGTAATAAATCATCATCCTCCCCCTTACTGAAAGAATTATAAGAAGAAGAAAAGAATGGATCATGTTCAATGAAGGTGATATCGGCTGACACCAAGTACTTATTAAGACTAGTACTATAACAACGATACCCTTTTTGCACATGAGAATACCCCAAAAAAACACACTTCATAGATTTTGGATCTAATTTGGTTACCTGAGGACGAACATCACGAACAAAATGCGTACTCCCAAAGATGCGAGGTGTAATTGGAAATAATGATTTACTAGGAAAAATAACTTTATACGGTATCGCACCATTAAGGACAGAGGAAGGCATGCGGTTGATTAAGAAACAAGCTGTGGAAACAGCATCAGCCCAAAAGAGTTGAGGAACATGCATTTGAAATAAGAGTGCTCGGGTGGTTTCTAAGAGATGTCTATTCTTTCTTTCAGCCACACCATTTTGAGATGGTGTATCAACATAGGATGACTCATGAAGCATACCATTCTGAATCATATAACTCTTAAAAGTATCTCAAAAATATTCTTTAGCATTATTGCTCCTCAAAATTCTCACAGACATTAAATTGAGTTTTAATTTCAGCACAAAAAGTAGTAAAATGAGAGAATAATTCAGAACGATTTTTCATAAAATAAATCCAAGTCATACGGGAAAAATCATTAACAAAAGTAACAAAGTATCTGACACCAGTTTTAGAAACAACAGGACTCGGACCCTAGACATCTGAGTGAACTAACTCAAAGGGAGAACTAGCTCGTTTATTGACACATGAAATAGAAGGTAGATGATGATGTTTAGCAAATTGACAAGACTCACTAGCTAAAGAAGACACTGACTGAAATTGAGGACACAATTTCTTCAGTAGAGACAAGGAAGGATAACCCAACCGACAATGTGCTTCAAACGGTGTCAAGATGCTAGAACAGGCAATAGACTCTGGCACCTCAGTATCCAAAATGTAAAGTCCTCCTGATTCATGTCCTTTACCAATAATCTTCTTCGTCATAAGATCCTGAAACAGATAATAACTAGGGAAAAATGAGACAGAGCAATTTAGAGTATGAGTAATTTTACTCACAGACACTAGGTTAAAAGCAAATTTTGGTAGACTCAGAACTGAGGACAAAGTAAGTAATGGAGTCGGACTAACAATGCCATAACCAAGAACAGATGAAGTAGACCTATCAGCTAAAGTGACAGTAATAGGCGAGACATGGGATTGAAAAGTGGAAAATTGGGAACTAAGCCATGTAGTGCCCCAATGCTTCCTAATTTACAGCTTACAAAAGGTGAAGAATTATTTGAGGATCCAGAAAGATATATGCGATTGGTTGGAAAACTGAATTATCTTACAGTAACTTGTCCTGATATCGCTTATTCTGTTAGCATTGTCAGCCAGTTCATGTCTTCTCCAACAGTTCATCATTGGACAGCTTTAGAACAAATTCTATACTATTTAAAGGGAGCCCCAGGATGAGGAATATTATACAAAAATCATGGACATAATCATATTGAATGTTTTTCTGATGCAGATTGGGCAGGTTCCAAAATTGATCGGAGATCTACCACAGGTTATTGTGTATTTGTTAGTAGAAATTTAGTCTCTTGGAAGAGTAAGAAACAAAATATTGTTTCCAGATCTAGTGCGGAAGCAGAGTACATAGCCATGGCTCAATCTGCATGTGAGATATTGTGGATATGTCAGCTTTTAACTGAAGTTGGTCTTGAAGTTTCAAGACCAGCAAAATTATGGTGTGATAATCAAGCTGCTCTTCATATTGCTTGCAATCCTGTGTTCCATGAAAGAACTAAACACATTGAGATTGACTGTCACTTTATCCGTGAAAAAATACAACAAAAGTTGATCTCTACAGAATATGTGAAGACTGGAGAACAGCTAGGGATATTTTTACAAAGGCACTCAATGGAGCTCTAGTTGATTATATTTCTAACAAGCTGGGCATGATTAACATCTATGCTCCAGCTTGAGGGGGAGTGTTACAGTTGTATATTACCATAATTAAAATATTCTATACAGCTTAATAACCTTCCTAATTTATGTTTTACAATTCTGTATATATACATATCTTGTACTCCTTTCTATTATATGGAAAATTAATCTTTTCATCTCAACAGGGGTCAACTGCTAGGGGTTTTTAGGTCATCTTAATTTGTTTTCAATAGTGTAAGGAAGCCATTAACTTACTTTTCCATATTCCTTTACATTTCTTTTCATTTTCTAGTTTTTTTCTTTACATTTCCTTTCAAATTTTTATTTTTCTTTTGAGATTTTCTTTTAAACAATGATGTGCTTCCATTTCCATGAAAGAAGACAAGTTTACTTCTATTTTTCTTTTTCCATTTTTAGTTTATTGTAAACTTTATGTCACGACCCGAATCTATATACATGCACTTATGCGGAAGACTTATCTTATTTAATCATATTTATCTCATTAGTCGCGGGTTAGATAGGCAGTATGTAAACACCAAGAATTTTCATGTATTCGGTCTTATTAAGGAATAACAATTAAACTATTGAGATTAAAATGTGTTTCCTTAGTAAATGAATTTAATTGAAATATAGTTAGACTTAGGTATAAATAATTCTCTATGATATGGAAGTACAACTGCTGAGTTTAATTCAATTCAAATACTATTGGGAAATTTATCAAGTAAATATCTACATATATATATATATATATACACATACCCTATTAAATATAAATATATATATATATATATGAGATGACTGAATCATTTTCCAAGTTAAGAATATAGGTGCAATTATATATATGTGTGGGCAAATAAGTGTAAGTAAAAATATGCATGTATATTTATACAATCCCATGGATAGCCATATAAAAGGATAAAATGCATATATATATATATATATATATATATATATATATATATATATATGGTGGCTCTACCGAGAGGGGGGTGAATCGGTTTTCTAATGTTAATGGCAAATTTAAACTAAATTAAGTCTAATTTGCAAATAATGAATAATCAATATAATGTAATGGAATAAATAAAAGGAAGATAAGGGAGAGAAATATCAAACACAGTAGTTTATAGAGGTTCGGCCAATCTCTTGCTTACGTCCTCTCTTCTTGAGCTCCTTGTCAAGAGCTTTCTTTCACTCTATCACTGAATGTTACACACTCCCTTTTTCAGGTTAAGGAATAACCTCTCTACCCTTTTTACACAAATAAATATTCACCATTTTACAAAGTTTTTCTCACTGAGGAACACTCCTCTTTTATCTCAAAATAAGGATGAATACAAGATCAAGCTTTTTATGTGGGTAGGATAAATATAGCTTTTGCACAAATGCTTATACAACAATATCAATAAATAAGGATTGAAGACAAATGGAATGGGGAAATAAATTCTTGAGAATGTACAGAATGTGCAGCAATGGTTTCTCTATTCCCAGTGTCTTCAAATGCTTGATTTTATACTGAAGGATTGGTAGTTGGAGCATTTAATGTTGTTTTTTCCGTTGAGATTTTTACAGAAAGAGCTGTTGGGAACCTCCAGTAGAATGCCAGATCGATCTCCAATCTTGACCAGATCGATCTCTTAGTTTAAATTCCAATAATGTCAAAGCAAATTGAAGCAAGGAGATCGATCTCATATATGTAGAGATCGATCTTACAATTTGAAAATGTTAGAGCAGATCGATCTGTCGAACAAGTAGATTAATCTTCCAATCTCTCTGTTTAAGGCAAGATCAATCTACAGATCCATCTACCAAGTATTCTCGTAGCGAGGAGATCGATCTCTAATCAACCCAGATCGATCTCCTTAGCTCTCTGACTTTGAGGAGATCGATCTCATGAACTCTCTGTTTGAGTATAGATCGATCTACTGCCTTTACCCTTTGTTTTAGAGAGATCGATCTCTTTCTAGACCAAATCGATCTCATAAATATCCTGTATTAGACAGATCGATCCTATAACCCTTATAGATTAATCTCTGCTTCCTCAATACCTTGTACAGATCCTTTGAGAATTCAATCCTTTAGCAGATCGATCTCATATCCTCATGAGATCGATCTCTCATACTAGAAAACCCAGGAGATCGATCTTCCATCTCACCAGATCGATCTGTCATCCTTAAAGACTTAGTTTCTGGTACTGATAACCTTTAAATATGCTTTAAATCATTTCTATATTATTGATTTTACTTGTTTTGTCATTTCAAAATATGTTAACTCAACAATCTCCCCTTTTTTGATATGACAAAACTTATTCAATAAACATGTTTAGTTACCCTTTTTCATAATGCACAAACTATATTTTACTTTCACAAAACTCCCCATTTTTGTAAGCTCCCCCTTACTTTTGACCCCTTTACTCCCCCTTAATTTACTCATTCCTTTTAAATCATTTAAAACCTGTTTTCTTATTCTTCTCCCCCTTTTTGTCATATCAATTGCAATAAAGGTAAAAGGACAATTTAACCTTCAAAACATAATGCATTTCAAAAGAAGGAACTCACATTTCAAAGAAATTTTCATGTCATTTCACAAATGGAGCATTCAAGCAAATGATGTTTTCAAACAACAACCATTAATCATAAAACATAGCTAAAATAGTCCTAACAAGTATGTCCTAAGGCTGAGGAGGGAAGCACTCCATGAGTTCCTCGACTCAAGTGCGAGTAACCTGCAACTCATCGAACATGGCCTGTCGTGTGGCATGAAGGCTTGCAAATCCTTCATCCATCTTTCGGTTAAGCTTCATGATCATCGTCACAATCGATGCCATTCCATCGGGTGATGGTGCGGGTGCAGTGGGCCGAGCAGTCGAGGAAGATGGACCTTTAGTAGGTGCAGCAGGTGGATCAGTGGGCTCAGCTGATGGGTCTTCTTCCATGGCTACCTCAAACTGCTGGTCTCGCTTCTTCTTTCAATCCCCTCAGAAATCCTTATAATACCTCAAGTGATGAAGTGTGCCAATGTTTAAGACGCTCTTTGGGGAGGGCACTTCACCAGTTTCACAGCTACAATCGATCCCGAGTCGTTGTCGTAAGTACTCCAGCAGTTGTGGAAAGACTATTGTGGAGGCCTAGCCGCGTACAATCTTCAGCCAATCTTCTTAAATGAAGTGGACCAGATTGGGTTTTTGACTTGTGGAGTGAAGGTGGTGGAGCCAGAATCGATCTAATCTCCTAACTGTGGAGTGATGGGTACCAAATGGCCTAGGATTCCACGAGATGATAAGGTGGAGTAACCTCGGGTGCATCGGTAGGTCACTCGCCTTATCCTTGGGAAGGTCAAATTCTAAGGGGACTTCTTCCTCTTCGTCGGTCAACCCCTCATCTCTTATATCAAATACTCGGGCTAGAATGGATGTGTTTATTGATAATGTTTTAGACATGAAAAATGTTTTAAACCCTAGTATTTTACAGGTATCATCAAGGTCGTAGATGAGTTCTGCGTCAGAAAAGAAAGCCCTAACGATGTTTGAGGGTACGGGGTATTGATTTTAAGAAATGGAAGCCAACCAAATTCTTCCATTTTGGATAGATAAGGAAAATTAATGCGGTTTAAAAACGAGAAATCAATTGTGCACCAATGTTTAATTGGCATGGTCGAGAAATGCTCTTCATATCTTTTCCTTTTTGCAGGTGTTTGAAAACACCTGTTAAAGGTAGTGACAGAAGAGGGAGGAGCTGTTTGGGAAGATGACCCTTGATCAGCATTTGGTTTAGGGGGTTTTTGGCCAACTCTCTTAAGTCGAGGCATTTCTCTAGACACAAGAATCTCTCTAGACACACCTAAGCACTAGTTCTCTACAACCTAACCAATGGAACAGTGCTAGAATTTCCCTAGTGAAAAATTCAGCATAAAACTAAGAAACTTTTGAGAAAAAATCAGTAATGTAGGTTACTAGAACACTAAACGATGAAGAGATTTGTCAAAAGCCTTACCGAGATCGATCTGGGAGAGAGGATTGACGGAGGAGACGCGACAAGGGTTAGGGATTTGAAGATTTGGGATTTTCAAAATTTTAGGGATTTTGAGCAGTTTTTATAGTCCAAGGCATAGGAGATCGATCTGTCACTGCGACAGATCGATCTGTTATTTCCAGAGATATGAAGAGATCGATCTGCAAAATCAAAAGATCGATCTTCAAAACATAGAAGCTTAAGGAGATCGATCTGCCAAGTGCATAGATCGATATGCTGTTTTACAGAGGCTTAATGAGATCGATCTGCCGAATGCATAGATCGATCTGCTATTTTACAGAGGCATAAGGAGATCGATCTGTCGAATGCATAGATCGATCTGTTGTTTTACACAGGCTTAAGGAGATCGATCTTATGGTTGAGAAGATCGATCTGCCTAGCTTAACCTTTCTGCTTTAGGCCCATTTGAAGTATGGAGATCGATCTATAGTGATTGAAGATCGATCTCTCATACTTTTTCCCAAAAAAATCATTGGAAAACTCATTTAAAATCAATTTGAAATCAAGGTTTTGAAGCAGTTAAATCTTAAGGAACATTCATAAGTCCTAATTCACCTCTAAGAACACAAAACCTATCTCTATCAAGAGGTTTTGTGAATATATCAGCTATTTGATGTAAAGTGTCAATGTACTTTAGAATTATGTCTCCCTTTTGAATATGGTCTCTAAGAAAATGGTGCCTAATCTCAATATGCTTAGTTCTAGAGTGTTGAATAGGATTTTTAGATAGATTGATGGCACTGGTATTATCACATTTGATTGAGACTTCCTTCATGTCAATACCATAGTCTTTCATTTGTTGTTTAATCCACAACACTTGAGCACTATAACTACCTGCTGCTATATATTCAGCTTCAGTTGTAGACTGAGCTACACTATTCTGTTTCTTAGAGAATCATGAGATTAATCTATTCCCTAAGAATTGACATGTTCCTAAAGTGCTCTTCCTATGTATTTTACAGCCCCCAAAATCTACATCAGAAAATTCATGAAGAGCAAAAGTGGAGTCCTTGGGGTACCAAAGTCCTAGAGAGGGAGGTCTTTAAGATATCTAAAAATCCTTTTTGTGGCTAATAAATGTGACTCCCTAGGAGAGGATTGAAATCTAGCACAAAGACATACACTAAACAGAATATCTGGTCTACTTGCAGTAAGGTAAAGCAATGAACCAATCATAGACCTGTAGAGTTTAGTGTCTACACATTTACCACTTTCATCTTTATCAAGCTTGATGTTGGTGCCCATTGGAGTTGCTTGAGGTTTGCAATTATCCATTCCAAATCGTTTGAGCAATTCCTTAGTATATTTTTCTTGATTGATGAAGGTTCTATCCTTTGTTTGCTTCACTTGAAGTCCCAAGAAGAAAGTGAGCTCTCCCATCATGGTCATTTCAAATTCACATTGCATGATCTTAGCAAACGCTTAGCATAAAGATTCATTAGTTGATCCAAAAATAATATCATCTACATACACTTGAACAACTAGTAAATCTTTATTTTTATTTTTGATAAACAAAGTAGTATCTACTTTTCGTCTTGAAAATCCTTTTTCTATTAAGAACTTTGACAATCTTTCATACCATGCTCTAGGAGCTTGTTTCAAACCATAGAGTGCCTTAGATAGTTTGAAGACATGTTCAGGAAATTCATGACTTTCAAAACCGGGAGGTTGCTCAACATAAACTTCTTCATTAATGAAACCATTTAAAAATGCACTCTTTACATCCATTTGATATAACTTGAAGTTTTTATAACATGCAAAGGCAAGTAGCATTCTTATTTCTTCTAATCTAGCTACTGATGCATAAGTTTCATCATAGTCTATTCCTTCTTCTTGTCTATAGTCTTGAGCAACTAACCTAGCCTTGTTTCTTATGATCACACTATTTTCATCCATCTTGTTCTTGAAGATCCATTTAGTTCCAATTATAGAGTGATCACTAGGTCTAGGAACTAGTTTCCATAATTTGCTTCTCTCAAATTGATTTAATTCTTCTTGCATTCCTAAAAACCAATTATTGTCGTCTAAGGCTTCATTGACATTTGTAGGTTCTATTTGAGATACAAAGGCTATATATTGACATACATTCCTTAGAGATGATCTAGTTCTAACTCCAAGAGTTGGATCTCCTACTATTTCACAATCTTTTACATATCCTAATTCTCTTGGTGCTCTAGACTCTCTTTCTAATATTTCTATTTCTTCTTCATCTTTTTGATTTATGTCAAGTTTTTCTAATAGATCATTTTCTAAGTTTGTTATTTCTTTTAAGTTTTCATCAAATATTCCAATATCCTCATCATTGGTTGAATTTTTAGATAAATCATTTGACTCTTCAAATATTACATGAATTGATTCTTCAACCATCAATGTTCTTTTTTTATATACTTTATATGCCCTTGAATTCAAAGAATATCCTAGAAAGATTCCCTCATCACTCTTGGTATCAAATTTTTCTAAATTGTCTTTTCCATTATTTAAGACAAAGCATTTACAACCAAAGGGGTGAAAATAGCTAATGTTAGGCTTCTTACCCTTGTAAAGTTCATAAGGGGTTTTCTTTAAAATTAGTCTAATCATAGCTCTATTAATGATATAGCAAGATGTATTTATAGCTTCAGCCCAAAAAAATTTAGGTAAATTATTTTCACACAACATGGTTCTAGCCATTTCTTCTAATGTTCTATTTCTTCTCTCAACTACCCCATTTTGTTATGGTGTCCTAAGGGCTGAAAAATTATGACTAATTCCTTGATCATTACAATATTCATCAAATCCAATATTTTCAAACTCCTTACCATGATCACTTCTAATACTAGTTATAGTGTAACCTTTTTCATTTTGAGTCACTTTTGCATAAGCAATGAATTTTTCTAAAGCTTCATTTTTCATTCTCAAAAAGAACACCCAAGTGAACCTAGTGTAATCATCAACAATTACAAACCCATAATGTTTCCCACCTAGGCTTGTTGTTCTAGTTGGTCCAAATAGATCTAGATGAAGTATTTGAAGAGGCCTAGTGGTTGATACACTATGTTTAGGTTTAAATGTTGTTCTTTTATGTTTTCCTTTAACACAAGCTTCACATATTTTGTCATAGTCAAAGGACAACTTAGGCAATCCTATAACTAGGTCTTTTCTAGATAACTTAGATAACATGTGCATGCTAGCATGTCCTAGTCTTCTATGCCACAACCAAGGTTTTCCTTATCTACCATTAGGCATATGTTTTCATTTTTAAGTTCATTTAGGTAGACGATGTATATATTACCTTGCCTATGACCTAGGAAAAGAACTTTATTAGATTTAGGATCTATAACATGACATTTCAAGCAATCAAAAACTACTTTGTAACCTTTGTCACAAAGTTGACTAATACTTAGTAAGTTATGTTTTAGACCCCTAACAAGCAACACTTTTTCTAATGAAAAGTAGTCATTACCTATTGAACCACTTCCTTCAACTTGGCCTTTGGAGCTGTCCCCAAATGTGACTTCTCCACCAACTTTCGATTTAAATGAGTTGAAGTGGCTTCTATCACCGGTCATGTGCCTTGAGCATCCACTGTCGAAGTACCAAGCTTCCTTTGTTTTTGCTTTGTGGCAATGCTCAACCACCTACAATCAAAATTCAAACTCATGTCTTAGGTACCCAAATTCTCTTGGGTTCTTTGGGGTTAGTGAATGCAATTCTTGATCCCTTTGGGATCCATTTTACTAAAGCATTAATATCTTTTGAATTAATTATTTCTTTTGGAACCCAAATTCTTTTTTCTATTTTTCCTCTAAGAGTGGTCATCTTCATATTGCAATTATATGATGCATGTCCCTTCTTATTACAATATGAACAAATAGTTGAGGGTTTATGCATGTTCTTTCTAGCTATGAAACTTTTGAGATGAGTCTCTCTAATTTTTCCATCATATCCTAATCCATTTTTATCAAAGAAGGCCCTTTGAGTTTCTAGCATGTTATCTAACTTTTGTTGACCCATATAAAATCTATTAAAAGAATTATGTAAGTTACTATTTTTTTCTTTTAGGTTACAAATTGCAAGATTTGTAATTTCTAGTTTCTTTTCACATTCTAACTTATCCTCTAGAATTAACTCATTTTCTTTCTTCAATTTAGATATTAATTTTTTGTACTTCATACTCATGCATTCATATTCCAATGCAAGATCATCAAAGGCATCTTGCAATTCATCAAAAGAATATTCAATGAGATTTGAAGTTACCTTTTCATCCTCAATAGCCATGAAGCATAGGTTGGTATTATCCTCATTCGAATCATCACCGGAGCTATCACTGTCGCTCCATGTTGCCATCATTTCCTTCTTTTTGTGGAACCTACCATTGGATCTTTTAAGAAAAGGGCAGTTAAATTTAATATGTCCAGGTTTTTTATATTCATAGCACACAATGGTATCCTTTCTACTTACCACTTCTTGATCTTTCTTGTGGTTTCTCCTACCAGTACTACTTGCCCTCATTCTCATGAATTTGTTAAATCTCTTAGCAAACATTGCCATCTCAAGATCTTCTTCACTACCACTCTCATTTTTATTCTCCTCTTGAGTAGTAGATTTCAGAGCTACTCCCACTTTCTTGGGTGGCTTTTCATTTCTTCTTAACTTCATTTCATAAGTGAGTAGTGATCCTATTAATTCATCTAGTGACAATGTGTGAGGGTCTTTAGATTCCTCAATTGTAGTCACTTTGGTAGGCTATTCAATATTTTCTTGACCATTTATATATTTGAATAAATTTTTCCTAAGGACTTTGACCCATTTATTACATCAGTGAATCTAGTGAACATGTCACTAATTAATTCTCCTTCTTTCATCCTAAACAGCTCATAATCATGTGTGAGCATTCCTACCGTAGTCTCCTTTACTTGAGTTGTTCCTTCATGAGTTATTGCCAATTTGTCCCAAATTTGTTTGGCATTGTCACAACCGGAGACTATATTGTATTCATTTGGCCCTAAAGCACAAAATAGGGTGTGCATGACCTTATCATTTAGCTGTGCACTCTTTACACCATTTGAATCCCACTCATCTTCTTCTTTAGGGATATCGCTTCCCTCAATTCTTTTGGTTGGGATTTGAGGTCCTTTAGTTATTATCCTCCATACCTCATAATCATTTGCTTGAATGAAGAGCATCATCCTAGTTTTTCAATAAGCATAATGTTCACCATTGAACATAAGAGGCCTAACTGTAGAATGCCCCTCTCCTAGTAGATTGGTTGCTACATTGTTGAGAGCCATTAGATCGTTTATATTTCTTAAGAAGTTATTCCTCTAGAATCAAAGAGTCATAGCTCTGATACCAATTGTTGGCTCTACTGAGATGGGAGGTGAATCGATTTTCTAATGTTAATGGCAAATTTAAACTAAATTAAGTCTAATTTGCAAATAATAAATAATCAATATAATGTAATGGAATAAATTAAAGGAAGATAAGGGAGAGAAATATCAAACACAATAGTTTATAGAGGTTCGGCCAATCTCTTTCCTACGTCCTCTCTTCTTGACCTCCTTGTCAAGAGCTTTCTTTCACTTTATCACTGAATGTTACACACTCCCTTTTTCAGGTTAAGGAATAACCTCTCTACCCTTTTTACACAAATAAATATTCACCTTTTTACAAAGTTCTTCTCACTGAGGAACACTCCTATTTTCTCTCAAAATAAGGATGAATACAAGATCAAGCTTTTTATGTGGGTAGGATAAATATAGCTTTTGCACAAAGGCTTATACAACAATATCAATAATTAAGGATTGAAGACAAATGGAATGGGGAAATAAATTCTTGAGAATGTACAGAATGTGCAGTAATGGTGTCTCTATTCCCAGTGTCTTCAATGCTTGATTTTATACTGAAGGATTGGTAGTTGGAGCATTTAATGCTATTTTTCCCGTTGAGATTTTTGCAGAAAGAGCCATTGGGAACCTCCAGTAGAATGCCAAATCGATCTCCAATCTTTACCAGATCGATCTCTTAGTTTAAATTCCTGCAATGTCAAAGCAAATTGAAGCCAGGAGATTGATCTCATATATGTAGAGATCGATCTTACAATTTGAAAATGTTAGAGCAGATCGATCTGTCGAACAAGCAAATTGATCTTCCAATCTCTCTGTTTGAAGCAAGATCGATCTACTAAGTATTCTAATAGTGAGGCGATCGATCTCTAATCAACCCAGATCGATCTCCTTAGCTCTCTGACTTTGAGGAGATCGATCTCTTCCTATACGAGATCGATCTCATGAATTCTCTGTTTGAGTATAGATCGAGCTACAGATCGATCTACTGCCTTTACCCTTTGTTTTAGAGGAGATCGATCTCTTTCTAGACCAGATCGATCTCATAAACATCCTGTATTAGACAGATCGATCTCTGCTTCCTCAATACCTTGTACAGATCCTTTAAGAATTAAATCTTTTAGCAGATCGATCTCATATCTCATGAGATCGATCTCTCATACTAGAAAACCCTGGAGATCGATCTCTCATCTCACCAAATCGATCTCTTATCCTTAAAGACTTAGTTTCTGGTACTGATAACCTTTAAACATGTTTTAAATCATTTCTATATTATTGATTTTACTTATTTTGTCATTTCAAAATATGTTAACTCAACAATATATATATATATGTATATACATGTAACTATGTGGGAAAACAAATTTGAAGGGGGTTGTTTTTGGCATGAGAGGGAGAAGGAAAATTTCAAGACATCATTCAGTAGCCTAGGAAATATAGACTGAAAGAAGCAGTAAACGTGAAGGAAGAATCAAAAATGAAGAGGTGGTAAGGCTGGAATTGATGTGATGGAAAATAGATAGGGACTGGCATAGGGACAGAAGAAAACTGAAGTAAGTGGACATTTATTGTTGAAGCAGACGGTAGCAAAAACTTAAAACTTCAAGATTGAAATGTTCGGTGGGAAGCCAGAGGTAAGGTGCCGAACAGTGGAAAGAGAGAATAGAAACGTGTTGTTGGCAGTAGGGTCTATAAGAAAGGATTGGAGTTGGCACTTGACCGGGAAACTGGTGACTGACCGAGAGCTTTGGCCTGGGCAAAGTAATGAGGAAAAAAGAAAAACCAAGAGAGGAGGTGTGTGAAGTGAACTGCAACCGTGGATGAATGGGAAATGAAAACACTAAAAATTGTCACGAAAAACGTAAAGAAGCAGATGTCGAACCTACTCCCATCTTCACGCCATCAGTTTACCTACTATGCCCATATCCTGTGCATGCTTTGAGAACTGAAATAAAAAGGGATAAGAAAGAGAGACTGGTTACTAAATAAATGAGAGCATATAAGGAAGAGAAAATGAGAAAAACAGAGGCTTAGCCCCTGATTTTGTTCCAATTTGAGAGAGTGAGAGAGGGAGGAAATCTGAAGTCAAGAGTGAAACAGAGCAAAGGGCATTGGGCACTGGTAGGAGCAGAGGTGAACAAAGGTGGCTGATTGTTGGTGACCAAAAAATAAAGAGCTAAGCAGGAGACCGAGAGGGAGAGGCTGGAACAGAGAAGTTTTGTAAGACCCATAATTTAATATGTACTCTTTATAATTTTGTGATGTACCGACCAGTCACAATTGATATAAATCATAAGGAATGAATGTTTTTAAGTTGCAAATGTGTATGAAATGCAAAGCGGGTAGTTAAGCAAATCAAAAATGAATGTAACAGTGAATTTTGGAAACAATTGCAGCAGAACTGCTTCAGAAGAGGAGCAAATCGATCTCTCGTTCAATGCAGATCGATCTTGGATAGGTTCTGGGTTGAACAGATCGATCTCATAGCAAGGCCAGATTGATCGCCTTCAGGTTTTGTGTTAAGAAGATCGATCTTATGCTTAAGAGCAGATCGATCCCCTAAGTTTAAAAAGTCAATTCCTGAAGAGAAAAAGGCTGGACTGATCGATCTCTCATCGTTAGGAGATCGATGCCATAGAGCAATTCTATAAATACACGACTCTAAACTTCAATTTTTTTTTAGAGCACCAAACCTGTAATACCCGTAGTTTCACATGTATTTATTACTATGAAGCTGTGATGTATATGTAAATTGTTACAAGTGGATGAATAATAAAGGATGTGATGTATATGTAAATTGTTACAAGTGGATGAATAATAAAGGATGTGAGGATTATGAATCTAGGGTATAACCATGATTTCAAGTTCTGTGCATAAGTTTTATTACATATGAACTTCATGAAATGGATGCCATTGTATATTGATTGTGCATGGATTGTAAATTGGGGTATGAAGCAAATGAGGATGAGTATGCATTGAAAAATCTGCAAAAAAACTGTAGAAATGAGGATACAGGGGATGAGAGATCGATCTCATATGAAGGAGAGATCGATCTCCCCTCGTGAAATGCCAAGAATCAGTGCAATGGAACAAGGCAGATCGATCTCATGGGAAGGCAGATCGATCTCCTTAAGTCTCTGCCAGGAAGGAATCGATCCTTCACAAGGTATAAATCGATCTCCTTAACTCTTGACCTGGAAGAGATCGATCTCCCTTAAGGAATAGATAGATCTCCCATTCACAAACAGATCAATCTCATCATAAAAGCATATCGATCTGGTAGTAGTTACGTTTAGTAGAAAGTATTACCAAAATCAAGCAGAGATCGATCTCCACAGGGGCCAGATCAATCTCCTGTGTTTGCATCTATAAAAAGAGCATGGGATTTAGACTGAAAATCAAATTTCCTCCCACCAAACCCGTACCTTTCTATTTCTCTCAAAGAACCAAGCTTTCTCACTCTAAATATCACTACATTCCAGCTAGAATCTAAAGAAGCTCAAGAAGGGAAAGTTTTTCCTTGAAGTAAGGAGAGCAACATACCTAAAAATCACACATTGGTTTGACCAAGAAAAGGAGGTTTGGCTACCACAAGTTTGGCTAAGGATGAGACAAAGCTAGGTAAGTTTTTCAACCCTCAAGCTTTAAATATAGATTTCTAGACATTTTATGGATTGAATGGTACGTGAAATCTTGATAGGAATGATGAATGTAGTGATGAGTGAGTAATATTAAGAGGAAGTTATGAAGGGAAAATCTATGGAAAAGTGATGGAAAAACTTAAGATGAGATATAACGATACAAATGGAAAAGGTGAAATATGATTTAAAGGCTCGAGGAGTATCAATGGATAAGTAAATGACAATGTGTATGTTTAGAAAAAGAAAATGAAAATAACTTAATGATTTACACGTGTAGATTGAACTACGTGGAACACAATTAACCCGGATCACGAACGGAGCAAACGAGACTAAGGGAATACAAGCGCGATTCAAGGTAAGGGACTGTATGTTAGCGATAGAGGTATTTGTACGTATTTTACAGCAATTTTAGTAGGTATGACACTATGAGTAGTAAGTTTAGCTATTGAGCTATGAAATGATATGAGAGCATGAAATTTATTATGATATATATATATTGTGAAAATGGGATGAGGACATACATGATTTTGATGTTTTCTCAACTACGTATTGATTTTTGTGATTGAGAATGATGATGGATAGGTTGGCTAGTTTTACGTGATTAACATGGAACGGCATGCTACGTAAATAAACATGTTTTGGATTTTTAAAAGAGAAAATAGCCACCTATCAGATTTGAGATGTGAATTAGTGTTGGAGCCTTAGCTCACACTTGTTTTGATGATTTTAAACTATGCTGGAGTTTTTGCTCGCGTATGTTGCATGTTTTGATAAACCGTGGTAAAGCATAGCTCACACGAGGTTTTATGATGATGATGATAATGTGCTGGAGTTTGGCTCGCACATGTTTTATGATTTTAATGGGCCGTGATGGAGCCTAGCTCGCACGATGATTTGAGATGATACAGTGCTAGAAGCTGATACTTACATTGAGAGATACCATGCTGGAGTCTTACGGAGACTGTGTGTCCCGTGGATCATGCTCGCCTGGTATATGAGACATGGTACAGGATGATGAGTCCATCGGAGTAGGATGGATAGACTGGGTCCACGGTCATACATTGAACTGTGTAGTTGTCCGTGAAATACTATGTACCGTGCTGGGTGCATGTGAGTACGAGTATCGCGTAGATGACACATTGCGTACATTGTACCAGGAGTTTAGGTGATATGATGAGGAAGATGATGATGATTATTGAGATGAGCCGGAGGGTAGGACTAACCCATCCCCCTTCAGGGAAGTGATGCCCTGTGCACACCTGATCAGTGAGGCCTGGGATCATTGACCCTGGCCATATATCGTGGATATTAGTTTGTCGAGAATTCCATGCCTATCTCAAAGATACGAGAATTTGAGAAAGCTCAGTTTGTAAGAGATTTGATGAAAAGAAATGATTTGAGAAAAGTAAAGAGATTGTGATTTGATAAATCTCATTATTTAAATACTTGTTTTGTGATAGCACTATTTTATGACATGTTTTTGAATGGAATTATTCTATATTTGTTTTCATGAAAATGCTTATGAGAAGAGAATATTTAAATGCATATTCTAGAGATATTTCCGTTTATAATGAAACATGGTTTGTTATTTCATGCATGGGCTATGTAGATAGTACAATATCTACCAGTTAGCATCCTTTTTCCTTACTAAGCTGTGGTTTGCTCATCCCACTATTTTTTCCCTCCAGCTACTGAGAAGTAGATAGTGCGGTGGTCTCTTGTCACGACCTCATTCCGTGACTTGCCAAAGACCACTACAAATTTTTTCGCTTCTTACTTTACTTACCTTTCTCTCCTCAACAGTTGGGCTGTGATTCGATATTAGTCACCCACTCACATTCATTCACAATATACATCGAATTCAGTATTCTTTTTTATAACATAAACTGTTATACAATATTTGTACATATACATCCCGACCGTACAATAGTTTACGTAACTGTGCTTATACATTGTTCAGTACAAAATGTTTGAGTGTGTATACCTCTCGTAAGATGGATAGGCAGCGAATACAATGAATGTTATACCTTAGCCGGAATCAATCTACTACGGATGATCTATAGAGAGTGGAAAATAAAGAGGGATGAGCAAACAACACGCTCAGTAAGAAAATCAGGTAAGCAACTAGACAACCGCACTATCTACTAAAAATAAGGCTTTGCCTTTCCTTCTCTCATCTCAAAGCATGTATCAAAAGGATATAATAATAGTACAGAATAAATTCCGTGTACTTAAAATCATGCTGAGTTATCAAATATAGGCATTCATGCAAAACAGTGCATATTTATAATTTCGAAATGCCTTTATAGAAATCATTGCCATTTACACATAAATCACAGTAAATATGGCAGTTCACAACACAACACAAATCGGTTTCCGACCTATCTCTCTCAGGTCTGACCGTATCATGAAAACAAGTGATATATCATTCGAAACTCAGTGGCTAATGCAATACTTTCTTAGACTATGTGGTACGATCTAAACGTATTATCCGTAAGTGCACGGGTCGTACAAGTAATAATGGGATTTGAGTCCCGGAATATCGTCTCACAGAGAAGTTGATCAGCCTAATTAACTACCGGTTAATCTTACCCTAAGTATATCCTAGAAAATTATGAAATTATGATTATAGGTGATCTACTAAGTTTAAATTAAAAAAACTGAAAAACAATAACAATAAAAATAATGAAAATTTAAAATAAATAAACAAAGCTAAAGTTACTTACAAAGTTCCGAGCAATTAAAAACAATAACCTACAAAAGATAATTAAAACAATTAAAATTAATTAACGCAATAAAATGCAAATATGAGAATAAAGGAACAAAATTAATTAAACTAAAATTAAACAAACCTAAAATAAAATATGCATGTAATTAAACTTCTTAATAAAAATTGCAATTTAAACTAACCTAAAATCTAATAAAATAAAGCTCTATTAACCTAAAGAAATTCTTAAATCTAACTAAGAAATTAACTACCTAAAAAAAATAATCCTAAATTAAATAAAACAAAATCAAAATAATGCATAAGAAATAAATATTTTTGGATTTTTCAATTTTAAGCTGAAAATTTAAAAAATGCATAAAATAACTCTACACCTAACATTAATCCTAATTGCAAAAGTTTACACTAAAAAGATTTAATCTTAAATTCTATTACCTACCAAAATGAAATATTATTATGATTAAAATTGAAGTTTAAACTAAAAACACATAAAATTACACTAGCATTACCTAATCTAACAAATAATAATGATGGAAGTAACATTTAAAAAGTAATATGACTGCATGGGAACCAAATTGTAGAACCAAACGCAGCCTTGATCGAAATCCCAGCTGGCCTCGTGGTCTCAATTTTGCAGGCACTGTACATGTCTCTTCCACAATGCATTTCCAGGCACTCTTGGTTTTGTCTTCTGCTCCAAATGCTGTCGGTTTGTCTAGGTACTGCCAAGCTGTCACGACCCATTTTTCTTAAAAACCCTTACAAATTTTTCGCTTTTTTATTTCCTTACCCGTCGTGAATACTTACACTACTAAACAGTTGGGCTATGATTCAGTGTTAGTCACCTCTCACCTATTTACCATTCAATTTCCATTTTTCATTTACATATCAATTTTTAACCAAATACATCCCCAATATTACATCCATGTACAATACTGTGCCTCTATATGTTCAGATACAAAAATTATACGAATGTGTATACCTGGTCTTGATAAGAAGCAGCGGATAACCGAAATGCAAAACTATTGTCGCTCACTTCTACTGAATGTACCCTGTGGGGTGGAAAATTAAAGGGTGAGCGAAACTTGCTCAGTAAGGCAATAATGTAAGCAGGTAGATATCTATACTATCTACATGCTGATAATGTCATGATATAAAATCGTTTATATTTAGAGCATGAGGTATGACTAAAACGATGCCACATGTATGTATATATCATATAAGAGAAATCATGAAGTCGACATATAAATCAAATATGGAAAAATCATCATGTATGACATCTCATGCTCGTCACATTAAAACTTATTTGTGTTATTCATAAACTCATCACGTTAAAACTTATTTGTTTTATCACAAAACAATCACATCAAGGCTAAACACATCCTCCTAGGAATATCTTGATTCATTAAATCACATCTGTTTTAAAAACATAAATCGGGACATTACCCCTCCTTCGGGTTTGTCCTGGTCTATTCAGACCGTATGATATTATGTGAGGCATGTAGGTTACTGTATGAAAATCGAGGACTATGGCCATAATTTATCCCTGTGATCCCAGGCTACACGGATCTCGATGTGCGGGGCATCACATCTATAACGGGAGGTGAGGTCAAATCCTACCCGCCAGAATATCAAGTAACATCATCGAGACATCATGACTGCACGGTACAGACATACACGGTACAACGTACTCCGTGGACCCATATCATAGTCTAAGGGTGCCTGCCGTAGGTCTTACCTACCCCAATACTATGTCGATAACTAACCCATGTCTCAAAGTATACGTGCAAGCATATCAACTCTCTGCGACACATAGTCTATAGGAGGCTTCCGCACAACTATATGCATGTCAACTCACGTCTAGTGTGAGCGAAGCTCCAACACCACGCTATGCATATCATGATATCTAAAATCTCGTGCGAGCGAAACTCCAGCACGATTTTGTGCACACACAAATTTCTCATACGAGCAATGCTCCAATACGGCTTTTCATGAGTAATAAATCAGTAAAATCTAGTACGAGTAATACTCTAGCACTCTTTTTACTCGTGTAAATATGATAGGTGGCTCAATCTTGATAAAACATCTTTTAAAATCATAACCGGTACAAACCGGTACCCTTTTGTATATTTCATAAAATCAACAGCCAGCCTATGTGCATATTTGCTTTAATCAAAGCAATACATTCATATAAAACATTAAAACATGATAACCATGCAATTTATTTGCCTTACTACCTTTTTTGTAAATTTTACTCTCAGGGGCAATATCGTCTTTTTCTTTATTCACCCATACCCCGAGTTTTCGTAAAAATTATTATTTCATTTTCTAGATACTTTAAGAAATTCTAGGCCCTGTAAATTCCCTCCAAAATACGTATAGAAATCTCTATACACCTATAAAATTCCCTTACCTCGATTCACATACAAACTTATCTTGTCTCGATAATATCCGATCTCTCAGTCCAACTGCGCGTCAATCAAGTCTACGAAACTGCATATAACCACATAACTGGGGTCAATTCAATTATCTTTATCAGTATATCACCTTTACTGATCAAATCTAACGTACTGGGCCCGTTTTACTTTATTGGGCCCAATTACACCTTAATGGGCCTCGACCCATTTTCAGCCCGTTTCTACTTATTAAATCCCTTCCTCAGGTTTACTGGGCTCATTCAGCTTACCAATAATCGTTGGGCTTCATTCCAAACTCATTGGATAGCCCGTATACTATTTACGGTAATTACGAGTAATTCTGATTAATATTCCTTTTTATACAGAATTAATCCATAAATTTTGTAATACAATCGAACCTCTGTATTAAAGCATTCATTATCGTAATTAAAATATACTTACCCAATATGATGCGGGGTACGAAAATTAGAGCTCAATCGACTCTCGTTCGGGCTTTGTCGTAAAACTGCACAATTATATATTTAATTCCAGGTTAATTTCTGATTAAATATAATTTAAATAAATTTCTCGAAAATTAAATCGGTCACTTTTGACCTCGTATCGACTTACCCGAAGTCCAGTGTATCCCCAAAAATTCTTCCCCTTTTTTCGTTTTCTCTTTTTCTCATTTTTTTCTTCTTTCTTGGCTAAATCGGTTCAGTCCGGTTCAACCCGGTTCAAACTAGTCTGGTTCAGTTTGGTTCACCTCTTTGCTGAACCGGTCCATACCGGTTCAGGCCTTTCCACCGTCGTTCATGGCGTTTTTGGCCAGTTCCCGGTATGATTCTGGCTCCATTCGATGCACCATCACCTGGGAGTTTAAAATCGGGCCTCGGTGTGGGTTGAAATGGCACTATCACCGGTAAATCTTCCCTTCTCCACCGCGGCAGTCACCTCTAGATCCGACGAATTTTGACGGTTTCACCAGTCGATACCAATCTCAAAAGAACCGCATTCTCTTCCCGATCACGCCGGTGCTCGCCGTTCGAGCCCAGCTGCCGTGGATCACCGGGATCGAGCTCCTTACTCCATCTGTTTCTCCTCCTCCGTTCCCCGGATTCTGTCGTCCTTGGCGCACGTCGCCGGTGCCCATAAGATCATCAGCCTCTCCTCTTTCTCCTCGGTTGTTCGCCAGTGTCGTCGGTCGCCGGTGGCCGTGGATCGATCGGGCCACGCGCGGTCTCCTCGGTTTCCTTTGTTATTTTTCTCTTTCCTCGACAAAGTTTTCTGATTCTTTTTTTTCTTTCTTTTTTTTGAATTAATTTAATTCATTATTTAATTTTATTAATATTTTAATCATTATTTTATTCTAAAAATCCCAAAAATATCTAAAAAATTATATTTATTCTAATTAATTAATTTAATTAATTTAATCTATTTTTTCACTTTTTCAATTTATTTTCTCCATATTTTCGGGATATTATCCCGAGCGAAAATTTTGATTAATTCCAGTAAATTTATATCTTGATCAATTTAACCCAAAATTTAATTATTTCTTTGTTATTGATCAAGATTCTAAGATCCATTATTTTTAATTAAATTTTCTTATCCCGATTAATACTAAATTTCGATCTTTTGACCGTTTTGTCCTTCAACGTGTTTTAAAAAATTTCATTTCAGTCCTTTTGCATTTTTAATTTCTTGTTTTGAATCCTTATCTCTAGTCCGAATTTCGTTCGTTTAATTTGGGACCATTTCAATCATTCCTTTCACTGCTCACCTTGCTAACATTGCTTCACTGCTCCATAGTAGGTTGGGATCCTCAAATCACAATACCCCTCAAAAGTGCTAAAATTGGATGCACTGGGGTCTTACCACTCATCTTACCCCGTGACTCATCAGCTCTAATCTCTTACCAACTGGTCTCTTTCCCGCTCTGACATCTCTGTCATTCTCTATTCTCTTTTGTCCATATTTCGACCCTTACTACCTTTTCCAATCTCAGAGGCATGCAACACATGATATTATTCACACAACTATATTTTGCGCACTGCCTCGACATAGGTAGTGAGCCAATCAGACTCTAATCGACAATTTGAGTCATTCCATGAACTTTTGGGCTTTTCGAATCTCACTGCCCATAGTGTCAGGGTAATACCTGGATAGGTATATAAATTGAGTTTCATATTCATCAATCAACCAATGTCTCTGGGTCAATGTAAGAAATTTTACTTGTAATTTCCTTTAAGTAGTATCCGAAATATTCTGTCACCGAAATATATCTAGAAATATTTCTCATGTCGGCTTTGGACGTTTAACTCTTCAGATGGGTCGAGCGGACTTCCACCAATACTCCGTCTGGCCTCCAACATAAACGTATTTAAAAGTCACTTTCTCAGTCGACATACACCGAAAGAATCCATACAACTTCGCTGTCTCATTTGCCCAGTCCTCAGTAGCTATTGGTTTCTTTACGTCGCTATATACCGGAGGGGTGTGAAAATCTCTATAGTCTGAGGCATCTGTTTAGGATTGACCCTGCCTATCCTCAACTACCTGCATAGACTGAGTAAAGAACTCTGAAATATTTTCTACACTCCACTCTATCCTCTTGGAGCGTGTCTCAATAATGTTTGGTCTCTTTATAGGACCCTGTGGAGTATGCTCAACATCAGCCTCCACCTCACTCTCATATCGAGTCTCATGTGACGACTCATTTGACTCTTAGGTCGATCTCTACGACCTCAAGCATGTGTACTCGCCCCTCTACTATAACAGCTATCAATTATAAGAACTATATTCTTGCATTTGAAACTAAATTCTTAGCTGCACTTCCATCTTGATATACACAATTTTACCTAAACAATGCACAGTACATGGGGATGTAAATTTACTTAACCACTAACACCGACTCATATCAGGCCAACTCTGCTCTGATACCACCTTTTGTCAAGACCCATTTTTCTTAAAAACCCTTACAAATTTTTCACTTTTTCATTTCCTTAACCGTCGTGAACACTTACACTACTAAACAGTTAGGCTATGATTCGGTGTTAGTCACCTCTCACCTATTTACCATTTAATTTCCATATTTCATTTACATATCAATTTATTTTAACCAAATACATCCCCAATATTACATCCGTGTACAATACTGTCCCTCTATATGTTCAGATACAAAAATTATACGAATGTGTATACCTAGTCTTGATAAGAAGCAACGGATAACAGAAATGAAAAACTACTGTCGCTCTCTTCTACTGAATGTACCTTGTGGGGTGGAAAATGAAAGGGTGAGAGAAACTTGCTCAGTAAGGCAATAATGTAAGCAGGTAGATAACTATACTATCTACGTACTGATAATGTCATGATATAAAATCGTTTATATTTAGAGCATGAGGTATGACTTAAACGATGCCACATGTATGTATATATCATATAAGAGAAATCATAAAGTCGACATATAAATCAAACATGGAAAAATCATCATGTATGACATCTCATGCTCGTCACATTAAAACTTATTTGTGTTCATCATAAACTCATCATGTTAAAACTTATTTGTTTTATCACAAAACAATCACATCAAGGCTAAACCCATCCTCTTGGGAATACCTTGATTCATTAAATCACATCTCTTTTAAAAACATAAATCGGGATATTACCCCTCCTTCGGGTTTGTCCTGGTCTATTTAGACCGTATGATATCATGTGAGGCATGTAAGTTACTGTATGAAAATCGAGGACTATGGCCATAATTTATCCCTGTGATCTCAGGCTACACGGATCTCAGTGTGCGGGGTATCACATCTGCAATGGGAGGTAGGGTCAAATCCTACCCGCCAGAATATTAAGTAACATCATCGAGTCATCATGACTGCATGGTACAGCGTACTCCGTGTGACATACAAAGTACAACATACTCCGTGGACCCATATCATAGTCTGGGGGTGCCTACCGTAGGTCTTACCCACCCCAATACTATGTCGATAACCAACCCATGTCTCAAAGTATACGTGTGAGCATATTAACTCTCTGCGACACAGTCTACAGGAGGCTTTCGCACGACTATATGCATGTCAACTCAGGTCTAGTGCGAGCGAAGCTCCAACACCACGCTATGCATATCATGATATCTAAAATCTCCTACGAGCGAAGCTCCAGCATGATTTTGTGCACAGATAAATTTCTCGTACGAGCAATACTCTAGTACGGCTTTTCATGAGTAATAAATCAATAAAATTTAGTGCGAGTAATACTCTAGTACTCTTTTTACTCGTGTAAATATGATAGGTGGCTCAATCTTGATAAAACATCTTTTAAAATCCTAACTGGTACAAGCCGGTACCCTTTTGTATAATTCATAAAATCAACAGCCAGCCTATGTGCATATTTGCTTAAATCAAAGCAATACATTCATATAAAACATTAAAACCTGATAATCATGCAATTTATTTGCCTTAGTACCCTTTTTTTGTTAATTTTACTCCCAAGGGCAATATCCTTTTTTTCTTTATTCATCCAAACCCCGTGTTTTCGTAAAAATTATTAATTCATTTTCTAGATATTTTAAGAAATTCTAAGCCCTGTAAATCCCCTTGAAAATACGTATAGAAATCTCTATACACCTATAAAATTCCCTTACCTCGATTCACGCCTAAACTTATCTCGTGTCGATAATATCCGATCTCTTAGTCCAACTGCGCGTCAATCAAGTCTATGAAACTGCATATAACCACATAACTGGGGTCAATTCAATTATCTTTATCATTATATCACCTTTACTGATCAAATCTAACGTACTGGGCCCGTTTCACTTTATAGGACCCAATTACACCTTAATGGGCCTCGACCCATTTTCAGCCCGTTTCTACTTATTAAATCCCTTCCTCGGGTTTACTGGGCTCATTCAGCTTACCAATAATCATCGGGCTTCGTTCCAAACTCATTGGATAGCTCGTATACTATTTACAGTAATTACGTTGTAATTTCGATTAATATTCCTTTTTATACAGAATTAATCCGTAAATTCTGTAATATAATCGAAACTCTGTATTAAAGGATTCATTATGGTAATTAAAATATACTTACCTAATATGATGCGGGGTACAAAAATCGAAGCTCAATCGGCTCTTGTTCGGGCTTTGTTGTAAAACTGCACAATTATATATTTACTTTCGGGTTAATTTCTGATTAAATATAATTTAAATAAATTTCTCAAAAACCAAATCGATCGCTTTTAACCTCGTATCGACTTACCCGAAGTCCGATGTATCCCCAAAAATTCTTCCCCTTTTTTTCTTTTTCTCCTTTTTTTCCTTCTTTCTTGGCTGAACCGGTTCAGTCCGGTTCAGTCCGGTTCAGTCTGATTCACCTCTTTCCAGAACTGGTCTGTACCAGTTCAGGCCTTTTCGTCGCCGTTCATGGCGTTTTCGGCCGATTCCCGGCATGATTCTGGCTCCATTCTTCGCGCCATCACCTCGGAGTTCAAAATCGAACCTCTGTGTGGGTTGAAATGGCACCATCGCCGGCGAATCTTCCTTTCTCCCCCATGGCATTTACCTCTCGATCCGACGGATTCTGGCAGTCACACCGGCCGATACCGGTCTCAAAAGAACCGCATCCTCTTTCCGATCATGTCGGTGCCCGCCGTTCGAGCCCAGCTGCCGTGGATCACCGGGATCGAGCTCCTTTCTCCTGTCGGTTTCTCCTCCTCCGTTAGCAGGATTCGGTCGTCCTTGGCGTGTGTTACCGGTGCCCACAAGATCGTCGGCCTCTCCTCTTTCTCCTCGGCTATTCGCCGGCGTCGTCGATTGCCGGTGGCCGTGGATCGTTCGGGCCACGCGCGGTCTCCTCGGTTTCCTTTGCTATTTTTCTCTCCCCAATAAAGTTTTCTGATTCTTTTTTTTTCTTTCTTTTTTTTGAATTAATTTAATTTAATTTATTATTTAATTTTATTAATATTTTAATCATTATTTTATTCTAAAAATCCCAAAAATATCTACAAAATTATATTTTATTCTAATTAATTAATTTAATTTAATTAATCTATTTTTTCACTTTTTTGGTATATTTTCTCCGTATTTTCAGGATATTATCCCGAGCGAAAATTTCGATTAATTCCAGTAAATTTATATCTTGATCAATTTAACTCGAAATTTAATTATTTCTTCGTTATTGATTAAGATTCTCAAATCCATTATTTTTTAATTAAATTTTCTTGTCCCGATTAATACTGAATTTCGATCTTTTGATCGTTTTGCCCTTCAACGTGTTTTCAAAAATTTCATTTCAGTCCTTTTGCATTTTTAATTCCTTATTTTGAATCCTTATCTCTAGTCCGAATCTCGTTCGTTTAATTTGGGACCATTTCAATCATTCCTTTCACAAACACACTCATTTCGTATTTTAACTAAATTTGGGTTTTACACAAGCTCACTGCAACGTCTTCATCCACCGAACTGTCCTGCACTGCTTTTGCTGTTTCTGCCCTGAGTCGCTTCTGCATCCAGCCACCATGTCCTTTTTCTCTGCCAAACTCGTCGCCAGCTCCAGCACTGCTCATGTGGTTCACGGTTCTGTCTGCTTGCTCCTGCACCCAGGTGCTGCACACAATTCTATATTGGCACTGCCATGGCCACACTGCCCAGCTGCTGTCTAGGTGCTGCACACATCCTCTGCAATTAGCAATGCTCTGCCTAGCTAGCGTCGGCTTCTCCATGCACCTACACACGTTGCTAGCTCTGTTATATACAGCCCGATCTGTAACTCCTCAGCAGATTTTTCCAGCTACACATCCATGGCTACACAACAGCTCGGTAATAGTGATGGATTTTAACATTTAACAACTAGAAACTGAAGGCCAAAACGTGATTAAAGCTGAATATCAGCACATGAAGACAATGAACAGGACATTGATATTGAAATAGAGACAAACAGAGGAAAATGAAGGATACTCCCTACTGCACCATGGACACCGTTTTATACCAAGCAAAATAAGTAAAGAGTTTAGGGAGATCAAAGATAACTTTCTAATATAAAAAGTAGTGATTGAAAATGGATTACAGCAGCATAAGAAAATGCAATAAAACAATATGGCAACTAATGTTAAAATGCAGTAAGAGCTGAATCCGTGCATTGCAAACAAAGAAAAATTAAACAAGAAAAATCGAATAACAGTGCATTGCTAAATAAAAGCTTAAAAACTAAAAGAACTAAATGAAGATCAACAACTGAAAAATTAACCCAAACTATCTATTCCCGTAAATCACATGAACAGGGAAATCCATCATCCTCGGGTTGCTTCATTCCTTTCTCCAACTGTGGTTCCACATTGCCATTGATGTGGACAAATGCTAAGCATCAACCCACATCAAAGTATCAAAACCGAAATGGAGAAGAATGAATGAAAAATGCTTGTCACCCGAATGCACAAGAGGAGATCAAACCGAGAGCTAGGAAAAATAAAGATTGCTTCAACAAAACAAAAACATAAACAATTTAGGAAAATCGAGAGTTAGAAAAAGAGAGGCAAATACTTTCCATTAACTTTCATTGAATCAAATGCAAAGGCAATAACTTTGATATTATGAACTACAAATAACCGAGCAAAGAAATGAAAAACTTCATAAAAAATTAAGAAAGTTGCCATGAACAGTGAAATAAGAAAATGCTTGCTAAAAAAAAATACTATTCAGAAAAACCTTAAAAATAATAATCTAAAGATACCCTAAAAACTATTCTACCCTAACTTACATCTATTCTACACTACTCCTACCCTAAATTACTTACCCTACTCCTGCTTAATTTTTTCAATTGCCATCATATTATATTTATATACACACTTAGGGGTACAATGATAATTTTTCCATCCTAGATGAGTTGGCATTGTTTGGCCACTTGTCTTCATTTGATTAGCTGCAAAGTAGATATTTCCACGTCATCAGTCTTTTTGTCCAATTGGATGTGCGATGTGGCTCGACGTGTGTCTTCCAGAAGGTTGGCACGGAGTCTGTCGATCTTATCATTTCGGAGCGAATAAAATATGGACACCTGGCATCACGCGTGACCAGACAACTGGTGACTCAGTCTGCAAATTGGAAGTGGTCCAGTCTCCTTTAGCTCATTTTCAGCTCAATTTCGATCGAAACGACTGAGTTTCATCTGAATTTAATTTATCTGCACATTAAAGAATTTTAATTAAATAAAGGGGATTATTATTAAAATAATATGGGGATTAAATAAATACTTAGGAAATTAAACACAAATAATTCTATTAAAAATAGAATTATCACTATGGTTATATCATATAATGTGAAATCCCAGGTAACACAGATCTCGGTGTGCGGGTTATCACTGTTGTAACGGGAGGGGGGTCAGTCCATCACAACCGCCAGCTATAAACTCCTCAACTCCACACAACACACGGTACAGTGTACTCCATGCCACTCGTACGGTACAACGTACACCCGTGGACCCTCTCCTCATGGTCGGGATGCCTACCATAGGTCTTAGTCCTCACACCATGAAAATACATCATAGTCGGGGTGCTTGCCATAAGTCTTAGCCCTAACACTATGGACATAATGCCACATCTCTAAATCCATGTGCGAACATCTCAACAATGTGACACTCAATCTACACGGAGGAAATCGTCATGGTTTTTCTTTATCATGTCTTATATATCACATAAAAACTACAGTGCCTATCTTGAGTGTGACTCACAGTCAACGCTCCGCCTCTTAAACACTGTGTATGCATCTTAAAATATTCAACACTAATGCGAGTAATCTCTAGCACTAGGTGAATGCATATTTCTCATTTCAAATCAAGTACCAGTTATCACTCAAGTACTATATCATGTATACGTCATGAAAAGTCGTGTACGAGAAATGGTCCCAGTACTCTATCATGTAAAACTGAGTATGAGCAAAACTCCCAATACTCTATATGCATCAATCACAAACTGAGTACAAGAAATGCTCCAGTACTCTAATATGCAGAAAATAGCATTAAAGTATAGTAGGAGTATATCCTCTAGTATTATGTGATGCATATCTCAAAATATAGTGCGAGTATTCTCTAGCACTTATTGTTTTCACAAAAAACCATATAGATGGTTCACTTAAATCAAAACTTTCTCAATTTCAAATCAAATTAGCACTTAAATGTGCTGTTTGTGCATATACATGAAAACATTAGCCATTCTATCATGCAACTCATGAATGAAGGGTTACAACATGCTTTTCAGGCTTTTTATCCTATTTTGGATAAAATTACACTTTATCTCATTAATCTCTATCACACACATTAGGCCTATTCATGGGCATTCATATAAGATATAGTATCGAAATACTACTCAAAATACGTGTAGCCATCTCTAACTACTCACGAAATTCCCTAACCTCGGATCACGTCAAGTAACTTCTCTTCCTTGATTTTGCTCACTCTTGCAGTTCGATCAGCTTCCAAGGTAAATTTCTGAAGCTGTTATAATTATTCGTATTAGTATATCACTATATACTCATTTCAATTGCCAAATCTCAATTTAATACATAGTTTTCATCACTTTCTCATTTTCACACCAATAGCTAGGTCATGGTGATTTTTCACGCTCCTTTCATTTCCAACATTTCATACATATACCAATCAACTCATCAATATACCTAGTTTAACATATATCAATTTAGTACATTAAATCTTACCTAGCTGAGCTTTCCTTCCTTTTCACCAAAAATGAGAAAATGCTCCTTGCTCCTTGAACTCTTGATTCCAATCCTTTGTTTCTAAGTATGTTGCTCTCTTCTTGATAAGGACAACTTTGCTCAACTGTATTTCACTCAAAACTGATCATAAACTGAAGTTTTTTAGTGTTTCATGGCTAGGTTACACTTTGGTTATTGAATGAAATAGTAAATCCGGTGAAAACTGAAATGCAGAAGTCCAGTATTTATAGAATTATCTTGATGAGATCGATCTGTTACCCTAGGAGATCAATCTGCTCTGCATTTTTCCTCTTGAAACCAACCTTGCAGACCACATGAGATCAATCTGCTCTTTCATAAGATCAATCTACACAACACAGAACCTTAAGGAGATCGATCTGCTCTTGTATGAGATCGATCTGTTGCAAGTCAATAGCTTAAGAAAATTGATCTGACCCTATTGGGATCGATTCCTTCAACATAAAATGCTTAGCAAATCGATCTGGCCCCATTGGAGATCAATCTGACCTATTCCATCGCTCAATTAAGAGCATTTTTGGCTCTTTCAGATTGATCTCTCATCTCATGAGATCGATCTCTCATTCATATTTTCTAGATTTTACAGCAGGTTTCTATAGTAAACACACACCAAACTTCACTTATTTTGCTGCCATAGTCATTTTCTCATCCAATTACCTTTAAGGCTTGAAAATGACATCCATTCATACTTTATATACATTGAAACTTATGTGCATTCATTGTATGGCCAAAGGTATACAATGTATCACCAAATGGAAGTACAAAACTCATGCATCTTTATTCCGATTTACCTCACCACTCAAAACTCAATATAGTTACATTCCACTTATGGAAATATCCTTCTTATACTTGCTATATAGTTTAAAACTTGCATGTATTCATTCCATACACATTTACAAACTTCAAATATCCATTCCTCAGAATTTACATTGAATGTGACTTGCTCATACATCACAAGTCATAAAGGTTACATTATAAAATTTTGGGTCTTACATCTCTAGATCTCTTTTGTGTTGGATAGCTCTCACCAGTTGAGAAGGTATAAGAAAATGTATACACATGAACATTTTTTATCTATCGTATTGTATCGCACAGTTATACCTTGAAAAATTAAGGAAAATTGTATGAGGATGTTATGTATGTAAAGATATTTCATATATATATATGATTTTGTATATCCACACATGCTTGGGAGTGTGGGAATTAAAGTTTTAAATATTTCCACTATAAATGTATGGAATTAGTAATTGCATCGGCTCACAGCCCAACTGTAAGTGGAATGTATGGATGAAGGGCACCTGGAGTCGGGGTGTGACAGAGATTAGTATCGGAGCTTGGTTGGTCTGATGTTAGTCGATGTTTAGGACTAAGAAAAATGTACATCCCTAAGTTACTGTGCGATATTTAGATACAAATGTGTATACGGAGCTGTAGTGATTTAAAAGTTTATTATAAATGCAGGAAAAATCAGCAGGCTTGTGAGATATGCCTGAGAGACACTGCAAGAGGGGAAAGAGCTCATGAGCTCAAGGTCGAAACGATAGGACTGAGAGGCATAGTAGATCGTCCTCTAGTCACGAGCCCCATGAACAGATAGAGGCTTCTAATCCTCGGGTAGCCAGATTAGAGGAAGATATGCGAACAATGATGACCATGATGGATCAGATCATGTCTAGATTAGAGGGTATACCCAGTACAGCAGGACAAGCTGCACCGAATCCCCTAGCAACTGCACCTGAACTTGACAATATTGCACCTATTCCACCTGAACCCGATAGACCATGAGGTCCCCCTATTCGGCTAGTTCCTCCGATAGAGGCCCTACAGTAGTACGATGATGATGATTTGGGGCATGGCTATGATTGTGATATGGAAAGGTTGAGGCATTTTATGGACTTTAAGAATTCTTCCTTTAGTGGGGTAAAGGACCTGGCAGTGGCTGAGGATTGCATAAGTCAAATGGAGAAGCTGTTTGATTTTTGTAGGTATTCTACAACGAAAAGAGTAGCCCTTGCAACCTTTTTGTTGAGAGGCAAAGCAGAGCACTAGTGGAAGTCCACCAGACCTATGTTGAGGACTCAGGGTGCAGCTATCACATGGGAGATGTTTTTCGGAGCTTTTAAAGAGCAATATATCACAGATACTGCTCGACGTAGGCTACAGATGGAATTTTTGAATCTGACTCAAGGGAACCGATCGGTGGATGAGTACGAGTTTCAATTCACTTCATTGGGCTGATATTATGATCCAGACTCTATTAGGAGTGAAGCTATTAGAGTCTGTAGATTTGTTGATGGACTAAAGCCTTCGATTAGAGCTAAATTGGCCCCGTTCGATGTTGCTACATATAGAGAAGCTGTACGACGGGCCCAGTTGTATGCAAATTTTATAGTTCAGTTGGGGTAAGGATAAGTGTCCGAGGAAATTGGGGGTTGGCAAAAGTGCTAGGTTTGGACAGAGAGGTGCTGGTAAACATCAGAGAGAGATAGATGAGTCACAGAAGAAGGCTGCTAGGCCTTATATGCATCCGACTCCAGCCCCAGTCGGGGTATAGTGATTGGTGGACCTCGGCCAACTATTGATCAGTGCAGAGTATGCGATCGATATCATGGTAATAGGCCCTATCATTTTCAAGGTACACGATGCTTCAGATGTGGTAGGCCTAGGCACTATACAAATGATTGTCCAGAAGCAGTTGAGGTAGCCTCGCAGAAGGGCAAGGAGCCAGAGAAAGTTCCTACAGTTACACCTCCTGCAAGGAAGAGAGCCACGACCGAAGAAAAAGGAAAGCATGTTGTGGGTCAAGGCAGGGTATATGCGATAGACCAGGCATCAGCATATACCTTTTCTGAGGTAATAAAAGGTACAATTCTAATTTTTAATTTGGAAGCTATAGCTTTATTTGATTCTGGTGCTACGCATTCTTTCATATCGTCTACATGTGCATCAAAGTTGACAAGTTTTGTAAAGCCTACATACCTAAATGGGACTTTATTAATAAGTACTCCAATGAGAGTTAGTCCGTTAGCCGAACAAGTATATAAAAATTATAAAGTGGGGGTAGGAGATAAGTGCACGACATCTAATCTGATCTTGTTGAATATGTATGACTTTGATGTAATATTGGGAATGGATTGGTTAGCTACCAATCATGCTATCTTAGACTGTCAGTCTAAGTCTATTACATTTTCTCTACCTGAGCAATCTTTTGTAAAATTTTATAAGAAGTAATGAAATCCTGATTTTTGTAGCAACTAAAGTGCATTGGTATATGAATGACGTGAATGTTATTTTGAAGGTTTTATTGCTTATGTGGTGGACTTGAACAAAACACATCTGGGTATGGATGACATTCATGTGGTTAGAGAATTCCTTGATGTCTTTCCCGACGACCTACCAAGATTACCACCGGATAGAGAAATGGAATTTGGTATAGACTTGACACCTGAAACAAAGCCAATATCTAAGTCACCATATAGGATGGCTCTAGTTGAACTAGATGAATTAAGGAAGCAGTTGCAAGATATGCTAGACAAGGGGTTTATAATACCAAGTGACTTACCATGGAGAGCTCCGGTATTGTTTATGAAGAAAAGAGATGGGAGCCTCGGGTTGTGTATTGATTATCGGATGTTGAACAAGGCTACCATCAAGAATAAGTACCCCTTGTCACACATCGATGATCTATTGGATCAGCTTCGGGGAGCATAGATCTTTTCCAAGATAGATATGAGGTCTGGGTATCATCAATTGAAGATTCGGAAGGAAGATATGCCCAAGATAGCTTTCCGTACCCGCTATGGTCATTACGAATTCCTAGTGATGCCTTTCAGGTTGACAAATGCGCCAGCAGCTTTTATGGCTCTAATGAATGGGGTATTCAAGCCATACTTGGATCAATTTGTGATAGTATTCATAGATGATATATTGGTTTATTCTAGATCCAGGGAAGATCACGAGCAGCACTTGAGGATTGTCTTGCAAACACTCCGAGAGAGAAAGTTATATGCCAAGCTTAATAAATGTGACTTTTAGCTAGAGAATATTTCTTTTTTTGGGCCATGTTGTATCGAAGGATGGAGTATCAGTAGATCCATCCAAGATTGAGGCTATTGTTCAGTGGGAACAGCTCAGGATAGTCACAGAGATTAGGAGCTTTCTGGGTTTGGTAGACTACTACAGGAGATTTGTAGAGGGTTTTTCTTGACTGGCTGCTCTGTTAACATGTCTTACAAGGAAGAATGTGGAGTATACATGGGATGTAGCATGTGAGAGGAGTTTTCAGGAACTTAAGCACAGACTAACCACCGCGCCAATTCTCGCCATTCCTAATAGCTCAGGGAACTATTGTGTTTTTGCATTGATGCTTTGCACCAAGGACTGGGCTGTGGTTTGATGCAAAATGGAAGGGTAGTTACGTATGGATCAAGAAAGCTGAAGGATCATGAGAAGAACTACCCCGCTCACGATTTAGAGTTGGCGGTTGTAGTATTTGCATTGGAGATATGGCGCCACTACTTGTATGGTGAGAGATTTCAAATTTTTACAGATCACAAGAGTCTTAAGTATCTGTTCTCATAGAATGAGTTAAATATGAGATAGAAAAGGTGGTTAGAATTTCTCAAAGACTACGATTGTGAGATTTTATACCACCCAAGGAAGGCGAATGTGGTTGCCGATGCATTGAATAGAAATAGTCTCGGGTTGGTATCATATATGATGGTTAGGGAGCACGAGTTATTGGAACAATTCACGAGCCTTAGTTTGGATGTGACACTGTCTGAGATTAGCAGTTATGGGATTATAGCTAGCTTGACATTAGAGCCAAAGTTGATTAAGAGAATTCGACAAGCTTAGTAGAATGACCCATGGTGTCTTGACTTAATAAGCCAAATTCAGAAAGGTGAGGGCGTAGATTTTGTATTGAGTTCAGATGGAGTACTAAGGTTCAAAAATAGAATATGTATCCCTAACGATCCAGAGCATAGGAAGTTGATTTTATCAGAGGCTCACTCATCGAGATACATAGTACATCTGAGGAGTAGTAAAATGTATCAAAATCTATGAAAAGTATATTGGTGGTCTAGGATGAAAAGAGATGTAGCTGAGTATGTTGCTAGATGTCTCGTCTGTCAGTAGGCTAAGGTAGAGCATCAGAAACTTGAAGGATTATTGTGACCTCTATCGATACCAACATGGAAGCGGAAGCATGTCACCATGGACTTTGTTATGGGATTACCGAGAACCTGTAAGAACCACGATGCTATCTGGGTGATAGTGGATAAGTTGACAAAATTGGCACACTTTTTAGTTATGAGATCTACATATACTTTGAATGCACTGGCGAACTTGTATGTACAAGAGATAGTGAGATTGCATGGAGTCCTAGTGAGTATTGTTTCTGATCGGGATGCCCACTTCATTTCCCAGATTTGGAAACATTTTTAGGAAGCGATGGGTGTCATGACCCAATTCCATTCTCTTTAACCGAAAATCACTAAAAATTTTTCGCGTTTTACTGTTACCTTACCCGGTCGTGAACTAACTCACCACACACCGTTGGGCTGTGAGTCAATAATAAACTCCACATCTCATTCATTCTCAGTGAAATAAAACGATGTCATACATTTGCATTTAAATCTTTTACTTATACAAAAGCATGTTTTACTGACATCTACATCCCTCATAATTACAACTCAAAGAATACTGTGCTTTTACATTGTTTAGATAAAAAAAGAATGACTGTGTATATACCTCTAAGCGATGGAAATGCAGCGGAGTCCAAAATACCACGCCTCAGTCCTCACTGGGCTACTATGTACACTCTGTAAGGGGGGAAAATATAGAGGGATGAGCAACCACACGCTCAGTAAGGCAATAATGCAAGCATGGTAGATAACTACTCTATCTACATGCTGATAGTGTTATGCATAAATCATTTATTTTAGGAGCATGAGGAATAAAACTATGCCATATGAGTATACATATATATCATGTATCGAAATCATGTACATTGGCATATAAAACATGGTAAAAACATCATGTATAAATCATCTCATGCTCAATCTCATTTAAATTCATAAAAAGGGCAATTCATTAAGAAACCTCCTTTTTAAACCCACGTCATAAACTCTTTCTCAAACACATACAATCTCATCACATCAATTCACAATCACAACCACATTCTCATTTCACAATTCACGCATGTGTATAAAAACTAGGTCACTATATCAAAAGTGCCTATGTGGACCACTACATCGTAAATCATCCCAGACCACACGCATCCAGGTGTGCGGGGTATCATGCTGGCACGAAGATGGATTATCCCTCGCCAGACTTTCTCATCACATAACACTCACGCGGTACATCGTACTCCATGTGATATACACGGTACAGCGTACTCCGCAGACTCATATAGTGATTGGGGGTGCCATTCCTAGGTCTTACCTACCCCATACCAAGAGTTTTCCATATCCATGAAGGAGAGCCTCCCTGCCGAATAGAGCCTCCTCGCCTAACAGAGCCTCCCTACCTCCTCGGGCTTAAGGATGTTAGCTTAAGGATGTAGGGCTTAAGGATCCTTCCGTAAGAGAGCCTCCCCACCGAACAGAGCCTTCCCGCCTAACAGAGCCTCCCCGCCTCCTCGGGCTTAAGGATGTAGGGCTTAAGGATCTTATCGTACCTATGTAGGAGAGCCTCCCTGCCTAACAGAGCCTCCCCGCCCCTCCAGGGCTTAAGGATGTTGGCTTAAAGATCCCACTGTAAGAGAGCCTCCCCACCGAACAGAGCCTCCCCGCCTAACAGAGCCTCCCCGCCTCTTTGGGCTTAAGGATGTTAGCTTAAGGATGTAGGGCTTAAGGATCTTACCAACTTTCATAACCTTATACGTATCCCAATGTGCAAACTTGTGCGAGCAAAGCTCTAGCATGATTCATGCATCCTCTCATAAAGAGACGCGTACGAGCATAGCTCTAGTACGGTTATACTCATAAGACAAACCACTCAAAAGCCACATACGAGCAGAAGCTCCAGTATGGTTTATAAACATCATCATAGTTTCCAAATCAAGGTGCGAGCTAAGCTCCAGCACGTTTCATACAAATGAAAACATCAATACCAGGTGCGAGCTAGGCTCTAGCACGGTTTAATTCACATAAACGTGATAGGCGGCTCATAAGCTTTTAAAGCTACCTCAAAACATATTTGGCACTTCCCACGTGCTATCACAAACATCAAACCACAATAGCCATCCTATCTATTAATTCGTTTAAAATGAAACACATGTTTTGTGAAAGTATTCAAAACACTTGATTTATGCAATTATTAGCCTTACTATCCCTTTTTATACATCCATGTAAACCAAATCATCCAATATTCACAACCATTTTCGCATACCAAACAACCCATTTCTCGAACGTTCATGCATTTCATAAACACCCTATAATCCCACAAATTACGAGCAGCTACCTCTATATACTTACAGAATTCCCTTACCTGGAATCGCGATGCATGATTCCACTTCCTTAAAGCTGCTACTCGTACCACTCGATTCATTTCCAACGAACACTTCGAGACTGCACAAAATTGTATCTCGTATTATATTCGATCCATATAATATGACATCATGTGCTCACTATAGTCAATTCGACCTATAGTTTTCTATTAACGCTTGTGAGGCCTCGCTTCATTACTTTATCCATAACTCGAGTCTATGGATCTTCTTAGGCCTATTAACTTATTCAAAATCGATATTAAATCGACATTAAGCTCATAGTGTTCATATTTCATGAATTCCCTCACTATGGCATTTATCAAGCATATACATACCCATTTTCACAATTCCTCCAAACTCACAATGTAATTCCATTTAACCAATTAAAATCATAAACATTACCTCAATAACAACTTTAGCATGCCCATAAATCATAAACTCATTCAACCCATATATTCTCACATTATACCCATTCTAGGTTTTCTAGGTCACACCAATTCCACCACATCCCTAGATAATTTATCCATCAATACTCATGCTAAACAACTCCAAAATCAATTAAATAGACAATGTATTTGGATTGGAGTGTTAGAATCTTACCAAATATGATTTTTCTTCTTGCTCCAAATAGCAATGCCCTTAACTCCTTCAATACCAAAAATGGGAAAATGCCTTCCCACTATGTTGTTCTTCTCTTTGATAGGAACAACTTTGCCTCTAATGGTCTCTCTTCAAATCTCACTGAAAATGGCTGATTTTTGAGAGGGAAAGTTAGGTTTTTGGATTGAGAGTGGAAGGTTAATGTTTTTCCCTAGATTTCCTGATTTTCAGCCCTCGTTATATAGAAATAGCTTGAGGAGATCGATCTGGTTCAAGAGGAGATCGATCTGGTCCCCTTAAATCCCTTTCTTTCACGATATTTTTAAGCATGAGATCGATCTGTCGAAGCATGAGATCGATCTGTTGAAGCTAGAGATCGATCAGTCGAAGCATGAGATCGATCTGGTCCCAAACAGAGAGCTAAGGAGATCGATCTGGGTGCCTGAGGATTGATCTTTTCATCACAGAATGCTTAGGAGATCGATCTGGCCCCATTGGAGATCGATCTGCTCTATTCCGTTGCCTAAATAAGAGCATTCTGGCTCTTCTAGATCGATCTCTCATCCTATGAGATCGATCTGGCCTTCATGTTTTCCAGATTTCTTGCAGTTTCCTTGTTGCAACTCATACCAACACATGCTTAATCTGTTGCCATGGCCATTTTCTCATCCATCTACCTTTATAACTTGAAAATGGCATCCATTCATACCTTATGCACATTGAAACTTGTGTGCATTCATTGTATGTCCAAAGGTATGCTACATAAAATCAAATGGAAGCATAACTTCATTCCATTTTACCACACTACCCATTTTGAGTTTCAATCACATCCATCACTTATAGGAACTCATCTCTTTATATTCATACTCAATGGAACTTGTATGTACGTTACAAATCATATTACACATACGTACATTGAATCCATGGAGTTACATCACTCATACTTTACATTACAAGTCCATTCATATTTATTACACATTACAACTTTACATATACGGGGTCTCACAATGGGGACCCAATTGAGCTTTAGCACCGCTTTTCATCCTCAGACAGATGGTCAGTTACAGAGGACTATACAAACCTCGGAGGATATGTTGAGAGCATTTGTGCTGGATTTTAGAGGCTTATGAGACGAACATTTTCCATTGATTGAGTTCGCCTACAATAACAGCTATCACTCAAATATTGGTATGGCCCCTTATAAGGCACTATATAGTCGTAGATGTTGATCACCTATTGGTTGGGAAGAGGTTGGTGACAGATAGTTGCTTGTTCCCGATTTGGTTAAACAAGCCTCAGAGGATGTTCGGATAATATGTGAGAGGTTGCGAACAGCACAAAGTCGACAGAAGAGCTATGCTGACAGGAGACTGAGACCACTTGGGTTTGATATGGATGAGTCCATATTTTTTAAAGTATCTCCTTCTAAGGGAATAACGAGATTCGAGAAGAAAGGAAAACTAAGTCCTTGTTACATTGGTCCCTTTGAAATTTTAGAAAGAATGGGAGATAGAGCATATAGGCTAGCCTTCCATGCTTCTATGCTTCAGAAGTACTACCCGGATCCGGCACATGTAATTAGTTATGAACCATTGGAACTCAAGGAAGATATGTCATATATAGAGAAATCGATCCGAATATTGGATAGAAAAGAGAAGGTGTTGTGGAACAAGTCGATTTCATTGGTTAAGGTCCTGTGGCAGCATCATACATAGGATGAAGCCAGTTGGGAGTTAGAGGACCTGATGAAGGAGAAACATCCCCAACTTTTTGAGGAATAGACTTGGTTCAATTTGGAGGACCAAATTTTCTAAGGAGGGGAGGAATGTACCCATAGTTTCACACGTCTTTATTACTATGAAGTTGTGATGTATATGTATGTAAATTGTTATAAGTGGATGAATAATAAAGGATGTGAGGTCTATGAATCTACGGTATAACCATGATTTCAAGTTGTGTGCATAAGTTTTATTACCTATGAACTTCATGGAATGGATGCCGTTATATATTAATTGTGCACAGATTGTAAATTGGGGTATGAAGCAAATGAGGATGAGTATGCATTGGAAAATCTACAGAAAAACTAAAAAAATGAGGATGCAAGGGATGAGAGATTGTGTTGCCCCGAAAGCGCGAAAAACAGGGCAAATTTAAAACTTATTTACATAAATACACAATTCTGGGTGCATTCCTTGCAGTGTCATGCATCATCATATATACATTATCAAACTTTCACCTCAGGATCTCATCATCTAATATTTATATATCATACCATATACATTCCTTAATTTAGAGTTAGTTAATCCTAATACATCCCATACATCATTGTTCATCAAGTGTCTGTAAATACAACTCTAGTCTGGGTACATGAAAGGTTAAAATATACCTCAAAATACAATATACGGCCTGGAGCCTAAGTCCTTCACTAGCCACTACTCCGTACGTCGCAGAAAACTCTCTTTACTTGAAGAAATCTGGGGGGATATAAAAATAAGGTGAGCTTCTAAATCGCTCAGTAAGGGGGTAAGGGACTCATTAACAAAAATGATTAATCACAGATCACAATATTTTGTTTTGTAGGTGAAACTCAATAAGCTCAATAGAAAACGTAGCATGAAATCAATAAACATCATTCTCATCTCATTTCTCTAAGATCATGCAGAAACATGAGAGTAAATGGCTCAGTATAAAAACCATAGTTACAAGCATGTGGAAATCAAGATGCGATAATGACTTTTCTCATAAAAACATGATAGAAATCACCTTAGTAATAATGCACGTGGCAAAGCCACAAAACACAATCTCATGTGTAAAATGGAAACTAGGCAAATAAAACTCAGATAAAAACATCTATCATGGCACATCAAAATAATCTCCTCTGGGTGCGCATCCCAAACATCCTCAAAAGAGGGAATGTCTACAATATGGTCGTGTACATGGTGTATTAGTCTTACGTGTCACCAGAACAAGGCCCGGACTTACATGTTACCAGAGCAAGGCCTCTTCTCATGCACACTATCGGTCTTACATGTTACCAAAGCAAGGCCTGAACTTATATGCTACCAAAGCAAGGCCACCCAGCGCTACCAAAGCGGGGGTCATCTCTCGTTACTAGAACGGAGGCATCTCTCGCTACCAAAACGAAGGAATATCAGACTTACATGCTACCAGAGCAAGGGCTAAACTTATATTCTACCAAAGCAAGGCCCGATGTGTTATCACATGACACGCCTAAGTCTCAATGTCAGCCATTATCATATAAAACCATTTTGCCTTTACGTAAAGCTCATAATGGTTTTTCTCATAAAACCCATCTGAAAACCTTTTTGTACTCATCACAAAACATGTCAAAATCGAGCTCAAACCGACAAAACCACGCCTACATTTCTCAAATCTCAGTACGCCTTAACGTAGAGCCCAAATCCCTTTTCACTATTGTAAACTCAAATGGTTTGTAAAATAATTTCACACTTTATTTACAATTCATAAAAGTTGGGCCCTAACTGGCTATAAAATCGTGTGCAATAAATCAATCACAACTCGTAAAACATGCTTGTTTCTCAAAACATTTCATGCTACAATTATCATCACAAATCACATACATAAATGAGTTTAAGTTTTCCTTTACCTCATTGCTCCTCCTATAGTGCGATCGTTCCCTCGAATGACGGACTAACCTCGCATTTCTCTCTGGAACTCCCAAGCTATCTAAACGGTGTAAAAACATCATCAACACATCATCACATTGTCTCAAATCTCAACATCGAGCATAATTACTCACATTCTTATAATTTCTCAATACCTCTATGATTCTAACAACCCTAACCATTTTTAGCCTACTCATCACAACATCTACAGCCACAATCGTAGAAATCTACTTCCAAATCAAGGATTAAAGCTCAGAAATTTACCCAAAAGTTGTGAAGTGCTCAATTCACGCCTCAGCTCAAATCGTCCTTCAATTTCCAAGTATGTTGTTCTCCTTTTGATGAGGAACAACTTTCCCTCTTGTCACAACCTTTGATTCAAATGAAAATGGGTGTTTTGGAAGAGAGAGAAAGCTAGGGATTTCAGTTTTTTTGAGAGAGAAGATGAGTTTCAGCAAAAACACAAGGGTCCTTATATAGGCAAAAGGTAGAAGATCGATCTGCTCCAGTAAGAGATTGATCTGCCTTTAAATTTGGGAACATTTTGGACACTTTTTATGCCTACTAGATTGATATGTCCTAGGGGCAAGATCGATATCATAATCTTAAGGAGATCGATCTGCTCCTTGTGAGGAGATCAATCTACATTTTACAGAAACATTTGGAGATCAATCTGCTCCTGTAGGAGATCGATCCCTTAGAGGCAGAATCATAAGGAGATCGATCTGCCTTCATTGGAAATCAATTTGCTCGTTTAGATTTTCCATTCCTTGTCACTTTGGCCTACCAGATCGATCCCCTCTTCACCAAGATCAATCTGGCCTCATAGATTCACCCTTTGGTTGCACACATGACATAAAATCTCCACATATAATTGCCATTATTTACACTATTGATTATTTCTCATTCAATACTCATTCATCACTTAGAAATTTCATTCCTTACCACCTCAATATATGAGTACATCACATTTAGCTAAATCAATTACACTTCATGTTCACATTACAAAATTAGATGTGTACAGAATTCTCAGGTCTCACAGAGATCATCTTATATGAAGGAGAGATTGATCTCCCGTTGTGAAATACAAAGAATCAGTGCAATGGAACAAGGCCGATCGATCTCATGGGAAGGCAGATCGATCTCCTTAAGTCTCTGCCTAGAAGGAATCGATCCTTCACAAGACACAAATCGATCTCCTTAACTATCGGCCTAGAAGAGATCGATCTCCCTTAAGGAACAGATCGATCTCCCATTCATAAACAAATCGATATCATCATAAAAGCAGATTGATCTAGTAATAGTTACGTTTGGTAGAAAGGACTACTAAACCATGCAGAGATCGATATCCACAAGGGCCAGATCGATCTCTTGTGTCTACATCTATAAAAAGAGCATGGGATTTGGATTGAAAATCATATTTCCCCCCAGCAAACCTGCACCTTTCCATTTCTCTGACAGAACCAAGCTTTCTCACTCTAAATATCACTACATTCCAGCTAGAATATGAAGATTCTCAAGAAGGGAAAGTTGTTCCTTGAAGTAAGGAGAGCAACATACCCAAAAATCACACATTGGTTTGACCAAGAGAAGGAGGTTTGGTTACCACAAGTTTGGGTAAGGATGAAACTAAGCTAGGTAAGCTTTTCAATCGTCAAGCTTTAGTTATGGATTCTAGACATTTTGTGGGTTGAATGGTATGTTAAATCTTGATAGGAATGATGAATGTAGTGATGAGTGAGTAATATTAAAAGGAATTTATGAAGGAAAAATCCATGAAAAAATGATGGAAAAACTTAAGATGAGATGTAGTGATACAAATGGAAAAGGTGAAATATGATTTAAAGGCTTGGGGAGTATCAATGGATAAGTAAATGACAATGTGTATGTTTAGAAAAAGGAAAAGAAAATAACTTAATGATTTACACGTGTAGATTGAACTATGTGGAACACGATTAACCCGAATCACGAACGGAGCAAATGAGACGAAGGGAATACAAGCACGATTCGAGGTAAGGGACTGTATGTTAGCGATAGAGATATTTATACGTACTTTACATCAATTTTAGTAGGTATGATGCTAGGAGTAGTAAGTTTAGCTATTGAGCTATGAAATGATATGAGAGCATGAAATGTATTATGATATATATATATTGTGAAAATGGGATGAGGTAAGGAAATAGCATGACATGTATGATTTTGATGTTTTCTCAACTATGTATTAATTTTTTTGGTTGAGAATGATGATGGATAGGTTGGCTAGTTTTACGTGATTAGCATGGGATAGAATTCTACGTAAATAAACATGTTTTTTATTTTTAAAAGAGAAAATAGCCACCTATTAGATTTGAGATGTGAATTAGTGTTGGAGCCTAAGCTCACACTTGTTTTGATGATTTTAAACTATCATGGAGTTTTTGCTCATATATGTTGCATGTTTTGATAAACCGTGGTGGAGCATAGCTCGTATGAGGTTTTATGATGACGATAATGTGCTGGAGTTTGCCTCGCACATGTTTTATAATTTTAATGGGTCGTGCTGGAGCCTAGCTCGCATGATGATTTGACATGATACAGTGCTACAAGCTGATGCTCGCACTAAGAGATACCACGCTGGAGCCTTGTAAAGACTGTGTCCCGCTGATCTTGATCGCCTGGTATATGAGACATGGTATAGGATGATGAGCCCATCAGAGTAGGGTGGATGGACTGGGCCCATGGTCATACGTTGAACTGTGTAGTTGTTCGTGAAATACAATGTACCATGCTGGGTGCACGTGAGTACGAGTATCGTGTAGATGACACATGGTGTACATTGTATCGTGAGTTTATGTGATATGGTGAGGAAGATGATGATGATTATTGAGATGAGTTGGAGGGTGGGACTGACCCATCCTCCTTCAGGCATGTGATGCCCTGCGTACACCAGATCAGTAAGGCATCACTGACTATGGCCATATGTCATGGATATTAGTTTTTCGAGAATTCCATGCCTATCTCAGAGATACGAGAATTTGGGAAAACTCATAAAGTAAGAGATTTGATGAAAATAAATGATTTTAGAAAAGCAAAGAGATTGTGATTTGATAAATCTCGTTATTTAAATACTTATGTTGTGATAGCACTATTTAATGACATGTTTTTGAATGGAAGTATTCTATATTTGTTTTCATGAAAATGCTTATGAGAGGAGAATATTTAAATGCATTTTTCAGAGATATTTCCATTTATAATGAAACATGGGTTGTTATTTCATACACGGGCTATATAAATATTATAATGTCCACCTGTTAGCATCCTTTTCCTTACTGAGCTGTGGTTTGCGCATCCCATTATTTTCCCCCTTTAGATACTGAAAAGTAGGACAATGTGGTGGTCTCTAGATCTCTTTTGTGTTGGATAGCTCCCACCAGTTAAGAAGGTATAAGAAAATGTATACACATAAACATTTTGTATCTATCATATTGTATTGTACAGTTATACCTTGAAAATAAGGAAAATTGTATGGGGATGTTATGTATGTAAAGATATTTCATATATATTTATATGATTTTGTATATCCACACATGCTTAGGAGTGTGTGAATTAAAGTTTTAAATATTTCCACTATAAATGTATGGAATTAGTAATTGCATTGGCTCACAGCCCAACTGTAAGTGGAATGTATGGATAAAGGTGTGAGATCTGAGAATTTCAGACATATTTTATTGATGTACTAATAATTTGAGTATAATTTATTGAGCTAAGTGAATTGTGGAAATTATAATTGGAGATTTATGTGTAAAATGCGCATGAAGCATGACGACAGATCGATCTGGGAGAAGGAGAGATCGATCTGGTGAGTTAAAAAATGACGAGGAAGGAGAAATTTGAGGAGCAGATCGATCTCCAATGGAAGAGATCGATCTCCTTATGAATCTGTTTGAGAAGGGATCGATCTCATGAGGAAGAGATCGATCTCCAAATGAATCTGTTTGAGAGAAGATCGATCTCATGAGGAGGAGATCGATCTCCAAATGCTTCTGTTTGGGGAGAAGATCGATCTCCTTAGGAGCAGATCGATCTCATAAAGCCATAAAGAGATCGATCTCACCCTTCGACAGATCGATCTCCTAGGCATAAAATTGCCCAGATCGTCCCCAAATTTCAAACACAGATCGATCTCATCAAGAGGCAGATCGATCTCCTACCTCCAGTCTATATAAGGAACTCGTGTTTTCTCCTGAAATCTCACTTTCTCTCTCTTTCAAACCTCCATTTTTTCGAAAACCTAGTTTCTCACTCCTCCAAATCCCCCATTTTCGGCCGAATCAGCTATTGTGGTAAGAAGGAAAGTTGTTCCTCATCAAAGGGAGAACAACATACTTGGAAATCGAAGGACGAATCGGATCGAGGCGTGAGTTGTGCGTCTCACAAGCTTTGGGTAATTTCTAAACCTCGATCTTGATATTTGAGCTGATTTTGATGTTATTGGTGGTTGTAATTGTGTTGAAATAGTTGAGAAATGGTTAGGGATTGATGAATTTCAATGTGGATAGAGTGATAATGATATTTAGCGATTTTGGTAATTTTAGGAATATTGAGCTATAAATGGAAATATAGACAATGTGGAGAATTAGCCTAGATAATTGGCATGAGGAATGTAGGACATTGAGATATTGAGAATGAGGTTGTAGTTTAGGGTTGAGTTACGAGAAATCAAGAGATTTGAGGTGTTATGAGCAATTATGCTCGATTTTGAGAATTGAGGTTTATGTGATGATGAGTATTGATGTTTTAACATCGTTTGGACAGCTCGGGAGTTCCAGAGTGGAATGCGAGGCTAGTCCGTGATACGGGGGAAACGATTGCACTATACGAGGTGCAAAGAGGTAAGGGAAATCTAAACCATTTGTGTATGTGAATTGTAAACTATTTTAGCATGAATTGTGGTTTATTAAACAAGCATGTTGAGTTTTGTGTTGAGATTTAAACTGCATACGATTTTATAGCCGGTTGGAGCCCAATGTTTTATAAGTTTATAACTGGGCTCTACGTTAAGGCAATATTGTGATTTGAGAAATGTGTGCGTGTGCTTTGTCGGTTGGAACTCGGTTTTACTACGTTTTGTGTTGAGTACAAAACGATTTCAAATGAGTTTTATGAGAGAAAACCATTACGAGTTCTACGTGAAGGCAAACCTGTCTTATGTGATAAGACTTGGGTGTGTAGTTGTGAGTACACACCGGGCATTGCTCTGGTAGCATGTAAGCCCGAATTCTTCTCCGTTCTGGTAACGTGAGAATAACCTATTCGGTGGCTGTGCCACGTTATACCCCCTTGGTGGCAGTGCCACGTTGAGAAAACCCCATTGGTGGCTGTGCCACGTTATACCCCATTGGTGGCTGTGCCACGTTGAGAAAACCCCATTGGTGGCTGTGCCACGTTATACCCCATTGGTGGCAGTGCCACGTTGAGAAACCCTATTCTGTGGCTATGCCACGAGAGAAATTAATCTGTGGCTATGCCACGTGAGAATTAAATCAGTGGCTTTGCCACGTGTGTTTTGTGGCTATGCCACGAGTGATTTTAAATCAGTGGCTATGCCACGTTATTTGAGAAAGCGTTTAACGCGTTGTTTTCACATGCTTTGTTAATGCTCTAGAGTGAGCCTTTTACTTCATGTTTTCACATGACTTGACACGTGAGAGTGTCGTTTTGAGTATTTTCATGCTACGGTTTTCAAATGAGTTTCACATACAAATAAACCTTTTGTGATGTGTATTTTGGTTTATGAAATGAGTTCCTTACCCCCTTTACTGAGTGATTTAGAAGCTCACCCTGTTTTTCTTTCCCCCCAGAGTTCTTCAAGTGAATAAGGACTTCCCTGCGACGTACGGAGTAGTGGCTAGTGGAGGATTCGAGCTCCAGGCTATATATTTTGTATTTTGAGGTATATTTATCTTTTCATGTACCCAGACTATTATTGTAATTACAGACACTTGATGTATAACATTATATGGGATGTATTAGGATTAATTAACTTGGAATTGAGTAATGTATATGATTCAATATACACTATATTATGATGAGATCCTGAGGCATGATAATTATGATGATGTATGACACTGCACAGGAATGCACTCTTAATTGTGAATTAATGAGTAAAAAGTTTTAAATTAGCCCTATTTTCCGCATTTTCAGGGCGTGACAAAAGGGCACCCGGAGTCAGGGTGTGACAAAACCCTTCCTGAAACAAAGTGAAAACCTAACCTTTCTACACTAGAAATCTTCATCTTTCAAGTAGTTTTGAGTGAGATTTAGTTCAGCAAAGTTGTTATTAGTAAAAAGGAGAGCAACATAGTTGGAAACAAGAAGTTGGAATCAAAGATTGAAGGAACAAGGTGGATTTTGCCAATTTTAGTGAAAAAGAGGAAAAGTTTGAGCTAGGTAAGATTCAATACATCGACTTCGTATATGTTGATATAGATGAATTAGTGAGTTGATTGGTATATGTTTAAATTGTTGAAAACAAATGGATCATGAAAAATATCCACGACCTAGATATTGGTATGAGATTGAGAAAATGATAAGGAAGTTGAGTAAACATGGACTAAATGATGAAATCGCATGTATGAAAGATTGTAGGGTAGTTTTATGAAATACATAAAGTGGAATAGATGAGAAATGAAGATATGTATTTGAAATATATGGTATAACACTATAATGGGAGAAAGTGATGAGATTGAGGCATTGAGAGGAGTTAAATGTCTTGATTTAGAGTCATGCAAGTGAAAATAAGTATATTAAGGTATACTGATATGGATAATTATTAACAGTTTCGAAGTGGATATTGGAAGCTGATCGGACTGCAAGGTTTAGCAACACCAAGGAAGTGAGGTCACACGACGTGATCCGAGGTAAGAGAATTTTGTGAGTAGCTAGAGATAGCTACACGTATTTTGAATAGGATTTCAATAACTATATTCTATATGAAATTCTATGTATAGAAATGTTCGGTAGGATTCGATAAGTTAAAAAGCTTAGGAAGCATGTGAGTGATTAAATTCAACATGTTTTAAATGTGTAGAATGGTTAATGTTTTCATGTATATGCGAAAACAGCACATTTGGGTGCCGATTTGATTGGATTGGGTGAAATTCAATTTAAATAAGCTATCTATCAGGGTTGTGTGTAAACCATTAGTGCTAGAGAATACTCGCACTATATTTTATGAGATATGCATCACATAGTACTTGAGTATATTCTCGTACTTAATTTTAAATGTGATTTATGCATTATGAAGTATTGAGAGCATTTCTCATACTCAGTTTTACATGATAGAGTACTGGGAGCATTGCTCGTACTCAGTTTTCATTGATTGATGCATTATAGAGTAATGGGAGCATTGCTCATACTTGGCTTTTACATGATATAATGCTGGGAGCATTGCTCGCACTAGATTTATATCACTTATGTTATAGTCGTGCTGGGAGTATACTCGCACGTACCAGTTTTAAAAGAGAAAGCATGAAATAGCCGTGTTCGGAGCCTGTGCTGACTGTGTGTTGCACCGATTATATGCTCACACGTGTAATATTTTTAGATATGGCTGAGGGCTATCGAAAATATTATCCATAGTATGAGGGCTAAGACTTATGACAAGCACCCCGACTATGAGGTATATCTAAGGTATGAAGTCTAAGACTTATGGCAAGCACCCTGACCTTGAGATTGGGTCCATGGAGTACGTTGTACCGTGAGTACACGATGTTATTGAGTTATGAGCTGGCGGTAGAGGATTTGACCCACCTCCCGTTAGAACAAATGTGAGACCCCGAACACAGAGTACTGTTTAGCTTGGGATCATAGAAAAAGAGTTATGATCATAATCTCGGAACATGTAACCGTCTATCTCGTTTAATCACTTGATATTTCTTGAATGACATATCACATGGTTCTATAATCTGAACATGTGAATTTGTGTGTGATAAAGGGTAACCCGAGGGATGGGTGAGGCCCAGTTTTTCATGTTTTTTTGAAACATGATGATATGCCATATTATTTTGATTTGACTGAATGACATGATAAATGTGAAATTTATGAATTTCATGAGAAAAGCAATGTTTTGCATAAACTGCTGAGATTTATTAAATCAGCATGATTTCAGTTACATAACTGATGAATTTTATCTATATGTATATATTGCATAAAAGTTTCAAGTAAGATGCATGCTTTAGAAATGAATCGATAAAGAAATGATTCAAGGCATGACCATTGTATTTTGTAGATAGTGTGGTTATCTACTTGCTTGCTTGATTTCCTTACTGAGCTTTGAGCTCACCCCCTTTTTATTTCCCCTCTCTATAGAGCGTTCATAGTAGTCGAGCACGGCTGAGGACTAGTATTCCTTGATCCGCTGCATATCCATCTTACGAGAGGTATACACATTTGAAATATTTTGTACTGAACAATGTAAAAGCACAGTTATGTAAACGAATGTACGGTCGGGGATGTATATGTACAAGTATTTTTATTTATGTAGTTTAATAATTCTATTTTTAATAGAATTATTTGTGCTTAATTTCCTAAATAATTATTTAAATCCCAAATTTATTTCATTAATTATCCCATTTATTTAATTAAAATTCTTTAATGTGCAGTTAAATTAAATCCAGATGAAACTCAGTCGTTTCAGTCGAAATTGGGCTGAAAATGGGATAAAGGAGACTGGACCACTTCCAATTTGCAGACTGAGTCACTAGTCGTCTGGAAACACGTGATGCCAGGTGTCCATTTTTTATTCGCTCAGAAACGATAAGATCGACGAACACCATGCCAACCTTCTGGAAGACACACACCGGGCCACATCGTACAACCAACTGGACAAACTAACATGTGACGTGGAAATATCTACTCTGTAGCAAATTAAATGAAGACATGTAAGACCCGATTTTTTATCGTAAGATCAAATGAAGGACTGAAAAGGCAACAAATTTAAATGAATGGGATACGGATTGGAGATAAGGATTTAAAATACGAAATGAGTGAGTGTTCGTGAAGGGAAGTTGGATTGGATTGATCCCGAACACGTAAAAGGGTAAAATGGTCTAAAGACCAAAATTCGGTATAAATTCGATAAGAAAATTTTAATTAAAAATAGGGATTTAGGAGATCTTGATCAATGAAGGAGAAATTATCGAATTTCGAGTCTAATTTATCAAGATCCGAAATTATTAAGGTTTACCGAAAATTCACTCGGGTCAATATCCCAAAAATACAAAGAAAATATACCGAAAAAGTGTTAAAATACAATAAAATAAATAAATTAATTAATTTAAATAAAATATAAATTTTTAGCGAATATTTTGTTATTTTATGTTATTTTATTGAATATAATAATAATATAATAAATTATAAAAATAAAATAAAATAAAAGAATCGCAGAATTCGCGATTCTGGAAATTAAAATAGAAGCGAAAACGAAGAAGATTGAGGCTGCCTCACCGACGGACCCAGGCGAGGTGGCTGAAGCCATTGGACAGCCGAGCCATCACCGACGTTGGTGGAGGCTGAAGGAGGCGGCGATCGGCGACTAAGAGAGAGGAAGAGAGAGAAAACCGAGAGAGGAAAAGAAAATTCATCGTCGTCGACGCCGATTCGACCCCGACCACCGCCAGTCGAGGGACCCCCACGTGATGTCGAGCCGATTGGGGGTGGAAACGGCCTAGGAAACGGCGGCCAGTGCCAACAACGGCAACAAAGGAAAATGGGTACTGACGTCGAAAGGGAGAAGAGTTGGACCGACCACTTTTCGACCACCGTTGGTGAAACCGAGGCCAGATTCGTGAATCAGACTACCTCCACAGAGCTACTGGAGGTGAAATCCGATGAAGAACTGGCCGTCAGAGCTTTGAACGGCGAAGAAGAAAACCGAATCGGACTGAGCCGACTGAACCGGGTTGAACTGGACCGAACTGGTTCAGCCAAGAAAGAGAGGAAAAGGGAGAAAGAAGAAAAAGAGAAAAATGAAAAAGGGGAAGAATTTTTGGGGATACATCGAACTTCGGGTAAGTCGGTAAGAGGTTAAAAGTGACCAATTTGATTTTTGAGAAATTTATTTAAATTATATTTAATAAAACATTAACCCGAAATTAAATATAAAATTGTGCAGTTCGATGATATATCATGCACGTGAGCCCAGTCAAACTTCGATTTACGGACCATCACATAATCTCGTGTAAGTAAAGCTCATTTACGACAATTTATGTAATTATTGGCGTATTAAAGATTTATTTTATGAATTTCAGATTTAATTCCGCATTTAGTGAATTATATTGGGATTTTTGAATTAATTGTCGTAAATGATATACGGGCTATCCAAAGAGTTGGGACGAAGCCCAATGGGTATTGCAAGCCCAATAGACCCGAAGAAGGGATTTAATAAGTGGAAATAGGCTGAAAATGGGTTGAGGCCCATTAAGATGCAATCGGGCCTAATAAAGTAAAACAGGCCCAGTGTTTTAGATTCAATCAGCATAAGTGAAATATTGATAAGTTTATTAGAACAAACCCAAATACATGGTTATATGTAGCTCCGTAGACTTGGTTGGAGCAAATTGGACTGAGAGACCTGATATGGGCGAAACGGGATAAGTTTGCGCGTAATTCCAAGTAAGGGAATTTTATGGACTGCTAGAGGTAACTTTATGCAATTTCAACTTCATTTGTTGTCTCTTAAAGTGTCTGAAGGGTCTAGATTTAAAATAAAAATTTTAGTGCCTTGGATGGGTAAATTACCAAAATACCCTTGTGAAGGGTAAAATTTCCAAATTTAGGAAAAATTGGGAGGAGCAAGAACAAAAGGTTCCTGCTTGTTCTTGAGGTGTTTTGACACGTGCATGAGTAGGCTGGCTAAGTTTTAAATAAAAATGCACAACATTGCATATTTTCAACAATGTGATTCGGTTGGAAATTGTTTTGAGATAACAGAGCCGTCTACATGATTTTATAGATATGTGACATGCTAAAACTCAGCTCGCATGAGTTTCTGATTTGTGTGATGCATGCATTAGTGCTGGAGCGAGAGCTTGCACTAGAGTTTTACATGCATTGGTGTTAGAGCCTAGCTCGCACCAGATTTTAACATGATTTTGTGACAGGGTGATGGAGTCTAACTCGCACCAGATTTTCATATGATTTTTGTGACAGGGTGCTAGAGTCTAACTCGCACCAGAGTTTCACTTGAATTGTTATGATAGAGTGCTCGAGCCTAGCTCGCACTAGTTTTACATGATTTTCACAGAGTGCTGGAGCTTAGCTCGCACTAATCTTATGAGATTTTATAAAACGCGTGTTGGAGCTTTGCTCGCACGAGATTTTCCTTGATTTTATGAGAGTGCTGGAGCATCGATTGCATTGGTTTTATGAGAACATGCGATGAGCCGTGGTTGGAGCATCAGGTAGACTGTGTGTCACACCGATTAAATAGGCTCGTACGTGCGTTTTGAGATAGGGCATGAGTATGGATATGAGATATGGGACCACATAGTACGTTGTATCGTGCAAGTAGCATGGAGTACGTTGTACCGTGCTAGGATTGATTATGTGGCATCTTCGATGCGAGTGGCATCTTCGGATGTGAGTGATCAGGCAGGACCGATAGGATGGACTGACCCACCTCACGGGGCAGTTCTCGATAGTTGTGAGACCCCACACACTAGGATCCATGTAGCAGTGGGATCACGAGGACATATGGCTATCGTCCTAGTTATTTACCCGAGATATATACATATATTGCCTAGTCTCGCTTGTTGATGTTTTTAGAAACTCGTATTGTGGATTTTTGTGTGAGTCTGGATCACCCGAGGGAGGGGTTGGATCCTAACTGAGACATGATTTTGATGAGAATGAAACCGGGTTTTAAACGAAAAATTGCATGACGTTATTTTCCATGCTATTTAAACCCATGAATGATGTAAACTGATTTTACATGATATTCATTATATCGCATGGTACTTTTACTTTGCAAAGCATTTGATTTCATGGTTTTGTGTGAGTTAGGAACCCTTGAGGGAGGGGTTGAGTCCTAACTGTGTTGTGAAATTTTAACGAGAATGAAATGTTTTAAATAGATTTGCATGTCGAGTTTTCCATGCTTTTGAAATCCAGATGTGAACTTGTTTTACATGACATCATGACATCATGAATTGTAGCATTGGTTTTGAAATGTATGGAGGAAGTGTGGTTTATGTACGACACCACGTTCATGTAGGTAGTATGGTTGCCTACTTGTTCGTAGGATTGCCTTACTGAGCTTGATGTGCTCACCCCTTTCATTTTCCTGCACAGATTTCCTCCAGTAGACTTTGAGGGGACTGAGTATTGCATTCCTGATATTCGCTGCTGCTAATCATTTTGAGGTATATACACTTGTACATATTATATCTAAATAAGAATAGCATAGTAACATGTTTGTAAGTAACAGTCGGGGATGTATAGATAATGTAAACACTTGTAAATGAATGGAAAAGAATAAATGAAAAACACATGTGTTTACCTTTTTCTGTAATAAGGAATTAAGTTATATGGTGAGTGAATGGTGCGACTAGTACTGACGCACAGCCCAATTGTTAGTGGAGGGTGGTCACGATCAGAGAACAGGTAAGTATGAAAGAAAAACGAAAAATTTACTCTGATTTTTAGGTCGTGACAAATGGTGATATCAGAGCGAAATTGGTCTGATGTGTGTCAGTGTCAGTAATTAGGAAATGACATCCTCGTGTTACTGTGCTTGGTTAGATATAATAGTGTATATCGAGATGGGTTTTAACTTAGAAATGATTGAGAAAGCAGGAATATAGGCATTTTGCCTAATATTAGTCGTGGTAGATGAGGTAGAGCATGAGGCAGAGGTCGTAGAGGTAGGCCTGAGCCTACTAGTCGTGCTGAGTCGACCTATGAGAACCAGGAATGAGATTGAAATGGAGGCTGATATTGAACATGCCTCACAGAGTTCGACAGAGAGATTGGACAGTATTAAGACACTTCGCGAGGTTGGAGCGGAGTGTGGAGAATATTTTGGGAGCTAATTGCTCAGAGTATGCATGGGATTTGAGGGCGAATCGGAGCATTGGTGGAAGTCCGCTCGACCCATCTTAAGAGTTAGACATCCAGAGATGACATGAGAAATATTTTTGGATCTATTCGGGTGACAGAATATCCCAGATACTACTTAAAGGAAATTACAGATAAATTTTTTTTACTTTGACCCAGAGGTACTGGTTCATTGACGAGTATGAAACTCAGTTTATATCCCTGGGCAGGTATTACCCCGACACTATGGGCAGTAAGAGTCGAAAAGCCCAAAAGTTCATGGAAAGGCTCAGATTGTCAATTAGAGTCTGATTGGCCCCGTTAGATATCACTACCTATGCTGAGGCAGTACGCAGACTACAGTTGTGTGAATAAGATCATGTGTTGCACGCCTCTGAGATTAGAAAAGGTTGTAAGGGCCGGAATAGAGATAGAAAGAGAATAGAGAATGACAAAGATGTCAGAACAAGAAAAAGGTAGTTTGGTAAGAGATTAGAGTTGATGAGTCACGGGATAAGATGATTAGTAAGGCCCCAGTATATCCAATTTCAGCACTTTTGAGGGGTATTGTGATTGGAGGACCCCGACCTGCTCCGTAGCAGTGTAAGCAGCATAGGACGTGCGGTAGATACCACAAAAGTAAAGCCTACACCTACACTTTATTGACTAAAATAGGTGTTAAGTGTGGTAAGGCAAGCCATTTATTTAATGATTACTCAGAGTTGGGTGAGACTGCCCTACAGAAGGGCAAAGAGACAAAGAAAACCCTGTTGATATCTTTGCACCGAAAAGGGAGGCCACAACCGAAGAGAAGGAAAAGTAGGTTGTTGGACGAGGGCAAGTGTATGCCTTGGACCAGGACATTACTGATGTTTCAGAGGATATGGTGAAAGATACTACACTGGTTATGAATAATGAAGTAATTATGTTACTTGATCCTGGTGCTACGCATTTATTCATACTGCCTTCATTTGCATATAAGTTAGTGAAAGACATGAATGCTTACACCCTTGGGCTCAATGCTGATAGTTGCCACCCCAATGAAGGAGGGTTAACTAACGGAATAATTATGAAGAGATTATAAGTTGAAAACAAGGGGAAGAAGTATAAGTTAGTCGATTTTATTCAATGGAATAATTTGAAGTAATATTTGAGAATAAATTGGTCGGTTGCAAACTATGTTGTTCAGATTTCTATCCTAAGATAGTGATATGGTTACCCCTGAAATGTATACTGTAAGTTTTAACAAGTAATAAAAGGGGTGTAGCGATTGAAATTAAAGGAGTAAATGAATGTACTCACGGAATGAGTAATGACAGAGTTTGTTATAAGTGATATACGAAAGGAGATAAGTTTTAAGATGTGATAGATCCTGAATACGAGATATATTGGAATAAGAGGCGTATGCAAGGTAAGTAATTTGGATTAAGCTATATGTAGTGAATATGAATTGCAACCAAGGATATGGGGTGGATATATCTATAACCAATCCATGTGGTCAAGTCTGAGGGTTAATAAAGGTATTTCAAAATACCTCCCCGCCTGAAGACTTGACAGCGTCTAGAAGTACACATAACCTATAAATTGAAATCAACAGTCGTAATATATATATTTAAAATTAGGGTACCTTTACTGGTACGATAAAGAAACATAGAATTCGATTAATCAGGAAGGTTTAAAAATTAAAATTTCATAAAAGCTGTTCATATAAGAAAAAATGAAATGACACGGGTTAGTATCTTGAACGCAAGCTATTTTGAAATGACATTATACATTTATGCGTACATAGGTCTAGGATATAAGTGATTAAAATATTTAGTGGAACTCAATTACGATAAGGTATTTAAACTTTACCTGGACCGATTTGTTATCATCTTTATTGATGATATTTTGGGTGTATTTAAAGTCCAAGGAAAAATTATAAGCAACAATTGGGAATTATTTTTACAGATGGTTTGTTGAGAGTTCTCGAAATGGAGTACATTATTGACACGTTTAACTAAGAAAATGTGGTATTGAATGGGATGATAGACGTGAGAAGAGTTTTGGTGTATTGAAGTATGAACTGACCACCGCATTTATTTTCACCATACCTAACAGATTAAGAGGTTTCTCAGTGTATATGGATACCTCAAAATAATGAATGGGCTGTGTATTGATGCAAACTGGGAAGATAGTCGATTATGGATCCAGATAACTCAAGGACCATGAAAGGACTATCCAGCCCATGATTTAAAGTTGGTAGCTGTAGTAATACACTAATGGTATGGCGCCACCACTTATATGGTGAGAAATTTTGCGTATGCACTGATCATAAAAGTCCCAAGTATCTGTTTTCATAAAAAGAAATGAATATGAAATAACAAAGTGTGTTAGAGCTTCTGAAGGATTATGATTGTGAAAATTTTACCACTCAGGAAAGGCTAATGTAATAGTTGATGCCTTGAGTAGAAAGAGCCCTGGGATGGTATCACATATGATGGTCAGGGAGCGTGAGCTGCTAGAGCAGTTGTGAGCCTCAATAGTGATGTGATCCCTTCTGATGACAGTGATTGTGTGACAGCTAGCCTGAGATTAAAACCAGATTTGAGTGATCGAATTTGATAGGCCTAGCGTGATAATCGGTATGGTGTCGAAATTGTGGGTCAAATTCAAAGGGGTTCAGTGACAAAGTTCACAGAGTATGATGATGGCTTACTGACATTCAGAGATAGTATAAGTGCTCTCCAGGACCACAATTGATGAGATAGTGATATTCTCAGAAGCTCACTCTTCGTGATATACAGTGCATCCGAGAATTAATAAATATATCAGAATCTCAGAAAAAGGGTATTGGTGGTCAAATATGAAAAGAGACATTGTGGATATTGTGGAGAAGTGTCTCGTATATCAGCAGATTAAGGTAGAGCAATAGAAGTTTACAGAGTTATAGCAGCCTCTACCTATATCGACACGAAAATGGGAGCAAGTTACCATGGATATTGTGATGGGTTACAGAGGACTCGAATGAATCACGAGGCTATCTGGGTGATAGTCGATAGATTGACTAAGTCTACCCACCTTCTGGTTATGAAATCCCCAGATACTCTGAGTGTGTAGGCGGATATATGTGTAAGGAAGATTGTGGAACACCATGTATTTTCGAGTGAGCATTATATCATATAAGGATTCTCGCTTCACTTCCAACTTCAAGGAATATTTTTCAGGAAGCTATGGGAGCCCGACTAAGTGTTAGCACAACTTTCCATCCTCAGACAGATGGTCAGTCAGAGGGGACTGTACAGGTTCTGGAGGATATGATGAGAGTGTGTGCATTATTTTTATATGCTCCTGGGATGATCAGTTGCTACTAATTGAATCGCCAATAGCGATAGTTATCACTTGAGTATCGGGATGACTTTATATGAGATATGGTATGGCTTTAGGGGTTGTTCCCCAAATTAGATAAGAGGAAGTGGGTGACAGATAGAGAATTGCTCTCGAATTGGTAAGACAAACCTCTGAGGATGTTCAGTTGATTTGTGAGAGATTAAGAACACCTCAGAGCAAGCAGAAAAGCTATGCTGACAAGAGACAGAAAAGTATTAGAATTCACCAAGGGTGAATTAGTATTGTTGGAAGTTACATGCCCTTAGAACATAACGAGATTCGAAAAGAAGGCAAATTGAGTTTTGTTAGATTGAATCCTTTGAGAGATTGGACAAAGTGGGAGATAAGGCCTGCAGGTTGGCATTACCTCTTGAATTAGCAGGCATCCACGATGTGTCCCATCTTTTGATGTTTTGAAAATACTATCCGGACCCAGCATATGTGATTGGATATGAGCTATTGGAGCTCAATGAAAGTATAACATATGTTGAAAACTTGATACAGGTGTTAGACGGAAGGAGAAAGTATTGAGGTTTAAGACAATCTCCCTAGTCAAGTCCATTAGTAGTATTACACTCCGAAAAAGTCACATGAGAATTAAAGAGTAAGATGCGATAGACGTACCCAGAGTTGTTTATGGATCCATTTGACTTAGTTCTAATTCAGAGGACCAAATTTCTTTAGTGGGGGAGATTATGTAAGACCTGATTTTTTATCGTAAGATCAAATGAAGGAATGAAATGGCAACAAATTTAAACAAATGAGATTTGGACTGGAGATAAGGATTTAAAATACGAAATGAGTGAGTGTTAGCGAAGGGAAGTTGGATTGGATTAATCCCGAATACGTACAAGGGTAAAACGGTCAAAATATCAAAATTTGATATAAATTCGATAAGAAAATTTTAATTAAAAATAGGGATTTAGGACATCTTGATCAATAAAGGAGAAATTATCGAATTCTGGGTCCAATTGATCAAGATCCGAAATTATTAAGGTTTATCGAAAATTCACTCGGGAAAATATCCCGAAAATACAAAGAAAATATAACGAAAAAGGGTTAAAATATAATAAATTAATTAAATAAATAAATTTAAATAAAATTTAATTTTTTGTGGATATTTTGTAATTTTATATTATTTTAATGAATATAATAATAATATAATAAATTATAAGAATAAAATAAAATAAAATAAAAGAATCGCTGAATTCGCGATTTTGGGAAATGAAAACAGAAGCGAAAACGAAGAAGACCAAGGCTGCCTACCGGCGATGGACCCAGGCAAGGTGGCCGAAGCCACCGGATAGCCGAGCCATCGCTGACGTTGGTGGAGGCCGAAAGTGGCGGCGATCGGCGGCTGAGAGAGAGAAAGCCGAGAGAGGAAAAGAAAATTCATCGCCACCGGCGTCGATTCGACCTCGACCACCTCCAATTGAGGGACCCCCACGTGATGCCCAGCCGATTGGTGGTGAAAAATGGTGGCCAGCGCAGGCAACGACAAGAAAGGAAAATAGGTACCGACGCCGGAAGGGAGAAGAGCCAGACTGGCCACTTTTCGACCATCGTTGGTGAAACCGAGGCCAGATTCGTGAATCGAACTACCCCGTAGAGCTGTTGGAGGTGAAAGCCGATGAAGAATTGGCTGGCAGAGCTCCAAACGGCGAAGAAGAAAATCGAACCGGACTAAACCGACTGAACCAGATCGGTTTGAATCGGGTTGAACCGAACCGAACCAGTTCAGCCAAGAAAGAGAGGAAAAAGGGAGAAAAAGGAAGAAAAAGAGAAAAAAGAAAAAAAGGAAAGAATTTTTGGGGATACACTAGACTTTGGGTAAGTCGGTAAGAGGTCAAAAGTGATCGATTTGATTTTCGAGAAATTTATTTAAATTATATTTAATAAAAAATTAACCCAAAATTAAATATAAAATTATGCAGTTTTCGATGATAAATCATGTACGTGAGCCCGAGCGAACTTCGATTTACGTACCATCACATAATCTCGGGTAAGTAAAGCTCATTTATGACAATTTATGTAATTATTAGCGTATTAAAGATCTATTTTACGAATTTCAGATTTAATTCCGCATTTAGTGAATCCTATTGGGATTTTTGAATTAATTGTCGTAAATGATATACGGGCTATCCAAAGAGTTGGGAACGAATCCCAATGGGTATTGAGAGCCTAATAGACTCGAAGAAGGGATTTAATAAGTGGAAACGGGCTAGAAATGGGTCGAGGCCCATTAAAATTCAATCGGACCCAAAAAAGTAAAACGGGCCCTGTGTTTTAGATTCGATCACTATAAGTGAAATACTAATAAGTATATTAGAACTGCCCCAAATACGTGGTTATATGCAACTCCGTAGACTTGGTTGGAGCAAATTGGACTGAGAGACCTGGTATGGACGAAACAAGATAAGTGTGCGCGTAATTCCAGGTAAGGGAATTTTACGAACTGTTAGAGGTAACCTTTCGCAATTTCAACTTCATTTGTAGTCTCTTAAAGTGTTTGAAGGGTCTAGATTTAAGATAAAAATTCTAGCACCCCGGATGGGTAAATGACCAAAATATCCTTGTGAAGGGTAAAATTTCCAAATTTAGGAAAAAATTAGAGGAGCAAAAACAAGAGGTTCCTGCTTGTTCTTGAGGTGTTTTGACATGTGCATGAGTAGGCTGGCTAACTTTTAAATAAAAATGCATAGCATTGCATAATTTCAACAATGTGATTCAGTTGGAAATTGTTTTGAGATAACAAAGCCGCCTACATGGTTTTATAGACAGTGACGTGCTAGAGCTCAGGTTGCACAAGTTTTTTATTTGTGTGATGCATGCATTAGTGCTGGAGCAAGAGCTCGCACTAGAGTTTTACATGCATTGGTGCTAGAGCCTAGCTTGCACCAGATTTTAACATGATTTTGTGACAGGGTGCTGGAGTCTAACTCGCAGCAGATTTTCATATGATTTTCGTGACAAGGTGCTAAAGTCTAACTCGCACCAGATTTTCACTTGAATTGTTATGATAGAGTGCTCGAGCCTAGCTCGCACTAGTTTTACATGATTTTTTTATTAAACACGTGTTAGAGCTTGGCTCGCACGAGATTTTTCTTGATTTTATAAGAGTGTTGGAGCATCGCTCGCACTGGTTTTATGAGAACATGCGATGAACCGTGCTTAGAGCGTCAGGTAGACTGTGTGTCACACCGATTAAATAGGCTCGCATGTGAGTTTTGAGACAAGGCATGAGTATGGATATGAGATATTGGTCCACAGAGTATGTTGTACTGTGCAAGTAGCCTGGAGTATGTTGTACCGTGCTGGGATTGATTATGTGGCATCTTCTGATACGTGGCATCTGTCGATGAGAGTGGAATCTTCGGATGCGAGTGATCGGGCAAAACCGATGGGATGGACTGACCTACCTCCTGTGGCGATTACCGATATTGGTGAGACCCCGCACACTAGGATTCATGTAGCAGTGGGATCACGAGGACAAATTGCCATCGTCCTAGTTATTTGGCCGAGATATATACATATATTGCCTAGTCTTGCATGTTGATGTTTTGAGAAACTCGTTTTGTGGATTTTTGTGTGAGTCTGGATCACACGAGGGAGGGGTTAGATCCTGATTGAGACATGATTTTGATGAGAATGAAATTGAGGTTTAAATAGAAACTTGCATGACGTTATTTTCCATGCTATTTAAGCCCATGAATGATGTAAACTGGTTTTATATGATATTCATTATATTGCATGGTACTTTTACTTTGAAAAGTATTTGATTTCATGGTTTTGTGTGAGTCAGGAACACCTGAGGGAGGGGTTGAGTCCTGACTGTGTTGTGAAATTTTAACGAAAATGAAATGTTTTAAATGGATTTGCATGTCGAGTTTTCCATGCTTTTGAAATCCATATGTGAACTTGTTTTACATGACATCATGACATCATGGATTCTAGCATCAATTTTGAAATGTATGGAGAAAGGGTGGTTTATGCATGGCACCACGTTCATGTAGGTAGTATGGTTGCCTACTTGTTCGTAGGATTGCCTTACTGAGCTTGATGTGCTCACCCCTTTCATTTTCCTACACAGATTTCCTCCAGTAGACTTTGAGGCGACTGAGTATTGCATTCCTGATATCTGCTGTTGCCCATCATTTTAAGGTATATACACTTGTACATATTGTATCTAAATAAGAATAGTACAGTAACATGTTAGTGAGTAACTGTCGGGGATGTATAGATAATGTAAACACTTGTAAATGAATGGAAAAGAATAAATGAAAAACACACGTGTTTACCTTTTTCTGTAATAAGGTATTAAGTTATATGGTGATTGAATGGTGGGACTGGCATTGACGCATAGCCCAATTGTTATTGGAGTGTGATCACGATCAGAGGATAGGTAAGTATGAAAGAAAAACGAAAAATTTACTCTGATTTTTTGGTCGTGACAAGACAAGTGGCCTAACAATACCAACTCATCTAGGATGGAAAATTACCATTGTATCCCTAAGTGTGTATATAAATAGAATATGATGGCAATTGAAAAAAACAAGTAGGAAGTAGGGTAAGTAGCCTAGGGTAGGAGTAGTGTAGTGTAATTTAGGAGTAGTTTTAATTTAAGGTTAAGTAATTTTTAGAATAGTCTTTTTTTTTTCCCATTAGTTTTCTTTTAGCAACCATTGTTTTGGCAAGCTTTAAGCACTTTTAATTTGTCATTTTAAATTATTTTAATGAAGCAATTTCTTTTCGGTTTCTAAGTTTTCTTTTACTGTTCATATGGTGCAATTAATTTGATTCGAGATTGATTTGAGCAGCTTATGTGCTTGATGATTTCAGTCTCTCTTTACAGTTGCATCGGGTTGTTAAAGGAGCTGGTGACAGCAATACATCCTTTCAATCTTCCCATGCTTTTCTCTGCATATTTCTTTTAGTTTTGATTTTAGTTTGCTTAAAGTTTAAACATTAGCATAATCTAGTTTATCTATTTCCATTTGTTATTTTGTTTTTCAATCATTTTTTTTACACTGAATTGTGCTGCTTGATGCATGATGAGGCTGAGTTTTTTGGGTTCATAGTTACCTTTTCCAGTAAACCGAGAACTTCTGATTGTTTCTACTTCTTTTGTTGGTTTTCGGTGCAGGTTTTTGTTGTCTAAGGAGCTGCTGATTTGTTGCTAGTACAGGATGAATGTGGTAGCATGATGAGCATTTAGAAATAGGAAAAGGCAAGTTGTCAACGCAGATGTAGTAGAATGGTGATTTGTTGTTCCAAGCCGTAAACCGTGACTGGGCAGTTTTCCTTCTCTGTTTTGCTCTATTTTGAGCTCTTAGCACAGTTCACCTTAACATTTCTGGTTATTGTGTTTTATTCCATGCTTTGGTTTCGGTTGGTGTGTTATTAGTTTGATCAGGTTTTTTTGTTTTTTTTTTATTATTATTACCAGTAGTTTAGATTCATAGGATGTTAATCTATTTTCTTTCCTTCCTGGCATGACTTCATTATTTTCAAATTGTCTCATTGCTCATTTGAGGTCCATTTAATCAGTTTTGTTTATAGGTTGCTCCTGGTTTGCAAGAATAGTTGAGCTACTGTGTAGGCATGGGTAGGTTACAACTGAAGGGTGAAGAGGTTGTGCAACCAAGCTCGGGTGAAGACCTTGTCTCCATTCTCCATCTCTTTTTCAATCTACCGGGAGTTTCTGGTAGTTGAGTAGCTGTGTTACTGCCATAGGTGTGTGAAAAGGCGACTGGTAGAGGGCAAAAGGGACTGAGCGCTGCATGTGTTGCTAAGTACACAGGTAGCTGATCCCGAGGTAGCTACAGTGATACAATGCAGGGGGAGAGAGCAGAGAATATCAGTACAGATTGGTGTGTGCTGATGTTAACCCGTACTGATCTGCCCATGATACAAAAGCTGGTTGTTTGTACATTATCTTTACGGCGTGTTGTTGCTTTAAGGAAATGAGGCTGGTAGGTGCAGTAGATCCAAGCTTAAGGCAGTGCACGACATTTTTACAGTAGAGAATGATAGCTGTAGTCTGCTGCATGGAGGAGTCGGGCACAATAGTACAGGACAGTGCACAGTTGGCTAAAAGTGCAAACTGAGCAAGGCCATGTTTGGCAGCGTCTAATTCCCACATTTTAATTATCATGTCTTATATTATTTGGTAAGTATTTTTATGCCTCTTATTGTTGTTTGTTAGCTTAGGTAAAAAATGGTTTTAATTTAATTTGCTTGTTCATTAATTGTTTCTTGCCTATTAGTTTAAAATTTTAGATTAGAGTTTATGTATTGCATTTAGGATTAAAATTAAGGATATATTTATTTCATGCAAATTTGTAGTTAATTTTCAACTTAAACTAAAAAAAAAATCCAAAAACAATTATTTTTCATGCATTATTTATATTTTCTATTAAGTTAGTAATTAGTTAGAGTTAGATTTAATTTAGGATTAGATTTAAGAATTTCCTTAAGTTAATAGGATTTTATTTCATTAGACTTTAGGTTAGTTTAATTTGCATTTATATTAATTAGTTTAATTACATGCATGTTTTATTCTATGATAGTTTAATTTTAGTTTAATCAATTTGTTTCTTTATTTTCATATTTTTCATTTTAGTTTATTTGTGTTAATTAATTTTAATTACTTTTAATTCCTTGGAGCTCTGTAAATAATTTCAAGCTTCTTTTTTTTATTTTTTATTTTTTTTGTTTTATTGTTTTCCAATAATTTTAATCTTAGACTTAGTAGATCACCCATCGAAAATTCATAATTTGCTAGGATATACTTAAGGTAAGATTAACCGGTACTTAATTAGGCTATTCAACTTCTCTGTGGGACGATAATCTGAGACTCATATCTCATTATTACTTTTACGACTCGTGCACTTGCGGATAGAACGTCTAGGTCACTTAAAGTGGGCACTAGTTCGTACCAATTTTTTATTAATTAACTAATCTATATTAAAGCTCTAAGTATTTACAACCTAAGTATTTACAACCTAGAATTACACATAAGCATAATTTCACCGATATCAATTTCTAGCTAAGTTTTTCCCTCCCTCTAAAATGGCCAGACTTTGTAGCGACATATCTTCCTTTGCCTAATTTGATTCTGAATCTCTTTATGAAGCATGAGAACGATTTATGGAACTTCTTAGGAAGTGTATCATGGCCTACCTTTGTGGCTGCAAGTCCAGACATTCTACAATGGACATACAAGCCAAAATAGGACCATTGTTGACGCTGCTGCGGGTGGAGCTCTAATGTGTAAAACAGAGGAGGAAGCTTACGAGTTGTTAGATAAGATGGCGGCTAACAACTACCAATGGTCCTCAGAAAGGCAATTGCCTAAGAAGTCGGTGGGTATTTATGAGCTCGACACGCTGTCTACCTTGACCTCTCAAATTGCTAACCTTACGAAGAAGGTAGAGTCGCTCATTACCCAGCATAAGCCTTTCACCAGTCCTAACCCTGTGTATTCTGTCCAAAGTCATTTTCTTTCTTACGATCTATGTGGTGGTACACACTCTGTAGATAGGTGTTCGCTTAACTTAGAATCGGTTCAGTACGTTACCTCATCCCAGAAGCAACAAAATAACCCCTTTTCAAACACCTACAACCCAGGGTGGAGGAACCATCCTAACTTTTCCTAAAGCCAAAACCAAGGGCAATCTTCTAATTCTAGACCTGTAGAACCCCCTGGTTTTCAAGCTCAACTGTTCATGTACCACCACAGCCGCAATTTCCATATCATCCGCCTCATCAACCATCCCTACAACAATTTCAACATCATCCATCACCACCATCACCACAACCTATGCAGCCACATCATTTACATGCACCAGCAGCTGAGAAGAAGCCTACACTAGAGGAGATGTTCACGACTATCCTACAAAATCAAGCTGCTTCAATTAAGAATTTAGAAAGTCAGGTGGGACAACTAGCAAATGCTCTTAGCCAGCGTCCTTATGGGACCCTTCCTAGTAACACTGAATCTAATCCAGTTAGGCAAAGGGAGGGTAAAGAACATGTGAAATCCATCACCCTTATAAGTGGCAGAGAGCTAGATGAACCACAAGTTAAGTCCAGCCCTGAACAACACATAGTTGAAGAATCCTTAAGTTCTAACGAAGTAGCTCAGAAAGTGCAGGAACTAAATGATCAGGCTGCAAAGGAATCTAAAGTAGGCGCTTCTTCATCTATACCTTCTTCTTCTTCACAGCCTTCCTCATCCTCTGATTCTACATATGTTACCACTACACCTTCCCAGTTAGACCACCTGTACCGGACACGCCTTAAAGGTATTATCCGTAAGTGCACGGGTCGTACAAGTAATAATGGGATTTGAGTCCCGAGTTATCGTCCATCAGGGAAGTTGGTTAGCCTAATTAAGTACCGGTTAATCTTAACCTAAGTATATTCTAGCAAATTATGAAATTTAAGGTGGGTGATCTACATGGCTAACATTAAAATTACTTGAAAGCAATAAAATAATAAAAACTAAATAAAATCGAGCTAAGATTACTTACAGTGCTCCACGCAATTAAAAGTAAGTACCTACAAAAATAATTAAAACAGTTAAAAATTCATTAACGCAAATAAAATAAAATGCAAATATGAAAATAACAAAACAAGATTAATTAAACTACAATTAAACTAACCTAAAATAAGATATGCATGTGACTAAGCTATTTAATAAAAATGCAAATTAAACTAAACTAAAATTTAATGAAAATAAAATCCTAGAAAATTATGAAAATAACTATAAAACTACATGTCTAAAATATTAACTCTACATTACTCCTAATTATATCTAATTACTAATTTAACAATAATATTTAACTAATGCATGATAAAGTAGAAATGAACTAAAGACATAATTAAATCTAATTCATGAACTAATCAAGCTATTAACTATAACTAATCATGCAACAAAGTTTATAATTTAACTCCTTAAGCTAACACATTAAATTGGAAGTGGGCTATTCTAAAATGCAAGAAAAATGGATTATTGTGCACAAGACAAATGCCAAACAAGCCTTAATCAATTTGCAAAACATCAAAGTGGTCCCGATTGCACTGTGCACATCTTCTTCATTATTTCATTCTGCTGCCCAGGAGGTTAAATGTATTGTCCAGGCCTGCTGTCTGATGCATCTCCTGCTCCTGCAATCTTCCACCAACTTTGCTATCGGTTTCGTGCACTTTTTCCTTTTCTGCACAACTCCAACACCTCACGTTACCAACCACTTCAACTGTTGTTTCTGGCCAGACCTGCTCTTGCTTCTTCTCCACTTCCAACTGCTATCCAGGTCTGCTCTCGGTTCCAACTTTGCTCCCGATTGCTGTCCGCTTACTGCTGTTGCTGCTCTGCCTCGCATGCCCAGCTCACTCAGGTTTGTCCTCCAGCAGCACTGTCCCGAATAGGATCAGCTACCACTACTGTTGCTGCTCTGCGTTGCATGCCCAGCTCACTTACGGTTTGTCCAAGCTTGCAGTCTGCTGCACATATTCAGTTTGCTTCAGCTACACTTTGGCACCTCCTCAACAACCAAACTACAAAGAACATTAACATGCACCTGAAACATAAGAAACAAATAAAATAAACCATAAGCTAAAATATACAATGAGCAGTAATGAAAACCGAAAACAGAGCACAACAGAGGCTGAAAATGAAGTTAGACTTGCTGCTAAGAATGAAACCATGCCCCTCTTAAAACTTTACACCGAACAGTCTACCATATCTTTGTTACTAACCATCAGCAAACAACGAATGGACTAACAAAACTCATGCTGAAATAACTATGCAGTAAATGAAATGGATTTCAGAAGTAAGAAAATGCAGGAACTATTAATATGGATGATAATGATTAAATGCAAGTAAGAATCAAATCATGAATTGCATGCAACTAAAAATGAAATAAGGAAAAAGAATAACAAAGATACAAAGCTGAATACAAACTTAACACCGAAAGGAAATAAAGATAACAACTACAACACCACCCGTGAGCTTCTTCCATTAACAGGGAACACAACTCTCTCGGATTGCTTCATGCTCTTCTCCAACCATGTTCCACTTTGCTCTTGATGTAGACAAATGCTCATCAATCCACATCTAGGCAACAGAATCACATGGTAGAAGAATGAATGAACCATTCATGTCACCCGAATACACCAAAGAAACTCAACCCGAGAGCTAACTAGAAAATATAATCTTTGTAAATAAAACTTGAAAAATAAAAGAGCTAATTTTTACCAAACCGAGAGCATGAAAATGATATTGATTTCCATTGAAAAAAAAAATTATCCAAGACTAGAGAATGAAGAACATAAAAATGGAATGAACATTACAAGTGAAAATGGAGCTAACGGGAAACTAAAAGAAAGGGAAAATAAATCCTAAAAAATTTAATCTAAAACTATTCTACTCTAGACTACATTAGACTACATTAACTAGTTTTACACTAGCACTCCTTCTACACTAACACTACTCCTAACTTACATAGTTTTTCAATTGCCATCCTTTCCTATTTATACACATACTTAGGGGTACAATTGTAATTTTTCCATCCTAGATGAGTTGGCATTTTTTTGGCCACTTGTTTTCACACCATTGGCTCCTTGAAAAGATATTTCCATGTCATTTGTATTTTTGTCCAATTGGATGTGCTAGGTGGCATAGCTCGTGTTGTCTGCATGGTCCAATCTTGATTTTAGTCAAATTCTAATCCATTTTCTATCGAAATATTCAAAATTCATCTGGATTTGATTTATCTGCTAACATGAGAATTTTAATTAAATAAAGGGGATAATTAACAAAATAAATTGGGAATTTAAATAATTAATTAGAAAATTAAGCACAAATAATTTTAAAAAATATAGAATTATTAGTACCATTTCCTTAAAGGTTCCAAAATAAAAAACTCGATCAACAATTTGCCAAATTTCTTGAGATTTTTAAGAAATATCACATCAACATTCCTTTCGCAGATGCTTTAGAGCAGATGCTTTAGAGCAAATGCCGAGTTATGTGAAGTTCCTGAAGAATATCCTCTTGAGGAAGAGAAGATTGGATGATTATGGGACGGTGGCCTTAATTGAGGAATGTAGTGTCACAACCTAAATTACCTAAAAATCAGAGTAAATTTTTGGCTTTTTCGTTTATTATTTAATTCTTACCTTTCTCTCATCGTGACCATCCTAAAAATAGTTGGACTATGATTCAGTGTTAGTCACCTCACACTATTACCAATCCATTTCCATATTCCCATTCATATATCAGTGTTTACTATCTTTTGACTTTACATAAATACATACACAATGGTATTTACTTAACCTTACATCCCCGACATCATATCCATTTACAGTACTGTGCATTACATATTTAGATACAAAACCTTGCAAATGTGTATATCTGTCTCTCGATGGGAAGCATCGGATACCAATACATGCAAGTCCTCAGCCGCTTACTAATTACTATGAGTGCTCTGAAAAGATGGGAAAATAAGGGGGGTGAGCAAGCCACACGCTCAGTAAGGCAATTATGCAATTAAGTAGATAGTTCCACTATCTACATGCTCATAATGCCATGCCCTTAAATCCATTTCTTTTCATTAAAATCATCAAGCACAAAGTCATGCAACATCAATAACTTAGTTTATCAAAACTATTTGTGCATATAGAAATCATACTACTTATGCATTAAAGGCATTTTATGTGACATCATTAAATCATAGTTAGAATGAAGTAAATCAATATCATGCCATGTAAAACAAATCATGAGATCAATTTCTTTTCATGAATTTATCATTTTATCATGGAAAACTCATCATGCTACTGCATTTAAATCATTTCATTAAAATTGCAGTATAAACTAACCCTTTCGGGACAATCATCTCATAAAACAATTCGTTATAAAATTCTCTGAAAAATCTAGCATGATAGTAATAAAGCACATTTCAGTGAAAATCACGAAATCGGGGGCCTGACCCCTCCTTCGGGTCTACCCTGGTCTATCGACCAATAGTTATATCATGTGAGACATGTAAATGATTATATCAGTAACATCGAGGACTATGGCCATATCCTAGTGATCCCTAGCAACACGGTACCTAGTGTGCAGGGTATCATACCTGAAACGGGAGGTGGGTCATCCTACCCGCCAGAACAGCATAACACCAGGATTACGAGGGCAAGGCTTGCTGCCTCGTGGCTAATGCCACTCCACTCCAACAATCCCCATGGTACAGCGTACTCCGCGTGATATACATGGTACAACGTACTCTGTGAACCCAAGCTCAGTCTGGGGTGCCTGTAATAGGTCTTATCCACCTATATCATCTCTGTTTCAGTATGCACGTGTGAGCATATCATCTTACTGTGACACACAGTCTACAGGAGGCTCCAACACGGCTATATGCATGTAATATAAATCCCTGTGCGAGCGAAGCTCTAGCACGACTCCATCCATATTCATGATATCAGAAAACCTTGTGCGAGCGAAGCTCTAGCACGGTTTCATAAAAATCAGTAAAATCTGCGTATGAGCAGCGCTCCAGTACGACTTAAACTGATTATAAATTCAAGTAAAATCCACGTACGAGCAATGCTCTAGTACGGATATGTATAAAAACTCAGTGAAAACCTCGTACGAGAAAAACTCTAGTACGACTTTAAGATGAGTTATAGAATCATATAAAACTTCGTACGAGCAACACTCCAGCACGAGTGAATGCTCAAGTAAATCAAATCTCATGCGAGTTAGACTCCAGCACGGCTTTATGCATAATTAAATCAAATCTCATGCGAGTTACACTCCAGCACGGCTTTATGCATAATTATATCAAAACAGGATGCGAGCTAAGCTCCAGCACCTCTCATGCATGTCAAATCATAAAAACTAGTGCGAGCAATCGCTCCAGCTCCATTTTATGCATATCACTTCAAAACAGTCAAAACCTGTCAAATCATTTCAAAATAGAGTGCGAGCTAGGCTCCAGCACTTCTCATGCATTTCATAGGAATAAAAATCAGTGAGAGCAACCGCTCTAGAACATGTCATGCATATGATGTCACACAAGTCGGTGCGAACAACCGCTCAAGCACATTTATGCACATTCACAAACGCAGATATAGTACGAACTACGTGCCAACACTATCTGTTTCCATATAAACTTGATAGTTGGCCTATTTTCCAAAGAAATTTTCATTTAAATACAAATAACACTTACGTAGTGTTATCATGTGAAATTCATGCAATTACTGGCAAATCTACCCCTTTGCTTTGATTAAAACCAATCAAATTCTTTAATTCAGAAAATTCCTTAAATCATGCACTTCATGCATGTCATGCTTTCACCATCCATAGGTGAACTTCCCTCAATAGGGGTAAAATAGTCCTTTTTACTTTTACCTATTTCGATCCTTAAAATCATTTAAACCACTTTTAGGATCATTATACAATAACCGTGTATGCATACATAATCAGTGTATACAAAAACTATTAAAATACGCGTAGCTACCTCTAGCTAATCACACAATTCCGTTACCTTATTTTTCTGTACAATCTGATCTTTTCCACTGATGTCTCGTCACGCAGTCCGATTTGCTTCCAATCCAAATCAAATCTCCGGAACTACGAATACACATTCATCAGTTCAAATACAATACAGTTTAATGTATTTCATATTTTCTGGGCTTAATTTTAAATCATGGGGCCCGTTTACCCATATTGGGCCCGATTGCACCTTAATGGGCCTTAATCGGCCTTAAGCCTGTTTACCACACTTTATCGAGGCCTATTGGGCTCACTGAGCCCATCAATATATATTGGACCTCGTTCTAAATTCTCGGATATCTCAATTTAGTATTTACGACAATTTATTTAAATTTTCAAAATTTAATTCATTTATGCGAAAATTAAATCCGTAATTCATCAACACGCATAACGATGCAAATTGTCATAAATAAAGGTTACTTACCCGAGAGTCCATGATAGTATGCAAATCGAGGCTATCTCGAGCTCTCGGTTGATGCCAATTGTCGAGCTACATAATTTAATATTTTTCCCGATAAATTTCAAGTCGATTATTTATCAAATTAAATATTCCAAAATTTAAATCGGTCAATTCAACCGCTTACCGACTTACCCGTAGCTTGATTACAACACTAAAATTTTTTCCAATTTTTCCTCTTTTTCTTTCTCCCTTTTTATTCTTGTTTTCCTTTTCTTTTTGGTTGAACCGGTCCAGTCCGGTTCAACCCGGTTCAGACCACCAGTTCGATCCGATTCGATTTTGCCGGTTCAGTCCGATTTGATCGGTTCAGTCACCATTTGGTCGTTTCGGCGCCGTTCGGTCGGTTCTTGGGCCGTTTTCGGTGCCGTTCGATGCCCCATCGCTTGGGCTTCCAAAATCAGGCCCCGGTGTGGCTTGAATCAGCGCCGATGGTCGTCGATCAAGTTTTCTCTCCTGCGGCCTCTCATTCATTTTCCAACGTGCTCCGACATTTCCACGGTGCGTCATGGCCGGTGGTGGTTTGCCCAGCGTCGGGCTGTCTTCGCCGACCTTCGTCGGCCCCTCGGTCCCTCCGGTGGTAGTCAGATCGGACGAAGTGGTCTGTCGGCTGCTTTCACCTGTTTCGTTTCTTCTTTTTGTTTCGCAATTCCAGATTTTCGCTTTTTTTTAACTTTATTTATTTATAATTAAATTTTATTATTATTTTATTAAATAAAATACTAATAAAATTCCCAAAAATATCTAAAAAAATCTATTTTATTCATTTAATCCATAAATAAATTTATCAGTCCGATTTTACCTTTTCGGTATAATTTTTGATTTATTCCAGTAAATTCTTATCATGATCAATTTAATCTGAAATTTAATTATTTCTTCGTTATTGATCAAGATTCTCAAATCCTATATTTTTAATTAAATTTTCTTGTCCCGATTAATACCGAATTTCGATCTTTTGACTGTTTTCCCTTGCACGTGTTCGGTAATTTCATTTGAATCCTTTTACATTTTTAAATGCACTCAAAAATTTCTATTCATTCCCTTTTTTCTCTTGCGATAAAGTCGGGTATTACAATCTCCCCCACTTAAGAAATTTGGTCCTCCAAATTAGAACCAAGGCAAATGATTCCTTAAACAACTCTGGGTACGACTATCGTATCATATACTGTCATTCTCAAGTGACTTTCTCCAGAGTGTAATACTACCATCATACTTAACTAGGGAGATCATCTTAAATTTCAACTCTTTCTCCTTCATGTTTAATACCCGAATCAATTTTTTCAGCATACGTTATACTTTCATTGAGCTAAGCTGTTGGAGCTCATACCCGATCACATATGTTGGGTCCGGATAGTATTTCTGAAACATCATAAGATAGGACACATTGTGGATACCTGCTAATGCAAGTGGTAACGCCAACCTACAGGCCTTATCTCCCACTTTGTCCAATCTCTTTCTGAATCTCATTACGTCCTTAAGACATGTAACTGCCACAATATTGATTCACCCTTGGTGAATTTCCAATGGTTTCTGTCTCGTCAGTATAGCTTTTTCTGTCTGCTCTGAGGTGTTCTTAATCTCTCACAAATTAACTGAATATCATCAAAGGTTTGTCTTACCAATTCGAGAATAATTCTATTTGTCACCCACTTCTCTTATCCAAGTCAGGGAACAACTCCCTACGGCTATATAATGCTGCATAAAATGTCATCCCGATACTCGAGTGACTACTGTCATTATTGGCGAATTCAATTAGTAATAACTGATCATCCCAGGAGCTTATAAAATCAGTGGCACACGCTCTCATCACATCCTCCAGAACCTATACAGTCCTCTCTGACTGACCATTTGTCTGAGGACGGAAAGCTATGCTAACACACAATCGGGTTCCCATAGCATCCTAAAAAATATTCTCAGAAATGGGAAGTGAAGCGAGAATCCCTATCTGATACCAGGCTCATTGGAACGCTACACAATGTTTTACAATTTTCTGTACACATAACTCCGCCTACGCACTCAGAGTATCTGGGGATTTCATAACTAGAAGGTGGGTAGACTTAATCAATCTATCGACTATCACCAAGATAGCCTCGTGATTCATTTGGGTCCTCTATAACCCATCACACAATTCATGGTAACTTGTTCTCATTTTCGTGGCAATATAGGTAGAGGCTGCAATAACTCTGCAGACTTCTAGTACTCTACCTTACTCTGCTGACATATGAGACACTTTGCTACAACTTTAAAATATCTCTTTTCAGACTTGACCACCAATACCTTTTTCAGAGATTTCGATATATTTATTATTTCTCAGATGCACTGTATATCCCGAAGAGTGAGCTTCTGACAATAGTACTATCTTATCAATTGTGGTCTTGGGGAGCACTTATACTATCTCTGAACCTCTGTAAATTATCATCACTCATTGTGAACTCTGTCACCATCCCCCTCTGAATATGACCTACACTATCGACACCATGCTGATCATCATGCTAAGCCTGGTAAATCCGATCTCTCAAATCTGGTTATAACCTCAGGTTAGCTGTCACAAAATCACCGTCATCATCAGAAGGGATCACATCTCTACTGAGGCTCACAACTGCTCTAGCAGCTCACGCTCCCTGACCATCATATGTGATACCATCCCGAGGCTCTTTCTGCTCAAGGCATCAGCCATTACATTAGCCTTTCCTGGGTGGTACAATGTTCACAATCATAATCCCTTAGAAGCTCTAACCCTCTTGGTTATCTCATATTCTACTCTTTCTGTGAAAACAGATACTCGGGGCTTTTACGATTAGTGCATACACGAAATTTCTTACCATTAAGTGGTGGCACCATGCTTTTAGTGTAAACGCTACGGTTGCCAACTCTAAATCATGGGTCAGATAGTTTCTCTCATGGTCCTTGAACTATCTAGATCCGTAAACTACTATCTTCCCATTTTACATCATTACACAGCCTAATCCTTATTTTGGTATCCATATACACTGAAATCTCTTGAGCTGTTGGTTATAGTGAGATTACTTACGGTGGTCAGTTCATTACTTCAATATACCAAAACTCACGGAAGTTACTTTCATACTTATCATACCACTCGTATGAAATCTTCTTCCCAAACGATACATGTCAATTGAGCAGCCAATTTCGAGAAATTCTCAACAATTCATATGTAAGACAGTTTCCTGTTGCTACTCATGCTCTTCCCTGGACTTCGAATACATCAAAATATCATCGCTAAAGATGACAACCAACCAGTCCAGGTAAAGTTTAAATACCTCATCGTAGTTGAGTTCCACTCAATAATTCAATCACTCATATTCTTGACCTATGTACGCATAAACATACAATGTCATTTCGAAATCGCTTCCATTCAAGATACTAACCCACGTCATTTCCTTTTTCTTATATTAACGGTTTTTTATAAAATTTTAATTTTTAAACCTTCTTGATTAATCAAATTTTATATTTCTTTATCGTACCAGCAAAGGTACCCAATTTTTAAATGTATATATACGACTGTCGATTCCAATTTCTGGTTATGTGTACACTTCCAGACGCTATCAAATCTTGAGGTAAGGAAGTATTTTGAAATACCTTTATTAACCCTCAGACTTGACCATATGGACTCGGTATAGATATATCTACCCCTTATACTTGTTCGTAATTCATATTTACTACTGCTCAATCCAAATTACTTTACATATCAAAGGTATTCTCACCTTGCATATGCCTCTTATTCCAATAAATCTCGTATTCAGAATCTATCACATCTCAAAGCTTATCACCTTTCATAAATCACTTATAATAAACTCTTTCATTACTTGTCAAACTTACAATACACTTTTCAGTGATGTTTTCACCCCTATTTTCAACTTACAATCTCTATACCCATATTCAGTGAGTGAAAATCAGCTAACCATTATCATCTTGCTTAAGGGTACAGGCTTCACATCTTTCACTAGCTTATAAGCAACTGAAAGTGGTATGAATAAATGCGTGGCCCCAGGATTAATTAAAATAATTATTTCATTATTTATAACCAGTGTGGTATCTTCCAGCACATCTGATGAAACATCAATAGTGTCCTGGTCCAAGGCATACATTCACCCTCATTCAACATCTTATTTTTGTGGTAACTACCACACATCTCACTCTGCTTACACTGCTACTCTGTTACACTGCTTACATTGTTACACTGCTCTCACTCCTAAGGAGCAGGTCAGGGTCCTCAAATCACAATACCCCTCAAAAGTATTGAAATTGAATACACTGGGGCCTTACCAATCATGTTACCCCTTGATTTATCAACTCAAATCTTTTACCAAACTACCTTTTTTTCGGTATGACATCTCTGTCATTCTCTATTCTCTTTTGTCTCTATTTCAGCCTTTACTACCTTTCCCAATCACAGAGGCGTGCAACTCATGATCTTATTCATACAACTGTAGTCTGCGCACTGCCTCAACATAGGTAGTGATATCTAACGGCCCAATCGGACTCTAATCGACAATCTGAGCAATTCCATGAACTTTCAGACATCCTGACTCTCACTGTTCATAGTGTCCGAGTCATATCCGCCCAGGAATATAAACTGAGTTTTATACTCCTTAATCAACCAGTTCCTTTGGGTCAGAGTCAAGAATTTTATCTGCAATCTCCTTTAAATAGTGTCTGGGATATTCTGTCACTGGAATACATTAAAATTTATTTTTCAGGTCCATTCTGGATGTCTAACTCATATGATGGGTTGAGCGAACTTCCACCAATGCTCCAACTCACCCTTAAATCTCATACATACTCTGAGTAAATAGCTCTCAAATATTCTCCATACTTCACTCCAACCTCGCGAAGCGTGTCTCAATACTGTCTGATCTCTCTGTCAGACTCTGTGGGGCATACTCAATATCAACCTCCACTTCAATCTCATCTCGAGTCTCATGTGACGATACAGTACGACTCTCAGGCCTACCTCTACAGCCTTAAGCTCATGTACTCGCCTTTTTACCATAGCGGTTATCACTTAATGAGTCTATATTCTTGCCTTCAAAACCAAATTCTTAGCTGCACTTCCATCTCGATATACACAATTGTATCTAAACAATGCACAGTACATGGGGATGTAAACTTTCTTAACCACTAACATCGACTCATATCAGGCCAACTCAACTCTGATACCATAACTGTCACGACCCAAATTACCTAAAAATCAGAGTAAATTTTTCACTTTTCCATTTATTATTTAATTCTTACCTTTCTCTCATCGTGACCATCTTACAAACAGTTGGGCTATGATTTGGTGTTAGTCACCTCACACTATTACCAATCCATTTCCATATTCACATTCATATATCAGAGTTTACTATCTTTTGACTTTACATAAATACATACACAATGGTATTTACTTAACCTTACATCCCCGACATCATATCCATTTACAGTACTGTGCATTACATATTTAGATACAAAACCTTACAAATGTGTATACCTGTCTCTCGATGGGAAGCATCGAATACCAATACATGCAAGTCCTCAGCCACTTACTAATTAGTGTGAGTGCTCTGAAAAGATGGGAAAATAAGGGGGTGAGCAAACCACACGCTCAGTAAGGCAATTATGCAAGTAAGTAGATAGCTCCACTATCTACATGCTCATAATGTCATGCCCTTAAATCTATTTCTTTTCATTAAAATCATCAAGCATAAAGTCATGCAACATCAATGACTTAGTTTATCAAAACTATTTGTGCATATAGAAATCATACTACTTATGCATTAAAGGCATTTTATGTGACATCATTAAATCATAGTTAACATGAAGTAAATCAAGATCATGTCATGTAAAACAAATCATAAGATCAATTTCTTTTCATGAATTTATCATTTCAGCATGGAAAACTCATCATACTACTGCATTTAAATCATTTCATTAAAATTGCAGTATAAACTAACCCTTTCGGGTCAATCATATCATAAAATAATTCGTTATAAAAATCTCAAAAAAATCTAGCATGATAGTAATAAAGGACAGTTTAGTGAAAATCATGAAATCGGGGGCCTCACCCCTCCCTCGCGTCTACCCTGGTCTATCGACCAATAGTTATATCATGTGAGACATGTAATTGATTATATCAGTAACATCGAGGACTATGGCCATATCCTAGTGATCCCTGGCAACACGGTACCTAGTGTGCGGGGTATCACACCTAAAACGGGAGGTGGGTCGTCCTACCCGCCAGAACAGCATAACACTACGATTGTGAAGGCAAAGCTTGCTACCTTGTGGCTAATGCCACTCCACTCCAATAATCCCCACGGTACAGGGTACTCCACGTGATATACACAGTATAACGTACTCTGTGAACCCAATCTCAGTCAAGGGTGCTTGTAATAGGTCTTATCCACCCATATCATCTTTGTCTCAGTATGTACATGTGAGCATATCATCTCACTGTGACACACAGTCTACAGGAGGCTCCAACACAGCTATATGCATGTAATATAAATCCCTGTGCAAGCAAAGCTCTAGCATGGCTCCATGCATATTCATGATATCAGAAAACCTCGTGCGAGTAAACCTCTAGCACGGTTTCATAAAAATCAGTAAAATCTGCGTACGAGCAGCGCTCCAATACGACTTAAACTGATTATAAATTCAAGTAAAATCCACGTACGAGCAATGCTCTAGTACGGATATGTATAAAAACTCAGTGAAAACCTCGTATGAGAAAAACTCCAGTACGACTTTAAAATGAGTTATAAAATCATATAAAACTTCGTGCGAGCAACGGTCCAGCATGAGTGAATGCTCAAGTAAATCAAATCTTGTGCGAGTTAGACTCCAGCACGGCTTTATGCATAATTAAATCAAATCTAGTGCGACTTACACTCCAGCACGACTTTATGCATAATTATATCAAAATAGGATGCGAGCTAAGCTCCAGCACCTCTCATGCATGTCAAATCATAAAAACTAGTGTGAGCAATCGCTCCAGCACCATTTTATGCATATCACTTCAAAATAGTCAAAACCTATCAAATCATGTCAAAACAGAGCGCGAGCTAGGCTCCAGCACTTCTCATGCATTTCATAGGAATAAAAATCAGTGCGAGCAACCGCTTTAGCACATGTCATGCGTATGATGTCACACAAGTCGGTGCGAACAACCGCTCAAGCACATTTATGCACATTCACAAATGCAGATATAGTGCAAACTACGTGTCGGCACTATCTGTTTTCATATAAACTTGATAGTTGGCCTATTTTCCAAAGAAATTTTCATTTAAATACAAATAACACTTACGTAGTGTTATCATGTGAAATTCATGCAATTACTAGCCAATCTACCACTTTGCTTTGATTAAAACCAATCAAATTCTTTAATTCAGAAAATTCCTTAAATCATGCACTTCATGCATGTCATGCTTTCACCATCCATAAATGAACTTCCCTCAATAAGGGTAAAATAGTCATTTTTACCTATTTCGATCCTTAAAATCATTTAAACCACTTTTAGGATCATTATACAATAATAGTGTATACATACATAATCAATGTATACAAAAACTATTAAAATACGCATAGGTACCTCTAGCTACTCACACAATTCCCTTACCTCATTTTTCTGTACAGTCTGACCTTTTCCACTGATGTCTCGTCATGCAGTTCGATTTGCTCCTAATCCAAATCAAATCTCTGGAACTGCGGATACACATTCATCAGGTCAAATACAATACAATTTAATTGTATTTCATATTTTTTTGGCTTAATTTTAAATCATGGGGCCCATTTACCCATATTGGGCCCGATTGCACTTTAATGGGTCTTAATCGGCCTTAAGCCCGTTTACCACACTTTATCGAGGCCTACTGGGCTCACGGCCCATCAGTATATATTGCACCTCGTTCTAAGTTCTCGAATATCTCAATTTAGTATTTACGACAATTTATTTAAATTTTCAAAATTTAATTCATTTATGCAAAAATTAAATCCGTAATTTATCAACACGCATAACGATGCAAATTGTCATAAATAAAGGTTATTTACCCGAGATTCCATGATAGTATGCAAATCGAGGCTATCTCGAGCTCTCGGTTGACGCCAATTGTCGAGCTGCACAATTCAATATTTTCCCTGGTAAATTTCAAGTCGATTATTTATCAAATTAAATATTTCAAAATTTAAATCGGTCAATTCGATCGCTTACAGACTTACTCGTAGCTTGATTGCATCGCTGAAATTTTCCCTAATTTTTCCTCTTTTTCTTTCTCCATTTTTCTTCTTTTTTTCCTTTTCTTTTTGGCTGAACCGGTCCGGTCCGATTCAACTCGGTTCAGACCGCCGGTTCGATTTGGTTTGGTTCTATCGGTTCAGTTCGATTCGGTCGGTTCAGTCACCATTTGGTCGTTCCAGTGCCGTCCGACCGGTTCTAGGGCCGTTTTCGGTGCCGTTCGGTGCGCCATCGCCTGGGATTCCAAAATCGGGCCTCGGTGTGGCTCGAATCGGCGCCGATGGCCGCCGCTCAAGCTTTCTCTCCCACGACCTCTCCTTCATTTTTTGACGTGCTCCGGTGTCTCCACGCCGCGTCATGGCTGGTGGTGGTTCGCCAGGGGTCGGGCTGTCTTCATCGACCCTCGTCGGCCCCTCGATCCCGCCGATGGTAGTCAGATCGGACGGAGTGGTCCGTTGGCTGCTTTTGCTTGTTTCGTTTCTTCTTTCTATTTCGCAATTCCAAATTTTCACGTTTTTGTAACTTTATTTATTTATTTATAATTAAATTTTATTATTATTTTATTCAATAAAATAATAATAAAATTCCCAAAAATATCTAAAAAAATTCTATTTTATTCATTTAATCCATAAATAAATTTATCAGTCCGATTTTACCTTTTCGGTATAATTTTTGATTTATTCCAATAAATTCATATCGTGATCAATTTAATCTGAAATTTAATTATTTCTTCGTTATTGATCAAAATTCTCAAATCCCATATTTTTAATTAAATTTTTTTGTCCTGATTAATATCGAATTTCGATCTTTTGACTGTTTTCCCTTGCACGTGTTCGATAATTTCATTTGAATCCTTTTACATTTTTAAATGCACTCAAAAATTTCTATTCATTCCCTTTTTTCTCTTGCGATAAAGTCGGGTATTACAATCTCCCCCACTTAAGAAATTTGGTCCTCCAAATTAGAACCAAGGCAAATGATTCCTTAAACAACTCTGGGTACGACTATCGTATCATATACTGTCATTCTCAAGTGACTTTCTCCGGAGTGTAATACTACCATCATACTTAACTAGGGAGATCATCTTAAATTTCAACTCTTTCTCCTTCATGTTTAATACCCGAATCAATTTTTTCAGCATACGTTATACTTTCATTGAGCTAAGCTGTTGGAGCTCATACCCGATCACATATGTTGGGTCCGGATAGTATTTCTGAAACATCATAAGATAGGACACATTGTGGATACCTGCTAATGCAAGTGGTAACGCCAACCTACAGGCCTTATCTCCCACTTTGTCCAATCTCTTTCTGAATCTCATTACGTCCTTAAGACATGTAACTGCCACAATATTGATTCACCCTTGGTGAATTTCCAATGGTTTCTGTCTCGTCAGTATAGCTTTTTCTGTCTGCTCTGAGGTGTTCTTAATCTCTCACAAATTAACTGAATATCATCAAAGGTTTGTCTTACCAATTCGGGAATAATTCTATTTGTCACCCACTTCTCTTATCCAAGTCAGGGAACAACTCCCTACGGCTATATAATGCTGCATAAAATGTCATCCCGATACTCGAGTGACTACTGTCATTATTGGCGAATTCAATTAGTAATAACTGATCATCCCAGGAGCTTATAAAATCAGTGGCACACGCTCTCATCACATCCTCCAGAACCTATACAGTCCTCTCTGACTGACCATTTGTCTGAGGACGGAAAGCTATGCTAACACACAATCGGGTTCCCATAGCATCCTAAAAAATATTCTCAGAAATGGGAAGTGAAGCGAGAATCCCTATCTGATACCAGGCTCATTGGAACGCTACACAATGTTTTACAATTTTCTGTACACATAACTCCGCCTACGTACTCAGAGTATCTGGGGATTTCATAAATAGAAGGTGGGTAGACTTAATCAATCTATCGACTATCACCAAGATAGCCTCGTGATTCATTTGGGTCCTCTATAACCCATCACACAATTCATGGTAACTTGTTCTCATTTCCGTGGCAATATAGGTAGAGGCTGCAATAACTCTGCAGACTTCTAGTACTCTACCTTACTCTGCTGACATATGAGACACTTTGCTACAACTTTAAAATATCTCTTTTCAGACTTGACCACCAATACCTTTTTCAGAGATTTCGATATATTTATTATTTCTCAGATGCACTGTATATCCCGAAGAGTGAGCTTCTGACAATAGTACTATCTTATCAATTGTGGTCTTGGGGAGCACTTATACTATCTCTGAACCTCTGTAAATTATCATCACTCATTGTGAACTCTGTCACCATCCCCCTCTGAATCTGACCTACACTATCGACACCATGCTGATCATCATGCTAAGCCTGGTAAATCCGATCTCTCAAATCTGGTTATAACCTCAGGTTAGCTGTCACAAAATCACCGTCATCATCAGAAGGGATCACATCTCTACTGAGGCTCACAACTGCTCTAGCAGCTCACGCTCCCTGACCATCATATGTGATACCATCCCGAGGCTCTTTCTGCTCAAGGCATCAGCCATTACATTAGCCTTTCCTGGGTGGTACAATGTTCACAATCATAATCCCTTAGAAGCTCTAACCCTCTTGGTTATCTCATATTCTACTCTTTCTGTGAAAACAGATACTCGGGGCTTTTACGATTAGTGCATACACGAAATTTCTTACCATTAAGTGGTGGCACCATGCTTTTAGTGTAAACGCTACGGTTGCCAACTCTAAATCATGGGTCAGATAGTTTCTCTCATGGTCCTTGAACTATCTAGATCCGTAAACTACTATCTTCCCATTTTACATCATTACACAGCCTAATCCTTATTTTGGTATCCATATACACTGAAATCTCTTGAGCTGTTGGTTATAGTGAGATTACTTACGGTGGTCAGTTCATTACTTCAATATACCAAAACTCACGGAAGTTACTTTCATACTTATCATACCACTCGTATGAAATCTTCTTCCCAAACGATACATGTCAATTGAGCAGCCAATTTCGAGAAATTCTCAACAATTCATATGTAAGACAGTTTCCTGTTGCTACTCATGCTCTTCCCTGGACTTCGAATACATCAAAATATCATCGCTAAAGATGACAACCAACCAGTCCAGGTAAAGTTTAAATACCTCATCGTAGTTGAGTTCCACTCAATATTTCAATCACTCATATTCTTGACCTATGTACGCATAAACATACAATGTCATTTCGAAATCGCTTCCATTCAAGATACTAACCCACGTCATTTCCTTTTTCTTATATTAACGGTTTTTTATAAAATTTTAATTTTTAAACCTTCTTGATTAATCAAATTTTATATTTCTTTATCGTACCAGCAAAGGTACCCAATTTTTAAATGTATATATACGACTGTCGATTCCAATTTCTGGTTATGTGTACACTTCCAGACGCTATCAAATCTTGAGGTAAGGAAGTATTTTGAAATACCTTTATTAACCCTCAGACTTGACCATATGGACTCGGTATAGATATATCTACCCCTTATACTTGTTCGTAATTCATATTTACTACTGCTCAATCCAAATTACTTTACATATCAAAGGTAATCTCACCTTGCATATGCCTCTTATTCCAATAAATCTCGTATTCAGAATCTATCACATCTCAAAGCTTATCACCTTTCATAAATCACTTATAATAAACTCTTTCATTACTTGTCAAACTTACAATACACTTTTCAGTGATGTTTTCACCCCTATTTTCAACTTACAATCTCTATACCCATATTCAGTGAGTGAAAATCAGCTAACCATTATCATCTTGCTTAAGGGTACAGGCTTCACATCTTTCACTAGCTTATAAGCAACTGAAAGTGGTATGAATAAATGCGTGGCCCCAGGATTAATTAAAATAATTATTTCATTATTTATAACCAGTGTGGTATCTTCCAGCACATCTGATGAAACATCAATAGTGTCCTGGTGCAAGGCATACATTCACCCTCATTCAACATCTTATTTTTGTGGTAACTACCACACATCTTACTCTGCTTACACTGCTACTCTGTTACACTGCTTACATTGTTACACTGCTCTCACTCCTAAGGAGCAGGTCAGGGTCCTCAAATCACAATACCCCTCAAAAGTATTGAAATTGAATACACTGGGGCCTTACCAATCATCTTACCCCGTGATTTATCAACTCAAATCTTTTACCAAACTACCTTTTTTTCGGTATGACATCTCTGTCATTCTCTATTCTCTTTTGTCTCTATTTCAGCCTTTACTACCTTTCCCAATCACAGAGGCGTGCAACTCATGATCTTATTCATACAACTGTAGTCTGCGCACTGCCTCAACATAGGTAGTGATATCTAACGGCCCAATCGGACTCTAATCGACAATCTGAGCAATTCCATGAACTTTCAGACATCCTGACTCTCACTGTTCATAGTGTCCGAGTCATATCCGCCCAGGAATATAAACTGAGTTTTATACTCCTTAATCAACCAGTTCCTTTGGGTCAGAGTCAAGAATTTTATCTGCAATCTCTTTTAAATAGTGTCTGGGATATTCTGTCACTGGAATACATTAAAATTTATTTTTCAGGTCCATTCTGGATGTCTAACTCATATGATGGGTTGAGCGAACTTCCACCAATGCTCCAACTCACCCTTAAATCTCATACATACTCTGAGTAAATAGCTCTCAAATATTCTCCATACTTCACTCCAACCTCGCGAAGCGTGTCTCAATACTGTCTGATCTCTCTGTCAGACTCTGTGGGGCATACTCAATATCAACCTCCACTTCAATCTCATCTCGAGTCTCATGTGACGATACAGTACGACTCTCAGGCCTACCTCTACAGCCTTAAGCTCATGTACTCGCCTTTTTACCATAGCGGTTATCACTTAATGAGTCTATATTCTTGCCTTCAAAACCAAATTCTTAGCTGCACTTCCATCTCGATATACACAATTGTATCTAAACAATGCACAGTACATGGGGATGTAAACTTTCTTAACCACTAACATCGACTCATATCAGGCCAACTCAACTCTGATACCATAACTGTCACGACCCAAATTACCTAAAAATCAGAGTAAATTTTTCACTTTTCCATTTATTATTTAATTCTTACCTTTCTCTCATCGTGACCATCTTACAAACAGTTGGGCTATGATTTGGTGTTAGTCACCTCACACTATTACCAATCCATTTCCATATTCACATTCATATATCAGAGTTTACTATCTTTTGACTTTACATAAATACATACACAATGGTATTTACTTAACCTTACATCCCCGACATCATATCCATTTACAGTACTGTGCATTACATATTTAGATACAAAACCTTACAAATGTGTATACCTGTCTCTCGATGGGAAGCATCGAATACCAATACATGCAAGTCCTCAGCCACTTACTAATTAGTGTGAGTGCTCTGAAAAGATGGGAAAATAAGGGGGTGAGCAAACCACACGCTCAGTAAGGCAATTATGCAAGTAAGTAGATAGCTCCACTATCTACATGCTCATAATGTCATGCCCTTAAATCTATTTCTTTTCATTAAAATCATCAAGCATAAAGTCATGCAACATCAATGACTTAGTTTATCAAAACTATTTGTGCATATAGAAATCATACTACTTATGCATTAAAGGCATTTTATGTGACATCATTAAATCATAGTTAACATGAAGTAAATCAAGATCATGTCATGTAAAACAAATCATAAGATCAATTTCTTTTCATGAATTTATCATTTCAGCATGGAAAACTCATCATACTACTGCATTTAAATCATTTCATTAAAATTGCAGTATAAACTAACCCTTTCGGGTCAATCATATCATAAAATAATTCGTTATAAAAATCTCAAAAAAATCTAGCATGATAGTAATAAAGGACAGTTTAGTGAAAATCATGAAATCGGGGGCCTCACCCCTCCCTCGCGTCTACCCTGGTCTATCGACCAATAGTTATATCATGTGAGACATGTAATTGATTATATCAGTAACATCGAGGACTATGGCCATATCCTAGTGATCCCTGGCAACACGGTACCTAGTGTGCGGGGTATCACACCTAAAACGGGAGGTGGGTCGTCCTACCCGCCAGAACAGCATAACACTACGATTGTGAAGGCAAAGCTTGCTACCTTGTGGCTAATGCCACTCCACTCCAATAATCCCCACGGTATAGGGTACTCCACGTGATATACACAGTATAACGTACTCTGTGAACCCAATCTCAGTCAAGGGTGCTTGTAATAGGTCTTATCCACCCATATCATCTTTGTCTCAGTATGTACATGTGAGCATATCATCTCACTGTGACACACAGTCTACAGGAGGCTCCAACACAGCTATATGCATGTAATATAAATCCCTGTGCAAGCGAAGCTCTAGCATGGCTCCATGCATATTCATGATATCAGAAAACCTCGTGCGAGTAAACCTCTAGCACGGTTTCATAAAAATCAGTAAAATCTGCGTACGAGCAGCGCTCCAATACGACTTAAACTGATTATAAATTCAAGTAAAATCCACGTACGAGCAATGCTCTAGTACGGATATGTATAAAAACTCAGTGAAAACCTCGTATGAGAAAAACTCCAGTACGACTTTAAAATGAGTTATAAAATCATATAAAACTTCGTGCGAGCAACGGTCCAGCATGAGTGAATGCTCAAGTAAATCAAATCTTGTGCGAGTTAGACTCCAGCACGGCTTTATGCATAATTAAATCAAATCTAGTGCGACTTACACTCCAGCACGACTTTATGCATAATTATATCAAAATAGGATGCGAGCTAAGCTCCAGCACCTCTCATGCATGTCAAATCATAAAAACTAGTGTGAGCAATCGCTCCAGCACCATTTTATGCATATCACTTCAAAATAGTCAAAACCTATCAAATCATGTCAAAACAGAGCGCGAGCTAGGCTCCAGCACTTCTCATGCATTTCATAGGAATAAAAATCAGTGCGAGCAACCGCTTTAGCACATGTCATGCGTATGATGTCACACAAGTCGGTGCGAACAACCGCTCAAGCACATTTATGCACATTCACAAATGCAGATATAGTGCAAACTACGTGTCGGCACTATCTGTTTTCATATAAACTTGATAGTTGGCCTATTTTCCAAAGAAATTTTCATTTAAATACAAATAACACTTACGTAGTGTTATCATGTGAAATTCATGCAATTACTAGCCAATCTACCACTTTGCTTTGATTAAAACCAATCAAATTCTTTAATTCAGAAAATTCCTTAAATCATGCACTTCATGCATGTCATGCTTTCACCATCCATAAATGAACTTCCCTCAATAAGGGTAAAATAGTCATTTTTACCTATTTCGATCCTTAAAATCATTTAAACCACTTTTAGGATCATTATACAATAATCGTGTATACATACATAATCAATGTATACAAAAACTATTAAAATACGCATAGTTACCTCTAGCTACTCACACAATTCCCTTACCTCATTTTTCTGTACAGTCTGACCTTTTCCACTGATGTCTCGTCATGCAGTTCGATTTGCTCCTAATCCAAATCAAATCTCTGGAACTGCGGATACACATTCATCAGGTCAAATACAATACAATTTAATTGTATTTCATATTTTTTTGGCTTAATTTTAAATCATGGGGCCCATTTACCCATATTGGGCCCGATTGCACTTTAATGGGTCTTAATCGGCCTTAAGCCCGTTTACCACACTTTATCGAGGCCTACTGGGCTCACGGCCCATCAGTATATATTGCACCTCGTTCTAAGTTCTCGAATATCTCAATTTAGTATTTACGACAATTTATTTAAATTTTCAAAATTTAATTCATTTATGCAAAAATTAAATCCGTAATTTATCAACACGCATAACGATGCAAATTGTCATAAATAAAGGTTATTTACCCGAGATTCCATGATAGTATGCAAATCGAGGCTATCTCGAGCTCTCGGTTGACGCCAATTGTCGAGCTGCACAATTTAATATTTTCCCTGGTAAATTTCAAGTCGATTATTTATCAAATTAAATATTTCAAAATTTAAATCGGTCAATTCGATCGCTTACAGACTTACTCGTAGCTTGATTGCATCGCTGAAATTTTCCCTAATTTTTCCTCTTTTTCTTTCTCCATTTTTCTTCTTTTTTTCCTTTTCTTTTTGGCTGAACCGGTCCGGTCCGATTCAACTCGGTTCAGACCGCCGGTTCGATTTGGTTTGGTTCTATCGGTTCAGTTCGATTCGGTCGGTTCAGTCACCATTTGGTCGTTCCAGTGCCGTCCGACCGGTTCTAGGGCCGTTTTCGGTGCCGTTCGGTGCGCCATCGCCTGGGATTCCAAAATCGGGCCTCGGTGTGGCTCGAATCGGCGTCGATGGCCGCCGCTCAAGCTTTCTCTCCCACGACCTCTCCTTCATTTTTTGACGTGCTCCGGTGTCTCCACGCCGCGTCATGGCTGGTGGTGGTTCGCCAGGGGTCGGGCTGTCTTCATCGACCCTCGTCGGCCCCTCGATCCCGCCGATGGTAGTCAGATCGGACGGAGTGGTCCGTTGGCTGCTTTTGCTTGTTTCGTTTCTTCTTTCTATTTCGCAATTCCAAATTTTCACGTTTTTGTAACTTTATTTATTTATTTATAATTAAATTTTATTATTATTTTATTCAATAAAATAATAATAAAATTCCCAAAAATATCTAAAAAAATTCTATTTTATTCATTTAATCCATAAATAAATTTATCAGTCCGATTTTACCTTTTCGGTATAATTTTTGATTTATTCCAATAAATTCATATCGTGATCAATTTAATCTGAAATTTAATTATTTCTTCGTTATTGATCAAGATTCTCAAATCCCATATTTTTAATTAAATTTTTTTGTCCTGATTAATATCGAATTTCGATCTTTTGACTGTTTTGCTCTAGCACGTGTTCGGTAATTTCATTTCAATCCTTTTACATTTTTAAATGCACTCAAAAATTTCTATTCATTCCCTTTTTTCTCTTGCGATAAAATCGGGTCTTACATATAGTGCAATCATCCAGAGGAAATTACTCTCCAAGCTCAAGGATCCCGGGAGTTTTACCATACCCTGCACTATTGGAAATCTGTTCTTTGGTAGAGCCATGTGTGATTTAGGAGCTAGTATCAATCTAATGCCTTTGTCTATCTACCAAAAGTTAGGAAAAGGGGATGTCAAGCCTACCACAGTGACTCTTCAGCTAGCTGATCGATCCATTAAATATCCGAAGAGAGTTATTGAGGATGTTTTAGTAAAGGTGGACAAGTTTATTTTCCCTGTGGATTTTATTATTTTAGACATGGAAGAAGACAGAAAGGTCCCCATTATACTAGGCAGACCTTTCCTAGCGACTGGTAGAACTTTAATTGATGTACAAAAGGGAGAATTAACTATGAAAGTCCTAAATCTGGAGGTGATATTTCATGTTTTCAAACCTTTGAAGCTCCCTGATGACTCTCAAGAGTGTTTTAAGTTGGATGTTGAAAAGGATATAAGGCTTGAGCACAAGAAATATGAGAGAAGGAGGGAATTAGATAGAGCTAAGGAGGAGTTAACTATCAGTATTCTATCACCACTCTAGCTGATCCTCCTACTCTTCACCCTGCTGCTGAATGTTGTTTTCTTTAGCTGCATTTGAAGTGGCTTAATTTTTTTTTCATTTTGTATATAGTCTTTTTCTTTTTCTTTTCCGTTGTCTCTTTGTTTTTTTTACAGATTTCTTTTCTAGTATTATACTTTCAATCAAGCTTCAGTTGTTCGTCATCATCATCAGAAAGGGGTGTACTCTGTTCTTGAGCTAAAATGTTTATATTATCTGCACACTGAGGACACTGTGCACTTTATGTTTGGGGGAGGGGATATCGCTTGAGCATTTTTCAAAAATTTGGGCAAAATAAAAAAAATTCAATTTTTTTCGAAAATATGAGCTGATATTGTTTGATTTTGGGATGATTTAGTACTTAGCATATTTTTTCCCATATTTCGATGATATGACCCCATTATTAAGTCTGACTTTGATTGAATAAGAAGCATGATTATCGAAAAAGCATGAAGTTGAGTTCTTGAATTTATCTTGATTCTGATTGTGATTTCCTCATTTTATGCACATGTCATGTCATGAATCTGTATATTTATTTAGAGAAAGCTTATGTGGACATAGGATTGCATTTGTTCAACTGATTTTATGCTTCATATTCTAGAATTTGTTTGATCTTGTTTCGAGGTGAAATATTAGATCACACTTAATTAGGGAGATGATTTAGGCCATCTTTGGATCGTTTGAGCCTTTCGAGCCATCCCTGTACATACTTTACCCCAAGTCACCCATTTGAGCTAAATAAGCTTTTCTCTGTAAATACACCTGCATAATTTTCCTTAGCTTAAATACTTTATTCCTATCCCTTACCCTGAAAGCATGAAAAGTCATTGGGATATATTGCGAGCTTTGTACATATGGGTATCTGGTGCTAGTGAAATTTTAAAAAATAAATAAATAAATAAAAATAAAAAATGAAGAAAAAGAAAAAGAAAAAGAAAAGAAGAAAGAAGAAAAATACAAAAATAGAATAAAATGTCTAGCAAAAGAAATAAGTTTGAGGGAAATAATTTGAGCTCTTACATTAAAGATCCTAGACGTAATGCATGTTAAGGGGTAATTAAACCTAAATCGACTTTATCATACCTTAGCCCAGCCTTACATTACAAGCTTAATGAAGTCCTATTGATCTTTGATTGAGTGTGACTACATTAGTGGAGAGAGAAGTGAAAAGCAAACTTATGGGAATGATCACTTGTCATTGACTTTGCATTTACTGTGTTTGCATAATCAGATCCGGGTAATGTACTGTGAAGTGGCTTTGACATTTTCACTCACACACGAGATGTCCAATTTGGGTTAGGACTTATGATTGAATGATTTTGAATGTTAGACTTGTAATTATGAATATTTGATATCAGAGTTTGTACTTTATCTTTGATGATAATATTGGGGAAATTATTATGTTAGTACTTGTCATTTCTACAATTATTTTGTTTTACATGAGGACAAGCAAAAGCTCAAGTTTGAGGGTGTGATAATTCTATTTTTAATAGAAGTATTTGTACTTAATTTCCTAATTAATTATTTAAATCCCCAATTTATTTTATTAATTATCCCCTTTATTTAATTAAAATTCTTTAATGTGTAGGTAAATTAAATCCGGATGAAACTCAGTCGTTTCGGTCGAAATTGGGCTGAAAATGGGCTAAAGGAGATGGACCACTTCCAATTTGCAGACCGAGTCACCAGTCATCTGGACATGCGTGATGCCAGGTGTCCGTATTTTATTTGCTCTGAAATGATAAGATCAACGGACACCGTGCCAACCTTCTGGAAGACACACATCGGGTCACATCGCACAGCCAACTGGATAAATCGATAAGTGATGTGGAAATATCTACTCTGTAGCAAATAAAATGAAGACAAGTGGCCTAACAATGCCTAACAATGCCAACTCATCTAGGATGAAAAATTACCATTGCACCCCTAAGTGTGTATATAAATAGAATATGATGGCAATTGAAAAAATAAAGTAGGAAGTAGGGTAAGTAGCCTAGGGTAGGAGTAGTGTAGACTAATTTAGGAGTAGTTTTAAATTAGGGTTAAGCAATTTTTATAATAGTCTTCTTTTCCCGTTAGTTTTCTTTTAGCCACCATTGTTCTAGCAAGCTTTAAACACTTTTACTTTGTCATTTTAAATTATTTTAATGAAGCAATTTCTTTTCGGTTGCTAAGTTTTCTTCTATATGGCTACATTTTTATTTTTCTCTTCTTGCTCTCGTGGTACAACTGATTTGATTCGAGACTGATTTGAGCAGCTTGTGTGCTTGATGATTTCAGTCTCTCTTTATAGTTGCATCGGGTTGTTGAAGGAGCTGGTGACAACAGTACATCCTTTCAATCTTCCCATGCTTTTCTCTGCATATTTCTTTTAGTTTTGATTTTAGTTTGCTTAAAGTTTAAACATTAGCATAATCTAGTTTATCTATTTCCATTTGTTATTTTGTTTTTCAATCATCTTTTTACACTGAATCGTACTGCTTGATGCATGATGGGGCTGAGATTTTTGGGTTTATAGTTAACTTTTCCAGTAAACCGAGAACTTCTTATTGTTTCTACTTTATTTGTTTATTTTCGTTGCAGGTTTTTGTTGTCTAAGGAGCTGCTGATTTGTTGCTAGTACAGGATGAAGGTGGTAGCATGATGAGCATTCAGAAATAGGAAAAGGCCAGCTGTCAACGCAGATACAGTCGAATGGTGATTTGTTGTTCCAAGCCGTAAACCGTGACTGGGCAGTTTTCCTTCTCTGTTTTGCTTTTTTTTGAGCTCTTAGCACTGTTCACCTTAACATTTCTAGTTATTGTGTTTTATTCCATGCTTTGGTTTCGGTTGGTGTGTTATTAGTTTAATCAGGTTTTGTTTTTTTTATTTTTTATTATTACTAGTAGTTTCGATTCATAGGATGTTAATCTATTTTCTTTCCTTCCTGGCATGACTTCATTATTTTCAGATTGTCTAATTTCTCATTTGAGGTCCATTTAATCAGTTTTGTTTATAGGTTGCTCTTGGTTTGCAAGACATAGTTGAGCTGCTGTGTAGACATGGGTAGGTTGCAGCTTAAGGGTGAAGAGGTTTTGCAACCAAGCTCGAGTTCAGACCTTATCTCCATTCTTCGTCTCTTCTCCAGTCTGTCAGGAGTTTTGGTTGTTGAACAGTTGTGTTACTGCCATAGGTGTGTGAAGAGGCGACTGGTAGTGCGTATAAGGGACTGAGCACTGCGTATGCTGCTAAGGACACAGATAGTTGGTCCAGAGGCAGCTGCAGTGATACAATGCAGGGGGAGAGAGAAGAGAATGTCAATACAGATTGGTGTGTGCTGATGTTAACCCGTACTGATCTGCCCATGATACAGAAGCTAGCTGTTTGTGCATTATCTTTGCTGCGTGTTTTTGCTTGAAGGAAATGAGGCTGGTAGGTGCAGTAGATCCAAGCTGAAGGCAGTGCACGACATTTTTACAACAGAGAATGATAGCTGTAGTCTACTGCATGGAGGAGTCGAGCACAATAGTACAGGACAGTGCACAGTTGGCTAAAAGTGCAAACTGAGCAAGGCCATGTTTGGGAGCCTATAATTCCCACATTTTAATTATCATGTCTTATATTATTTGCTAAGTATTTTTATCCCTCTTATTGTTTTTTGTTATCTTAGGTAAAAAATGGTTTTAAATTAATTTGCTTGTTCATTAATTGTTTCTTGCCTATTAGTTTAAAATTTTAGATTAGAGTTTATGTATTGCATTTAGGATTAAAATTAAGGATAGATTTATTTCATGCAAATTTTTAGTTAATTTTCATCTTAGACTAAAAAAAAAAATCCAAAAACTATTATTTTTCATGCATTAGTTATATTTTCTATTAAGTTAGTAATTACTTAGAGTTAGATTTAATTTAGGATTAGATTTAAGAATTTCCGTAAGTTAATAGGATTTTATTTCATTAGACTTTAGGTTAGTTTAATTTGTATTTTTATTAATTAGTTTAATTACATGCATATTTTATTATAGGATAGTTTAATTTTAGTTTAATCAATTTGTTTCTTTATTTTGATATTTTTCATTTTAGTTTATTTGCGTTAATTAATTTTAACTATTTTAATTATCTTTTGTAGGTTATTGCTTTTAATTCCTTGGAGCTCTATAAGTAATTTCAAGCTCCGTTTTATTTATTTTTAGTTTTTTTATTGTTTTATTGTTTTCCAGTAATTTTAATTTTAGACTTAGTAAATCACCCATCGAAAATTCATAATTTGCTAGGATATACTAAGGGTAAGATTAATCGGTACTTAATTAGGCTATTCATCTTCTCTGTGGGACGATAATCCGGGACTCAAATCCCAGTATTACTTGTACGACCCATGCACTTGCGGATAGAACGTCTAGGTCACTTAGAGTGGGCACTAGTTCGTACCATAGTTGAGTTTACTTTTAAGAAAATAGTATTTACAATCAATGGATAATCATCTTGACGTGTATACTTGTTATGAAATGAATGTGGTTGAGGTGACTAATATCGAATAACAGCCTAATGGTTTGGTGTTGAGTGATGACCGAATGAGAGGTAAGTAAAATGCGAAAAATTTGTGGTGATTTTGGTAGGTCAAGGGAGGGGTGGTCGTGGCAAGTTCCACCCTCTCGAAATTGTCACTAAGCATAGACCAAGAAGCCAGAAGTGGGTAGCCGAAAACGGAGTGACCCGAGGAACCACCAGCGTCGAACGGAAACGCTAATGGAGGATGAAGGTGATGGCATTGAGAGGGTGAAAGAAACGATGAACAAGGGGTGTGAGTACAAAGAGAAGACGAAAGAAGAAAGAAAAGAAATTCGAAAAAAAGGCGCGAAAGCCCAAAAAATTTTTGGAGATAGGAAAGAACACACAAAGAAAATTAGGAAACCCAAGGGAAGGAGCTCTAGAGGAATAAACCGAATAGAGCAGACCCACCGACTCGTAATGTTGAGATATTGAGGACTACGGACAGACACTAAGGTAAGAAAAATTCTGTGTGCTGCTAGAGATAATTGCACGTATTTCCTACTGAACCATAGATAAAAATACTAGGCCGATTGTATAACTTTGAAATTTATAGATTTTTAGCAGCCTAACCTTACCGTTATGAATTTAATTTATTTACATAGATACTGAAACAACTTAAATTATTGTTTTAAATAAAAAATCTCGAATTTAATTTTCATAGGCTAGTTACTGGGATTTCAACTGGAAAAGGACAAGTAAACTCCTTTTAAATCGTTTTATGTACTGAACCGAGTTTTAGAACTGTTTTGATTAAGCTGCTTATGAATCGATATTGATAGACATGTGCTTGAGCACGTGCTGACTGTGTGTCGCAAGACTTGACTTGCACTGGTTTTGAGGCAAAGGCGATGATAATCATACTACACCATAACTGTTACCATTACTAAAACTGATGCTGTTCTCCATAGAGTACGATGTACCGTGCAACACGTATGTGAGTATGTTGTACTGTGTTGCTGGTCTTTGGACATACTGTACTATAAGTCGTTACGGTATCTGACCACTCTGATGACGATTGACATCCTGGCACACCGGATCAGTGATGCCCAGAGTCACTGACATTGACTAATTGTCCTATTGATTACTGTTATAGCATGTTCTGTCTTGTCTCATCTATTTGAATTACTGAATTGACTGTACGAATCGAAATGTTGCATGAAATTGATTTATCATACCATATAAAATTTTAAAATTTATACTTATTGTAGTACAATGTTTTATATTATTAACATGGTCTCATTAATGATTTTTAACTCTAATTTTACTGAACTGTCAAAGAACTGGTATTTTTACTGGAAGCCTATATAAATAGTTAGTGTATTTATCGACCTGCCTCAAAATTTTTCTGATTGAGCATCGTTGAGCTCACCCCTTACTTTCCTCCACAGAGCCTCGTCAGTAGCGGAGACCATTTTTGTAAGTTGATTATTTTACACAGCCATACGTCGGTAAAGGTATACCCAGTATAAACATATATTTTGTATCTGGTACGATCTAAACGTATTATCCGCAAGTGCACGGGTTGTACAAGTAATAATGGGATTTGAGTCCCTAGTTATCGTCCCACAGAGAAGTTGATCAGCCTAAATAACTACTGGTTAATCGTACCCTAAGTATATTCTAGTAAATTATGAATTGATGATGGGTGGTCTACAAGGTTAAATTTAAAATTACTGAAAATAATAAAAGTTATAAACTAAAGAAAAAAAACCGAGCTAAAATTACTTACAAAGCTTCGAGCAATTAAAAGCAAATAACATACAAAATATAATAGTTAAAAGTTAATTAACGCAATTAAAATAAAATGTAAAAATGAAAAAAAAAGAATATTAATTAAACTAAAATTAAACAAGCCTAAAATAACATATGCATGTAATTAAACTAATTAATAAAAATGAAAATTAAACTAAACTAAAATTTAATAAAGATAAAGACTAAATTAAAAATGCATGAAACACATTTAATCTAAATTAATTATAAATGCAACTCATAAAATACTAAACTAAAACATATAATATAAAATTAACTATTGGCTAAAAATTAAAACTGAAAATAAAATTAACATGCAAAAATATTAAAACTAACCCACCATTTAATAAAAACTAACAACTAATTAAAGATTAAAACAACTAAAATATGAAATAACATGCAAAGGAATTGATTAGCCAAACGTGGCCTTAGAACAACTCAATAACCAAGTGGTCCCGATTTTTGCATTGTTAATTGTCTTTCCAAATTCATTTTCATTTCTAGGCACTCACGGTTTGCTTAGTCTTACCATCTGTTGCAGTTCGCCCTCTGCTCCAGGTGTGTCCTGCTGTCTGCTATAGGTCTGTTCCCGTTCCATCCTACACTACTGTACCAGCAACCACGTCCTGCTCAACACCGCGACCTGCTCCTTCAGTCTACAGCCCAACCGTTCACTGGACCGCCAACTCGAATACTCTGTGTTTTGTTTCCAGGTATTGCTCCACGTTCTGTCATGCATGGCCTTGCTATTCTCGATTTGTCCAGGTCTGACCAGCATGACTCCTGCTCCTGGCAATATCCGACTCCCACTCCTGCACTTGGTTACTGTCTTGCGTTGCTTGTCACAGCATTCAGCTTCATCGTTGCACATTTTTGTAATTCTCAGTAACGCAAATCTGGAATAAGATAAAACACATGCATTAAATTGTAATATGTAAGTTTAAGGCAGTGAATGAACAACAACAAACTTAACATGACTGAAATTAAAAGCTAAAACAGGAAAAGGAAAATAAACAGTAAATCAAACATAAAATAGAGGAAAACAAAGTAAAAAAAAAAATCCTGTTACTTCTCTCAACACCTCCTTCAGCTGGTACTTAACCCGAACACAACACACCACCGTGAACCATAAAGGTGAGAGAGCATTAGTGGCCACGCCTTACTTCAGCAGCCACAAGTAGGAGCTAGCCTCTCGGTATCACACGGAAATGGTGTCACGACCCAAATTACCTAAAATCACTACAAATTTTTTGCTTTTTGATTATTATTTAATTCTTACATTTTTCTCATCGTGACCATCTTACCAAACAGTTGGGCTAAGATTCAGTGTTAGTCACCTCTCACCTATTTACTATTCCATTTCCATAATCACATTCACATATCAGAGTTTACTATCCTTTGACTTTAATTAAATACATTCATAATGGTATACATAACCCTACATCCCCGACATCATATCCGTTTACAGTACTGTGCATTACATAATTAGATACAAAACTATACAAATGTGTATACCTGTCTCTCGATGGGAAGCAGTGGGTACCAAGAATGCAAGTCATCAGTCGCTCACTAACTACTGCGAGGGCTCTAAAAAGATGGGAAAATAAGGGGGGTGAGTAAACCACACGCTCAGTAAGGCAATTATGCAAGTAAGTAGATAGCTCCACTATCTACATGCTTATAATGCCATGCCCTTAAAATCCATTTCTTTTAATTAAAATCTCCAACACAAAATCATGCATATATCCATGACATAGTTTATTAAAACTATTTGTGCATATAGAACGCATGTAATTCATGCATCAATAGCATTTTATGTGACATCCTTAAATCATAATTAGCATGAAGTAAATCAAGATCATGCATTCTTTCATGTCATGTAAGATAAATCATGAATTTGAAATGAAAGCATGGAAAACATCATCATGCTACTGCATTTAAATCATTTCATTAAAACTACAGTATCAACTAACCCTTTCGGGTCAATCATCTCATAAAAAATTCATTATAAAACTTCGGTTATAAAACCACCCTTCTTTCAGGGTAACATTTCATAAAATCATCTAAAACACATATTAGCATAGTAAAAAATCATAAAATCGGGGGCTAACCCCTCCCACGGGTCTACCTTGGTCTATCGAGACCACAAGTTATATCATGTGAGACAAGTAGGTGATTATATCAGTAACATCGAGGACTATGGCCATAACCTAGTGATCCCTGGCAACACAGTACCTAGTGTGCGGGGTATCACACCTGAAACGGGAGGTGGGTCGGTCTTTCCCTCCAGAACAGCATAACATCAGGATTGCGAGGGCAAGGCTTGCTGCCTCGTGGCTAATGCCACTCCACTCCAACAATCCCCATGGTACAACGTACTCCGCGTGACATACACGATTTAACGTACTTCGTGAACCCAAGCTCAGTTAGGGGTGCCTATAATAAGTCTTATCCACCCATACCATCTCTGTCTCAGTATGTACGTGTGGGCATATCATCTCACTGTGACACATAGTCTACAGGAGGCTCCAACACGGCTATATGCACAAATATAAATCCCTATGCAAGCGAAGCTCAAGCACGGCTCCATGCATATTCATGATATCAAAAAATTTCATACGAGCGAAGCTCTAGCATGGTGTCATAATAATCAGTAAAATCTGCGTACAAGTAACACTCCGGTATGACTTTAAAATGATTTATAAATCCATATAAAATCATGTGCGAGCAATGCTCCAGCACAAATGAATGCTCAAGTAAATCAAAACTTCGTACGAGCAACGCTCCAGTATGGCTTATGCATAAATACATCAAATCTCGTACGAGTTACACTCCAGCACAACTTTTATGCAATATCATATCAAAACAGGATGCGAACTAAGCTCTAGCACCTCTCATGCATGTCAAATCAGAAAAATTAGTACTAGCAATCGCTCCAGCACCATTTTATGCATATCCCGTCAAAACAGTCAAAACCGTCAAAACAGAGTGCGAGCTAGGCTCCAGCACCTCTTATGCATATCACAATAATAAAAATCAGTGCGAGCAACCGCTCTAGCACATTTCATGCATATGATATCACACAAGTCAATGCGAGCAACTGCTGTAGCACATTTTATGCACATTCACAAACTCAGATATAGTGCGAGCTATGTGCCAGCACTTTCTGTTTTCATATAAACTTGATAGTTGGCCTATTTTCCAAAGAAATTCCATTTAAATATAAATAACACTTACGTAGTGTTATCTTGTGAAATTTATGCAATTACTGGCCAATCTACCGATTTGCTTTGCTTAAAAACCAAGAAAATTCCTTAAATCAGAAAATTCCTTAAATCATGCATTTTATGCATGTCATGCTTTCACCATCCTTAGGTGAACTTCCCTTAATAGTGGTAAAATAGTCTTTTTCTATTTCTAGTCCTTAAAATCATTAATGTATTTCTAAGACCTTTGTACATATTCTGTGTATATATACAAATTTAGTGTATAAAAAAGCTATTAAAATACGCGTAGCTACCTCTAGCTACTCACACAATTCCCTTACCTCATTTTTCTGTACAGTCTGACCTTTCAGTGATGTCTCGTTATGCAGTATGATTTGCTCTCAATCAAATCTCTGAAACTGCGTATAAATATACATCAAGTCAAATATAACACAATTAATTATATTTCATATTTTTCCAGGCTTAATTTAAATCATTTGGCTCGTTTATCCATATTAAGCCCGATTGTACCATAATGGGCCTTAATCGACCTTAAGCATGTTTTTCTAATTACTATTCATATTATTGAGGCCTATTGGGCTTATTGGGCCGATCAGTATTTATTAAGCCTCATTCTAAATTCTTGAATAGCTCAATTAATTATTTACGACAATTTATCTCTAATTCCAAAATATAATTCATTAAATGCGGACATTAAATTTATAATTTATGCTGAAAATTTTTAACACGCATAACGATGTAAATTGTCGTAAATAAGGGTTACTTACCCGAGATTCCATGATAGTACACAAATTGAGGCTGTCTCGAGCTCTTGTTTGACTCCAATTGTCGAGCTACAAATTAAATATTTTTCAGGTAAACTTTCAGTCGAATATTAATCAAATTAAATATTTTAAAATTTAAATCGATCAATTTGGACCACTTACCGACTTATCCGTAGCTCGATTACATCTCTGAAATTTTTTCCAATTTTTTCTCATTTTCTTTCCTTTTTTTCTTCTTTTTCCTTTTCTTTTTTGCTGAACCGGTCCAGTCCGATTCAGCTCAGAAGTTTCCTCACTGAACCGTCGACCTGTGCATCTCTTTTTGGTCGTGTCGACGTCGTCCGGTCAGTTCCCGACGTGCTACTGCCGCCGTTCGACGCTTCTCGGCCAAGGGACCTCTCGACTGGCCTCGATCGGAGCCAACTCCCGTCAGTTGCCGCCGAATGCTCTCTTTTCCTCTGCGGCTTCCTCCCTTCGATCCGTTGGATTTCGATGTAGGTGGAGCGCATCCTTGTCCCTGGTGGTTCACGCCGACATCCTCTTCCTTGTCCGGTGGTCGTGGTGCCTCGTCTGGTGCCGGTGGTGGCTCGTCGGTGATCTCCTCTTCCTCAGGTTCGGCTTCCGTTTCTTTCCTCTTCATTTTCGGATTTTCGTGATTTTCAATTCAGTTTTAGTTTTTTTTCTTCTTTTTATTTATAATAGTTTTTTATTATTATTGTAAACCCCACAAATTTCCTACGTTAATTTAATTATATAAAAAAATGGAAATAATATATATTAACAGAAATGTGAATATTCGTTATAGGGCTCGAGGACTATAGGAAACGAGAAGCCTGTGGGATGACCGGGAACCCGAAGATACAAGAAGTAATAAGGCGAATGCAAGTACGAAAGGATTAGAAAATTTTAATTTTGTTATTCGAAAAGTGTCGATGTAAACACTTGTATCGAGAACTCATGGAGAATGATGGAATCCCGATATTATTTTAATTTCGAAATAAGGAAAATCTCATGGAAGGCATGATATTATGTCTTTGGATAAATTATATAAGAAAATGTATATATGTAGATATGTACATAGGTGAATATGTATGTATATATATATATATATATATATATATATATATATATATATACTAGACAATTTAAAATGGAAAAATGATGATATACATATATATATATGACAATATATATATATATATATATGTATTGTAAAGTATAATGTATAAGACATTTAATATAATAATAATAATAATAATAATAATAATAATAATAATAAATAACAATGACAATACACAAACAATATATTTATACTAATATAATGTATAAATATACATTGATACACTATATAGGAGTGGGTATAAAAATATAATAACCATACAAATAGATAACAATTAATACCTACATACTAATATAATATATATATATATATATATATATATATATATTATGGCATGTACGGAATTGGCTTAGAAAAGCCAATTCCGTCTGCCACTGTTGCAATTGGAAAGGAAATCAAACAAAAACAGAGGAGGCTTGGACGGGAAAAAAAGGAAGAGAGAAAGAGGAGAAGAGGAGGAGAAGAAAAGAGGGAGGAAAGGAATAGAGACCTGTCGGGGAAGAAGAAGAAGGAAAGGGAAGGAAGAAAAGGGAAGAGGAAAATCGAAAGGGGGAAAGCTGGTCGAGGAAGAAGGGAAGAAGAGAAGCAGGGTAGGAAAGAGGAAGAAGAAAAGAGAGAGAATCGGTCGGCTGGAAAGAAGAAGAGAGGAAGAGAAGAAAGGGGGACTGACCGAGAGAGAGAGGATTGGAAAGGAGGGAGAAGAGTGAGCCAAATGGAGAAGGGGGAAGAAGGAAGGGGAGAGCTGTCTTGCCGAGGAAGAAGAAAAGGAAAGGGAAGAGCAGGAAGGAAAAGAAGAAAGTAGGGGAACCGAAGGGGGGTGCTGAAAATCGTGAGGTGAGGAAAAGAAAACAGAGGAGGAAAGAGCCGAGAGGGCTGAAGCTGAATGCTGACCGAGAGCCTCTGATTGAAGCAGCACCGAGAAGGAAAGAAACTGAGGCAAGACCGAGAACTGAATTGGAATAGAGGAGGATCGGTGAGGCAAAACATGGCAACTCGAGAGGAACTGTAGCTGGGAATGGAGGCTGTAATCGAGACCAAGCAGGGGAAACCATGAGGGAGAAAGGGGCTGGAACCGAAGGAGAAAGGGAGGAAGAAGAAGGGCTAACCGAGAGGAAAAGGAGAAAAAAAAAAGGGAAAAAAAAAGAAAAGAAAAAAATAAAGGGAGGTAAGATTTATGTATATACATGCGTATTTAATTTACATGTATATATATAGACTGAATTATAAGCATGATTAGTATAAAATTAAATGGTGTAAAACAAAAAGGGGTAGTGATGAATGATGGATAAAGGGAGAGGTAATAAATGTATGTATATATATATATATATGTATATTTATGTGTCACGACCCAACTATCCAAAAATCAGAGTGAATTTTTTTGCGTTTTTGTTTATTTTCTTACTTAATTCTTACCTGTCCTCGAATCGTGACCAACACTCCACTACTAATTGGGCTGTGCGTCAATGCCAGTCCCACCATACATCTACCCTAGTACTTATTTCTTCTCCAGTCATTTATAATTGTTATATTATTTATACATCCCCTAAAGTTACTTACAATCATGTTACTGTGCTATGCTTATGTAGATACAATAAGTACAAGTGTATATACCTTATGTTGATGGGCAGCAGCGGATATCCGGAATGCAGTACTGAGTCGCCTCAACTTCAACTGGAGATCATCTGTGGGAGAAAATGAAAGGGGTGAGCACATCAAGCTCAGTAAGGCAATCCTACGAACAAGTAGGTAACCATACTACCTACATGAACGTAGTGCCATGCATAAACCACCCTTTCTCCACACATTTTAAAACCATGCTATGCATTATGATGATATGTAAAATACATTTGCACGGAAAATCAACATGCAATTATCATAAATCATTTCTTTCTCAATTAAGATTTTGACAATAAAGTCAGGACTCGACCCCTCCTGCGGGTGATCCTGACTCACACAAAATCATGAAAACATTTACATCACACGTGGGTTTTGAAAAGCATGGAAATACCATCATGCAATTTAGTTTTAAAACCCAGTTTAAATCATCATAGAAATCATCAACATGCGAGACTAGGCAACGTCTGTATATAGGTAAATAACTAGGACTATGGCCACATCTGTCCTCGTGAGTTCCTCAGCTACACGGATCCTAGTGTGCGGGTTCTCACCATGATCGGGAACCGCCCGGGAGGTGGGTCAGTCCATCCCGTCAGTCTTATCCGATCCCCGGCATCCGAAGATGCTGCATCCGGAGATGCCGTATCCGAAGATACAACACGGTACATCGTACTCCATGCTACTTGCACGGTACATCGTACTCCATGAACCCATGTAATATCTCTAGGTACTCCGGCCCAATTGGCCTGCTTCCCACAGAGGTTTGTTTCTCAATACTCATGCCATGTCTCAAAACGCACGTGCGAGCCTATTAAATCGGTGACACACAGTCTACCCGATGCTCCAAGCACGGCTCATCGCATGTTCTCATAAAATCTGTGTGAGCGATGCTCAGCACTCTCATCAAAACACGTCAACTGGCAGAGCCCGGTTACATCCCCACAAGGCCGCCAACCTCATCCCTCACTCTCACCCCACCTAAGAGGTCTCTTGAGCCTGTTGGGCCTTTTGGCTGACTCCAAGGGCAGACAGCGGTACTCCACAAATCCGGTAAAACTAGTGCGAGCTAAGCTCAGCACTCTGTATATTATAAATCACATGAAAATTTTATAAATACTGGTGCGGGTTAAACTCCAGCACTCTGTCTCGAAAATCATGTAAAAATATGGTGCGAGTCAGACTCTAGCACCGTGTCACGAAAGAGCATGTGAAATCTGGTGCGAGTTATACTCTAGCACCTATGCATGTAAAACTCTAGTGCGAGCTCTCGCTCCAGCACTAATGCATGCATCACACAAATCGAAATTACCGTGCGAGCTGAGCTCTAGCACGTCATATGTCAATAAAACACGTAGGCGGCTCTATTTACTCAAAACAGTTTTCAAATCAATTTCACGTTGAAAGTATGCAATGCGGTGCACTTTCTTTCAAGGCGAGCCAGCCTACTCATGCATGCGTTGGAATATCTCCAGAACGAGCAGGAACCTCTTGTCCTTGCTCCTCCCAATTTTTCCTAGATTTTTAGAATTTTACCCTTAACAAGGGTATTTTAGTAATTTGCCCATTCGGGGCACTAAAATTATTATTTGACCTCTAGACCCTTCAGGATATTTTAAAGGACTGCATATGAATTTAAAATTGCGTACTGTTACCTCTAGCAGTCCGCAGAATTCCCTTACCTCGATTCTCGTCGAGTCTGACCTTTCTCTTTTCCAATGTAGTCCCATCGCGCAGTCCGATATGTTTCCAATCCAATGCCCGGAACTGCGTATTAATATTCCTCAGGTCAGATATTATGATTTAATTGTACTTAATCTTTTCTGGGCTTAATTTAAATCATTGGGCCCGTTTACCCCTATTGGGCCCGATTGCACCTTAATGGGCCTTAATCGGCCTTAAGCCCGTTTTCCACTTAATTTTCTCTTTATCGAGGCCTATTGGGCTCATTGGGCCCATCAATAATTTATTGAGCCTCGTTCTAATTCTCGAATAGCTAAATTTAATATTTACGACAATTAATCTAAATTTCCATAAATTAATTCAATTTATGCGTAAATTTAATCAATATCACGCATAACGAGGAAATTGTCGTAAATAGGGGTCACTTACCCGAGATTCCATGCTAGTCCGCAAATCGAGGCTGTCTCGAGCCCTCGGTGGATGCCAATCGTCGAGCTACACAATTCCACAATTTTTCCGGGTAAGTTCTCAGCCCAAAATTAATTAAATAAAATATTCCAAATTTAAATCGGTCAATTTGACCGCTTATCGACTTACCCGAAGCTCGATTGCATCACCGGAATTTTCCCCAATTTTTTCCTCTTTTTCCTTTTCCCTTTTTCTCCCTTTTTCCTTTCTCTTTTCCTTTCTCTTTTCCTTCCTTTTCCTTCCCTTTCCTTCCCTTTCCTTCCCTTTCCTTCCAGCCAGCCAAACGGTGCCGTTTTGAAGCTCCTCACTGCCTCTTACCGTCGCCGGCGTTTCCGGCGGTCTCGCCGGCCAAGACCGGTGCCAAAAGGACCGGCTTCCTCCCCTGAGTGTATCGGTGCCCTCCGTTTCAACCCAGACGCAGTGGTTCGTCGGGAATCGACTGGTTTCTCCGGCGGTCTTCCTCGGTTCCGATCGGGCTGCTTCGGCCACCTGAAGGCGTGAAACCGGTACCCACGTGTTCGCCAGACTCTCCTCTTGCTCCTGGAAGCTTCGTCGGACTCGAACGGTCGCCGGTGGTGAGATTCGACGGTGATGGTTTTCGGGTCACTGTTCACGGTTTTCGGTTTTCTCGGGTCTTCTCCCTTTTTTTTTTTTTTCTTCAGTTGCCCCTTTTTTTTTTTTATCTTATTTTATTTATTTTATTTTTATTTTGATTTATTTATATTGATTTACTATTCCATAAAATACTCTTAAAAACCCAAAATATCTTCACTTACCTTATTTTTTTATTCTACTTTTATTTATTCAATTAAAATTTAATTTATTAATTTTATTTTTCTCTAAATTTCGGTATTATTTCTTCACGTTTTTCGAGATATAGTCCCGGTAATTTCTTCGATATTTTTAAAATTTTCGAATCTCGATCAATTGACCCAAAATTTATAATTTCCTTATTTTTGATCAAGATATCCAAATTCCTTATTTTTAATTAAAATTTTCTTATCGCTGAAATACCGGATTTTGGTATTTTTACCATTTTACCCTTGCTCTTGTTTCGGGATCCAATTTAACTTAACCTCCCTTTATACACCCCCCATATTTTCTTATTTAATTTTTTGTATTTTAATTTAATTCGGGTCTTACAAATCTCCCCCACTTAAGAAATTTGGTCCTCCAAATTAGAACCAAGTCAGATGAGTCCATATACAACTCCGGGTACATTAATCGTATCATACTCTTAAAGTCTTATGTGACCTTCTCCGGAGTGTATTACTACCAAAAGAACTTTAATTAGGGAGATTATCTTAATCCTCAATACTTTCTCTTTCCTGTTTAATGCCCGAATCGACTTCTTCAATATACTCATATTTTCCTTAAACTGAACTTTTGGAGTTCATATCCTATCACCTCTGCTGGATCTGGATAGTAATACCGAAGCATCATAAGCTGGGACACATTGTGGGTGCCTGTTAATCCAAGTGATTAACAACAACCTACAGGTCTTATCTCCTACTTGTCCAATCTCTCAAGGATTCGATCCAGCTCAACTCAATTTACTTCTTCCAAAAGTTTCGCTATGTCCTTATTCTCTTAGGACGTGTAACTTTCAACCATAATAATTCACCAAGGGTGAATTCCAATATTTTTCTATCTGTTCTGAGGTGTTATTAATCTCTCATCCTTAACTAAACATCCTCAGAGACTTATTATCCCAAAATCAGAATGATTCTATCTGTCACCCAACTTTTTTTTTTTATCCAATTTGGGGAACAGCCCCTACAGCTATACACTGTCTCATAACTTGTTATCCCGATACTCAATTGCCAATTGTCGTTATTGGCGACTTCAATTAGAAATCAACTGATCATTCCAGGAGCTTATAAAATCAATGGCACACGCTTTCATCGGATCCTCCAGGACTTGTACAGTCCTCTCTGACTGACCATCTGTCTGAGGATGGAAAGCTGTGCTAATACTCAGTCGGGTTCCCATAGCTTCCTTAAATATCCACAGAGGTAGGAAGTGGAGTGGGAATCCCTATATGATACCATGCTCACTGGAACGTTACATAATGTTCCACAAACTGCCTTACACATAAATCCTCATACACACTCTGAGTATCTGGGGAGTTCATAACTAGAAGGTGGGTGGACTCAGTCACTCTATCGACTATCATCCAAATAGTCTCCTGATTTATCCGGGTCCTCTATAACCCATCACAACATTCATGGAGACTTGCTCTCGTTTTTCGTGCCGTGTCGATATAGGTAGGTGCTGCAATAACTCTGCAGACTTTTAATACTCTACCTTACTCTGCTGACACACACTAGGCACTTTTTACAACCTCTCCACATCTCTTTTCATATCTGACCACCTATACCCTTTTCGAGATTTCGATATATTTCTTTACTTTCCGTATGCACTGTATATCCCGAAGAGTGAGCTTCTGACAACATTACTATCTCATCAACTGTGGTCCTGGGGAGCACTCATACTGTCTCTGAGCCTCTCTATAAATCATTATCATACTCTCTGTGATCTCTGTCACTGTACCCTTCTGAATCAGACCCAAACCATCGACATCCGGTCGATCATCACGCTAAGCCTGGCAAATCCGGGCACTCTCATCCGGTACTAGTCATCAGGCTAGCTGTCACACAATCATACCAATCACTGTCATCATCAGAAGGGATCACATCTTTACTGAGGCTCACAACTGCATCTCGCAGCTCACGCTCCCTGACCATCATGTGTGGTACCATCCCGAGGCTCTTTCTACTCAAGGCATCAGTCATCACATTCGCCTTTCTTGGGTGGTACAATTCTCATAAATCAAAATCTCTCAGAAGCTCTAACCCAATATGTATTTTCATATTCGCCCCTTTCTGTGAAAACAGATACTCGGGCTCTATGATCAGTGCATATCCATAATTCCTCACCCTGTACATAATAGTACCATATCCTCGGTACAAATACTGTTGCCAACTTTAAATCATGGGTCAGATAGTTTATTTCGTGATCGAAGAGTTGTCTGACTCCAAAATTGACTATCTTCCCATTATACATCAATACACAGCTCCATCATAACTTTGAGGCATTCATACTCACTGAAAAACCTCTTGAGCTGTTGGGCATGGTGAAATTAATCATGGTGGTCAGTTCATACTTCATCACGCCAAATTCACGTCACATCTATCATCTTATTTATCATCTTATTCCAAGATCACGTTTTCTTAGTTAAACGTGTCAACAGGGTATACCATTTTAAATCTCGCAATAATCCATCTGTAAAAGCTATCTTCCAATTGTTGCTTATAATTCGCCCTAGGCTTTAACTACTCCCAGCATATCACCGTTAATGATGATTACACTCGATCTAATCCTTGACTTATTTACGCAAGGCGTACAAGATCCTTCTCAACCGCTTACGTTTTCCAGGTGCTAACCTGCGCTATTTCCTTTTCTTATCTTAACGGCTCTTATCAAATTTTACTACGTTAACCTTTATAATTTGTCGAATTTTAATGTTCTTATCGTCTTAGTAAGGTAACCTAATGCTAAAGGTATTTATTACGATGATCGATTTCCCGTTATAGATTATATATATATATATATATATATATATCTAGATGCTGTCAAGTCTTCAGGCGGGGAGGTATTTTGAAATACCTTTATTAGCCTTCAGACTTAACCACAACTACCGGTTATGGTTATACCCATCTTTGTCCTTGGTTATAATTTGTATTCGCTACTAATTGTTTAACCTCAATTACTTCGCATATTAAAGGTATTCCTTATCTAGCATATATCTCTACTCCAATACATCTTGTACTTAGGATCTATCTTATCTCGAAGATTTTCTCCTTTGCGTATCAATTATAATGAAACTCTTGTCTTTATTCATTCTGTGAGTACATCCTTTACTCCTGTAATTTCAACCGTTACACCCCTGTTTATCAACTTAAAATCTCTATATCTATATTCCGTTAATTCATCCTCCTCTATTGGGGTACTCATTTATCAGTATTGCCCAATGATGTAGGCATTCATGCCTTTTACTCACTTATATGCGAATGAAGGCGGTATGAATAAATATGTGGCACAGGATTAATGAACATATGTACTTCGTTATTCATAACAAGTGTGGTATCTTACACCACATCCATGAAACATCAATAGCATCCTGGTCCAAGACATCCACTCGCCTTCGTCCAATAGCCTACTTTCCTTTTTCTCTTCGGCTATGGCCTCCCTTTTCGTTTTCAGCTATAACAACGAAATTTTTCTCTGTCTCTTTACTTTTTTGTGGGGCGATTTCGCCCAACTCTGTGTAATCAAAATCAATGGTCCATCATACCACACTTAACGACCATTTTCATCAATACCGTGTAGGTATAGACGCTCCTTCTGTGGTATCCACCACACATTCCACAGTAATGACACTGCTACTCTGCTTCGTAGCAGGTCGGGGTCCTCCAATCACAATGCCCACAAGAGTGCCCAAAATTAGATGCACTAGGGCCTTACCAATTATCTTAGCCCATAACTCGTTACATCAGATCTTTTACCAATTACCAATTTTCCCATTTTTGACATCCTTGTCATTTCTCGCTTTTCTTTCTGTCTCTATCTCGGCCCTCACTACCTTTCCAAGTCTCAGAGGCGTGCAATTCATGTTCTTATTTACCCAACTGTAAATCTGTGCACTGCCTCGGTATAGGTAATATCTCACGGGCCAATCGGACTCTAATTGAAAATCTGAGCCCTTCCATAAACTTTTAGACATCTCGACTGTCACTTTTCATAGTGTCGAGGTAATATCTGCCCAGAATATAATCGAGTCTCCATACTCGTCAATAAATTAAATCCTCTGGGTCAGAGTAAGGACTTTAATCCAAAATTTCCTTTAAATCATGTCCAGGATATCCTGTCACCGGAATACATCCATAATCATTTCTCATATCAGCTCTTAAGATGGGTCGAGCGGGTTTTCACCAATGCTCCGCTGCGCCCTCTGATCTCGTACATAATCTGAGTAATTAGCTCCTCAAAATAATCTCCACACTCCGCTCCAATCTCGCGAAGCGTGTCTCAATACTGTCCGATCTCTCTGTCGGACTCTGTGAGGCATGCTCAACATTCGCCTCTATTTCAATCTCATACTGATTTTCATAGCCAAACTCAGCACGACTTAGCAGACTCAGGTCTACCTCTACGACCTCTGCCTCGTGCACTATCTCATTTAGCGCGACTCATATTAGGCATTCCTGCATTCTCAACCATTTCTTAGTCAAGCCCATCTCGATATACACTATTGTATCTAACTAAGCACAGTAACACGGGGATGTAATTTCTTAACTTCTGACACTGACACACATCAGACCAATTACGCTCTGATACCAAAATAATTGTCACGACCCAACTATCCAAAAATCAGAGTGAATTTTTTTGCGTTTTTGTTTATTTTCTTACTTAATTCTTACCTGTCCTCGAATCGTGACCAACACTCCACTACTAATTGGGCTGTGCGTCAATGCCAGTCCCACCATACATCTACCCTAGTACTTATTTCTTCTCCAGTCATTTATAATTGTTATATTATTTATACATCCCCTAAAGTTACTTACAATCATGTTACTGTGCTATGCTTATGTAGATACAATAAGTACAAGTGTATATACCTTATGTTGATGGGCAGCAGCGGATATCCGGAATGCAGTACTGAGTCGCCTCAACTTCAACTGGAGATCATCTGTGGGAGAAAATGAAAGGGGTGAGCACATCAAGCTCAGTAAGGCAATCCTACGAACAAGTAGGTAACCATACTACCTACATGAACGTAGTGCCATGCATAAACCACCCTTTCTCCACACATTTTAAAACCATGCTATGCATTATGATGATATGTAAAATACATTTGCACGGAAAATCAACATGCAATTATCATAAATCATTTCTTTCTCAATTAAGATTTTGACAATAAAGTCAGGACTCGACCCCTCCTGCGGGTGATCCTGACTCACACAAAATCATGAAAACATTTACATCACACGTGGGTTTTGAAAAGCATGGAAATACCATCATGCAATTTAGTTTTAAAACCCAGTTTAAATCATCATAGAAATCATCAACATGCGAGACTAGGCAACGTCTGTATATAGGTAAATAACTAGGACTATGGCCACATCTGTCCTCGTGAGTTCCTCAGCTACACGGATCCTAGTGTGCGGGTTCTCACCATGATCGGGAACCGCCCGGGAGGTGGGTCAGTCCATCCCGTCAGTCTTATCCGATCCCCGGCATCCGAAGATGCTGCATCCGGAGATGCCGTATCCGAAGATACAACACGGTACATCGTACTCCATGCTACTTGCACGGTACATCGTACTCCATGAACCCATGTAATATCTCTAGGTACTCCGGCCCAATTGGCCTGCTTCCCACAGAGGTTTGTTTCTCAATACTCATGCCATGTCTCAAAACGCACGTGCGAGCCTATTAAATCGGTGACACACAGTCTACCCGGTGCTCCAAGCACGGCTCATCGCATGTTCTCATAAAATCTGTGTGAGCGATGCTCAGCACTCTCATCAAAACACGTCAACTGGCAGAGCCCGCTTACATCCCCACAAGGCCGCCAACCTCATCCCTCACTCTCACCCCACCTAAGAGGTCTCTTGAGCCTGTTGGGCCTTTTGGCTGACTCCAAGGGCAGACAGCGGTACTCCACAAATCCGGTAAAACTAGTGCGAGCTAAGCTCAGCACTCTGTATATTATAAATCACATGAAAATTTTATAAATACTGGTGCGGGTTAAACTCCAGCACTCTGTCTCGAAAATCATGTAAAAATATGGTGCGAGTCAGACTCTAGCACCGTGTCACGAAAGAGCATGTGAAATCTGGTGCGAGTTATACTCTAGCACCTATGCATGTAAAACTCTAGTGCGAGCTCTCGCTCCAGCACTAATGCATGCATCACACAAATCGAAATTACCGTGCGAGCTGAGCTCTAGCACGTCATATGTCAATAAAACACGTAGGCGGCTCTATTTACTCAAAACAGTTTTCAAATCAATTTCACGTTGAAAGTATGCAATGCGGTGCACTTTCTTTCAAGGCGAGCCAGCCTACTCATGCATGCGTTGGAATATCTCCAGAACGAGCAGGAACCTCTTGTCCTTGCTCCTCCCAATTTTTCCTAGATTTTTAGAATTTTACCCTTAACAAGGGTATTTTAGTAATTTGCCCATTCGGGGCACTAAAATTATTATTTGACCTCTAGACCCTTCAGGATATTTTAAAGGACTGCATATGAATTTAAAATTGCGTACTGTTACCTCTAGCAGTCCGCAGAATTCCCTTACCTCGATTCTCGTCGAGTCTGACCTTTCTCTTTTCCAATGTAGTCCCATCGCGCAGTCCGATATGTTTCCAATCCAATGCCCGGAACTGCGTATTAATATTCCTCAGGTCAGATATTATGATTTAATTGTACTTAATCTTTTCTGGGCTTAATTTAAATCATTGGGCCCGTTTACCCCTATTGGGCCCGATTGCACCTTAATGGGCCTTAATCGGCCTTAAGCCCGTTTTCCACTTAATTTTCTCTTTATCGAGGCCTATTGGGCTCATTGGGCCCATCAATAATTTATTGAGCCTCGTTCTAATTCTCGAATAGCTAAATTTAATATTTACGACAATTAATCTAAATTTCCATAAATTAATTCAATTTATGCGTAAATTTAATCAATATCACGCATAACGAGGAAATTGTCGTAAATAGGGGTCACTTACCCGAGATTCCATGCTAGTCCGCAAATCGAGGCTGTCTCGAGCCCTCGGTGGATGCCAATCGTCGAGCTACACAATTCCACAATTTTTTCGGGTAAGTTCTCAGCCCAAAATTAATTAAATAAAATATTCCAAATTTAAATCGGTCAATTTGACCGCTTATCGACTTACCCGAAGCTCGATTGCATCACCGGAATTTTCCCCAATTTTTTCCTCTTTTTCCTTTTCCCTTTTTCTCCCTTTTTCCTTTCTCTTTTCCTTTCTCTTTTCCTTCCTTTTCCTTCCCTTTCCTTCCCTTTCCTTCCCTTTCCTTCCAGCCAGCCAAACGGTGCCGTTTTGAAGCTCCTCACTGCCTCTTGCCGTCGCCGGCGTTTCCGGCGGTCTCGCCGGCCAAGACCGGTGCCAAAAGGACCGGCTTCCTCCCCTGAGTGTATCGGTGCCCTCCGTTTCAACCCAGACGCAGTGGTTCGTCGGGAATCGACTGGTTTCTCCGGCGGTCTTCCTCGGTTCCGATCGGGCTGCTCCGGCCACCTGAAGGCGTGAAACCGGTACCCACGTGTTCGCCAGACTCTCCTCTTGCTCCTGGAAGCTTCGTCGGACTCGAACGGTCGCCGGTGGTGAGATTCGACGGTGATGGTTTTCGGGTCACTGTTCACGGTTTTCGGTTTTCTCGGGTCTTCTCCCTTTTTTTTTTTTTTCTTCAGTTGCCCCTTTTTTTTTTTATCTTATTTTATTTATTTTATTTTTATTTTGATTTATTTATATTGATTTACTATTCCATAAAATACTCTTAAAAACCCAAAATATCTTCACTTACCTTATTTTTTTATTCTACTTTTATTTATTCAATTAAAATTTAATTTATTAATTTTATTTTTCTCTAAATTTCGGTATTATTTCTTCACGTTTTTCGAGATATAGTCCCGGTAATTTCTTCGATATTTTTAAAATTTTCGAATCTCGATCAATTGACCCAAAATTTATAATTTCCTTATTTTTGATCAAGATATCCAAATTCCTTATTTTTAATTAAAATTTTCTTATCGCTGAAATACCGGATTTTGGTATTTTTACCATTTTACCCTTGCTCTTGTTTCGGGATCCAATTTAACTTAACCTCCCTTTATACACCCCCCATATTTTCTTATTTAATTTTTTGTATTTTAATTTAATTCGGGTCTTACATTATGTGAGGGTGCATAAATGGAAACAAGTAAAAATGATATATATATATATATATATACACATGTATCCATGTGGGTATGTATGAGTATACATATACATTTATTGAGTATTTACTTAGGTGTACATATAAAGGAATGTATGAGATGTAACACTCCAAAATTACAGATTCAATTTCGGATCGATTTCGCGCCTTCACTTTTCTTATCGTTTGTATGTGTTTGTGGTAGACTACCTATGCGTCAATCATTCCTTTCGACTCTTTACAGGTCCCCACTAACTAAAAGTGATTTCCTAAATTTTACATGTACCGTCGACTATCCTTTAATTTAGACAGTCTTAATAATCACTTGAAATCTACTTCACATACAGTTTATTTCCAATTATTTATACCTAAAATTCCACAAGTTCGAAAACTTTCATATCTCATTCATATTATAATAAATTTCATTAGACGCAGTAATGATCATAAAGACTGTATATATATATATATATATATATATATATATATATCAACTTCAAGAAAATTACAGTCCACAACATGTCTACTTCCCAACCCTCTCCCGAGTGTACACCATGAAACTTACATACTATGTCAAAATATAAATATATATATCCACCGTACAAAATATACCTCGGTGGATGCCCGATTGTCTCAAAAGTATGACAAAAATCTCTAAAACTCACACTGCCTTAATCTGGGAGAGGAAGGAGGGGGGGTGAGTTTTATGGAAAACCCAGTAAGCAAATATACAGCTACACAAAACGTAAAACGGATTTGATAATTTACATTCCTTACTAGAAAACAAGTTTGAAAACAGATACAACGAATAATATTGGTAACACATGCTAAAACTATATATAAATGTATATATATATATATATATATTTATATATATCAAATCAGGCATGGAAACCAATTAGGGAAGCAGTCAAACAAATCAAAATTCAGATAACGGATGCAAAACGGATATCGGATACAGAAGCGTCAAAATGCTGGGTACCACCCTAACAAAACGCACTGTAGCTATCAGTGCAACAGACTCCCTATTTCTAGGGTGCTATCTATGATCATAGACCTGAGCCAGTCTCACGGGCCAGGTGAAGCCGGCACCTATCACCTTGGGATAGGCCAAACTGTTCCCGATTTCATTATCAAGGGAACTACATACTTGGGTGTACCGCGAGGGTCCACTCGTACCCGCAGCACTAATTAAAGTCAAATCATAAGTTACTTCCCTTATATGATAACTTAAGAATGAGGTTTAAAATCAAAATAAATTTCCTTAAGATGAGAAAATATTTTAATTTCATTAAAAATAAATTTCAGGATATCAAATTTGCTTAATAAAATGAATTTTACTAAAGTAAATATAATCATATAAAGTATTTAGTCACATTAAAGCATAGTGCACATTTTTAAACAAAGCACAAATGAGACAGATAATCATCAAAATTATGTCATATAGTCAGCCTCATGCCACAGAAATCAATTCAGAAAATCAAATAAGAAATTTGTAACTGCATATCTACTTACCTGTACTTGACACCAACAATGAAGCTAACTCACTTCTCTCGATTCTTCTAAATGGTTCTCAATCTCATCTACCTACAATTTTGTATCATATAACTCATCAAATAAACTTGATAATTTCCAGAACAGAAAATTGCCATCACTGCCAAGCTATTTCATTCATCTATTTATTTCTTTGTTACCTCTCTGCATCACAACCCCATTTTCTCGTCTCTGTTTCAGCTTTCAAGCACCCAATTTTTGGCAGGCTACTGCTCACATCTGAACAGGCAAGGTTGGCACCCATTCTCTTGCTTCATATCTCTCAACTTCGCCCTCTGTTTCTGTTTCACTCTCTCTTCTTTTGTTTATTTTTTCTCCTGTTTCCTTCCCTTCCCTTGTTTCTTGCTTTCTGTTTATATACAGAAAATTAGGCAAAACTAGTTTGGTGATTTTTAGCTTGTCATTCAGCCCCTGCCAGACCCACTTTCTTCTTCATCGAACACCCATATCATTTTCTCCACACCTACTCTTTGTCTCACCAACCATTTTCTTTTCAATCACTGCCACACACTACCCCTCTTCTTTCGTTCTTTTTTTTTTCATTTCTGTTCTTCTTCCTTTTTGTTCATCATCATCATCATTTTTTTAAACTATTATTATTTTATTAAGAAACGACAAAAAAAAAAACAAAAAAAAATTGAACGTTACATCCTCCTCACCTTATGAAATTTGGTCCTCCATATTTGATTATAGTTCTGAAAAGAGATACTGGTGCTTGTCGCGCATCACATTCTCTAGCTCCCAAGTGGCTTCATCCTCTGAGTGTTGTTGCCACTATACCTTGACCATTGGAATAGTTTTCGATCTTAAGACTCTTTCTTGTCTGTCCAAAATCTTAATTAGCTTTTCCACATGTCATATCCTCCCGTAACTTCAATGTGTCATATCCAATGACATGAGAAGGATCTGGATTATATTTTCGAAGCATGGAAACATTGAATACATTATGCACACTAGCTAGCTGGGGAGGTAGAGCTAATCGATATGCCACAACTCCAATTCTCTCTAAAATTTCAAAAAGTCCAATATATCTCGAGCTCAGCTTACCTTTCTTGCCAAATCTCATGATGCCTTTCGACGACGATACTTTTAGGAACACTGAATCACCAACCTCAAACTCCAATGGTCTTCGTCGATTATCTGCATAGGACTTTTGTTTATCCCTGGCAGCCTTTAGCTTATCGCATATCACCATAACACTTTCGGAAGCTTTCTTGACTAACTCTGGAGCATATATCAATTTATCACCAACTTCCTCCTAAGCAATCGGAGATCTACACTTCCTACCATAAAGGGCTTCGTACGGAGCCATTCCGATACTTGAATGATAGCTATTGTTATAAGCGAACTCCGCTAGCGGCAAATGATCATCCCATGAGCTCTTATACTCAAGTGCACAAGCCCTTAGCATGTCCTCGAGAGTTTGAATTGTTCTCTTAGACTGCCCATCAGTTTGAGGGTGAAAAGTAGTACTGAAGCTCAAACGAGATCCCATAGCCTCCTGAAATTTTTCCCAAAAATGGGATGTAAAGCGAGAATCTCGATCAGATACTATGCTCACTGGGGTACCATGAAGCCTGACTATCTCCTTAACAAATAATTCTGCCAGCGAAGTCAATGGGTCTGTAACCTTGATTGGTAGAAAGTGGGCTGACTTGGTAAGCCGATCGACAATAACCCAAATGGTATAATGTTTTCTCCGGGTTCTCGGGAGTCCCATAACAAAATCCATGGTAATATGCTCCCACTTCCACGTTGGTATAGGCAAAGGTTGGAGTAACCCTGCAGGTTTCTGATGTTCCACCTTTACCTGTTGACAAATCAGACATCTTGCAACAAATTCGGCGATGTCCTTCTTCATACCAGCCCAATGATACAACCCACGCAGATCATGATACATCTTCGTGCTGCCAGGATGCATAGTGTATTTTAAACTATGAGCTTCCTCTAAAATTAGTCTTTTCAGGTTATCATTATCCGGAATACACATCCGTCCCTTAAATCTCAGGATACCATCATTACCCACTGAATACTTTGAATGAACACTGCTATCCCATTCATTTTCACAGAAAATCTCTAAAATTCTAGGATCCTCTCTCTGTTCTCTTCTAATCCGATCAATCAACTCCGGTTCCACTCTTAGGCTGGCAACTAAACAACCCTTAATTGACTAATCTTTATTCACTGAAATTTTTAAATTCATAAATTGCTCCAAAAGATCCCACTGTCTGACCATGAAATGAGAGACCATAGCTGTGTTTTTCTGACTAAGAGCATCCGCTACCACATTAGCTTTCCTAGGGTGATAGAGAATTTCACAATCATAGTCTTTAAGTAATTCTATCCAGCGATGCTGCCTCATATTCAACTCTTTTTGCGAGAAAAGGTATTTCAGACTTTTATGATCGGTGAAAATCTGAAATGTCTCTTCATAAAGATAATGTCGCCAAATCTTCAGGGTAAACACAACCGCAGCCAACTCTAGATCATGCGTAGGGTAATTCTTCTCATGGTCTTTTAACTGTCTCGAACCATAAGCTATCACCTTCCCATGTTGCATTAAAACACAACCTAGGCCTTGGTGTGAAGCATCAGTATAAACAGTAAACCCTTCGAAACCACTGGGAATTACAAGGATAGGTGTCGTGGTTAACCGTCTTTTCAATTCCTGAAAACTGTTCTCACAAGCTTCACTCCAAACAAAGTTCACTCCCTTCCGAGTGAGTCGGGTCAACGGTGCTACTAATTTAGGAAATCCTTCCACAAATCGTCTGTAATAACCCGCTAATCCTAAAAAGTTACGAATCTCAGTAGGAGTCTTTGGTCTTTCCTAATTTAGGATGGTTTCTATCTTGGACGGATTGACAGACACCCCGTCCTTTGATACCACATGCCCCATAAAAAATATCTGATCCAACAAAAATTCACAATTACTGAACTTTGCATACAACTATTTTTCTCTAAGTATCTGAAGGATTGTACGCAGGTGCTGTTCGTGTTCTTGATAAGATGGGGAATACACCGGGATGTCATCTATGAAGACAATCACGAACTTATCCAGATACGACCTAAAAACTTCATTCATCAAGCTCATAAAGGCCGCTGGTGCATTGGTTAACCCGAATGGCATCACTAGGAACTCATAATGCCCGTACCGAGTTTTAAAAGCTGTCTTCAAAACGTCTTCCCCTCGGATTCTCAATTGATGATAGTCGGATCTAAGGTCTATCTTAGAGAAGACTTGAGCCCCTCTCAACTGATCAAAAAGATCGTCAATACGAGGCAGAGGTTATTTGTTCTTGAAAGTCACTTTGTTTAACTGTCGATAATCGATGCAGAGTCTCAAACTATCGTCCTTCTTTTTCACAAAAAGCACAGGAGCACCCCAGGGAGATACACTCGGGCGTATGAACCCCTTATCAGACAGTTCTTGCAACTGAGTCTTCACTTCCTCCAATTCGGTGGGTGACATCCTATATGGGGGTTTAGAAATTAGTTGGGTTCCCGAAATCAAGTCTATAGTAAACTCAACCTCTCTCTGCGGAGGTAAGCCCGGTAATTCTTTCGAAAAAACATCCACATACTTCTTGACTACTAGAATGTCTCGAATACTGGGTTGAGATTGATCTACCATTTCAACAAAGGCTAAATACCCTTCAATCAGAAGTAATCACGTCAACATATCAAGTCAACATCAAAATTTATAATTTCACCAAAATTTACACACGAAAACTTCACTTACTTATTATTAACAAAGGTAATTACAATAGTCTCAAGCATAGCAAAAGTTACAGTCTTACTACGACAATCGACTAATGCATGATGCTGAGTTAACCAATCCATCCCAAGTATAACATCAAAATCAAGCATATGCAGTAGGATCAAATCGGCTAACAACTCCCTATCCTCTACCCTTACTTTGCATACTCTATATACAACATCAGTAACTTGTATAGACTTAAAAGGTATACTAACATGCAATAGAAAGTCCAAAGATGTAGGTTTTATTTCTAACTTATTAGCGAAATAGGGTGCAACAAATGAGTGGGTAGAGCTTGGATCAATTAAAACATAAGCTTCAAAACCATTTATAAGAATCTTACCCCGAATGACAGAATCAATAGCTTGAGCAGTAGTCTCATCCAAGGCAAACACTCATCCCTGTGTCACTGGACGCTTACCCTTATCCACTATAGAACGTTCGACACCTTTGCTAGACTCCTTGAGGCTCGGGCAGTCTCTGATCAAGTGGCCTCGCTTGCCACAGTGATAACAAGCTCCTATCTCCCAGTAACATGGCTTAGTGCCATGATATCCTCCACATGTTGGACAAGTGGGGCCAGTATTAAATCTTGTAGTTTGAGCTTGGGAACTGGAAGTCTTAGGCCTCTTGTCATATTGTTGCCTGCCCTTATCAGATCTCCTCTCGCTAAATCACATGTCTCTGCCTTTACCCTTGAATTTATGCCCGGACTCCTTTTGTGTCATATCTATCTCCAACTCCACCATCTAAGCCCGATGAAGAGCCTCAGCATAATCGTTAATATCAAATGCAGACAATCGACCCTGGATACTGTGCCTGAGGCCATCTATAAATTTCATAGTCTTCGCCAACTCATCCTTAGATACTAAAGGATCGTAGCGACAGAGGGCAGAGAATTGGGACTCGTACTCGTCCACTGTCATAAAGCACTGAGTGAGATGAAGGAAATCTACTTGTCTCTTCCTCCTGATTGGGTCTGGCATATATTGCTTATAGAACACCTCAAGAAAAGCCTCTCATGTAATCTCCGATCTCTTGGCCCTCAATAACTTTTCTGCAGACTCCCACCATATCTCTGCCTTATCCCGGAACATAAATACTGCCAGAGCAACTCTTTCTGTGGAGCTGCAACCCATAAACATAAACAGTTTCTACAATTGCTTCACCCATGCTTCTGCTACATCAGGGTCCTTAACACCTCTGAAAGTTGGTAGGTTTATCTTCTGAAATTGTCGAAACCTCGACATATTGCGATCTACCAAATCTTCAGCTGGTGATTGTGGAGCAACTGGCTGCTGGGGATGAGGTGGTACAGCCTGTTGTGGTGGAGGAACCTCAGGTGGAGGTGGCTGTACATTAGGGGTTTGAGCTTAGATTCTAACGTGTTGCTGCATCAAAAGATTGGTGAGCTGCTGCATTATCTGCTGCAGCTGTCCGAGACTATGCTCAACCTGCCCTATCCGAGAGTTCGGGCTAAGTGGTTGTGGAGGTGGCGACGCAGGAGCTTGTCTCGATCTCCCTCTACCTCGAGGTCGCCTACCTCTCCACTCCATAATCCAAATCAAAATCCTATACAAAAATATACCGATGAATACTGACAATAAAAATTCAAACTTTATATATATATATATGCTGACACTTCCATGGTGTACTGGGATGTAAATAAAGACAAACAGCATACACAAACACAACAAACACGTGCTTTGATACCAAATTTGTAACACCCCAAACTTACAGATTCAATTTCGAAAGTCAAAAATTTCGGACTGATTTCGCACTTTCACTTTTCTTATTGTTTGTATGTGTTTGTGGTAGACTACCTACGCGTCAATCATTCCTTTCGACTCTTTACAGGTCCCCACTAACTAAAAGTGATTTCCTAAATTTTACATGTACCGTCGACTATCCTTTAATTTAGACAGTCTTAATAATCACTTGAAATCTACTTCACATACAGTTTATTTCCAATTATTTATACCTAAAATTCCACAAGTTCGAAAACTTTCATATCTCATTCATATTATAATAAATTTCATCAGACGCAGTAATGATCATAAAGACTGTATATATATATATATCAACTTCAACAAAATTACAGTCCACAACATGTCTACTTCCCAACCCTCTCCTGAGTGTACACCATGAAACTTAAATACCGTGTCAACATATATATATATATATATATATATCTACCATACAAAATATACCTCGGTGGAAGCCCGGTTGTTTCAAAAGTATGACAAAAATCTCTAAAACTCGCACTGCCTTAATATGGGAGAGGAAGGAGGGGGTGAGTTTTATGGAAAACCCAGTAAGCAAATGTACAGCTACTCAAAACGTAAAACGGATTTGATAATTTACATGCCTTACTAGAAAACAAGTTTGAAAACGGATACAACAAATAATATTGGTAACACATGCTAAAACTATATATATATATATGTATATATATTTATATATATCAAATCAGGAATGGAAACCAATTAGGGTAGCAGTCAAACAAATCAAAATTCGGATAACGGATGCAAAACGGATATCAGATACAGAAGCATCGGAACGCTGGGTACCACCCTAACAGAACGCACAGTAGCTATCAGTGCAACAGACTCCCTATTTCTAGGGCGCTATCTATGATCATAGACCTGAGCCAGTCTCACAGGCCAGGTGAAACTGGCACCTATCACCTCGGGATAGGCCAAACTGTTCCCGATTTCATTATCAAGGGAACTACATACTTGGGTGTACCGTGAGGGTCCACTCGTACCCGCATCACTAATTAAAGTAAAATCATAAGTTACTTCCCTTATATGATAATTTAGGCATGAGGTTTAAAATCAAAATAAATTTCCTTAAGATGAGAAAATATTTTAATTTCATTAAAAATAAATTTCAGGATATCAAATTTGCCTAATAAATAAATAAGATAAAATAAAATGAATTTTACTAAAGTAAATATAATCATATAAAGTATTTAGTCACATCAAAGCATAGTGTACATTTTTAAACAAAGCACAAATGAGATAGATAATCATCAAAATTAAGTCATATAGTCTGCCTCATGCCATAGAAATCAATTCAGAAAATCAAATAAGAAATTTGTAACTGCATATCTACTTACCTGTACTTGACACCAACAATGAAGCTAACTTACTTCTCTCGATTCTTCTAAACGGTTCTCAATCTCATCTACCTACAATTTTGTATCATATAACTCATCAAATAAACTTGATAATTTTCAGAACAGAAAATTGCCATCACTGCCAAGCTATTTCATTCATCTATTTATTTCTTTGTTACCTCTCTGCATCACAGCTCCATTTTCTCGTCTCTGTTTCAGCTTTCAAGCACCCGATTTTCGGTAGGCTACTGCTCACATCTGAACAGGCAAGGTTGGCACCCATTCTCCTGCTTCATATCTCTCAACTTCGCCCTCTGTTTCTGTTTCACTCTCTCTTCTTTTGTTTATTTTTTTCTCCTGTTTCCTTCCCTTCCCTTGTTTCTTGCTTTTTGTTTATATACAAAAAATTATGCAAAACTAGTTTGGTGATTTTTAGCTTGTCATTCAGCCCCTGCCAAACCCACTTTCTTCTTCACCGACCACCCATATCATTTTCTCCACACCTACTCTCTGTCTCACCATCCATTTTCTTTTCAATCACTATCACACGCTACCCCTCTTCTTTCTTTCTTTCTTTTTCATTTCCGTTCATCTTCCTTTCTGTTTATCATCATCATCATTTTTTAAACTATTATTATTTTATTAAGAAAAGAAAAAAAAAACAAAAAAAAAAAATGAACGTTACATGAGAGATGTGTATATACTAGGAGGTATATACAAATGAAGGTATAAGATAAGAATGTGTTTTAATATATGTACATACATGGGATGGATACATGTGATGAGGAAAAAAATGAAATCAAATAATGATGCATATATAGGAATATATATACATACATACTCGCTAGTATATACATGTAGTTGTATATAATAATAGGTATACCGAGGTGTGTACGTACAAAAATAATATAGGGTAAGGAAAATATATATACGTACGTGAATAGCCTAGGTACGCACGATTAAACGTACACACGAGGAAGAACGAATAGGTTTCAATTTTAACGTATTTAGAGTGACTCGTATGTATAGGAAGCTAAGTAAACTACCTTCGATGTAGGTAAAACGTAGACGAAATTGACGGAGGTGTTGGAAGGCATCATTTCGCGAACGTGAGATATCCGATAAATCGAGGTAAGGGGTATTATTTAACTTAGTTCTGATAATGCAGTTTTGTGTCACCAATAAATAATTTTATGAAAGAGCATATGATTTGAAGTGATTTATCAATGCTTTTATACTTGTGAAATTATTTACGATGCATGTCTTAATTTATCGAAATATTTTTCGAGTACTTTCCATGTTGTGAAATGAATTTCCTAAGGTATGAAGTGTATGGATGTTTTACATTTATTTATGTTTTTATATCCATACTGTTAAAGAAACTCCAACAATTTCAAAAGTATTTAAGAAAAGAAATTGTTTTCGAAAGGGGATTGTGGGGGCCACCTCTTGAGTCCTGCGGGAACAAAGTGCCACACAATCTTTCGATTTTATGAAAGAGTATTCAGATTTCAAGGAAATTCGATGTTATTACTCGATATGGGTTCATGAATTATAAAACCCAAGAAAGACTTTGAAAACTCTGTTTTAAAACTATAGGCTTCATGCATGGTTACTTCTTGTGGTGTTCCGGCTACACCACCCGAGGTGCCGGTATGTTGGCCCCTTTAGCACTTGACTCAACCTGTGTGGAAGATGTCGTGCTACTGGTGGTTTACGGTGAGTGCCACAGGTGCCCGTGCCCTAGCTATGTGCTAGTATATGATAAGAAATAAGAAGATACTACCTATGTTTATAATTATTATTGCTGTACGAACCTGATCCATTCTACAGCCCCCCTTACCATGGCCATAGGTATGATGACTCTCCAATGGAGAATGACACGTATCGCATGACTTAGTTATAGCCTAGTCTCCTCGATTTGATTATGAAAATCGACTATGATGAATGAATATGTGTTTTCATGATTACGAAATATTCATGAAATGTTTACGAATGATTATGAATTATTCATGAAACGTTTACGAAATGATTTATGAAATGTTCATGAAAGGTTTATGAAAAGTTGCAAAACGGTTAAGTATGTGATTTGTTTTAAATACACGCATGCTTTATGACGATTACGCATGAAATGGAAGTATATGTATTGCATTAAGTTTCGTTTTATGAACAATTTCAAATGCTTTTATATATCAGAACTGCTTTAAGAATATTATCTTACTGGGCTTTTCCCCAAAAGCTCACCCCTCTACCTTCAGATCATTTGCAGTGTATTTATAGACGCTACCTGCCGCGTACACGACGTAGGCTCGTGGGAAGAGTTATCATAGGCTACTTTCTTGTACACGCAGAAAGTTATACATTTACATTCCTGTACCAGACATATCTGTACGCACAGACACATATAATAGAAATAATTTGTCGGGATGTAATTTGTAAGGAAATGATGTAAAGAATATAATACTTGGGATTAGATTGTAAGATGATTGTATAAATTGATATCGATATATTGAGTTGTAAAAGTGGATTGAGAAAGTATGCTTGGTAGCTGTAGATATCTAGGATTGTTGGAAAGCATGCTTGGTAGTTATGGATATCTGGATTGTTGGAAACAACTAAATTGCAGGTGGATAGGCTCATATATAAGCCGTTGTGCTGCCGAAATTTTTATCGGCCATATAAGTTAAAATATAGAAATTAAATTATAATTACGAGTAAAGTATTAGGGAAAGTGTTTTGATACTGTACAGGAATACAACCTAAGTGAATAAGGGAATAAGTGGGTAAATTAAATTGAAAAAAAAAATTTATCCCGATTTTCAAGGGTCAAGGGTTGTTACAATTATTTTATTCACTAAAATAATAATAAAATCCTAAAAATATCCCAAAAATTTAGATTAAATTCATTTAATCCATAAATGAATTTATCAGTCCGATTTTACCTTTTTGGTATATTTTTTGATTATTTTCGAGATAATTTCCCGAGGTAAAAATTCTGATTAATTCCAATAAATTCATATCTTGATCAATTTAACCCAAAATTTAATTATTTCTTCGTTATTGATCAAGATTTCTCAATCCCATATTTTAAATTAAATTTTCTTGTCACGATAAATATCGAATTTTAGACTTTTGACCGTTTTACCCTTGCACGTGTTTGGGAATACCATTTCAATCCTTTTGCATTTTTCATTTCTTGTTTTAATTAAAATCGGGTATTACAATCTCCCCCAGTTGAGAAATTTGGTCCTCCAAATTTGAACTAAGTCAAATGGGTCCATAAATAACTCCGGGTACGTCTATCGCATCATACTCTTTAATTCTCATGTGACTTTTTTCGGAGTGTAAGACTACCAACAGACTTGACTAGGGAGATCGTCTTAAACCTCAACACTTTCTCCTACCATCTAGTACCCGAATCGATTTTGTAACATATGTTATACTTTCATTGAGCTAAGCTGTTGAAGCTTATATATGATCACATATGCTGGGTTTGGATAGTATTTTCGAAGCATCAAAAGATGGGACACATTGTGGATGCCTGTTTATTCAAGTGGTAACGCCAACCTACAGGCCTTATCTCCCACTTGTCCAATATCTCAAAGGATTAAATCTAACGAAACTCAATTTGCCTTCTTTTCGAAACTCGTTATGTCCTTATGTTATGTCCTAAGGGCATGTAACTTCCAACAATACTAATTCACCCTCGGTGAATTCCAATGTTTTCTGTCTCTTGTCTGCATAGCTTTCCTATCTGCTCTAAGATGTTCTTAATCTCTCACTATTTAACTGAACATCCTCAGAGGTTTGTCTTACCAATTCGGGAACACTTCTCTATCTGTCACCCACTTCTTCTTATCCAAATCGGGGAGCAATCCCTACGGCTATACAATGCCTCATAAAATATCATCCCGATACTCAAGTGACAACTATTATTATTTTCGACTTCGATTAGTAACAAATGATCATCCTAAAAGCTTATCAAATCAATGGCACACGCTCTCATCATATCCTCCAGAACCTGTACAGTCCTCTCTGACTGACCATCTGTCTAAGGACGAAAAGTTGTGCTAACACTCAATTGAGTTCCCATAGCTTCCTGAAAAAATATTCCCAGAAGTGGGAAGTGAAGCGGGAATCCCTATCTGATATCATGCTCACTAGAACGCTACATAATATTTCACAATCTTCCATATACATAACTTCGCCTACACACTTAGAGTATCTGGGGATTTCCTTAGCCAGAAGGTGGGTAAACCTAGTAAATCTATCGACTATAACCCAGATAACCTCGTGATTTTTTCGAGTCCTCTGTAACCTATCACGAAATTCATGGTAACTTACTCCCATTCCCGTGTTGATATAGGTAGAGGCTGCAATAATCCTGCAGACTTCTAGTACTCTACCTTACTTTGCTGACATACGAGATACTCTGCTACAACTCTACAATGTCCTTTTTCATATCTGACCACCAATACCCTTTTTAGAGATTCCAATATATTTATTACTTCCCAGATGCACTATATATCCCGAAGAGTGAGCTTCTGACAATAGCACTATCTCATCAACTATGGTCTTGGGGAGCACTTACATTGTCTCTGAACCTCTGTAAGTCATCATCACTCTTTGTAAACTCTGTTACTCTACCCTTTTGAATCTGACCCATACTATCAACACCATGTTGATCATCACGCTAAGCCTGGCAAATCCGGTCACTCAAATCCAGTTCTAACCTCAGGCTAGCTATCACAAAATCACTGTCATCATCAGAAGCGATTACATCACTACTGAGGCTCACAACTGCTCTAGCAGCTCAGGCTCCCTGACTATCATATGTGATACCATCTCGAGGCTCTTTCTATTCAAGGCATCAGCCATTACATTAGCCTTTCCTGGGTGGTACAATGATCACAATCATAATCCTTAGATGCTCTAACCCTCTTGGTTATCTCATATTCTACTCTTTCTGTGAAAACAGATACTCGGGGCTCTTATAATCAGTGCATATCTAAAATTTCTTACCATTTAAGTGGGGGCGCCATACACTGATTGTAAACGCTACGACTGCCAACTCTAAGTCATGGATCGGATAGTTTTTCTCAGGGTCCTTAAACTATCTGGATCCATAAATGATGATCTTCCCATTTTACATCAATACACAACCCAATCCTTATTTCGAGGTATCCATACACACTGAAACCTCTGTTAGTTATGGTGAGAAACCTCTTTAGCTGTTAGTTATGGTGAGAATAATTATGGTGGTCAGTTTATTACTTCAATATACCAAAACTCACCGAAGCTACTTTCATACTTATCATCCTACTGACATGCATTCTTTTCCGAACAAGATGTGTCAACTAAGCAGCCCATTTCAAGAAATTCTCAACAACTCATCTGTAAGACAGTTTCCTGTTGCTACTCATGCTCTTCCCTGGACTACGAATACATCCAAATATCATCGCTAAAGATGACAACCAATCGATCCAAGTAAGGTTTAAATACCTCATCGTAGTTGAGTTCCACTAAACATTTCAATCACCCATATTCTTGACCTATATACGCATAAATGTATAATGTCATTTCGAAATCGCTTCCGTTCAAGATACTAACCCACGTCATTTCCTTTTTCTTATATTAACGGCTTTTATAAAATTTTAATTTTTAAACCTTCATGATTACTCGAATTCTATATTTCTTTATCGTACCAGTAAAGGTACCCAAATTTTAAATGTATATATTATGACTGTCGAAATCAATTGATAGGTTATGTGTGCGCTTCTAGACGCTGTCAAGTCTTCAGGCGGGGAGGTACTTTGAAATACTTTTATTAACCCTCAAACTTGACCACATAGACTGGTTATGGATATATCCTCCTCTTATCCCTTGGCCATAATTCATATTCACCACATATCGCTTAATCCAAATTACTTTACATATCAAAGATATTCTTACCTTGCATATGCCTCTTATTCCAATATATCTCGTATTCAGGATCTATCACATCTCAAAGCTTATCTCTTTTCATATATCACTTATAACAAACTCTTTCATTACTTATTAAAATTTAAAATACGCTTTTCAGGGGTGAAATCATCACTATCTTAGGATAGCAATCTAAACATCATAGTTTGCAGCCGAATCAATCTATTCTTAAATATTACTTCCAAATTATTCATATTCCATTGAATAAAATTGGCTGACATATCCTTTTTTCCCTGTTTTCAACTTATAATCAATATAACCATATTCAATTAGTGATAATCATCTAACCATCATCATCTTGCCTAAAGGTACAAGCTTCACATCTTTCACTAGCTTATAAGCAAATTAAGGCGGTATGAATATATATGTGGCACCAAGATCATTTAAAATAATTACTTCATTATTTACAACCAATGTAGTATCTTCCACCACATCTGATGAAACATCAAAAGTGTCCTGGTCATACACTCACCCTTGTCCAACATCTTACCTCTGTGGTAACTACCATATATTCTACACTGTTTACACTTGCTACGGAATAGCTCGGGGTCCTCAAATCACAATACCCCTTAAAAGTATTAAAATTGAATACACTGGGGCTTTACCAATCATTCTACCCCGTGACTCATCAGCTCTAAGCTTTTACCAAACTACCTTTTCCCCGTTCTGACATCTCTGTCTTTCCCTATTCTCTTTTTGTCTCAATTTCGGCCCTTACTACCTTTCCCAATCTCAGAGGCGTGCAACTCAAGATCTTATTCATACAATTGTAGTCTGTGCACTGCCTCAGTATAGGTAGTGATATCTAATGTGTCAGACCCAGATTTTTGTAGCTTATTTCCTTATGATTCCTATGTGTATGAACACTATGTAATTATGGTTGAATCATAAGAAGAGTATTTACTAGATTTAAAGTGTTAGTGAAATGAATTAACACGCAAAAGCTACATAAAATGCCTAATGTGGACGATGGGTATCACAGGCTAAACCGAGTCATTCTAAATCATTCTGACTGAAAATAAGAACTTAGAATAAGAGAGCGTAGAGAGCTCATGAAGGAAAGTCAGCTTGATTTAGTCCCGAACATATAAAACGAGTGTAAAAGCTAAAAAGGGTAAAATGGACCTTTTTGGCAAGAAAAGGAGTTTCGGGTGAAATTATCCACCGGGAGCGGTTGGAATATAAAGACGAGAGTGTAAGACATAATATATGACACTTTCAAAATTTGGAGAAAAAGTCAACTTAGTCAATGGTTAAAGAAAAAGTCAACTATAGTTAAGAAAGTGGACTTTTGCCATAGTTGACTAATCATGGTTAAAAATTAACCTAAGTGTGGAGAAAAAGTTGGGGAAAAATATTCTTGGCCAGAATACAAGATAATCATCCCCGAAAGTAAGGAAAATTTATTCGGAAGGATTCCGGAATAAATTTAATGGTTAAAAACGTAATGGGCCTAAGGTGAAAATTTTAAAGCCTATTAAGGTATACTAAACGTATATCGAAATTTTTAGGTCCTTTAGACCGAATTGTTGGACCAATTGATCGGCCAAATTTTGAGACAATAAGAGGCCCGAGGTATAGTAAAAATTTCAGCCCGAAAGCCCATTAGGAAAGCCCAAACCGAGAAGCCCAATTGGAAAAGCCCATGAGATAAATATCTAACCATAGTTAAAGTTAACTATGACTCATAAGGTGACTCATAAGGTGACTCATGGTTCAGATTTGGAAAGTCAAGCATAATGGCTGAAAAGTAAGGCTTAATGGCTAAGTGGCTTATAAATGCAGCCACACCATTGTCATCTTCACCACACCAATTCCGGCTAGAGAAGAAACCATTGAAATCATAACCATCCAAGCTTTCTCTCACTAGAAATCACTAGGAATTAGACATATTTGGAACTTGCATTCTTCATGGAAGTTGTTCCAAATTGAAAGGAGATTAACACATGTTGGAATTGGCTATCAAGGAGCCATAGAGTGCAAACCGAGAGCCTCCAAAGTTTCGGCCAAAAGGGTGAACACAACAATTGGTATATTTTCTAATTTCCAATTTCATATATGTTAATGTATGAATGATTTTAAGTATGTTGATGTATGTTTTAAGCATTGAAACATATTAAATCACCATGAAGAGGGTTAGGCCGAGAGTGATCAATGGGATATTGAAATATGTCAAATTGATTTTTAAGACATAAATGGATTAGTACACATGTATTAATGTTAATGGTATAATTAGAATTAATCAAAATGATTAATTAATACATGTAAATTGTTGGCAATCAAGGTGTTTGATAAAATGCCTAAATGAACAATATGATGATTGGTAATGTTGCCTACCAAGTGTTTGTGAAAATACCTAAGTGAAAATGGCTAGGAAATAGGCATGTATGGCATGCCATGGTGGAAAACCGAGAATGGCTAGCTCTCGGCCATGGCATGAGGCCGAGAGGCCCAATGGGCCAAGCCCAATATTTTTAGGCCCAATAAGGTGTAATGGGCCTAAGACAAGCCCAATAAGAGTTGGTGGGCCCCACAAGCCCAATAGGCCCAACGAAAATGAATAGTAAAATGAAAATGGACATAAGGCCTAGTTAGGCCCATTAAGGATTTTAAGGCCCATTAAGGGAAATTAAACTGTATTAATGTGTAATACAGTAGGAAAATCTTAATTAACCTGAGGAACGGTTATTTACAGCTCCGGACTTTACATTGAGAGCTGATCGGACTGCGGGAATTAGCAGCACCGAGGAAGTGAGGTCACGTGACGTGATCCGAGGTAAGGGACTTTTGCAAGTAGTTAGAGATACCTGCACGTATTTTCAACTGCTTCTGCATTCACTTTAAAACTCTGAGGGTCAGAGAAAGTGAATAATAATTATTGCGACCCGATAGTGGCAAATTACGATTTTGCCCCTAGTTAGTCAAAAAGTCAACTTTTGTGAGAAGTTGCAAAAAGCATGGAAAATACTATTATGAGTGTTTAATTGCTATTAGAATGAAAATAAATAGATGGGCTAATGATTTTAAGGTTGATATGACTTAAGCACACTTTTAGTGCTGATTTTACTATTTTGTAAACAATCCCTTTTTAAATAGCCATCTATCATATTTTGTGAGCATGAATCGTGCTAGAGCATAGCTCGCACTGGGATTCATATGTTTTTCACATAATATTAGTGCTGGATTTTGATACGCACTAGATTTTCATGACATGCATGATAGAGTACTGGAGTTCTCACTTGTACTCAGATTTTTGAATGATATATGCATGACAGAGTGCTAGAGCGTTGCTCGTACTCGATTCTTCATGGTTTATACATGACATAGTACTGGGAGCTATTGCTCGTACTTGATTTTGATATTGTGCATAGCATAGTACTGAGAGCTATTGCTCGTACTTGATTTAATACATAGACTATGCATTGACCTAGTTCCTAGAGATTGCTCGCACTATAGTTGAGTTTTGTGATGTGAAACAGTGTTTGAGCGGAGTGACGACTGTGAGTCGCACTCAAGACGCACACTGTATGTGATATGTAATACATGTTAAAACCCATGCCTGTATCTTTGTGTGACTGTGTGTCATAGCTAGAGAGGATATCCGCATGAGGTTGATATAGACGTGGTATAAATATTTCCATAGTTTCGAGGGCTAAGTCCTATGGGAGGCACTCTGGCTGTGAGGGTCCACGGGTGTACTTTGTACTGTGTTTGGGACACGAGGTGTACGCTGTACCGTGTGTTACGTAGCTGGCGGTTGACATTGGACTGACCATCCTCCCGTTACAGTAGTGATTGCCGCACACCGAGTACTGTGTTGCATGGGATCACTTTTCGGATATGATCATAATCCAGGATACTATTTGCATTAACCACAGAGTCTCACATGATATATCACATTGATTGACTGATTTAAACTGCGGACAGACCTGAGGGATGGGTCGGACTCCGATTTGTGTTGTGAATCATTTGATGCCATATTTATTGTGATTTAAATATACATGGCATGATTTACATAAAGGCATGATTTATATACTATGCATTGTTTTGCATTACATGCCTACATTTGAGAAATAAAGCATGATTTCTGCACATGGGATTTATTCTGTACAAGTATATATATTATATTTCAAGACATGCTTTTAAAGTGAGTTAAGGAAATAATGTTTTCAAGGCATAGCACTATTTTAAGTAGATAGTGTGGATATCTACTTGCTTGCCTGATTTCCTTACTGAGCGCGTTATGCTCACCCCCTTTTCTTTACATCTCTCTACAGAGCGTCAGTAGAGTGAGAGTTATCATAGGAGAGTGTCCCAGAGTCCACTGCTAGTTTTTATCGATTCATCAGGTATACTTATTATGTACAGTCATGTATCTAAACATAGAAACAGCACAGTGATGTATACGTTATATATTATGGGGAATGTAATTGTATTAGATTTTATAAAACCTTACATGTATAATAAAAGCAGCTACAGTCAGAATTAATATATTGACATGTATGTATGAGAATGGATATTATGGTAAGTGAAGACTCTGACATCGAATCACAGCCCAACTATTGAAAAGGAGAAAGGTATGTTAAAATGCGAAAAATTTATTGTGGTTTTTGGTTAAAGTCAAGGATTGAAACTGGGGTCCTGACATAATGGGGCCAATCAGACTCTAATTGACAATCTGAGCCCTTCCATGCACTTTCAGACATCCCGTCTCACACTGTTCATCGTGTCGGAGTCATATCTTCCCAAGAATATAAACTGAGTTTCATACCATTAATTAATCAGTTCCTCTGGGTCACAGTAAAGAATTTTGTCTGTAATTCCTTTAACAATGTCAGGGATATTTTGTGACCGGAATACATCTAGGATTATTTTCCATGTCCATTATGGATGTCTAACTCTTAAGAATGGTCAAGCGGACTACCACCAATGCTCCAGATCGCCCTCAAATACCATACATACTCTGAGCAATTAGCTCCCAAAATATTCTCCACACTCTACTCTAACCTCGCGAAGCTGTCTCAATACTATCCGATCTCTTTGTCAGACTCTGTTCGATCTCATTGTCGGACTCTATGGGGCATGCTTAACATCAGCCTCCACTTCAATCACATTTTGAGTCTCATGTGGCAACTCCATACGACTCTCAGACCAACCTCTACAGCCTCGAGCTCGTATACTCGCCTATCTACCATAGTGGCTATCAGTTAATAAGTCTATATTCTTGCATTCAAAACCAAATTCTTAGTTGTACTTCCATCTCGATATACACAATTGTATCTACACAATGCACAGTACATAGGGATATAAACTTCCTTAACCACTAACATCGACTCATATCAGGCCAACTTAGCTCTGATACCAAAAACTGTCACGACCCAAATTACCTAAAATCACTATAAATTTTTCACTTTTTGATTATTATTTAATTCTTACCTTTCTCTCATTGTGATCATCTTACCAAACAGTTGGGCTATGATTTGGAGTTAGTCACCTCTCACCTATTTACTATTTCATTTCCATAATCACATTCACATATAAGAGTTTACTATCTTTTGACTTTAATTAAATACATTCATAATGGTATACATAACCCTACATCCCCGACATCATATCTGTTTACATACTGTGCATTACATATTTAGATACAAAACTATACAAATGTGTATACCTGTCTCTCGATGGGAAGCAGCGGATACCAAGAATGTAAGTCATCAGCCGCTCACTAACTACTGCGAGTGCTCTGAAAAGATGGGAAAATAAGGGGGTGAGCAAACCACACGCTCAGTAAGGCAATTATACAAGTAAGTAGATAGCTCCACTATCTACATGCTCATAATGCCATGCCCTTAAAATCCATTTCTTTTCATTAAAATCTTTAACACAAAACATGCATGTATCCACGACATAGTTTATCAAAACTATTTGTGCATATAGAAAGCATTAAATTCATGCATCAATAGCATTTTATGTGACATCCTTAAATCATAATTAGCATGAAGTAAATCAAGATCATGCATTCTTTCATGTCATGTAAGACAAATCATGAATTTGAAATGAAAGCATGGAAAACATCATGTTACTGCATTTAAATCATTTCATTAAAACTGCAGTATAAACTAACCCTTCCGAGTCAATCATCTCATAAAATAATTCATTAAAATTCATTATAAAACTTCAGTCATAAAACCACCCTTCTTTTAGGGTCACATTTCATAAAATCCTCTAAAACATATATTAGCATAGTAAAAAATCATAAAATCGGGGGCCTGACCCCTCCCTTGGTTCTACCCTGGTCTATCGAGACCACAAGTTATATCATGTGAGACAAGTAGGTGATTATATCAGTAACATCGAGGACTATGGCCATAACTTAGTGATCCCTGACAACACGGTACCTAGTGTGTGGGGTACCACACCTGAAACGAGAGGTGGGTCGGTCCTACCCGCCATAACAGTATAACATCAGGATTGCGAGGGTAAGGCTTGCTGCCTCGTGGCTAATGCCACTCCACTCCAACAATCCCCACGGTACAGCGTACTCTGTGTGACATACATAGAACAACGTACTCCGTGAACCCAAGCTCAGTCAGGGGTGCCTGCAATACGTCTTATCTACCCATACCATCTTTGTCTCAGCATGCACGTGTGGGCATATCAACTCACTGTGACACACAGTCAACCGGAGGCTCCAACACAACTATATGCATGTCATATAAATCCCTGTGCGAGCGAAGCTCAAGACCGACTCCATGTATATTCATGATATCAGAATAATCTCGTGCGAGCGAAGCTCTAGCACAGTGTCATAAAAATCAGTAAAATTTACGTACGAGTAACACTCCATTACAACTTTAAGATGCTTTATAAATCCATATAAAATCATATGTGAGCAATGCTCCAGCACGGATGAATGCTCAAGTAAATCAAAACTTTGTACGAGCAACGTTCTAGTACGGCTTATGCGTAAATACATCGAATCTCGTGCGAGTTACACTCCAGCACGGCTTTTATGCAATATCACATCAAAACAGGGTGCAAGCTAAGCTCTAGCACCTCTCATGCATGTCAAATCATAGAAACTAGTACGAGCAATCGCTCTAGCACCATTTTATGAATATCACGTAAAAACAGTCAAAACCGTCAAAACAGTCAAAACAGAGTGCGAGCTAGGCTCCAGCACCTCTTATGCATATCACAATAATAAAAATCAGTGCGAGCAACCGCTCTAGCACATTTCATGGATATGATGTCACACAAGTCAATGCAAGCAACCACTTTAGCACATTTTATGCACATTCACAAACTCAGATATAGTGCGAGCTATGTGCCAGCACTATTTGTTTCCATATAAACTTGATAGTTGGCCTATTTTTTTAAAGAAATTCCATTTAAATATAAATAACACTTACGTAGTGTTATCTTGTGAAATTTATGCAATTACTGGCCAATCTACCGATTTGCTTTGCTTAAAAACCAAGAAAATTCCTTAAATCAAAAAATTCCTTAAATCATGCATTTCATGCATGTCATGCTTTCACCATCCTTAAGTGAACTTCCCTTAATAGGGGTAAAATAGTCTTTTTCTATTTGGAGTCCTTAAAATCATCAATTTATTTCTAGGACCTTTATACATATTCTGTGTATACATACAAATTCAGTGTATACAAAAGCTATTAAAATACTCGTAGCTACCTCTAGCTACTCACACAATTCCCTTACCTCATTTTTTCTGTACAGTCTGATGTTTCACTGATGTCTCGCCGTGCAGTCCGATTTGCTCTCAATCAAATCTCCAGAACTGCGTATAAATATACATCAGGTCAAATACAATACAATTAATTGTATTTCATATTTTTCTGGGCTCAATTTAAATTATTGGGCCCGTTTACCCATATTGGGCCCGATTGTACCATAATGGGCCTTAATCGACCTTAAGCCCATTTTTCCACTGACTATTCACATTATCGAGGCCTATTGGGCTCATTGGACCCATCAGTATTTATTGAGCCTCATTCTGAATTCTTGAATAGCTCAATTAATTATTTACGATAATTTATCTCTCATTCCAAAATATAATTCATTAAATGCGGACATTAAATCCGTAATTTATGCGGTAAATTTCTAACACGCATAACGATGAAAATTATCGTAAAGAAGGGTTACTTACCCATGATTCCATGATTATACACAAATCGAGGCTGTCTCGAGCTCTTGTTAGCTAGACAATTAAATATTTTTTCGGGTAAACTTTCAGTCGAATATTAATCAAATTAAATATTTCAAAATTTAAATCGATCAATTTCGACCGCTTACCGACTTACCCGTAGCTCGATTGCATCTCTGAAATTTTTTCCAATTATTCCTCTTTTTCTTTCCTTTTTTTTCTTCTTTTTCCTTTCTTTTTGGCTGAACCGGTCCGGTCCGGTTCAGTACAGAAGTTTCCTCATTAAATCGTCAACCGGTTCAGCTCTTTTTGGTCGGGTCAATGTCGTTAGGCCTGTTCCCGACGCGCTACTGTCGCCGTTCGAAGCGTCTCGGCCAAGTGACCTCTCGACTGGCCTCGATCGGAGCTAACTCCCACCGGTTGCCGCCGAATGCTCTCTTTTCCTCTGCGGCTTCCTCTCTTCGATCTGTCAGATTTCGGCGTCGGTGGAGCGCGTCCTTGCCGCTGGTGGTTCGCGTTGACATCCTCTTCCAATTTCGGTGGTCGTGGTGCCTCGTCTGGCGCCGGTGGTGGCTCATCGGTGATCTCCTCTTCCTCTAGTTCGGCTACCATTTCTTTCCTCTTCATTTTTCAGATTTTCACGATTTTCAATTCAGTTTCAGTTTTTTTTTTTCTTCCTTTTATTTATAATAGATTTTTATTATTATTTTATTCATTAAAATAATAATAAAATCATAAAAACATCCAAAAAATTCAGATTTAATTCATTAAATCCGTAAATGAATTTATCAGTCTGATTTTACCGTTTCGATATATTTTTCGATTATTTTCACGATAATTTCCTGAGGTAAAAATTCTGATTAATTTCAATAAATTCATATCTTTATCAATTTAACCCGAAATGTAATTATTTCTTCGTTATTGATCAAGATTTCTCAATCCCATATTTTTAATTAAATTTTCCTGTCACGATAAATACCAAATTTTGATCTTTTGACCATTTTACCTTTGCACGTGTTCGAGAATACCATTTCAATCCTGTTGCATTTTTCATTTCGTGTTTTAATTAAAATAGGGTCTTACAAATGGAAACCCGATTAGTGATGACAATTGCATGCTACTTAAATAAGAGACTGGTAAATGATACCGACAGCAAAAATAAAAGAACTGGGTAGTAATAGAACAAGACCGCATTAAACTTAGTCACATTGCCTAATAGCCTCTTGCACAACCACACTAATCCAGCTACTGCTTGACTGTCTTTCTTAAATCAAATAATAGAACCGAGGAGGCCAACAACCAAATAAAAAAATAATAATACTCCAAAATGAAACCCCTTTAGTTAAAGAACATTAACAGAAAACGAAAGAAATGCTTTGATTCAGTAAACTACTACAGATATCGGAAAGGAAGGAAACTTTTCATAAAATATCACAAATAAAGTTGACATGAAAAGTGAATAGAAAATGGTGGCTATCAAGAACTCTAATAGGAAAGCTTAAAAATAAAAACTTTAAAAACTAAAACTACCCTAAATTAAAACTACTGCTAAATTACTTCTAAAAACTACTCCTAAATTGCTCTACACTACTGCTAACCTAGGCTACTTACCCTACTCCTACTTCCTAATTAATTTTTCAATTGCCATCATGTTCTATTTATACACACACTTAGGGGTACAATGGTAATTTTTCCATCCTAGATGAGTTGGCATTGTTTGGCCACTTGTCTTCATTTGATTTGCTGCAGAGTAGATATTTCCACGTCATCAGTCTTTTTGTCCAATTGGTTGTGCAATGTGGCCCGACGTGTGTCTTCCAAAAGGTTGGCACGGTGTCCTTCTATCTTATCGTTTCAGAGCAAATAAAATATGGACACCTGGCATCACGCATGTCCAGACGACTGGTGACTCTGTCTGTAAATTAGAAGTGGCCCAGTCTCCTTTAGTCCGTTTTCAACCCAATTTTGACTGAAACGACTGAGTTTCATCTAGATTTAATTTATCTGCACATTAAAGAATTTTAATTAAATTGAGGGATTATTAATAAAATAATATAGGGATTAAATAAATAATTAGGAAATTAAGCACAAATAATTCTATTAAAAATAGAATTATCACACCCCTAAACTTGAGCTTTTTCTTGTCCTCAAGCAAAACAAAACACATGTAGGAATGACAAGTACTAAACATAATAATTTCCCTAATATTATCCTCAAAGAAAAAGTACAGACTATGATCTCAAAGACACACAATTACAAGTCAAACATTCAGAATCATTCAATCATAAGTCCTAACCTAAATTGGACTCCTCGTGTGTATGTGAAAATGTCAAAATCACTTCATAGTACATTATCCGGATCAGATTATCCAAACACAGGGAATGCAAAGTCAATGACAAGTGATCATTCCCAAAAGTTTGCTTTTCACTTCTCTTACCACTAATGTAGTCACATTTAACTAAACATTAGTGGGACTTCATTAAGCTTGTAATGTAAAGTTGGGGTAAAGGTATGATAAAGTCAATTTAGGTTTAATTATGTCACGACCCAAAATACCTAAAAATCAGAGTAAATTTTTCACTTTTTCATTTCCTTACCCGTCGTGAACAGTTACACTACTAAACAGTTGGGTTATGATTCGGTGTTAGTCACCGCTCAGCTATTTACCATTCCATTTTTATATTTCATTTACATATCAATTTATTTAAACTAAATACATCCCCAGTATTTCATCCATATACAGTATTGTGCCTCTATATGTTCAGATACAAAAATTATACAAATGTGTATACCTGGTTTTGATAAGAAGCAGCGGATAACCGTAATGCAAAACTACTGTCATTCTCTTCTACTAAATGTACCCTGTAGGGTGAAAAATGAAAGGGTGAGCATAAACAGCTAAGGAAGGCAATAACGTAAGCAGGTAGATAACTATACTATCTACGTGTTGATAATGTCATGATATAAAATCGGTTACATTTGAAGCATGAGGTATGGCTAAAACGATGCCACATGTATGTATATATCATATAAGAGAAATCATGAAATCCATATATAAAACAACCATGGAAAAATCATCATGTATGACGTCTCATGCTCGTCACATTAAAACTTATTTATGTTCATCATAAACTCATCACGTTAAAACTCTTTGATTTTATCATAAAACAAACACATCAAGGCTAAACCAATCTCTCGGGAATACCTTGATTCATTAAATCACATCTCTTTTAAAAACATAAATCGGGACATTACCCCTCCCTCGGATTCATCATGGTCTATTCAGATTGTATGATATCATGTGAGGCATGTAGGTTACTATATGAAAATCGAGGACTATGGCCATACTTTGTCCCTGTGATCCCAGGCTACACGGATCCCGGTGTGCGAGGAATCACAACTGCAACGGGAGGTGGGGTCAAGTCCTACCCGCCAGAATATCAAGTAACATCATCGAGTCGTCATGACTGCACGGTACAGTGTACTCCGTGTGACATACACAGTACATCGTACTCTGTGGACCCATATCATAGTTTGGGGGTGTCTACCGTAGGTCTTATCCACCCAATACTATGTCGATAACCAACCCATATCTCAAAGTATACGTGCGAGCATCTCAACTCTCTGTGACACACAGTCTACAGGAGGATTCCACACGACTATATGCATGTAAACTCACGTCTAGTGCGAGTGAAGCTCTAGCACCATGCTATGCATATCATGATATCTAAAATCTCGTGCGAGCGAAGCTCCAGCACGATTTTGTGCACATACATATTTCTCGTACGAGCAATGCTCCAGTACAGCTTTTCATGAGTAATAAATTAGTAAAATTTAGTGCGTGTAAGACTCTAGCACTCTTTTTACTCGTGTAAATATGATAGGTGGCTCAATCTTGATAAAACATCTATTAAAATAGTAACCGGTACAAACCGGTACCCTTTCGTATAATTCATGAAATCTATAGCCAACCTATGTGTATATTTGCTTAAATCAAATCAATACATTCATATAAAACATTAAAACATGATAATCATGCAATTTATCTGCCTTACTACCCTTTTTATAAATTTTACTCCTAGGGGCAATATCGTCTTTTTCCTTTATTCACCTATGCCCCGGGTTTTTATAAAAATTATTAGTTCGTTTCTAGATACTTTAAGAAATTCTATGCCCTGTAAATCCCCTCAAAAATATGTATAGAAATTTCTATGCACCTATAAAATACTCTTACCTCGATTCACGCGTAAACTTTTCCCATCTCGATAATATCCGATCTTTCAGTCCAACTGCGCGTCAACCAAGTCTACGAAACTGCATATAACCACATACACATTTACTGATCGAATCTAACGTACTGGGCCCATTTTATTTTATTGGGCCCAATTGTACCTTAATGGGCCTCGACCCATTTTCAGCCCATTTATTCTATTTAAATCCCTTCTTCGGGTTTACTGGGCTCATTCAGCTTACCAATAATCATCGGGCTTCTTTCCAAACTCATTGGATAGCCTGTATACTATTTACGGTAATTACGTTGTAATTTCGATTAATATTCCTTTTTTACAGAATTAATCTGTAAATTTCGTAAAATAATCGAATCTCTGTATTAAGGACTTTAATTGTCGAAATTAAAATATACTTACCCAATATGATGCAAGGTACAAAAATCGAAGCTCAATCGGCTCTCGTTTGGGCTTTGTCGTAAAACTGCACAATTATATATTTAATCCTGGGTTATTTTCCGATTAAATATAATTTAAATAAATTTTTCAAAAATCAAATCGGTCACTTTTGACCTCTTACCGACTTACCCGAAGTTCGATGTATCCCCAAAAATTCTTCCCCTTTTTCGTTTTTCTCTTTTTCTCCATTTTTTCCCTTCTTTCTTGGCTGAACCGGTTTAATCCGTTTCAACCCAATTCAGATCGGTTCGGTTCAGTCCAGTTCACTCGGGTTCGGCCGGTTCAGGGCCTCGCCGACCGGTTCTTCACCGACTTCCACCACCAATAGCTCCGCTGGGCCATCTAATGCACGGATCTGGGGTTGGTTTCGTTTAAGGCCGCTGAAAAGTGGTCGGTCCGGCCTTTCTCCTATTCGGCGTCGGTGGGTCTCCTTCCTTCCGCCGTTTCCGGTCGTTTTCATCGGCGACGGTGGCAGATCAGCCCTCCTCCTGGCCGGTGGTGAGTCCTTCTTCCTTTTCCCGGCCTCCGTCCGCCACCGTTCCTCCTCTTTCTCTCTCTTTCTCACCCCCTTCACTCTCGGTTCTCTCTCTCTCTCTCTCCCCTTTTCTCATCATCGGTCGCCGTTTTCCCTTAGCTATCAGTGCCGGTGAGCTCAGCAGCCTCGCCTGGTCGGCTTCTCGCGATTTTGTTTCAATTTTTTTACTGAATTAATTAATTAATTTATTATTATTTATAAATTAGTTTATTATTATTATATTCATTATTTTAGTCAAAAATATTCTAAAATATCTACAGAATTAATTTTTTATTCCAAATAGATTTATTTAATTTTATTTAATTAATTTATTATATTTTTAACCCTTTCTCGGGTATAATTTCTTCGTATTTTCGGGATATTGTCCGGAGTAAAAATTTCGATTAATTCTAGTAATTTCATATCTTGATCAATTTAACCCGAAATTTAATTATTTCTTCGTTATTGATCAAGATTCTTAAATCCATTATTTTTAATTAAATTTTCTTATCGAGTTTATACCGAATTTTGATCTTTTGACCGTTTTACCCTTGCACATATTCGGGATTAATTTAACCCGATTTCCCTTCACGAATACTCATTCATTTCGCATTTTAAATCCTTATTTCCAATTCGAATCCCATTCGTTTAAATTTATGACCATTTTCATCCTTCATACGGAATTACGATATAAATTGGGTCTTACATAATCTCCCCCACTTAAGAAATTTGGTCCTCCAAATTAGAACCAAGTTAAATGGATCCATAAATAACTCCGAGTACATCTATTGTATCGTATATTGTCATTCTCACGTGACTTTTTCTGGAGTGTAATACTACCAACATACTTTAATTAGGGAGATCATCTTAAACCTCAACACTTTCTCCTTCCATCTAATACCCGAATCGATTTTTCAACATACGTCTTACTTTTATTGAGCTAAGCTGTTGGAGCTCATATCCAATCACATATGCTGGATCCGGATAGTATTTCTGAAGCATCAAAAGATAGGACACATTGTGGATGCCTGTTAATTTAGGTGGTAATGCCAACCTACATGCCTTGTCTCCCACTTTATCCAATCTCAAAGGATTCAATCTAACAAAACTCAATTTGCTTTCTTTTGAATCTTGTTATGTCCTTATGTTGTGTTCTAAGGGCTTGTAACTTCCAACAATACTAATTCACCTTCGGTGAATTCCAATGGTTTTTGTCTCTTGTCAACATAGCTATTCTATCTGCTCTGAGGTGTTCTTAATCCTTCACAATTAACTGAACATCCTCAGAGGTTTGTCTTACCAATTCGGGAACAATTTTCTATTTGTCATCCACTTCTTCTTATCTAAGTCAGGGAAACAATCCCTACGGCCATACCATGCCTCATATAATGTTATCCCGATACTCGAGTGACAACTGTCATTATTGGTAAATTTGATTAATAACAATTGATCATCCCAGGAGCTTATCAAATCGATGGCACACGCTCTCATTATATCCTCCAGAACCTGTACAGTCCTCTTTGACTGACCATCTGTCTGAGGATGAAAAGCTGTGCTAACACTCAGTTGGGTTCCCATAGCTTCTTGAAAAATATTCTCAGAAGTGAAAAGTGAAGCTGGAATCCCTATATGATATAATGCTCACTGGAAAAATACTTGGTGTTCCACAAATTTCCATACACAAATCCGCCTACACACTTAGAGTATCTGGGGATTTCCTAACCAGAAGGTGGGTAGACTTAGTCAATCTATCAACTATCACCCAGATAGCCTCGTGATTCATCTGGTTCCTCTATAACCCATCACAAAATTCATGGTAACTTGTTCCCATTTTCGTGTCAATATAGGTAGAAATTGTAATAACCCTGCAACTTCTTTTGCTCTACCTTACTCTGCTGACATACGAGACACTTTTCCATAATCTCCACAATATCTCTTTTCACATCTAACCACCAATACCATTTTCTAAGATTTTGATATATTTATTACTTCTTGGATGCACTGAATATCCCGAAAAGTGAGCTTCTGGCAATAACATTATCTCATCATTGTGGTCTTGGGGAGCACTTATACTGTCTCTGAACCTCAATAAGTCATTATCACTCTCTGTGAACTTTGTCACTATACCCATTTGAATCTGACCCACATTATCGACACCATGCCAATCATCACACTAAGCCTATCAAATCTGGTCACTCAAATCCGATTCTAATCTCAGGCTAGCTGTCACACAATCACTGTCATCATCAGAGGAGATCACATCACTATTGAGGCTTACAACTGCTCTAGCAGCTCACGCTACCTGACCATCATATGTAATACCAACCCGAGGCTCTTTCTGCTCAAGGCATTAGCCATTACATTAGCCTTTCCTGGGTGGTACAATTTCCACAATCATAATCCTTCAGAAGCTCTAACCCTCTTTGTTCTCATATCTGATTCTTTCTTTGAAAACAGATACTCGAGATTTTTATGATCAGTGCGTACCTGAAATTTCTCACCGTATACATAGTAATGTCATATACTCAATACAACTACTATCACTGTCAACTTTAAATCATGGGTCGGATAGTCCTTTCATGATCCTCGAGTTGTCTGAATTCATAATTGACTATCTTCCCATTTTACATCAATACACAGCTCATTCATTATTTTGAGGTATCCATAGACTCATGAGAAACCTCTTAATCTGTTGGGTATGGTGAGAATAAATGCGGTGGTCAGTTTACTACTTCAGTACACCAAAGTTCTTGTCACGTCTATCATCCCATTCAAATACAACTTTTCTAAGTTTAAACGTGTCAATAAAGTAGTCCATTTTGAGAACTCTCAACAAATCATCTGTAAAAATAATTTCCAATTGTTGCTTATGATTTTTTCTGGACTGTAAGTACACCCAAAAATATCATCAGTATGGATGACAACAAATCAGTCTAGGTAAAGTTTAAATACCTCGTTGTAGTTGTGTTCCACTAAATATTTCAGTCACCCATATCTTTGACCTAAGTACCCATACACGTATAATCTCATTTCAAAATCGCTTTCGTTCAAGATACTAACCTGCGTCATTTCCTTTTCTTATATTAACGACTTTTATAAAATTTTAAATAAATTTTTAAACCTTTACGATTAATCGAATTTTATATTTCTTATCGTATCAGTAAAGGTACCCTAATTTTAAATGTATATATTACGACTATCGCATTTTAATTTATAGGTTATGTATACTTTTAGACGCTGTCAAGTCTTCAGGTGGGGAGGTATTTTGAAATACCTTTATTAACCCTCAGACTTGACCACAATTACTTTACATATCAGTCCATGTGGTCACAATTCATATTCGTTACTAATTGCTTTAATCCAAATTACTTCACGTATCATAGATATTCTTACCTTGCATACGTCTCTTATTACAGTCTATCTCGTATTCAGGATTTATCACATCTAAAAGCTTATCTCTTTTCGTTTATCACTTATAACAAAACTCTATCATTACTCATTTCATGAGTACAATCATTTACTCCTTTAATTTTAATCACTACTCCCCTTTTATTAGTTGTCAAAACTTACAGTATACTTTTCAGGTGTAACTATATCTCTATCTTAGAATAGAACTCTAAACATCATAACTTGCAGTCGACCAATTGAGATTTATTCTCAATATTACTTCAAATTATTCATAGTCTATTGAATAAAATCGGTTGACTTATACTTCTTCCCCCGTTTTCAACTTATAATCTCTTAATAATTATTTCGTTAGTTAACCCTCCTCTATTGGGGTACTAACTATCAGCATTGTGCCCACGGATGTAGGCATTCACGTCTTTTACTAACTTATATACAAATGAAGGCAGTATGACAAAATACGTGGCACCAGGATTAATTAAAATAATTACTTCACTATTCTTAACTAGTGTGGTATCTTTCACCACATCATATGAAACATCAGTAATGTCCTGGTCCAAGGCATACACTCTTTCTCGTCCAACAGCCTACTTTCCCCTTTCTCTTCAGCTGTGGCCTCCCTTTTTCGGTGCAGAGACATCAACATGGTTTTCTCTGTCTCTTTAGTCTCACCCAAATCTGAGCAATCATTAAATAATTGGCTTGTCTTACCACACTTAATGCCTATTTTAGTCAATAAAGTGTAGCTGTAGGCCCTACTTCCGTGGTATCTACCATACATCCTACACTGCTACACTGCTACACTGCTCTACTGCTCACACTGCCAACATTGCTCCACTGCTCACCTTGCTAACATTGCTTCGTAGCAGGTCGTGTAAGACCCCGTATATGTATAAGGGTAATGTGTGTAATTGGATCAAATAATATGAATGGACTTGTAATGTAAAGTATGATTGATGTAAGTCCATGGATTCAATGTATGTATGTGTAATATAAATTGTAACGTACATACAAGTTTCATTGAGTATGAATACGAAGAAATGAGTTCTAGCAACTGATGGATGTGATTGAGACTCAAGATGAGTAGTGTGGTAAAATGGAATGGAGTTATGCTTCCATTTGGTTTTATGTAGCATACCTTTGAACATACAAAGAATGCACACAAGTTTCAATGTGCATAAGGTATGAATGGATGCCATTTTCAAGTTATAAAGGTGGATGGATGAGAAAATGGCCATGGCAATAGATTAAGGATGTGTTGGTATGAGTTGCAGCAATAAAACTGCAAGAAATCTGGAAAACATGAGGTCTAGATCGATATCATAGGATGAGAGATCGATCTGGAAGAGCCAGAATACTCTTATTTGGGCGAAAGAATAGAGCAGATCGATCTCCAATGGAGCCAGATCGATCTCCTTAGCTCTCTGTTTGGGAGCAGATCGATCTCATGCTTCGACAGATCGATCTGATGCCTAAACAGATCGATCTCATTGCTTCGACAGATCGATCTCAGGCTTAAAAATACCATGAAAAAGATGGATTTTAAGGGACCAGATCGATCTCCTCTTGGACCAGATCGATCTCCCCAAGCTATTTCTATATAAGGAGAGCTGAAAATCTGGAAATCTCAGAAAAACATATTAACCTCCCATTTTCAACCCAAAAACCTAACTTTTCCTCCCTAAAATCAGCCATTTTCAGTGAGATTTGGAGAGAGATCATTAGAGGCAAAGTTGTTCCTATCAAAGAGAAGAACAACATAGTGAGAGGGCATCTTCCCATCTTTGGAATTGAAGGAGTTAAGGGCATTACCAATTGGAGCAAGAAGAGAAATCATATTGGTAAGATTCTAACACTCCAATACAAATGCATTAGCTATTTAATTGATTTTGGAGTTGATTGATATGAATATTGATGGATAAACTACCTAAGAATGTAGTGGAATTGGTGTGACCTAGAAATCTAAAATGGGTATAATGTGAGGATATATGGGATTAAATGAGCCTATGAATTATGGCTTGCTAAAGTTGTTATTGGGGTAATGTTTATGATTTTAAATGGTTAAATGAGATTACATTGTGAGTTTGGAGGAATTGTGGAAATGGGTATGTATATGATTGATAAATGCCATAGTGAGGGGATTCATGGAATATGAACACTATGAGCTTAATGTCGATTTAATATCGATTTTGAATAAGTTAATAGGCCTAAGAAGATCCATAGACTCGAGTTATGGATAAAGTAATGAAACGAGGCCAAATAAGCTTTAATAGAGGCTATAGATTAAATTCACTATAGCAAGCACAAGGGTTGCAATATATGGATCAAATATAATGCGGGATACGATTTTGTGCAGTCCCGAAGAGTTCGTTGAAGACGAACCGAACCGTACGAGTAAGCAGCTTAAGGAAGTGGAATCACGCATCGCGATTCCAGGTAAGGGAATTTTGTAAGTATATAGAGGTAGCTACTCGTATTTTGAACTCGTGGGTATATATAGGGCTTTGGAAATGTGTATGAACTTATAGAAATGTGTTTTGATGATGTATGAGTGTTTGTATAAGGTTTGGTTGTTTTGAAATGGTTATTAAAAAAGGGATAGTAAGGCTAATAATTGCATAAATCATGTGTTTTGAATGCTTTTACAAAACACAATGCTTTGATTTGAGCAAATGAAAGGATAGGCTGGCTAGTACTTGAATGATGTTGTGAAATAGCCCATATGAGGCACTAAGCATATTATGAGATGTTTTGAATGCATGTAAGCCGCCTATCGCGTGTATGTGATTTAATTCACGCTAGAGCCTCGCTCGCGCTGGATTTCTATGTTTTCACTTGTGTGAAACGTGCTTGAGCTTAGCTTGCACTTTGAATTTGAATTGTGATGATGTTTATAAATCGTACTGGAGCTTACGCTCGTACGTGGATTTGAGTGGTTTTTCTTATGCATATAACTGTACTGGAGCTATGCTCGTACATGGTTTCTTCATATTTTATGCATAAATATCGTACCAGAGCGTTGCTCGTACGAAGTGATTGGTTTAGATGCATGAATTCGCGCTAAGAGCGTAGCTCGCGCTGGTTTTCACACTGTGGTATGTATGAGGCCGTGGTAAGAGATACGGATTAACTCAGGGAACCCAACAGGCCTGACAGACCTCTTAGGTGGGGTGAGGGTGAGGGGCTAGGACCTGACATAATCCATCCAGGGAACCCAACAGGCCTGACAGACCTCTTAGGTGGGGTGAGGGTGAGGGGCTAGGACCTGGATTAGGGAACCCAACAGGGGCGAGTAAGGCCATGAGGGGCTAGGACCTGGTATTGAGGTTACTCCCATGCGCTCTTGAGACTATAAAGGTTACACTTGGTATGGGGTAGATAAGACCTATGGCAGGCACCCCCAACCATGTTATGGGTCCGCGGAGTACGATGTACCGTGTATATCACATGGAGTACGATGTACCGCGTGGTGGTTACTTGATTTGAGAAAGTCTGGCGGAGAACTAACCCACCTTCGTGCCAGCATGATACCCCGCACACCAAAATCCGTGGGGTCTGGAATGAGATGCGACGATTGGCCAACGTAGTCACTTGAGATATAGTAACCTGTCTCCTTGCTTGATTTACGTACTACCACATGATTTTAAATCTTTAAGTGTGATTTGTGATTATTTAAGGTAGACCCGAAGGAGGGGTCGAGCCTCGTGGATTTGATTTGTGAAATGAAAATGAGGTTGTGATTGTGAGTTGATGTGATGTGATTGTATGTGATGAGAAAGAGTTTTACGACGTGGGTTTAAAAAGGAGGTTTCTTAATGAATTGCCCTTTTTATGAATTTAAATGAGATCGAGCACGAGATGATTTATACATGATGTTTTACCATGTTTTATATGCCAATTTTACATGACTTTGATACATGATATATATGTATACTCATATGGCATAGTTTTATTCCTCATGCTCCTAACATAAAGGATTTATGCATAACACTATCAGCATGTAGATAGAGTAGTTATCTACCATGCTTGCATTATTGCCTTACTGAGCGTGTGGTTGCTCATCCCACTCTATTTTCCCCCCTACAGAGCATGCATAGTAGCCCAGTGAGGACTGAGGTGTGGTATTTTGGACTCTGCTGCATCTCCATCGCTTAAAGGTATATACACAGTGATTCTTTTTTTATCTAAACAATGTAAAAGCACAGTATTCTTTTGAGTTGTACTTATAGGGGATGTAGATGTCAGTAAAACATGTATTCGTATAAGTACACGATTAAATGCACATGTATGACATCGTTTTAATTAATTGAGAATAAATGAGATGTGGTGTTTATTATTGACTCACAGCCCAACAGTGTGTGGTGAGTTAGTTCACGACCGGGTAAGGTAACAGTAAAACGTAAAAAATTTTTAGTGATTTTCGGTTAAAGAGAATGGAATTGGGTCGTGACAGAGATTGGTATCAGAGCTGTGTTGGCCTGATGTGAGTCATTAATAAAACGTAGGAAAGTACATCCCCATAGTACTGTGCTTTTGTTTAGATATAACTGTGTATACCGTGATGGATTGAGCTTAATGAATTATTATAATACAGGAAGTTAGGCACTATGCCAGTTACACGCAAAGGTACAGGGGCAAGAGCACGTGCTAGAGGCCGTAGAGGTAGGCCTGAGAGCCGTGCGGAGCCACAGACAGAGCAGGCTCCACAGAACCCTGCTGAGAGAGCAGGTGATACTGGGGCTCGCTTCGCTAGATTAGAGCAGAGTATTGAGAGTCTGGTGGAGATAGTCACGCAGGCATTGGGTGCCGGTGATAGACGAGGTCCCGCAGCACAGCCTACTACTGAACAGGCAGTTGCAGAGGCGGAGAGACCTCATGCTGCTGAGACAGCTACAGTTACACCACCTCCAGCCCAGGATATAGCTTCTTCTATCGCTCCACAGTAGAGCGGTAGTGATGTGGGTTATGACTGCGACTTGAGCAGGTTACGAGAGTTTCAAGCGCTGAAACCCCCAGTGTTTAGAGGGGTGAAGGACCCAGTGGTTACGGAGGATTGGGTGTATGAGATGGAGAAACTGTATAGGTTTTTTCGATGCACTTCAGCTGAGAAGGTAGCTTTTGCCGTGTTCATGTTGAAAGGCGAGGCAGAGCACTGGTGGAGGTCCACCGAGTTTATTTTGAGGGCCAGACACTCTGAGATCTCGTGGGAGATATTTCTAGAGGCCTTCAGGAGACAGTATATTCCAGCTACCGCACAGAGAGAATTGCGGATGGAATTTATGAATTTGGTTCAGGGGAACCGTACTGTGGACGAGTATGAGTCCAAGTTTATGTCATTGGGAAGATATGACCCTGACACGATGGGTAGTGAGACCCGAAAGATTCAAAAATTCATGGATGGATTGAGATTGGCCATTCGGACTTAGCTAGCTCCCTTTGATATCTTGACCTATGAGGAGGCTGTACATAAGGCTCAGTTATGTGAGCAAGACTTTGAGCGAAATGCCTCCGAGCTTGGGAGAGTCAGTGTTAGGAAGGATAGAGATCGGAAGAGATCCGGGTTTGGAAGAGTGGCCAAGAGAGTTGGCAAAGGTTTTTCGAGAAGAGGCCTAAGATCGAGGAGGTGCAGGAGAGAGCTGCTAGACCTCCCGTATTCCCAGCTTTGACTGCACCGAGGGGTATAACTATTGGAGGACCACGACCTACCACGGATCAGTGTAGGAGATGTGGGAGATATCATGGGACTAGACCATGTCAGGTGCCCCCTGTTTCTTGTTTTAGGTGTGGGAGGCCAGGACATATATCGAGGTTTTGCACTGAGATGATTGAGGTTGCCCCACAGAAGGGCAAGGAGCCAGAGGGAGCTCCAGTTGAGACAGCAGCCCCGAGGAGGAGGGCTACAGCTGAGGAGAAAGGGAAACAAGCTGCAGGTGTGAGCAGAGGAAGAGTACATGCACTGGATCAGGACACCGCAGATGCTTCGACTAATGTGATTAAAGGTACCATCCGAATCTTTGATTTAGAAGCATTGGTATTATTTGATCCTGGTGCCACGCATTCTTTCATATCAGCTTCCTTTGCACATAAATTGTTGAAATATGTGAAACCAACATTGTTGGATAAAATGTTGATGATTTCCACACCCATGAATGATAGTCAATTGACTGAGCATGTATGTAGAGATTGTAAATTAAAGATAGAGGGGAAGGAAATGATAGCCAATCTGATTTTATTGAATATGAATGATTTTGATGTAATTTTGGGAATGGATTGGTTGGCTACCAATCGTGTTGTGATGGATTGTCATGCCAAAACATTGATGTTTTTAGGATTAGATAATCTTATTGTAAACTTTGATGAAAAGAAATGATATGAAACTAGCATGTTTGTTGTAAATAAAAAGGAGTATGATTTTAAATTCATATTGCTTGAGAGATAAATTTATTGTTTATGATAAATGTTGAATGTGGAGTGATGGCTTATGTTACTAACGATGGAGAGGATAATGTGAAGGGTTCATTGCATACGTGGTCAATATAGATGAGGCACACCCGGAATTGAGGGACATACCCGTAATTACGGATTACCCTGATGTCTTTCCGGATGAATTACCAGGACTACCACCTGAAAGGGAAATGGAATTTTGCATTGAGTTAGTGCCTGGTACAGAGCCGATATCGAAACCACCCTATAGAATGGCTCCGATAGAATTGAAAGAGCTGAAGAAACAGCTGCAAGAGTTGTTGGAGAAGGGGTTTATTAGACCGAGTGTCTCACCTTGGGGAGCACCGGTTCTATTTGTAAAGAAGAAGGATGGAAGCCTCCGACTGTGTATAGATTACCGGTTGTTGAATAAGGCCACCATTAAGAACAAGTACCCCCTTCCAAGAATCGATGATTTGTTGGATCAGCTCCAGGGAGCCGAAGTATTTTCTAAGATAGATCTGCGGTCAGGGTACCATCAGTTGAGGATCAGGAGTAGAGATGTACCCAAGACAGCATTTCGTACCCGTTATGGCCACTACGAGTTTTTGGTGATGCCATTCGGATTGACGAATGCTCCCGCAGCATTTATGGCATTGATGAATGACATATTCAAGCCATACCTGGACAAGTTTGTAATAGTGTTCATTGATGATATTTTGGTGTATTCCAAGTCCAGGGAAGATCATGAGGAGCACTTGAGGATAGTTCTGCAGACCCTCCGAGAGAAAGAATTGTATGCCAAACTCAGCAAGTGTAACTTTTGGTTGGAACAGATCTCATTTCTGGGGCATGTCGTGTCAAAGGATGGGGTATCAGTGGATCCATCCAAGATAGAGGCAGTTGTGCAGTGGGAACAGCCCAAGACAGTAACTGAGATCAGGAGTTTTCTGGGATTGGCAGGATATTATCGGAGATTTGTAGAGGGTTTCTCTAGACTAGCTGCTCCGTTGACACGCCTCACGGGTAAAGACGTTAAGTTTGTGTGGGATGAGGCATGTGAGAGGAGTTTTGAGGAGCTTAAGCATCGATTGACGACTGTTCCAGTTCTCACCATTCCTACCAGCTCAAGAGGATTCTCGGTGTATACTGATGCATCACACCAGGGACTGGGCTGTGTGCTTATGCAGGAAGGGAAGGTAGTTGCCTATGGATCTAGACAGTTGAAAGATTATGAGAGGAACTACCCGACACATGATTTGGAGTTGGCGGCTGTAGTATTTGCCTTGAAAATATGGCGCCACTATCTCTATGGTGAGAAATTTCAGGTGTTCACAGATCATAAGAGCCTTAAGTACCTGTTCTCACAGAAAGAGCTGAATATGAGACAGAGGAGATGGCTCGAACTCCTGAAAGACTATGATTGTGAAATCATGTACCACCCGGGTAAGGCAAATGTAGTTGCCGATGCTTTGAGTAGAAAGAACCTTGGGTTGGTGTCATATATGATGGTACGGGAACATGAATTGTTAGAACACTTTACGAACCTCAGTTTGGATGTAACCCCACCTGGATCTGAGAGACTTGGGATCATGGCTAGTTTAAGACTGGAGCCAGAATTGATTGGCCATATTCGGTAAGCCCAGCAGAGTGATCGACGGTGCATCGATTGGCTGAGGCAGGTACAAACAGGTGTGGGTATTGATTTTGAGCAGAGTGCTGATGGCTTATTGAGGTTCAGAGGCAGAGTATGCGTTCCCAGGGATCCTGAGATCAGGAGAATGATTTTATCAGAGGCTCACTCATCGAAATATATGATACATCCGGGAAGTACCAAGATGTATCAAAACCTTCGGAAGGTTTATTGGTGGTCTGGAATGAAGAGAGACATTGCTGAATATGTCGCTAAGTGTCTCGTTTGTCAGCAAGTGAAGGTAGAGCATCAGAAGCCTGCAGGATTATTGCAGCCTCTACCGATACCGACATGGAAGTGGGAGCATGTCACCATAGATTTTGTGATGGGGTTGTCGAGGACCCGTAGAGGTCATGATGCCATATGGGTTATTATGGACCGATTGACTAAGTCCGCCCATTTCTTGGCTATGAGAGCTACCGATACACTGAGTCAGTTGGTGAACCTGTATATTCGAGAGATAGTACGGCTACATGGTGTACCAGTGAGCGTTGTTTCTGATAGGGATGCCCGCTTCACTTCCCATTTTTGGGAACATTTTCAGGAAGCGCTGGGGACTCGATTGAGTCTTAGCACCGCTTTTCATCCTCAGACAGATGGGCAGTCAGAGAGGACTATACAGACCCTCGAGGATATGTTGAGAGCGTGTGTGCTGGATTTTAGAGGCTCCTGGGATGACCACCTACAGTTAACCGAGTTCGCTTATAATAATAGCTATCATGCTAGTATCAGGATGGCACCCTATGAGGCATTATACGGGCGTAGATGCCGTTCCCCTATTAGATGGGAAGAGGTTGGTGATAGACAGATTTTTGCTCCGGACTTAGTACAGCAGGCATCTGAGGACGTCTAGTTGATATGTGAGAGATTACGGATAGCTCAGAGCCGGCAAAAGAGTTATGCTGACAAGAGACGAAGACCACTGGAGTTTGATGAGGGTGAGTCGGTATTTCTAAGAGTTTCACCATCGAAGGGTATTATGAGATTCGGTAAGAAGGGCAAGCTAAGCCCTAGATATATCGGACCCTTCGAGATTTTGGAGAGAGTGGGAGATAAGGCATATAGGTTGGCACTGCCACCGGACTTGGCAAATGTCCACAACGTCTTCCACGTCTCGATGCTTCGGAAGTATCACCCGGACCCTGCACACGTGATAAGATATGAGCCGTTGGAGCTCCATGAGAGTATGACGTATGTTGAGAAGCTGGTTCGGATATTGGATAGGAAAGAGAAAGTGTTGCGAAATAAGACAATTCCCTTGGTGAAGGTGTTTTGGCAACACCACACGGCGGAAGAGGCCACATGGGAATTGGAGAACTTGATACGGGAGAAGTACCCCCAACTGTTTGAAGAGTGACTTGGTTCTAATTTGGAGGACCAAATTCCTTGAAGGAGGGGAGAATGTAAGATCCCGTATATGTATAAGGGTAATGTGTGTAATTGGATCAAATAATATGAATGGACTTGTAATGTAAAGTATGATTGATGTAAGTCCATGGATTCAATGTATGTATGTGTAATATAAATTGTAACGTACATACAAGTTTCATTGAGTATGAATACGAAGAAATGAGTTCTAGCAAGTGATGGATGTGATTGAGACTCAAGATGAGTAGTGTGGTAAAATGGAAGGGAGTTATGCTTCCATTTGGTTTTATGTAGCATACCTTTGAACATACAATGAATGCACACAAGTTTCAATGTGCATAAGGTATGAATGGATGCCATTTTCAAGTTAAAAAGGTGGATGGATGAGAAAATGGCCATGGCAATAGATTAAGGATGTGTTGGTATGAGTTGCAGCAATGAAACTGCAGGAAATCTGGAAAACATGAGGTCCAGATCGATCTCATAGGATGAGAGATCGATCTGGAAGAGCCAGAATACTCTTATTTGGGTGAAAGAATAGAGCAGATCGATCTCCAATGGAGCCAGATTGATCTCCTTAGCTCTCTGTTTGGGAGCAGATCGATCTCATGCTTCGACAGATCGATCTCATGCCTATACAGATCGATCTCATTGCTTTGACAGATCGATCTCAGGCTTAAAAATGCCGTGAAAAAGAGGGATTTTAAGGGACCAGATCGATCTCCTCTTGGACCAGATTGATCTCCCCAAGCTATTTCTATATAAGGAGAGCTGAAAATCTGGAAATCTCGAAAAAACATATTAACCTCCCATTTTCAACCCAAAAACCTAACTTTCCCTCTCTAAAATCAGCCATTTTCAGTGAGATTTGGAGAGAGATCATTAGAGGCAAACTTGTTCCTATCAAAGTGAAGAACAACATAGTGAGAGGGCATCTTCCCATCTTTGGAATTGAAGGAGTTAAGGGCATTATCAATTGGAGCAAGAAGGGAAATCATATTGGTAAGATTCTAACACTCCAATCCAAATGCATTAGCTATTTAATTGATTTTAGAGTTGATTGATATGAGTATTGATGGATAGACTACCTAGGAATGTAGTGGAATTGGTGTGACCAAGAAATCTAAAATGGGTATAATGTGAGGATATGTGGGATTAAATGAGCCTATGAATTATGGCATGCTAAAGTTGTTATTGGGGTAATGTTTATGATTTTAAATGGTTAAATGAGATTACATTGTGAGTTTAGAGGAATTGTGGAAATGGGTATGTATATGATTGATAAATGCCATAGTGAGGGGATTCATGGAATATGAACACTATGAGCTTAATGTCGATTTAATATCGATTTTGAATAAGTTAATAGGCCTAAGAAGATCCATAGACTCGAGTTATGGATAAAGTAATGAAACGAGGCCAAATAAGCTTTAATAGAGGCTATAGATTAAATTCACTATAGCAAGCACAAGGTTTGCAATATATGGATCGAATATAATGCGAGATACGATTTTGTGTAGTCCCGAAGAGTTCGTTGAAGACGAACCGACCGTACGAGTAAGCAGCTTAAGGAAGTGGAATCACGCATCGCGATTCCAGGTAAGGGAGTTTTGTAAGTATATAGAGGTAGCTGCTCGTATTTTGAACTCGTGGGTATATATAGGGCTTTGGAAATGTGTATGAACTTATAGAAATGTGTTTTGATGATGTATGAGTGTTTGTATAAGGTTTGGTTATTTTGAAATGGTTATTAAAAAAGGGATAGTAAGGCTAATAATTGCATAAATCATGTATTTTGAATGCTTTTACAAAACACAATGCTTTGATTTGAGCAAATGAAAGGATAGGCCGGCTAGTACTTGAATGATGTTGTGAAATAGCCCATATGAGGCACTAAGCATATTATGAGATGTTTTGAATGCATATAAGCCGCCGATCGCGTGTATGTGATTTAATTCGCGCTAGAGCCTCGCTCGCGCTGGATTTGTATGTTTTCACTTGTGTGAAACGTGCTTGAGCTTAGCTTGCACTTTGAATTTGAATTGTGATGATGTTTATAAACCGTACTGGAGCTTACGCTCGTACGTGGATTTGAGTGGTTTTTCTTATGCATATAACTGTACTGGAGCTATGCTCGTACATGGTTTCTTCATATTTTATGCATAAATACCGTACCAGAGCGTTGCTCGTACGAAGTGATTGGTTTAGATGCATGAATTCGCACTAAGAGCGTAGCTCGCGCTGGTTTTCACACTGTGGTATGTATGAGGCCGTGGTGAGAGATACGGATTAACTCAGGGAACCCAACAGGCCTGACAGACCTCTTAGGTGGGGTGAGGGTGAGGGGCTAGGACCTGACATAATCCATCCAGGGAACCCAACAGGCCTGACAGACCTCTTAGGTGGGGTGAGGGTGAGGGGCTAGGACCTGGATCAGGGAACCTAACAGGGGCGAGCAAGGCCATGAGGGGCTAGGACCTAGTATTGAGGTTACTCCCACGCGCTCTTGAGACTATAAAGCTCACACTTGGTATGGGGTAGATAAGACCTATGGCAGGCACCCCCAACCATGTTATGGGTCCGCGGAGTACGATGTACTGTGTATATCACATGGAGTACGATGTACCGCGTGGTGGTTACTTGATTTGAGAAAGTCTGGCGGAGAACTAACCCACCTTCATGCCAGTATGATACCCCGCACACCGGAATCCATGGGGTCTGGGATGAGATGTGACGATTGGCCAACGTAGTCACTTGAGATATAGTAACCTGTCTCCTTGCTTGATTTACTTACTACCACATGATTTTAAATCTCTAAGTGTGATTTGTGATTGTTTAAGGTAGACCCAAAGGAGGGGTCGAGCCTTGTGGATTTGATTTGTGAAATGAAAATGAGGTTGTGATTGTGAGTTGATGTGATGTGATTGTATGTGATGAGAAAGAGTTTTATGACGTGGGTTTAAAAAGGAGGTTTCTTAATGAATTGCCCTTTTTATGAATTTAAATGAGATCGAGCATGAGATGATTTATACATGATGTTTTACCATGTTTTATATGCCAATTTTACATGACTTTGATACATGATATATATGTATACTCATATGGCATAGTTTTATTCCTCATGCTCCTAACATAAAGGATTTATGCATAACACTATCAGCATGTAGATAGAGTAGTTATCTACCATTCTTGCATTATTGCCTTACTGAGCGTGTGGTTGCTCATCCCACTCTATTTTCCCCTACAGAGAGTGCATAGTAGCCCAGTGAGGACTGAGGCGTGGTATTTTGGACTTCGCTGCATCTCCATCGCTTAAAGGTATATACACAGTGATTCTTTTTGTATCTAAACAATGTAAAAGCACAGTATTCTTTTGAGTTGTACTTATGGGGGATGTAGATGTCAGTAAAATATGTATTCGTATAAGTACACGATTAAATGCACATGTATGACATTGTTTTAATTAATTGAGAATGAATGAGATGTGGTGTTTATTATTGACTCACAGCCCAACAGTGTGTGGTGAGTTAGTTCACGACCGGGTAAGGTAACAGTAAAACGCGAAAAATTTTCAGTGATTTTCGGTTAAAGAGAATGGAATTGGGTCGTGACAGGTCGGGGTCCTCAAATCATAATAACCTTCAAAAGTGCTGAAATTGGATACACTAGGGCCTTACCAATCATCTTACCCTGTGACTCATCGCTCTAATCTCTTACCAACTGGTCTGTTTCCCGCTCTGACATCTCTGTCATTCTCTATTCTCTTTTGTCTCTATTTCGACCCTTACTACCTTTCTCAATCTTAGAGGCATGCAACACATGATATTATTCATGCAACTGTATTTTGCGCATTACCTCGATATAAGTAGTGAGCCAATCAAACTCTAATCGAAAATTTGAGCCCTTCCATGAACTTTTGGGCTTTCCGACTCTCACTGCCCATAGTTTCGGGGTAATATCTACCCAGGTATATAAAAAGAGATTCATACTCGTAAATCAACCAGTGTCTCTGGGTCAGTGTAAGAAATTTTACTTGTAATTTTCCCTTATGTAGTGTCCAAAATATTCTGTCACCGGAATACATCCAGAAATATTTCTCATGTCGGCTCTGGACGTCTAACTCTTCAGATGGGTCGAGCGGACTTCCACCAATGCTTCGCCTCGCCCTCCAACATAAATGTATTTAAAAGTCACTTTCTCAATCGACATACACCAAAAGAATTCATACAACTTTGCTATCTCATTCACCCAGTCCTCAGCAATTATTGGTTTCTTTACTTCGCTATATACCAGAGGGGTGTGAGAATCTCTATAGTCTGAGGCATCTGTTTAGGCTTTACCCTGCCTATCCTCAACTACCTACATAGATTGAGTAAATAACTCCAAAATATTTTCTACACTCTACTCCATCCTCTCGGAGCGTGTCTCAATACTGTTTGGTCTCTTTGTAGGACCTTGTGGAGTATGCTCAACATCAGCCTCCACCTCACTCTCATCTCGAGTCTCATGTGACGACTCATTCGACTCTCAAGCCGATCTCTACGATCTCGAGCATGTGTACTTGTTCCTCTACCATAGCAGTTATCAGTTATAAAAACTATAATCTTGCATTCGAAACTAAATTCTTAGCTGCAATTCCATCTTGATATACATAATTCTATCTAAACAATGCACAGTACATGGGGATGTAAATTTACTTAACCACTAACACCGACTCATATTAGACCAACTCTACTCTGATACCACCTTTTTTGTCACAACCCAAATTAACTAAAAATCAGAGTAAATTTTTCGTTTTTTCATTTCCTTACCCGTCGTGAACAGTTACACTACTAAACAGTTGGGCTATGATTCGGTGTTGTCACCTCTCACCTATTTACCATTCCATTTTTATATTTCATTTACATATCAATTTATTTAAACTAAATACATCCCCAATATTTCATCCACATACAGTACTGTGCCTCTATATGTTCAGATACAAAAATTATACAAATATGTATACCTGGTCTTGATAAGAAGCAATGGATAATCGAAATGCAAAACTACTATCGTTCTCTTCAGCTAAATGTACCCTGTAGGGTGAAAAATGAAAGGGTGAGCATAAACAACTCAGTAAGGCAATAATGTAAGCAGGTAGATAACTATACTATCTACGTGCTGATAATGTCATGATATAAAATCGTTTACATTTGGAGTATGACTAAAACGATGCCACATGTATGTATATATCATATAAGAGAAATCATGAAATCCATATATAAAACAACCATGGAAAAATCCTCATGTATGACGTCTCATGCTCGTCACATTAAAACTTATTTGTGTTCATCATTACCTCATCACGTTAAAACTCATTTGTTTTATCATAAAACAACCACATCAAGGCTAAACCCATTTCTCGAGAATACCTTGATTCATTAAATCACATCTCTTTTAAAAACATAAATCGGGACATTACCCCTCTCTCGGGTTCATCCTGGTCTATTCAGGCTGTATGATATGATGTGAGGCATGTAGTTTACTGTATGAAAATCGAGGACTATGGCCATACTTTGTCCCTGTGATCCCAGGCTACACGCATCCCGGTGTGCGAGGAATCACAACTGCAACGGGAGGTGGGGTCAAGTCCTACCCGCCAGAATATCAAGTAACATCATCGAGTCATCATGACTGCATGGTACAGTGTACTCCGTGTGACATACACGGTATATCGTACTCTGTGGACCCATATCATAGTCTAGGGGTGCCTGCTGTAGGTCTTATCCACCCCAATACTATGTCGATAACCGACCCATGTCTCAAAGTATATGTGCGAGCATCTCAACTCTTTGTGACACATAGTCTACAGGAGGCTTACGCATGACTATATGCATGTCAACTAACGTCTAGTGCGAGCGAAGATCCAGCACCACGCTATGCATATCATGATATCTAAAATCTCGTATGAGTGAAGCTCCATCACAGTTTTGTACACACATAAATTTCTCGTACGAGCAATGCTCCAGTACGGCTTTTCATGAGTAATAAATCAGTAATTTTAGTGCGAGTAAGACTGTAGCACTCTTTTTACTCGTGTAAATATGATAGGTGGCTCAATCTTGATAAAACATCTTTTAAAATAGTAACCGGTACAAACCGGTACCTTTTCGTATAATTCATGAAATCTATAGCCAACCTATGTGTATATTTGCTTAAATCAAAATAATACATTCATATAAAACATTAAAACATGATAATCATGCAATTTATTTGCCTTACTACCCTTTTTATAAATTTTACTCCCAGGGGCAATATCATCTTTTTCCTTTATTCACCTATGCCCCAGGTTTTTGTAAAAATTATTATTTAATTTCTAGATACTTTAAGAAATTCTAGGCCTTGCAAATCCCCTCAAAAATACGTATAGAAATCTCTATGCACCTACAAAATTCCCTTACCTCGATCCACGTGCAAACTTATCCCGTCTCAATAATATCCGATCTCTCAGTCCAACTGCGCGTCAACCAAGTCTACGAAACTGCATATAACCATATAATTGGGGTCAATTCAATTATCTTTATCAGTCTATCACATTTACTGATCGAATCTAACGTACTGGGCCCGTTTTACTTTATTGGGCCCAATTGCACATTAATGGGCCTCGACCCATTTTCAGCCAGTTTATTCTATTTAAATCCCTTCTTCGGGTTTACTGGGCTCATTCAGCTTACCAATAATCATCAGGCTTCTTTCCAAACTCATTGGATAGCCCGTATACTATTTACGATAATTACGTTGTAATTTCAATTAATATTCCTTTTTATACAGAATTAATTTGTAAATTCCGTAAAATAATCGAAACTCTGTATTGAGGACTCTAATTGTCGAAATTAAAATATACTTAGCCAATATGATGCGGGGTACAAAAATTGGAGCTCAATCGGCTCTCGTTCGGGCTTTGTCGTAAAACTGCACAATTATATATTTAATCCTGGGTTATTTTTCGATTAAATATAATTTAAATAAATTTTTTGAAAATCAAATCGGTCACTTTTGACCTCTTACCAACTTACCCAAAGTCTGGTGTATCCTCGAAAATTCTTCCCCTTTTTCCTTTTTCTCTTTTTCTCCCTTTTTTCCCTTCTTTCTTGGCTGAACCGGTTCAGTCCTGTTTAACCCGGTTCAGACCGGTCCGATTCAGTTCGGTTCACTCCGATTCGACCGGTTCAAGGCCTCGCCAGCCGGTTCTCATCGGCTTCCACCACCAGTGGCTCCGCTGGGCCGTCTGATGCATGGATCTAGGGTTAGTTTCGTTCAAAGCCGTCGAAAAGTGGCCGGTCTGACATTTCTCCTATTCGGCGTCGGTAGGTCCCCTTCCTTCCGTCGTTTTCGGTCGTTTTTGTCGTCGACGATGGCAGATCATCCCTCCTCCTGGCCGGTGGCGAGTCCTTCTTCCTTTTCCCAGCCTCCATCCGCTACCGTTCCTCCTCTTTCCCTCTCTTTCTCACCCCCTTCACTTTCGGTTCTCTCTCTCTCTCTCTCTCCTTTTCTTATTGCCGGTCGTCGTTTTCCCTTAGCTATCGGTGCCGGTGAGCTCAGCAGCCTCACCTGGTCGGCTTACCAGTGACGTCTGGTGGTAAGGCCGACGGGCTGGGCTCTCGGCTTCAGCCTTCCATTTACAGAATCGCGTCTCGTGATTCTGTTTCAATTTTTTTTTTACTTAATTAATTAATTAATTAATTTATTATTATTTATAAATTAGTTTATTATTATTATATTCATTATTTTAATCAAAATTATTCTAAAATATCTACAAAATTAATTTTTTATTCCAAATAGATTTATTTAATTTTATTTAATTTATTTATTATATTTTTAACCCTTTTTAGGGTATAATTTCTCCGAATTTTCGGGATATTGTCCCGAGCAAAAATTTTGATTAATTTCAGTAATTTCATATCTTGATCAATTTAACCCGAAATTTAATTATTTCTTCGTTATTGATCAAGATTCTCAAATCCATTATTTTTAATTAAATTTTCTTATTGAGTTTATACTGAATTTTGATCTTTTGACCGTTTTACCCTTGCACGTATTCGGGATTAATTTAACCCGATTTCCTTTCACAAATACTCATTCATTTCGCATTTTAAATCCTTATTTCCAATCCGAATCCCATTCGTTTAAATTTGTGACCATTTTCATCCTTCATACGAAATTACGATATAAATCGGGTCTTACAAATTACCCCTTAACATGCATTACTTATAGGATCTTAATGTAAGATCTCAAATTATTTCCCCCAAACTTATTTATTTCACTAAACATTTTATTCTATTTTTGTATTTTTCTTCTTTCTTCATTTTCTTCATTTTCTTTTTCTTTCATTTTTTTTTTGAACTTTCACTATCACCAGATACCCATATGTACAAAGCTCACAATATATCCCAATGACTTTTCATGCTTTCGAGGTAAGGGATAGGAAAAGAGTATTAAAGCTAAGGAATTTATGCAGGTGTATTTATAGAGAAAAGCTTATTTGGCCTAGATAGGCGACTAGGGGTAAAATATGTACAAGGATGGCTAGAAAGGCTCAAACGATCCAAAGATGGCCTAAATCATCTCCCTAATTAAGTGCGATCTAATATTTCACCTCGAGATCAGATCAAGCAAATTCTAGAATATGATGCACAAAATCAACTGAACAAATGCAATCCTATGTCAACATAAGCTTTCTCTAAATAAATATACATATTCATAACATAACATGTGCATAAAATGAGGACATCATAATCAGAATCAAGACAAATTCAAGAACTTAACTTCATGCTTTTCCTATAATCATGCTTCTCATTCAATCACAATCAAACTTAATCATGGGGTTATATCATCAGAATATGGGAAAACTACATGCTAAGCACTAAATTATCCCAAAATCAAACAGTTTAAGCTCATATTTTTGAAAAAAAATTTCAAAATTGAGAGCTCTTTTTTTTACAAGAATCATCATTTCATTATTACTTTCTAATTCTTATGCTTTCTTACATTCGGTCTTTCTTGTTACTCTTTAAGTGGGGTATTGCATAATTACTGGCATGAAGCAATGATATTGACTAAGGCTGAACCGAGAAGAATGCTTGATAGTGGCCACTGGAATTTTTTTTTTTTGCTTGTTTATTGCCCTTTTCATTATAAGTTAGTTTAAGATTAAGCAGCTAGTTTAAGACTGTTTGTGCATTGATTTTTCTGTTCTCTTTCATTTTACAGAGGTTGAGTGACGGGAGGAGGTTACTGGTCGGTGATGAACTGCACTGAACATAAGACGTACTGCACCATAGCAGTGGACCGAACCAACAATCCATACCTCTATTCTCCCCTGTTTTAGAATGCTTTCACTGTTCATCATCTTTATTTCCTTAACTTGGTTTTAATCTAGTTTTACAGTTTTAGTTTGCAGTTATTGCTTTAAACTTCATTGTTAACAGTTGCTTTTTGTGCTTCAATTTTTGCTTTGCAGCAGCAGCTATTGTCTCATTCAATCACAATCAGACTTAATCATGGGGTCATATCATCGAAATATGGGAAAACTACATGCTAAGCACTAAATCATCCTAAAATTAAACAGTTTAAGCTCATATTTTCGTACAAAATTTCAATTTTGCCCAAACTTGCTCAAGTGATATCCCATCCTCTAAACTTAAAGTGCACAGTGTCCTCAGTGTGCAGATAATATAAGAATTGAAGGTCAGGAACAAAGTACTCCCCTTTCTGATGATAATGATGAACAACCGAAGCTTGATTGAAAACATAAAACTAGAAAAGAAATCTACAAAATAAACAAAGAAAGAAACAGTAGAAAAGGAAAAGAACTATATACAAAGTGAAAAGAAAAATTAAGCCACTTCAAATGTAGCTAAAGAACACAACACTCAGCAGTAGGGCGAAGAGTAGGAGGATCAACCAAAGTAGTGATAGAATGTTAATAGTTAAATCCTCCTAAGCTCTAGCTACTTCCCTCCTTCTTTGAGATTTCTTGTGTTCAAGCCTTATATCCTCAATATCCATCTTCAAACACTCTTGAGAGTCATCAGGGAGCTTCAAAGGTTTGAAAACATTAAACTTCACTTCCTGATCCTGAACTCTCATTGTTAACTCCCCCTTTTGTACATCAATTAAAGTTCTACCAGTAGCTAGGAAAGGTCTGCCTAATATAATGGGGACTTCCCTATCTTCCTCCATGTCCAATATAATAAAATCCACAGGGAAAATAAATTTACCCACCTTTACTAACACATCCTCAATGACCCCCTTCAGATATTTAATGGATCAATCAGCTAGTTGAAAGGTCACTGTGGTATGCTTGACATCCCATATTCCTAACTTTTGGTAGATAGACAGAGGCATCAGATTGATACTGGCTCCTAAATCACACAGGGCTCTACCAAAGAACATATTTTCAATAGTGCAGGGTATGGTAAAACTCCCAGGATCCTTGAGCTTGGGGGGTAATTTTCTCTGGATAATTGCATTACATTCCCCAGTTAAGGCCATCGTCTCATAATCTTCCAATCTTCTTTTCCTAGAGAGGATATCTTTCAAAAACTTCACATAACTTGGCATTTGCTCTAAGGCATCTGTGAAAGGAATGTTGATGTGAAGTTTCTTAAAAACCTCAAGAAATTTAGCGAATTATTGATTAAGCTTTTGGTTTTGAAACCTCTGAGGAAAAGGTACTAGTGGTCTAACTAGAGGCAATGTAGTGGGAACCTATGTAGAATCAGAGGACAAGAAAGGCTGTGAAGAAGAAGAAGGTATAGATGAAGAAGCGCTTAGCTTAGATTCCTTTGCAGCCTGATCTTTTGGTTCCTGCTCTTTCTGAGCTGTCTCTTTAGAACATAAGGATTCTTCAACTAAGGGCTGTTCAGGTCTGGACTTAACTTGTGGTTCATCTAGCTCTCTGCCACTCCTAAGGGTGATATATTTAACATGTTCCTTACCCTTCCTTTGCTTAACAGGATTGGCTTCAATGTTACTAGGAAAGGTCCCTTGAGGATGCTGGCTAAGAGCATTCACTATTTGTCCAACCTGAACTTCTAGGTTCTTAATTGAAGCAGCTTGATTTTGCAAGATGGTTGAGAACATCTCCTCTAGTGTAAGCTTCTTCTCAGCTGCTGGTGCATGGTAAAGTTGGGGCTGCATAAGTGGTGGTGATGGTGGTGATGGATGATGAGGTGGATGATGTTGAAATTGAGGTAGATGGGGATGATTAGGTGGATGGTATGGAAATTGCAACTGTGGTGGTACATGAACCGGTAGAGCTTGAAAACTAGGGGGTCCTACAGGTCTAGAGGTAGAAGTTTACCCTTGGTTTTGGCTGCAGGAGAAGTTAGGATGGTTCCTCCACCCTAGATTATAGGTGTTTGAAAAAGGGTTGTTTTGCTGCTTAGGGGGGCAACATACTGAACCGGTTCTAGGTTAAGCAGACACCTATCCACAGAGTGTGTACCACTACACAGATCGCATGAAAGGAAAGGACTTTGGAAAGAATAAATCGGATTAGGACTGGTAGAAGGATTATGTTGGGTACTGAGTGATTCTACCTTCTTCGTAAGGTTAGCGATTTGAGAGGCCAAGGTAGACAGTGTGTCGAGCTCATAAATACCCGTCGATTTCTTAGGCAGTTGCCTCTCTGAGAACCATAGATAGTTGTTAGCAGCCATCTTTTCTAACAACTCGTAGGCTTCCTCATCTGTTTTACACATTAGCGCTCCACTCGCAGCAGCATCAACAATGGTCCTATTTTGGATTGTAAGTTCGTTGTAGAAGGTTTGGATTTGCGGCCACAAAGGTAGGCCATGGTGAGGGCAGTTCCTAAGAAGCTCCTTATATAGTTCCCATTCTTCGTAAAGAGTTTTCGAATTGAACTGGGCAAAGGAAGATATGTCGCTACGGAGTCTGGCCATTTTAGATGGAGGGAAAAACTTAGCTAGAAATTGATGGGCTAACTTGTCCCATGTAGAAATGGATCCTGGAGGCTAGGAGGTTAACCAGTGTCAAGCCCTATCCCTAAGCGAGAAGGGGAATAATCTAAGCCTAAGCGCATCATCAAATAATCCATTGTGCTTGAACGTGTTGCACAAGCCCAGAAATTGCACAAGGTGAGCATGTGGGTCATCGTGTGGAAGCTCACTGAACTGTAAAGAGGTCTGGATCATCTGGAGGATGGAAGGCTTAATTTTGAAGTTGTTAGCAGGGACAGCTGGTGGCCTAATGTCGGTATAATAACCTCCAATAGTTGGCATTGCATAATCTCTAACGGTCCTAATTTCCCTATTTTCTGCCATGGTGTTTTGTAGCGGAGCTATAAATTTCCTAGAATCCTTTCGAATTGTCCTAAAGGTTCTTTCGATTTCAGGATCTAAAGCAAAGCAATCATAACTTCTAGCTCTACGCATGCAAAAATCACAAAGTCCTTAGAAAAAGTTTTTTAAAGTTTTTTTTTATTTTTTTAATTAATTAGAGAAAATTTAACTAACCTAAACTAAGGCTCTAAATATTTACAACCTAAATATTTACAATCTAGAGTTACACCTAAGCATAATTTCACCAATATTAATTAACGACTAATTAAAACTTCCCCGGCAACGGCGCCAAAAACTTGGTACAATCTAAACGTATTATCCGCAAGTGCACGGGTCATATAAGTAATAATGGGATTTGAGTCCCGAGTTATCGTCCCACAGAGAAGTTGATCAGCCTAATTAACTACCAGTTAATCTTACCCCAAGTATATTCTAGCAAATTATGAATTGAAGATGGGTGGTCTACAAGGTTAAATTTAAAAGTACTGAAAATAATAAAAGCTATAAACTAAAGAAAATAAAACCGAGTTAAAATTACTTACAAAGCTTCGAGCAATTAAAAGCAAATAACCTACAAAAGATAATAGTTAAAAGTTAATTAACACAATTAAAACAAAATGCAAAAATGAAAAAAAAAGATTAATTAAACTAAAATTAAACAAGCCTAAAATAACATATGCATGTAATTAAACTAATTAATAAAAATGCTAATTAAACTAAACTAAAATTTAATAAAAATAAAGACTAAATTAAAAATGCATGAAACACATTTAATCTAAATTAATTCTAAATGCAACTCATAAAATACTAAACTAAAACATATAATATAACATTAACTATTGGCTAAAAATTAAAACTGAAAATTAAATTAACATGCAAAAATATTAAAACTAACCTACCATTTAATAAAAACTAACAACTAATTAAAGATTAAAACAACTAAAATATGAAATAACATTTGCAAAGGAATTGATGAGCCAAACGTGGCTTAGAACAACTCAACAACCAAGTGGTCCCGATTTTTACATTGTTCATTGTCTTTCGAAATTCATTTTCATTTCTAGGTGCTCACGGTTTGCTTGGTCCTGCCATCTGCTAGAGTTCGTCCTCTGCACCAGGTGTGTCCTGCTGTCTGCTGCAGGTCTATTCCCGTTCCATCCTACACTGCTGTACCAGTAACCACATCTGCTCAACACCGCGACCTGCTCCTTCAGTCTACAGCCCGACCGTGCACTGGACTGCCAACCCGAATACTCAGTGTTTCATTTCCAGGTATTGCTCAACGTTCTGTCATGCATGGTCCTACTGTTCTTGGTTTGTCTAGGTCTGACCAGCATGCCTCCTGCTCTTGGCAATATTCGGCTCCCACTCCTTCACCTGGTTGTTGTCCTGCGTTGCTTGTCACAACATTCGGCTTCATTGTTGCACATTTATGCAATTCTCAGCAACGCAAATCTGGAATAAGATAAAACACAAGCATTAAATTGTAATATGCAAGTTCAAGGCAGTGAATGAACAACAGCAAACTTAACATGACTAAAATTAAAAGCTAAAATGGGAAAAGGAAAATAAATAGTAAATCAAACATAAAACAGAGGAGAATAGAGTAAAAAAAAAAAAAAACTCTTGTTACTGCTCTTAACACCTCCTTCAGCTGGTACTTAACCCGAACACAGCACACCACCGTGAACCATAGAGGTGAGAGAGCATCAGTGGCCACGCCTTGCTTTAGCAGCCACAAGCAGGAGCTAGCCTCTCGGTATCACACGGAAATGGAAACCCGATTAGTGATGACAACTGCATGCTACTTGAATAAGAGACTGGTAAATGATACCGACAGCAAAAACAAAAGAACTGGGTAGTAATAGAACAAGACTGCATCAAGCTTAGTCACATTGCCTAATAGCCTCTTGCACAACCACACTAATCCAGCTACTGCTCGATTGTCTTTCTTAAATCAAATAATAGAACCGAGGAGGCCAGCAATCAAATAATAAAAAAATAATACTAAAAAATGAAACCCTTTTAGTTAAAGAACATTAACAGAAAAAGAAAGAAATTCTTTGATTCAGTAAACTACTACAGATATCAAAAAGGAAGGAAACTTTTCATAAAATATCACAAATAAAGTTTACATGAATAGTGAATAGAAAATGGTGGCTATCAAGAACTCTAATCGGAAAGCTTAAAAATAAAAACTTTAAAAACTAAAACTACCCTAAATTAAAACTACACCTAAATTACTTCTAAAAACTACTCCTAAATTACTCTACACGACTCCTAACCTAGGCTACTTACCCTACTCCTACTTCCTAATTAATTTTTCAATTGCCATCATGTTCTATTTATACACACACTTAGGGGTACAATGGTAATTTTTCTATCCTAGATGAGTTGGCATTGTTTGGCCACTTGTCTTCATTTGATTTGCTACAGAGTAGATATTTTCATGTCATCAGTCTTTTTGTCTAATTAGTTGTGCGATGTAGCCCGACGTATGTCTTCCAGAAGGTCAACACGGTGTCCTTCGATCTTATCGTTTCGGAGCAAATAAAATACGGACACCTAACATCACGCATGTCCAGACGACTGGTGGCTTGGTCTACAAATTGGAAGTGGTCCAATCTCCTTTAGTCCATTTTCAACCCAATTTTGACTGAAACGACTGAGTTTCATCTTGATTTAATTTATCTGCACATTAAAGAATTTTAATTAAATTAAGGAGATTATTAATAAAATAATATGGGGATTAAATAAATAATTAGTAAATTAAGCACAAATAATTCTATTAAAAATAGAATTATTAGTATCTAAATTTTGTAAGTACATTAATGTATATGGAATTGTGTACAGGGAATGTAAACATGAATACTTTGTAAAAGAAGAATTATGCTGATAAATTTGAAAGTAGCTCTATTGGCTTCGTTTAAATTTGTTACCAAGAAATAAATTGAATAAACGAATTTATTATTCTGATATATTATCGACTCGTAGTCCAGCCATATCGTACCGTAAATTGGGGCATTACAAAAGTTGGTATTAGAGCAAGGTCGGCCTGATACGAGTTGATATTAAGAGTGCAAGAAAATTTAAAAAGTTCAGATCCCTAACATTATTGTACATTGTTTAGATACAAACGGGTATACTTGACTATGTTTTGCTAAGAAATTGCTACTGAATGTAGGAAAACGATTAGATATGGCTGTTAGACCGTAAAGTCGACCGAGAGGACGAGGGGCTAGGGTAACCCGAGGCCATGAGGATAGGCTTGAAAGACAAGGTTGCCACACAGCTGAACAGCCCACTCGTAACCCTACTAAAAGCTTCGAGGCCCGAATTACTAGCTCGGAATGAGGCATGGAGTCCATACTGAACTTAATTGGGTAACTGATGGCCAGATTGGATAACCCATCGGGCACTGCTATTCAGACTGCACCGACTACTCCAGTAGTCGTGTCGAATATGCCTATGCCAGCCCAGACAGCGCCAGTACCACTTGCGGAGGAACCCTCTACTTCTTCACCCACTACATTGTTGTAGACCCTACCCGTACCAAATTGACCCGCACTAGTGGCCCCACAGCAACGTTGTAACGAAATGAAGTATGATTGAGAATTGGATAGATTGAGGCACTTTCAGGAGTTCAAGCCTCTGTCCTTTAGTGGGATTAAGGATCTAGTAGTTGCAGAAGACTAGATCAATGAGATGGAGAAGCGCTATGGATTTTTTCAATGTAACTCTACCCAGAAAGTTTCTTTTGCAGCTTTTGTACTGGAAGGAGAAGCTGAACACTGGTGGAAGTCCACTCGACCGATCCTAAGAGCCAGGCATGGGGTAATTACTTAGGACTTGTTTCTTGATGCCTTCCGAAGGAAATACCTTCCAGATACTACTCAGGGGAGACTACAGATAGAATTTTCAAACTTGAATCAGGGGGAAAAGTCTGTGGACGTGTATGAGTCTAAGTTAACCTCACTAGGAATATACGATTCAAACATTATGGATATTGAAATGAAGAAGGTCCAAAAGTTTATGGATGGACTGAGGCCCTCGATTCGAGCCTGATTAGCCCCATTGGACCTCAGTACTTATGATGAAGTGGTTCGTCGGACCCAGCTGTACGAACAGGATTATGAGATGCATGCCTCTGAGTTTAGTAAAGTAGACAAAGGGAAGGATCGAGATCGAAAGAGGTTAACTGAGGATAGAGGTTTTAGAGAGAGTAAGAGGCCATTTGTTAAGTGACAGAGGAGTTACGATGAATTATGGGGCAAGATTGCTAAACCTCTTGTTTACCCATCCTCAACTCCCATAAAGGGATTGTGATCGGAGGACCCTAACCTAATATTGAGGTGTGAAAACATTATGAGAGGTATAATGGCAATAGGTCCTGCTATTTGATGACTTGGGCTTGCTTTAGATGTGGTAAGGCGAGGCACTTAGTCAGAGATTTTCCAGAGAGTACTGATACAGCCCCGCAGAGGAATGCAGAACAGATAAGAGCACTTGCTACTACCTCTACATCGAGGAGGAAGGCCACAGTGAAAGAGAAGGTTAAGCAAGTTGCAGGACAGGGGCGAGTGTACGCCCTTGAGCATGAGACAACAGGAACTAATGTACCAGCTGAAGCGTTTAAAGGTACTATTCTGATTTGTTATATTAAAGTAGTAGTTTTATTTGACTTTGGAGCAACTCATTCATTTATATCACCTATGTTTGCATATAAATTATCCTCCTATGTACGACCTAAATCAATGGGAAGAATGTTAATGATTAAGACACCCATGAAAGATAGTCAGATGATAGAGAAACTGTATAAAGATTGTAGGCTTAAAATAGGAGACAAGAATATGTTAGCAGACCTGATCCTATTAGACATGTATGACTTTGATGTGATATTGGGCATGGACTAGTTAATAGCAAATCAAGCTATTCTTGATTTTCATAATAGGATAGTGACATTTTTACCTGAAAAATATGTTGTAAGCTTTTCTGAAAAGTAATGGAAAAGAATTATAGTGAAAAAAAATTACTAACTATATGGATAATATTTTGAAGGTTACAATGCCTATGTAATCAATATGGATAAGGCAAGACCGAAATTGAGTGATATCCCCGTGGTCAGGGAGTTTCCCGACATATTCCTGGGTGATTTACTAAGGTTACCCCCAGATAAGGAGATGAAGTTTTGTATCGATCTGATGCTTGGTATAGAGCCGATATCTAAACCCCCATACAGAATGGCTCCAATTAAGCTGGAAGAGTTGAGGAAGCAGATACAAGAATTGCTGGATAAGGAGTTTATTAGGTCGAGTGTTTCACCATGGGGTACACCGATTTTATTTGTTAAAAGGAAAGATGAGAGTCTCAAGCTGTGTATCGATTATAGATTGCTTAATAAGGTGAGCATCAAGAACAAATATCCCTTGCCCCATATCGTTGATTTGCTGGAGCAACTGCGAGAAGCACAGATCTTTTCCAAGATTAATATGAGGTCAGGGTACCATCAGTTGAGGATTAGGAGTGAGGACATACCCAAGACAGCTTTCGAAACCCGATACGGACATTATGAGTTTTTAGTTATGCTTTTCGGGTTGACGAATGCTCTTGCAGCTTTCATGGTACTGATGAATAAAGTACTTAAAGCTGTATCTGGACAGATTCGTCGTAGTTTTTATTAATGATATTTTGGTATATTCCAAGTCCACAGAAGAACATGAGGAGCATTTGAGAATGGTTATGCAAACACTCATGGAGAATAAGTTGTATGCCAAGCACAGCAAGTGTGATTTTTGGCTAGATTAGATAGCATTTCAAGGTCACATTGTGTCAAAGAACGGGGCGTCTATGGATCCGTATAAGATCAAGGCTATAGTTCAGCGGGAAAGACACAAGATTGTTACTAAGATTTAGAGTTTGTTGGGTTTGGCTAGATGTTACAGAAGGTTTGTCAAGGGTTCATAGAAGTTGGCTGCTCCTTTGACATGGCTTACGAGAAAGAATGTTAAGTTTGAATGGAGTGATTCATGTGAAAGGAGCTTCCAGTAGTTGAAGCACGGACTGACCACCGCACCTATATTAACTATACCTGCTAGTTTGAAAGGCTTCTCAGTGTATACAGATGCATCTAGTCAAGGTCTGAGATATGTGTTAATGCAGAATGAGAAGGTAGTTCCTTATTGTTCTCGTCAACTAAAAGACCATGAGAGAAACTATCTGACCCATGATTTGGAATTGGCAGTCGTAGTGTTTGCACTGAAAATATGGTGCCATTATTTATATAGAGAGAAGTCTTAGATCTTCACAGACCATAAAAGCCTCAACTATTTATTTTCCCAGAAGAAGTTGAATATAAGGCAGAGGAGATGGATAGAGCTTCTAAAGGATTATAACTGTGAAATCCTTTACCACCTGGGAAAGACAAATGTAGTAGCAGATGCATTGAGCAGAAAGAACATCGGGATGGTATCATACATGATGATTCGGGAATAAGAATTGTTGGAACAGTTTACGAACCTTAACTTGGACATTAAACCATCTGACATTAGCAGTTGTGGAGTGATAGCTAGTCTGAGAATAGAACCAAACTTGATTGACAAAACCTGACAGGCTCAGTGTACTGATAAGTATTGTGTAGATATGGCTAGTTAGATCCAATTGGAAACTGTGACAAATTTTGAAGTTGGTCATAATGGTCTATTGAGGTTCATAGGTAGAGTTTGTGTTCCTGATAATGCACAGTTGAAGAAACTGATATTGACAGAAGCTCATTCCTCGAGATATACCTGGCACCCGGGTAGTAATAAGAGGTATCAGAATTTGCAGAAGGTGTATTAGTGGTCAAGGATAAAGAAGAATGTGGTTGAATTTGTGGCCCGATGTCTTGTGTGTCAGCAAATTAAAATAGAGCATCAGAAACCTATAGGGTTGTTACAGCTGATATGAACTACGCCCACTCTAAGTGACCTAGACGTTCTATCCGTAACTGTACGGGTCGTACAAGTAATAATGAGATTTGAATTTCGGATTATCGTCCCACAGAGAAGTTAAATTGCCTAATTAAGTACCGATTAATCTTACCCTAAATATATCGTAACAAATTATGAAATTTTAATGGGTGATCTACAAGGCTATAATTAAAAAATACTGAAAATAATAAAAACTATAAAATAAAGAAAAATAAACAGAGCTAAAATTACTTACAGAGCTCTAAGAAATTAAAAGCAAATACCTACAAAAGATAATTAAAATAGTTAAAATTAATTAACGCAATTAAAAATGCAAATATGAAAATATGAAACAAATTAATTAAACTAAAATTAAACAAAAATAAAATATGCATGTAATTAAAAATAATTAATAAAAATGCAAAATAAGCTAACCTAAAGTCTAATAAAATAAAACTTCTATTAACCTAAAGAAATTCTTAAATCAAACTAAGAAATTAACTACATATAAAATGATCCTAAATTAAATCTAACTCTAACTAATTACTAAGTAAATAAAATATATAACTAATGCATGAAAAATAATTGTTTTTGGATTTTTTTTAGAATAAAATCTAACCTAAAAGGGCATAAAATAATTTTTCTACTTATTTTACTTATGCACTACCTAACACTAGATTTAACTCTTAATTTCTAATTAAAACAATTTTTTATACTAATAGGCAAGAAACACTAACATGCAAATTAAATTAAGATTATTTTTACCTAAACTAATCTAAGCTAAAACAATATAATTAAAAGGAATAATAAAATAACAAATGTGCATGAAAATAGAATGGTGGCTGATTTGCAAGGCCAAACATGGCCTTAACGAAATGTCCAGCTAGCAAAAGCCATGCGATCCCGACTGTGCTGTACTATACACTGTTGCTTCATTTCCAGGTCTGCATCCAGTTATTGTCTCTCGACACTAGCCTCATTCTGCACAGCTTCCTGCATGTACACATTGTTGCCCAAGTGATAGCCTTTACTACTACATCCAGATGCTAGCCGCATCTTGCTCCATCCCCTGCAACACGGCACGCAGTACGTCACCATACTGCTCAGCAGTTTGCATCCACGGCATGCTCCAGCTTATTCTGCACAGCCCAGCATACACGCCACCTTCTGCTTCAAGCTTCAATCTAACACTGCTTTCTTCCGATTAAGCTCAGCACAACGTCCTGCTCCACTCTTGGTACCATTCCTCGGCTACATGGGTGGCTCCCTGTCCTGCGTCCTGTTGCTCTGCTTCGCATGTCCAGCATTTGGCTTGGCCCCTCTTTGCATCATGCACCATCTCTAGTACACAGCCAGCAACGATTATGCCTTCAAGCCAACTCCTTCTTGAACAATAGTAAACAATAGCAGATTCATGAGCAAAAACAACTTTAAAGAATATTTAGCATCATGCAAACAATGAAGTTTAAATGAAACTAACCAAAATCGAGAGGGAATAGAAACTTAAAAAAATTGAAGCAAAAAACAACAAAGATGCAGTCACTTAGAAACAAAGCTTGACTAGGAGGGAAATACAAATCATAGCTATATTTAACTAGTTAGAACTGAATGGCTACATGCAGAAAATGGGAAAACTTATGAACAGTACAAAAATAATATAACAGAGCAAAACAAAGGATAAAAATCATGCTACTGCTGCTTCCATGAATAAACCCAAGCACCATCATCCAGTAGATTCTTCCCTCAGCACCAATGGTTTCTACTCCACATAGCAAAGAAACCTGAGACACACACAAACATAAAAAAATTGATTAAAACTTTAAACAGTAAATGAGAAGAATAATAAAACAAAAACAACACAATAGTTAATGGAAAATGATGGATTTGAAAACAAAGGCATAGATGACCATTGCTAATGGATACAATAGAGCAAGGAGAGGATGCTTAGCCACTGTTACCAGCTATGTATACCCTCTCACACTACTCAGCTGCCCCATGAAACCATTAACCTGATTGACAATAGAAAATCAAAGAAATAAACCAACTTGATAAGCAAATCGAGAATACAAACTATAAAAACACTTAAAAGCTTTTCATAAACACCTGAGCATAAAAATAAAGGAATGAAACTTTAACAATACCGAGAAGAAGGAAATGAAATTGATTGCCATAAATTAAATTACCAAAGACTAGAAAATGAAGAATCTTTTCATAAAATGAAGATTGAATAAACAGTGAAATAAAATGGTGGCCAAAAAACTATTCAGGAAAGCTTCTAAAAACAAGGAAAAATAAAACTAAAACTATTCTACCTACGCTACTTAATTTTTTTCAATTGCTATCATGTTCTATTTATACACAAACTTAGGGGTACAATGGTAATTTTTCATCCTAGATGAGTTGGCATTATTTGGCCACTTGTCTTCATTTTATTTGCTATAGAGTAGATATTTCCACGTCACTTGTCTTCTAGTACACTTAGCTGTGCGATGTGGCCCGGCGTGTGTCTTCCAAAAGGTTGGCACGGTGTCTGTCGATCTTATCGTTTCGGAGTGAATAAAATACTAACACCTGACATCCTACATGTCTAGACGACTGGTGACTCAGTTTACAAATTAGAAGTGGTCCAATTTCCTTTAGCTCATTTTCAGCCCATTTTTGACTGAAACGACTGAGTTTCATCTGGATTAATTTACCTGCACATTAAAGAATTTTAATTAAATAAAGGGGATAATAAAATAAATTGGGGATTTAAATAATTAATTAAGAAATTAAGCACAAATAATTCTATCAAAAATAGAATTATCAACACCTTCTACCGACACTAACATGGAAATGGGAGCAAGTCACCATGGATTTCATTATGGGATTACCAAGGACCCGCAGAAACCATGATGCAATTTGGGTAGTAGTTGATAGATTGACAAAGTCCGCCCACTTCTTGGCTATGAACTCCACAGATACTTTTAATGCCCTAGCGGATTTGTATGTGCGGGGAGATTGTAAGATTACATGGTGTACCAGAGAGTATTGTATCTTACAGGGATTCTCAGTTCACATTGCACTTCTAGGAACATTTCTAAGAAGCCATGGGAACTTAACTGAATTTTAGCACAGCTTTTCATCCTTAAACAGATGGGTAATCGAAGAGAATTATTCAGACATTGGAGGACATGTTGAGAGCTTATGCTTAAGATTTTAAAGGCTCTTGGGATGACCATATGTCGCTAGTGGAGTTTGCATACAACAACAGTTATCACTCAAGTATCGGAATGACACCGTATGAAGCATTGTATGGTCGAAGGTGTAGTTCGCCAATCGGATGGGAAGAAGTGGGTGAAAGAAAGATATTTGCTCCCGATTTGGTTAAGCAAGCTTCTGAGGATGTTCAATTGATTTGCGGGAGGTTGAGGATAGCTAAAAGCAGGCAAAAGAGTTATGCTGACCAAAAACGAAAACCCTTGGGATTTTCAGTAGGAGATTCGATGTTTTTGAAAGTTTCTCCTTCCAAGGGCATCATGAGGTTTCAGAAGAAAGGAAAGTTAATTCCTTGATAGATTAGGTCTTTCGAGATCTTAGACCGAGTGTGAGACAAAGCTTACAGATTGGCGTTACCGCCAGAACTATCAAGTATTCATAACGTCTTCCACGTTCCAACGCTACGCAAGTAATAGCTGGATCTGACACACGTGATTAAGTATGAACCACTAGAATTGAAAGAGGATATGACATATGTGGGGAAACCGATTCGGATCTTGGACAGGAAAGAAAAGGCATTGCGGTTTAAGACGATTCCTTTAGTCAAGGTCTTGTGGCAGTATCACACTTCAAAAAAGGCCACGTGGGAATTAGAAAGCTTAATGCGAGAGAAATACCCACACTTGTTTGAGAAATGATGTACTTTTAAATTTGGGGACCAAATTTCCTAAGGTGGGGAGAATGTAAACACCAAGAATTTTCATGTATTCGATCTTATCAAGGAATAACAATTAAACTATTGAGCTAAAATGGGTTTCCTTGGTAAATGAATTTAATTGAAATATAGTTAGATTAAGGTATAAATAATTCTCTATGATAGGGAAGTACACGTACTGATTTTAATTCAATTCAAATACTATAGGGAAATTTATCAAGTAAATATCTACATATATATATATACATATACATACCCTATTAAATATATATAAGATGACTGAATCATTTTCCAAGTTAAGAATATAGGTGCAATTATATATATGAATTATATATATGTGTAGGCAAATAAGTGTAAGTAAAAATATGCATTTATATTTATACAATCCCGTGAACAACCATATAAAAGGATAAAATGCATATATATATATGTATATACATGTAGCTCTGTGGGAAAATGAATTTGAAAAGGGCTGTTGTCGACATGAGAGGGAGAAGGAAAATTTTAAGACATCATTCAATAGCTTAGGAAATATAGACTGAAAGGAGCAGTAAACGTGAAGGCAGAATCGAAAATGAAGAAGAGGTAAGGCTGAAATTGATGTAATGGAAAATAGATAAGGATTGGCATACGGATAGAAGAAGATTGAAGTAAGTGGACATTTATTGTTGAAACAGACAGTAGCAGAAGCTTACAGCTTCACGATTGAAATGTTCGGTGGGAAGCCAGAGGTAAGGTGCCGAACAGTGGAAAGAGAGAAGAGAAACGTGTTGTTGGCACTAGGTTCTATGAGAAAGGACTAGAGTTGGCACTTGATAGGGAAGCTGGTGACTAATCGAGAGGTTCGGCCTAGGTAAGGTAAGGAGAAAAAAATAAACCAGGTGAAGAGGTGTGTAAAGTGAACTGCAACAGTGGATGAGTGGAAAACGGAAACATTAGAAACTGTCACAGGAAACGTAAAGAAGTAGATGCCAAACCTACTTCTATCTTTACACTATCAGTTTACCTGCTATGCCCATATCCTGTGCATGCCTGGAGAACTGAAATAAAAAGGGATGAGAAAGAGAGACTGGTTACTTAAGAAACAAGAGCATATAAGGAAGTGAAAATGAGAAAAAACAGAGGCTTAGCCCCTGATTTTGTTCCAATCCAAGAGAGTGGGAGAGAGGAAGGAAATCTAAAGTTGAGTGTGAAACAGAGCAGAGGACATTGGGCACCAGTAGGAGCAGAGGCGAACAAAGGTGGCTGATCGTTAGTGACTGAAAAATAGAGGGCTGAGCAGGAGATCGAGGGAGAGAGGTTGGAACAAAGGAGTTCCACCCTCTTGAAATTGTCACCAACTAGAGACCAAGAAGCTGGAAGTGGGTAGTCGAAAATTGAGTGACCTGAGTAACCACCAACGCTGGATAAAAAAATTAAGTGATGAAGAAGGTGACGACATCGAGGGGGTGAAAGAAACATTGAACATGGGCTGTTAGTAACGAAGAGAAAAAGAAAGAAGAAAGAAGAAAGAAAGGAAATTCGAAAAAAGGGGCGAAAGTAAAAGAGAGCATTATTTAGAGATAGGAAAAAAGACACAGAGAAAATTTGAAAACCCGAGGGAAGGTAATTAAAACCAATAATTTAAAAGGTAGTAACTATTTATAAAACAAAACATATAAATGTGTGCCATTATAGTGGTGCATGTGTACGAAACCTTATGTAAGACCCGAAATTGTAAATGCAACCTTTATGACTTGTGATGTGTATATAAGTCACAAATAATGAAAACCATTAGGAATGTATATGTGAAGTTTGAAAATGGGTATGGAATGAATACATGAAAGTTTATAAGTATAGAACAAGGGTAAGAGGGGTATTTCCATGAGTGAAATGGGAATATCTTGAGTTTTGAATGGTTAAGTAAAATGAAATGAGTTTTATACTTTCATTTGGATGTGTATTGTATACTTTTGGTTATACAATGAATGCACACAAGTTTTAATACATATGAATTATAAATGGATGTCATTTTCAAGCCTTAAATGAGGTTGGGTGAGAAAATGACCATAGCAGTAGAATTAAGAGTGTTTGAGATAAGTTACTGTAGAAAACTGCAGTAAAATCTGAAAAATATGAATGAGAGATCGATCTCATGGGATGAGAGATCGATCTGGAAGAGCAAAAAATGCTCTAATTTGAGTGATGGAACAGGTCAAATCGATCTTTTTTTGGGACAGATCATTCTGTTAAACATTTTGTGTTGAAGGAATCGATCTCAGAAGGGTCAGATCGATTTCCTTAAGCTACTGACTTGCAACAGATCGATCTCATGCAAGAGCAGATCAATTTCCTTAAGGTTCTCTGTTGCAACAGATCGATTTCATGCTAGAAGCAGTTCGATCTCCTGTGGTCTAAAAGGTCAGTTTCAAGAGGAAAAATACAGAGTAGATCAATCTCATCAAGATAATTCTATAAATACCAGGCTTCTGCACTTCATTTTTTCTGAGAGTTACTATTCCATTTAAGAAAAAAACCTAAACTTAGCCAAGAAACACTAGAAAACTTTAGTTTGTGATCAGTTTTGAGTGAGATATAAGTGAGTAAAGTTGTTCTTAGCAAAGAGGAGAACAACATATTTGAAAACAAGAGATTGAAATCAAGAGTTCAATGAGCAAGGAGGATTTTACCATCTTTGGTGAAAAAGGAAGGAAATTTCAGCTAGGTAAGATTTAATGCACCAAGTTGATATATGTTAAACTAGGTGTATTAATGAGTTGATTGATATATATATATATTAATATATATGAAATATTGGAAATGAAAGGAGCATGAAAAATCACCATGACCTAGATATTGGTGAGAAAATGAGAAAGTGATGAGGAAATGGTATTAACATTGATTTAATGATGAAATATGCATGTATTAAAGATTATGAGGTAATCTTATGAAATGCATAAATTGGAAATAAGGAGAAATGAAGATAGTTATGTGAAAATGTGGATTTATACCATATTTAGAAAAAGTGATGAAAACTATGTATTAAATTGAGATTTGGCAACTGAAATTAGGATATAGTGATATACTAATGCCAATATTTATAACAGCTTTGGAAATTACCTTGGAAGCTAATCGCACTGCAAGAGTGAGCAGAATCGAGGAAGAGAGATCACTTGACGTGATCCGAGGTAAGGGAATTTTGTGAGTAGCTAGAGATGGCTACACGTATTTAAATAACATTTCGATATTATATGCTATATGAATTCCCATGAATAGGCCTAATGTGTGATAGAGACAAATGAGATAAAGTGTAAATTTATCCAAAAATAGGATAAAAAGCCTGAGACGCATGTTGTAACCCTTCATTCATGAGTTTCATGATAGAATGGCTAATGTTTTCATGTACATCCGAAAATAGCACATTTGAGTGCTTATTTGATCTACTTGTGTGAAATGTGATTTGAATTAGCCTTCTATCTAGTTTTGTGTGAAAACCATAAGTGCTAGAGAGTACTCGTACTATATTTTGAGATATGCATCACATAGTACTGGAGGATATACTCGTACTATATTTTAATGTTATTTTATGCATGTTAGAGTACTGGGAGCATTGCTCGTACTCAGTTTATGATTGATGCATATAGAGTATTGGGAGCTTTGCTCATACTCAGTTTTACATGATAGAGTACTGGAAGCATTACTCGTACTTAGTTTTCATGATTTATACTTGATATAGTACTTGTGTAATAACTCGTACTTGATTTGAGAAGAGAACTATGCATTAACCTAGTGCTAGAGGTTACTTGCACTAGTATTTGATATTTTGAGATGTATAGATAGTGTTTAATAGGCGGAGTGTTGACTGTGAGTCACACTTAAGATGCGCATTGTAGTTTACTTGATATATAAGACATGTTAGCAAAACCGTGACGATTTCCTTCGTGTTAACTGAGTGTCACATTATTGAGATGTTCACACATAGATTTAGAGACATGGCATTATTTCCATAGTGTGAGGGCTAAGACTTATGGCAAGCACCCCGACTATGATGTATTTCCATGGTGTGAGGACTAAGACCTATGGCAGGCATCTCGACCATGAGGAGAGGGTCCACGGGAGTACATTGTACCATGCGAGTGGCATGGAGTACAATGTATCATGTGTTGTGTGGAGTTTAGGAGTATATAGCTGGCGGTTGTGATGGATTGACCCCCCTCCTGTTGCAGCAGTGATACCCGCACACCAAGATCTGTGGTGCTTAGGATTTTACCATTATAGGATATGTCCATAGTCCAGGACAGTATTGCATTTAGCCACTGAGTCTCGTATGATATATCACTTGTTTTCATCTTACGGTTAGACCTGAGAGAGATAGGTAGGAAACCGGTTTATGTTGTGTTGTGAACTGCCAGATTTACTGTGATTTATGTGTAAATGGCAATGATTTGTATAAAGGCATTTTGAAATTATAATGTATGCACCGTTTTGCATGAATGCCTGCATTTGATAAATCAACATGATTTTAAGTACATGAAATATATTTTGTACTATTATTATATCCTTTTGATACATGCTTTGAGATAAGAGAAGGAAAGGTAAAGCCTTATTTTAAGTAGATAGTGCGATTGTCTACTTGCTTGCTTGATTTCCATACTGAGTGCATTGTTTACTCATCCACCTTTATTTTTCACTCTCAACAGATCATCCGCAATAGAGTGAGTCTGACTGAAGCATAGCATTCATTGTATCTGCTGCCTATCCATCTTAAGAGAGGTATACACACTCGAACATTTTGTACTGAACAATGTGTAAGCACAGTCATATAAACAATTGTACTATCATGATGTATATGTACAAATACAGTATAACATATTATGTTATCGAAAAGAATACTAAATTTTATGTATATTGTGAATGAATGTGAGTGGGTGACTAATATCGAATCACAGCCCAACTATCGAGGAGAGAAAGGTAAGTAAAGTAAAAAGCAAAAAAATTTGTAGTGGTTTTTGGTAAGTCACGGATTGAGGTCGTTACAGAATTGTATCAGAGCATAGTTGGTCTGATATGAATCGATATTAATAATTAAGAAAGTGTACATCCCCATAGTACTGTGCTTTGTTTAGTTATAATTGTGTTTACAAGATGGATATCGGACTAATTAACGATTGTGAATGCTGGAATTTAGTTTATATGGCTAATACCAGCTGTGGTAGAGGGGCGAGAGGTAGGCCGAGAGGCCGTAGAGGTAGGCTAGAGACCCAAGATGGGATTATGGGTACTAATGAGGTACCAGAGACTGCAGAGGCATGCTTCACCATGATTGAGTGTAGCCTAGAGATGATAGTAGAGATACTGGCATAGACTAGGCCAGGTAGATAGGGACAAGATGCAGACACTGCGAGAGGAGATGCAGTTACACCTGACACACTTGCACAGCCTGTACCTAAGATGCCACAGGCTGCAGATACTCATACCCCCACCAATTTAGGATAATAGTGGATTGGGATACGAATGTGATTTGGATAGATTGTGACAATTCCAGAAGCTTGGACCTCTATCTTTTCGAGGGGTCAAGGACCCAGTTGTTGCTGATGAGTGGATTAGAGAGATGGAGAAGTTGTATGGATTCTTTGAGTGTACGACTTCAGAGAGGGTTGCATTTGCTGCATTCCTACTCAAGGGAACGGCAGAGCATTGGTGGAAGTCCACCAGGCCTATATTGAGAGCCCGACATGTTGAGATTAGCTGGAAAATATTTTTGGATGCCTTCAGGAGGCAGTTTATTCTAGATACGGCACAACGGAGGTTGCAGGTCGAGTTCTTAGGGTTGATCTAGGGGAGTCTTTCAATGGATGAGTACGAGACAAGATTTTTAGCCCTAGGAAGGTATGACCCTGATACCATATACAGCGAGACTAGGAAAGTTTGCAGGTTTATCGATAGACTGAGACCAGTATTGCGGTCTATACTGGTTCTATTTGACATTTCTACTTACGATGAGGCTGTGCGCAGGGTGCAACTCCGTGAATAAGATTATGAGAGGAATGTCTCAGAGTTTAGATTAGTCAAAAAGGTAGAGACAGAGATAGAAAGAGGTTGGTGAGTGACCGTGCTTGAGGTTTCGGATATTTATATTGAGGGGGGAGGAGACTCTTCGGTAAGAGACCAAGGATCGAGGAAGTACATGAAAGATTATGAGATTTCCTACACACTCAGCTATAGCTCCGGCGAAGGGCATTATGATTGGAGGAACTAGGCATACTACTGATCAGTGCAGTAGATGTGGTAGATACCATGGTGGTAGACCTTGTCCGATGAGTCTTATTATATGTTTTTAATGTGGGAAACCAGGACATATTGCTAGAGTTTACCCAGAGATAGTTGAGACTGCCCCACAGAAGGGCAAGGAGCCAGAGAGAGTTCCAGCTGATACGTCTGCTCAAAGGAGGAGGGCGACGGTAGAAGAGAAAGGGAAACAAGTTATGAGAAGAGGGCGAGTACATGCCTTGGACCAGGGGACAGCTGATGCTTCATTGGATGTGATTAGAGGTGACATCCTAATTTATGATTTAGAAGCACATGTATTGATTGATCCTGGTGCCACGCATTCATTTGTATCACCTTTATTTGCATGTAAACTTGCAAAGGATGTAAAGCATACTCATTTAAATAAGATGATGTTGATTAGTACGCCTACGGATAATAGTCAACTAGTGAAGCATGTGTTAAATGGTTGTGAGTTAAGAGTAGGGAAAAAAGATATGACAGCCAATCTGATATTGTTAAATATGAGAGACTTTGATGTAATCTTAGGTATGGATTGGTTATCATCAAACTATGTTGTTTTAAATTGCTATGCTAAGACAGTTATGTTTCCTAACCCTACGAAACATGTTGTAAAGTTTGATCAAAAGTAACAAAAGTAGCAATTATAGTTATACCTAATAATATACTATGCTAACTGAGAGATAAATATGTTGAAGGTTTCATTGCGCACGTGGTTGATATAGATAAGGTACATCTGAAGTTAGAAGATATTCCTGTGGTTAGTAAATTCCTAGATATCTTTCCAGATGAATTGTCAGGGTTACCACCAGATAGAGAGATAGAGTTTTGTATAGACTTGGTGCCTGGTATTGAACCTATATCGAAACCATCGTATCCCATGGCCTTAGTTGATCTAAAGGAGCTTAAGAAACAGTTATAGGAGCTGTTAGATAGGTGTTTTATCTGATCGAGTGTTTCACCGTGGGGAGCATCGATTTTGTTTGTAAGGTAGAAGGATGAGAGCCTCCAATTGTGTATAGATTACAGATTGTTGAATAAGGCAACCATCAAGAATAGATATCCCCTTCCACACATTGACAATTTATTGGATCAGCTCCGGGGAGCGCAAGTCTTTTCTAAGATTGATTTGAGGTTTGGGTATCATCAGTTGAGAGTAAGGAGTGGAGATGTGCTTAAGAAAGCATTTAGGACCCGATATGGCCATTATGAGTTCTTGGTTATGCCATTCGGATTGACGAATTCTCCCGTAGCTTTCATGGCTTTGATGAATGATGTGTTCAAGCCATATTTAGATCAATTTGCTATCATCTTTATCGATGACATTTTGGTATACTCAAAATCCGAAGAGGATCATGAGAGACACCTCAGGATTGTATTGCAGACGTTACGAGAGCAGAAGTTGTATGCTAAACTTAGCAGGTGTGACTTTTAGTTGTCACAGATCTTATTTTTGGGACATGTAGTGTCGAAGGATGGTGTATCAGTGGATCCATCCAAGATTGAGGCTGTAGTTCAGTGGGAACAGCTGAAGACAGTTACCGAGATCAGGAGTTTCTTGGGTTTAGTAGGTTATTATCGAAGATTGTTGAGGGATTTTCGAAGTTAGCTGCTCCGTTGACACGTCTCACTAGGAAGGGTGTAGTATTTGTATGGGATGAAGATTGTGAGAAGAGTTTTTAGGAGTTGAAGAGTCGATTGACTACCCCTCCAATTCTCACTATCCCTACCAACTCAGGAGGAGTTTTAGTATATACCGATGCTTCGTATCAGGGAATGGGTTATGTATTGATGCAAGATGGGAGGGTAGTTGCTTATGGATTCAGACAGTTGAAGGATCATGAGAAGAACTATCCGACCCACGATTTGGAGTTACCAGCAGTAGTGTTCACATTGAAGGTATGGCGCCACTACTTGTATGGAGAGAAATTCCAGATATTTACTGACCACAAGAGCCTTGAGTAACTGTTCTCACAGAAATAGCTGAACATGAGACAGAGAAGATGGCTAGAGCTTCTGAAGGATTATGATTGTGAGATACTTTATCATTTGGGTAAGGCTAACGTTGTAGCCGATGCTTTGAGTAGAAAGAGCCTTAGGATGATATCGTATATGATGGTTAGGGAACATGAGTTGCTAGAGCAGTTTGCTAGCCTCAGTATAGGAGTTGTGCCTTCTAATATGGCTACAGACTATGTGATTGCTAGTCTACACTTGGAGCCAGATCTGTTAGAGAGAATCAGAGTGGCTCAACAGACTGATCCGTATTGCATTGACATGAGAGGTCAGATACAGAAAGGCACAGTGGCTGACTTTGAGATAAGTACAGGTGGACTCCTGAGGTTCAAAGGTAGATTGTGTGTTCCCAAGGACCTAGAACTCATAAGATTGATATTATCGGAAGCTCATTCGTCAAGGTACACGTGTTGTCCTTTTATGGAACACTACTGTAAGTGCACAGGTCAGTTTTCGAGTATAGAGTAAATATGAGTATCGTCCCACAGGGAACTGTGTCTACCACTAATCACTGTAAGCAACAACCTTGAGCTTTATTTAGAAATTTAATGAATGTTGGTGAAAATCCTATTTATTACTTTAACGATTAACTACATAACAATTTAATTAAAATAAATCACAATAATTAAGAATGAAACTATCAATGGCAAAATATTCCTAGAACTCTTTTTCACCTAACTAGGGTTCATACAATTCCTTTGATCAATTGTCCTTTTGATTTCAACTTGTTTATAGCCGAAACTATTTCCTGTTTATCTCTCTCGAATTTTCAACAGTCATACCCAGATTATCTAATCCTAACCTCCCGATTCAGAATTAAACAATAGAGTTTATTAAGCGATAGTAATTCTGTTTCTATATGACTCATACGATTTGTCAACCTCCCGATTCAACAATGTCCTATGTTAATCTAACATTGTGCATATAAATAATCCCCTCTCCTGAGTGCTGGATTCCTATACTAATTCATCCAATTGGTGGCCAATCAACTTGAGCATTAAGAACAAGTAGATTAAATAAACAAAATAGAAATCATCCAAACAACATCACAAAGTAATTGCAATCTGCCCAAAGTTGGTTACATCGATTCTAGGAAAATGAAGTTTAGTTCCTAGACATCATAATAAACATCCAAGAATTCCAATTTAACATCTCAAGAATAAACATTGGTGGAAAGAGATGAAAAAGATGAAGTTTCTATGGAGCTAAATTAGTCTTGAAGTCTTCTGCCGTAGCCTCCTTTGAAATTCTGATCAAAAGACTATTTATAAGGTTTCCAAGCACTAAAACGCGAAAGGCCACGTGGAAAAATATTGTTGCCCTAATCCGACTGCTATGCTACGAAAATGGTATTAATTCCTCAGATCTGCTCTGCACTGTCCAGTTTCTTCTATTGCTGCAATATAAGTCACGATCAGTATCCTGTAACTTCAATTCTTCACGGAATCATCAGAACCAGCTCCAAAAGCTTTAACTTCTCCAAGTTGTTCTTTTTCCTACACAAGTGCACAGAACACATAAAACATACCTAATATTGTAAAGAACAAATCAAATAACTAAGTAAAAAGGGTTCTAAACATATATAAAATTCAGTACTAACAAATACCCCCAAACTTCAAAATTTGCTTGTCCTCAAGCAAAGACATACTAGAAACAGAACAATTAAAGACTCTCAAACATACTCAGCTCACATACTTGTCATACTAAATTGGGATTTTCCTCAAGAATTCACAAGGTTCTCAACTTAAGACAAATTTCAGATTTATATTGTTTAAGTCAATCAAAGCAAACCAATCCCCCTTCACTCTTCACTTTCCACTTGTGTGTGTGTACAATCATTTTACTCAAATCCATGCACTCAAGTGTTAATGTGAAACGTAAATAAGAATTAAACACAAGACTTCATATGCTTGAATTAACTACTACTCTCCACTAATAAACACTCATGCATAACCAAGAATCAAAATGACTTTTCAAGGGTTATAACATAAGGATCGGGTTTAGGTGGGATAAAGGATACAACATGAAGTTTAATCCACCTAAAGTACTGTAATGACCTTTGGATTTAATTTGTTTTGAGCTCATGAATCACTACTCAATCTTTATTCATTATCGGGTTTGATTTTTTTTTTTCACATCCACAATGTCATACTCCTAAATTTAAAATTTGTTTTTCACTACTTATTACTGCATATAACACTAAATTTTCATCAAGACCCGAGAACAAACCCTTGTTTGTAACATTCGAGTTCTCAAACCAACAATTTACAAACCACCCCTATTTTCTTTTGAGCTTATCCCCCAATCCAAAAATTTTGATTGATAGTACTTTAAGTAAGGGACCAAAAGAGTAGGATAATCAAGCAATTAGGCCATGGCTTGTAATATGGTTAGATAACAACAAAATGGAAAATTTTGGCTCAAAGGGTTTTCCAAAGGATTAATATAATTGGGTAGGCTTGAAAAGCTCAATCTTAACACAAAAATGGCCTAGATCATTTTCCTAATCATGCATGGTCTATCAATTTCACCTCAAGTAATAGCTAATCAAGTTCTAGAGTCTTTTTGGTTTCACAAATCAACACAGTAAGTACATAAACTGAATATGATTGGTGCATTGTTTAAGTGAAAAAATTCAAGTGAAGTTTTCTATCCACATACCAATACTCAAACAATAAAAATCATCCATTTAAACAAAAATTGATCAGTTCCTTGCAAAATCCATCTTCGGCCAAAATCTAGAAAACTAATCTGTAAAACTGAGTATAATTGCACACAAACATATAAATCTGAAATAAATAAAAATTGCTAAAAATATTGAAACAGGCACATAAAAAGAAATTGAAACAGGTACATAAAGCATAGCAAAGCATACACAAAACACCCTCAATGACTCCTCCAAATGTAAGATTTTCATTGTCCTCAATGAATAGGAAAAAGTATTAAAGAGGACTTCCCTGGGGTAGTCTAGCTGTCTGAATCCTCCTCTGAGCCATCTTCAACATCAGCTTCCTCTGGGGCATCTTCTTCTATGTCATCATCATCATCATCATCATCAGTTGTCTCTCCCTGCTATGGCATACACTATTGTGGTGGTAAGGGAAATACCACCTCTCCCTCACGACCCCTCATATTTAGGTACTTTACCAATGATCAATTGTAGTAGGCAACATACGCACAAAAAGTTTGATAGTCTCGGTCATTGTTGCGCATCTCCATCCGCAACTCTTTAATCTCATTAAGCACAGTGTCAATGGAGCTGAAAGTGGTGGAAGGTGCAGCGGATGGACCAACAGAAGTACCAACAGAAGGTGGTGGTAGTGCAACAGGAGGAGCAGCTTCTCTCTGAGTTAGAGGTACCCGAGGATTTTTAAAAGTAATTACAGATTTCCTTTCCAGTCTTGGTTCAAGCTCAGTCCAATATACTCCATATTTCTTACAGAGTCCACAAACCAATGAAGGGTAAGGTAGACCGCTTCTATTTTCCCTGTGTATGAACTCTTGCATGGATCGAAAAATAATTGCTCAAAAATCAACAATCTTACCAGTCAGAATATAGTAAAGGAGAGTAGCTCTATCCACATCGATGCTACTTTTATGAGTTGTAGGCATGATTCAAGAACAAATAAAATCATACCATTCGTGAAGACCATATTGAAGTCGATTGGAAGGGAATGCCATAGATTTAGCCTCTGGCCTCTTCTGCCAATGGATGTGTGGGATTGTTAGTTCGTTAATGACCCGGACCAGCTCATCAGAATCAGTGTGGAAAGCTGCGACATAGTTGGTTTATTCTTCCTGTACCCCTTGCGAAAGGTCCAGATATAGATTAATGGTGTTGGCATTGTAAGGAACAAGAATACCCCTAACTTCAGAAGTCGAATGAGTGCTCTCCATGGTATTGGCATAAAATTTTTGGACTACATCAAGGATGGTGTCTTCAGGTTGACCTGCTAATTTCAACGACCCGAAATCCCCCAAAAACTCAGAATACATATCTCAACCACCGATATCAGGCCGAAAACTCCTTTCGATAATCATGTTTTTACCCATGATTTTCTTGAAAGTTTCTGCTGCTTGGCTGTTTACAAATCTAGAGGGATCATAACCGGTGATGACTGGCTCTTCCCTCTATGGAGATGGGGCTGAGCTATCAGTCGCTTGACTCAAACTCTCCAGGTTTCATCTGGCTCGGGCTTTGGGTGCCATTACCAATGGAAGCACAAATTTACAAGATAATTTTTAGCTGAACCCAACCAGACGAGCGCACAAAATAGACCCAACAATCGCTTCACAACCAGAATCTCTCCAACAAAAATTTATCTAACCGAGAAGGGCTTCAAAAATCGAAGTTATAAAAACCAAAAGGATAACCATTGGAAGATCGAAAATGATTGAAGAGAGAAGTAAAATACCCGGAACTGAAATCACGTAAGATTGAGTTGGACCACTTTACGTCTTTATCACAATTCGACAAGAAAACCCTTTCTTCTTCCCCCAAGGGTTTCGAGATCACTGAGATAGTGAACCCACAAAAATTTGTTAGCGAAACTACAAAATCAGCAGAAAACAACAAGATTGAAAGAGAGAAAAATAATAGCAGTGGGGTTTGTCGGGGTACTTCTAAGAACAAAGAAAGATGCAATACTAGAAAAAGAGAGAGTCTGACTATGTAAAAGGTTCGGTCGCCTCTCTGAAATTAGTTTGGTAGGATTCTTTGGCTTAACCGAATAGTAAGTGGGCTTGATAGGATAAGCGAATCCGTCGTCCAATAAAACATTGAAATGTGTATTCCATTCACCCATCTTTGAAAATTTTAGACATTTGTTTCCTTCTTTGACAGAATTTCTTCTCATGCTCTTTCTGACTTTCTTTTTCTCACCTATGCAAACATTATTCTACCCTCTCTTCTTCAATTGAGGAACTTAGTCTCCCAGCTTAGTTACTATTCAGTACTTCTTCACTTTTGTTCTTTAAAAACCATTTTCGTTTCTTTTCTGTTCTAATTGTCAATTCTGAAGCTACTAAAGCTCTTGCAAAAAAATTTTTTCCTTTCATTAGTCACGCACCCATGCATGCTTTCTTGAAAAATGGATGACAATTTAAACTTTCAAATGCATATGCCTACAAAACACAACTCGATCAAATAAAAATAAACAAACTACTGAAATCAAATAAATAGGAATTAAAAGCTAAAAATCCTAAAAATATAAATTGGGTTGCCTCCCAAAAGCACTAAATTTTAAGTCTTCAGCCGGACTGCTTCCAATCTCCTTAATTCGGTTCACCAAAGGGAATGTTTTCTAATTTATGTACTCCCTCTCCATAATAATGCTTTAAACGCTGCCCATTGACCTTGAACAAGCTCCATATGGGAAGACTGGGTGTATCACAAATGGTCCTGAACACCTTGACTTCAACTTGTCAGGAAATAATTTAAGTCGTGAATTATACAATAGAACTTCCTATCCAGGACTGAATTCTCGTCTTATTATCATTTTGTCATGCCATCTCTTGGTCCTATCCTTATAAATCCTTATATTGTTATAGGACTCATTTCTCAGCTCATCAAGCTCATTCAATTGGAGTAACCGATTTGTTCCAGCCTTGTTATAGTCAAAATTTAACTTCTTAATGGCCCAGTAAGCTTGATGTTCAAGTTCTATAGGTAGATGACATGCCTTGCCAAATACTAACTTATAGGGAGACATTCCAATTGGAGTCTAATAGGCTATTCTGTATGCCCAAAGCGCGTCATCTAACTTGTTAGCCCAATCTTTTCTATTCAGATTGACAGTCTTCTCCAATATTAACTTCACTTCTCGGTTTGAAATTTCAGTTTGGCTATTTGTCTGCGGATGATAACCGAGCGCTACTTTATGTCGAATTCCATACTTTGACATCAAACCATGGAAGACTTTGTTACAGAAGTGAGTTCCTTCATCACTCAAGATGGCCCTTGGAGTACCAAATCTTGTCAATAAATTCTTGTGTAGGAACCGAATCACCACTTTTGCATCATTTGTTGGTGTTGCTATTGCCTCCACCCACTTAGAGACATATCAACAGCAAGGAGAATGTACAGCTTCCTAAAAGATGAAGGAAACAGTCCCATAAAATCGATACCCCATACATCAAAGATTTTCACTTCTAGAATATTTGTCAGAGGTAATTCATGCCTTCTTTAAATGTTTCCAATTTTTGACATCTATCACATGTTTTTACAAACATGTAGCTATCTTTAAACACACTAGGCCAATAAAAGCCTGATTGCAGTACCTTTGCTACTGTACTTCTGCACCAAAATGGCCTCTATATGCTGCAGCATGGCAGTGGTGCAGAATTTCATGAACTTCATCTCTCGGCACACATCGTCTTATAATCTGGTCTGGACACTTCTTAAACAGCAGAGGATCATCCCAAAAATACGAGTTGACATCATGGAAGAATTTCTTCCTCTGTTGATAAGTTAAACTACTGGGCATTAATCCTTATGCTAAGTAATTCACTATGTCTGCGAACTAGGGCAGATTTACATCAATCTTCATTATTGTTTCATCCGAAAACTCCTCTTGAATAGATTGTTCTTGCTGAATTTTAGATTTCTCCAACCTAGACAAATGATCAGCTATAACATTATCATATCCCTTTTTATCCCTGATTTCAAAATCCAATTCTTGCAAAAGCAAGATCCATCTAATAAGTTTGGGTTTAGCATCCTTCTTTGCTAATAGATATCAAATGGCTGCATGATCAGTATAGACAATGACCTTGCCCCCAATTAAGTATGGTCTGAACTTATCAAATGCATGTACAATTGTAAGCATCTCCTTCTCCGTTGTTGTGTAATTTTTTTGATCTTCATCTAAAGTCTTGCTTGAGTAATAGATAACCCGAAAAATCTTATCTCTTTTCTGTCCAAGGATAGCTCCAATTGCAAAATCACTCGCATCGCACATTAGTTCAAACGGTTCTATCCAATCAAGTGTAATCATAATAGGTGCAGAAATAAGCTTCTTCTTGATCTTTTCGAACGCCTGCAAGCAAAAATCATCAAAGGCAAAATCAGAATCTTTTTCCAATAAGTTACATAAAGGTTTTGAGATTTTTGAAAAGTCTTTGATAAATCTATAATAGAAGCCTGCATGTCCTAAAAAGCTCATCACGACTTTAACTGATTTTAGAGGGGGAAGCTTTTCAATAGCAGCGACTTTAGCACTATCCACCTCAATGTCGTAAGCTAAAATTTTATGTCCAAGGACGATTCCTTCTTGCACCATAAAATGGCACTTCTCCCAGTTTAAGACGAGATTCGTCTCTTCACACCTCTACAAAACAAGTGCCAAATTAGATAAGCATTGGCCAAAAGTCTTACCAAATACCGAGAAGTCATCCATGAATACTTCCATTATCTCTTCAATCATGTCAGTGAAGATCGACATCATGCATCTCTGGAAAGTTGCTGAAGCGTTACACAAACCGAAAGGCATCCTCCTATATGTGAAAGTTCCATATGGGCAAGTAAATGTTGTTTTCTCTTGATCTTCTGGGGCTATTGCAATCTGGTTATAGCCCGAGTAGCAATCTAAAAAACAATAATAACTGTGCCCAGCTAGTCTATCTAACATTTAGTCAATGAATGGAAGCGGGAAGTGGTCTTTCCTAGTAGCTTTGTTCAGCATCCTATAATCGATACAGACTCTCCAACCTGTTACTGTTCTGATGGATATGATTTCATCATTTGTGTCACGAACTACTGTCATTCCACCCTTTTTAGGCACAACCTGCATAGGACTCACCCAAGAACTATCAGATATTGCATATATAATACCAGCATTTAATAATTTTAAAATTTTAGCTCTAACAACTTCTTTCATTGCTGGATTTAGTCTTCTCTGTGGTTCAATACAGGGTTTATGATTTTCCTCTAACTAAATTTTATGCATACACAACAGAGGGACTAATTCCTTTGATGTCGGAAATGGACCATCCAGTTGTCGATTTGCGCTCTCTTAAAATTCTAAGCAACTTGTCTTCCTCTACAGCAAATAAAAATGATGAGATAATTACAGGAAAAGTACTATCATCACCTAAGAAAGCATACCTCAAATGGCTTGGTAATTCTTTCAATCAGTTTTGCATTCTTTTTTTTCACTTACTTGTGACTTGTCAATCATTTCCTTAGTTGTTGTAGTCGTAGTTTCTAATGGGTTAGCTTCCAAAGTAACAACACAACTTTTAATTTCATCAGTTAATAATTCATCATCTAAATTAGAAACTGAATTTACCAGACATTGAGCCATAGGATCGGTTGGTGCTTTCTTTGTTTCAACTTCTCTTACACAACTCTGCACTACTTCAATCAACTTATAGGTTTCTGGCTCATCGATAAATTTCATTGCCTTATAGATGTTGAATATAACTGATTCATCATTCATTCTCAAGGTTAATTGCCCTTTCTGAACATCGATTAGTTCTCTGCTAGTAGCAAGGAATGGTCTCCCAAGTATAAGTGAAATTTCTCTGTCCTCTTCATAATCTAAGACTATAAAATCGGCAGGAAAAATTAGCTTATCAACTTTAACAAGAATATCTTCTATTATACCTTTAGGATAAGTAATCGATCTATCCGCTAGTTGCAGTGTTATGGTGGTCGGCTTTACCTCTCCAAGACCTAGGCTCCTGAAAATAGATAAAAGCATTAAATTTATGCTAGCACCTAAATCACACAATGCCTTACCCACTTTCGATCCTCCAATCTCGCATGGAATAGTAAAGCTTCCAGGGTCTTTCAATTTTTGCGGTAACTTCTGCTACAAAATTGTATTGCATTCCTCTGTCAAGTTGACAGTTTCATAATCTTTAAGTCTCTGTTTCTTTGACAGCACCTCTTTTATGAACTTTGCATAATGTGGCATCTGTTGCAGGGCATCAACAAATGGAATGTTAATATGTAATTTCTTAAATATATCTAGAAATTTTTGAAACACAGATTCAATCTTCCTATTATACAAAGCTTGAGGATAAGGAATAGATGGTTTTAACAAAGGAGGATTATCAGGAAAAAGTTTACTAAAAGGTTTAGAATTAACTCCATGTTTAACTATTTCTAATTCTGCATCCTTTGGCATAACAGGTTCAGTCTGCTTCTTCTTCACCTCAGTGATTGGTGCAGTTTTCTTCTTTCTCTGCTACCTTTGGTGGCTCATAGGTGTTCCCACTTCTCAAAGATATAGCATTGCAGTGTTCTTTCGGATTTAGCACTGTATCACTAGGGAACTTACATTTTTCATTCAAAGAACTGACAGCTGCAGCTAACTGTCCCAAAGTAGTCTCAACAGACTTCATCTACGCACCAAGACTGGTATTCATCTCTAACATTTTAGATTCCACATTGTCTAATCGAGCGTCGATTTTGTTAAATCGTGTTCTAGTTTCAACCATAAACTCCTCAAATTCGTTCCTTCTAACTCCACCATAACCTTGGGAATTCCATTGGTTATTAAATCTTGTATTGCTGCTACTAGCTCCTGGTGGGTTTAGAACATTCTTAGAATTACCATAAGATAGATTCTCATGGTTTCTGAATCCTGGCTAGTAATAGTTAGGAACTCGATTTCCCTGAAAACCAAAGTTACAATTATTAACATAATTCACCTGCTCCAAATCCATCCCCATTAAGTTAGGATTTGTGTTGTCAGGATGAATCATAGCTTGCGGCCCTTGTATATTCATTGAAAAAATTTATGTTGAAATCTACTCAAGTTTTGTTAGGATGGTTGTCTGCGTATCTAACTCATGCATGCCTGTTACTCTTCTGACATTATCTCTTTCACCTGGCCATTGGCTGCTATTTATAGCCATCTCCTCAATTAAATGCATAGCTTGATCATGTGTCTTAGACCATAGTGATCCTCCTGCTGAAGCATCTACAGTAGCTCTTGTTTGCGGGGTCATGCCTCTATATAAAACCTGTATTTGGTTTCCTTCATCATATCCATGCTGAGGGCATCTATGCAATAACTCTTTAAATCTCTCCCATACCTCATGTAATGGATCTTGGTCTAATTGTGTGAATTGGGCAATTTCTAATCTCATCTGCATTATTTTTCTTGGTGGGAAATACTTTGTCAAGAATTTCTGTGCCATCACTGCCCATGTTGAAATGTTTCTTGTTGATAGGTTTTGATACCAACTCAATGCTTTATCCCGAAGAGAAAAAGGAAATAACCTTAGCCGAATAGCATCATCAGGGGCTCCATTAATCTTAATGGTACTGCAAATCTGTAGAAAACTTGTCAAATGTGTATTAGGATCCTCCAAGGTTGAACCTCCAAATTGGTTTTGCATAACCATGTTGATCAATGTCGGCTTCAATTCAAAATTGTTACAGTTCATAGGAATCTCTCTTATAGCAGCAAAATTTTGGTTCAAAACTGGGGTAAAGTAATCGCGTATAGCTCGCTGCTGCTGATTTTCATCTGTCATAATTAAATTTTGATCTTTCTCTTCAAATCTGTTCTGTTGAATTTGTCTGATGGTTCTCTCTGGCTCTTGATCCGAATCTTCTTTTATATATGTATTTCCACTTCTGCGAGTTTTTACCATTCACCTAAAAAATTAAAATAAATATTCGTAGATAATAAATTAAAACAAAAATAAAAATAAAAATCTAAATTAAAGTAAAGGCTATCGGGGAACAGTGTCAATGAAAAAACTAAACAATAGTTCCCCGGCAATGACGCCAGAAAACTTTTTGGCCTTTTATGGAATGCTACTGCAAGTGCACAGGTCAGTTTTCGAGTATAGAGTAAATATGAGTATCGTCCCATAGGGAACTGTGTCTATCGCTAATCACTATAAGCAACAACCTTAAGCTTTATTTAGAAAATTAATGAATGTTGGTGAAAATCCTATTTATTACTTTAACGATTAACTACATAACAATTTAATTAAAATAAATCAGAATAATTAAGAATGAAACTATCAATGACAAAATATTCTTAGAACTCGATTTCACCTAACTAGGGTTCATACAATTCCTTTGATCAATTGTCCTTTTGATTTCAACTTGTTTATAGCTGAAACTATTTCCTGTTTATCTCTTCCGAGTTTTAAACAGTCATACCCAGATTATCTAATCCTAACCTCCCGATTCAGAATTAAATAATAGAGTTCATTAAGCGATAGTAATTCTGTTTCTATATGTCTCATACGATTTGTCAACCTCCCAATTCAACAATGTCCTATGTTAATCTACCCTTGTGCATATAAATAATCCCCTCTCCCGAGTGCCGGATTCCTATACTAATTCATCCAATTGGTGGCCAATCAACTAGAGCATTAAGAACAAGTAGATTAAATAAACAAAATAGAAATCATCCAAACAACATCACAAAGTAATTACAATCTGCCCAAAGTTGGTTACATCGATTCTAGGAAAATGAAGTTTAGTTCTTAGACATCATAATAAACATCCAAGAATTCCAATTTAACATCTCAAGAATAAAACATTGGTGGAAAGAGATGAAAAAGATGAAGTTTCTATGGAGCTAAATTAGTGTTGAAGTCTTCTGCAGCAGTCTCCTTTGAAATTATGATAAAAAGACTATTTATAAGGCTTCTAAGCACTAAAATGCGAAAGGCCACGTGGAAAAACAGTGTTGCCCTAATCAGACTGCTATGCTGTGACAATAGTATTAATTCCTCAGATCTGCTCTGTACTGTCCAGTTTCTTCTATTGTTGTAGCATAAGTCACGATCAGCATCCTGTAACTTCAATTCTTCACAGAATCATCAGAACTAGCTTCAAAAGCTTTAACTTCTCCACGTTGTTCTTTTTCCTGCACAAGTGCACATAACACATAAAACATACCTAATATTACAAAGAACAAATCATATAACTAAGTGAAAAGGGTCCTAAACATATATAAAATTCAGTGCTAACAACATGCTACATCCGGGGAGTAACAAGATGTACCAGAATCTCCGGAAGGTGTACTGGTGGTTAGGTCTGAAGAAGGATGTTATGGATTTTGTGGTAAAATGTCTTGTATTTCAGCAAGTGAAGGTAGAACATCAGAAACCTGCAGGGTTATTGCAGCCTGTACCTATACCAACATGAAAATGGGAGCATATCATCATTGATTTCGTGATGGGTTTACCGAGGACCCAGAGGAATCACGATGCTATATGGGTGATAGTTGATAGACTGACGAAGTCAGCCCACTTTCTAGCTATAAGAGTTACCGATACTCTGAGTATGTTGGCAGAACTGTATGTACGCGAGGTAGTGAGGTTACATGGTATTCCAGTAAGCATTGTCTCTGATAGGGATTCTCGCTTCACTTCCCACTTTTGGGAACATTTTCATGAAGCCATGGGAACCCAGTTGAGTTTGAGCACCGCTTATCATCCTCAGACAGATGGTCAGTCAGAGAGGACCATATAGACCTTAGGCGATATGTTGAGAGCGTGTGTGTTAGATTTTAGAGGCTCCTGAGATGATCGTTTGCCATTAGCCGAGTTCACCTACAAAACTAGTTTTCATGCGAGTATCGGGATAGCACCATATGAGGCTTTATATGGCAGTAGATGTTGTTTCCCTATCGGATAGGATGAAGTGGGTGACAAAAAGATATTTGCTCCTAATTTGGTTACATAAGCCTCTGAGGATGTCTGGTTGATTGTCGAGAGATTGAGGACAACTAAGAGTAGACAAAAGAGTTATGCTGATAGAAGACGTAGGCCACTTGAGTTTACCTTTGGTGAGTCTGTATTTCTAAATGTTTCTCTTTCGAAGGGTATAGCGAGATTTGGGAAGAGAAGTAAGTTGAGTCCTCGCTACATTGGACCCTTTGAGATACTAGACAAAGTGGGAGATAAGGTTTATAGATTGGCTTTGCCACCGAATTTATCGAGAGTGCACAATGTCTTCCACATTTCAATGTTGAGGAAGTATCATCCAGATCCAGATCATGTGATTCGGTATGAGCCATTGGAGCTTAAATATGATTTGACATATGTAGAGAGATCGATTCAGATACTGGATAGAAAGGAGAAAGTCTTGAGGAATAAAACTATCGGATTAGTGAAGATTCTCTGGTAGCATCACACTTCAGAGAAAGCTACTTAGGAGCTAGAGAGTCTAATGCAAGAGAAATACCCCCAGTTGTTTTTAGAGTAACTTGGTTCTAATTTGGAGGACCAAATTCTTTTAATGAGGGGAGGATTGTAAGACCCGAAATTGTAAATGTAACCTTTATGACTTGTGATATGTATATAAGTCACAAATAATGAAAATCATGAGGAATGTATATGTGAAGTTTGTAAATGGGTATGGAATGAATACATGCAAATTTATAAGTATAGAACAAGTGTAAGAGGGATATTTCCATGAGTGAAATGGGAATAACTTGAGTTTTGAATGGTTAAGTAAAATGGAATGAGTTTTATACTTTCACTTGGTTGTGTATTGTATACTTTTGGTTATACAATGAATGCACACAAGTTTTAATACATATGAAGTATAAATGGATGTCATTTTCAAGCCTTAAATGCGGTTGGGTGAGAAAATGACCATAGCAGCAGAATTAAGAGTGTTTGAGATAAGTTGCTACAAAAAACTACAGTAAAATATGGAAAATATGAATGAGAGATCGATCTCATGGGATGAGAGATCGATCTGGAAGAGTAAAAAATGCTCTTATTTGAGTGATGGAACATGTCAGATCGATCTCCTTTGGGGACAGATTGATCTGCTAAACATTCTATGTTGAAGGAATTGATCTCAGAAGGGTCAGATCGATTTCCTTAAGCTACTGACTTGCAACAGATCGATCTCATGCAAGAGCAGATCGATCTCATGCTAGGAGCAGATCGATCTCATGTGGTCTGAAAGGTCGATTTTAAGAGGAAAAATACAGAGTAGATCGATCTCCTAGGGTAGCAGATTGATCTCATCAAGATAATTCTATAAATACTGGGCTTCTGCACTTCATTTTTTTCAAGAGTTACTATTCCATTTAAGAAACAAACCTAAACTTAGCCAAGAAACACTAGAAAACTTTAGTTTGTGATCAGTTTTGAGTGAGATATGAGTGAGAAAAGTTATTCTTAGCAAAGAGGAGAACAACATACTTGAAAACAAGAGATTGAAATCAAGAGTTCAAGGAGCAAGCAGGATTTTACCATCTTTAGTGAAAAAGGAAAGAAATTACAGCTAGGTAAGATTTAATGCACCAAGTTGATATATGCTAAACTAAGTGTATTAATGAGTTGATTGATATATATATATATATATAATGTTGGAAATGAATAGAGCATGAAAAATCACCATGACCTAGATATTGGTGAGAAAATGAGAAAGAGATGAGGAAATGGTATTAACATTGATTTAATGATGAAATATGCATTTATTGAAGATTATGCGGTAATCTTATGAAATGCATAAATTGGAAATTAGGAGAAATGAAGATAGTTATGTGAAAATGTGGATTTATACCATATTTAGAGAAAGTGATGAAAACTATGTATTAAATTGAGATTTGGCAAATGAAATGAGTATATAGTGATATACTAACACCAATATTTATAACAGCTTTGGAAATTACCTTGGAAGCTGATTGCACTGCAAGAGTGAGCAGAACCGAGGAAGAGAGGTCACTTGACATGATCCGAGGTAAGAAAATTTCGTGAGTAGCTAGAGATGGCTACACGTATTTAAATAGCATTTCGATATTATATGCTATATGAATTCCCATGAATAGGCCTAATGTGTGATAGAGACAAATGAGATAAAGTGTAAATTTATCCAAAAATAGGATAAAAAGCCTGAGACGCATGTTGTAACCCTTTATTCATGAGTTGCCTGATAGAATGGCTAATGTTTTCATGTACATGCGAAAATAGCACATTTGAGTGCTTATTTGATCTACTTGTGTGAAATGTAATTTGAATTAGCCTTCTATTTGGTTTTGTGTGAAAACCATAAGTGCTAGAGAGTACTCGTGCTATATTTTGAGATATGCATCACCTAGTACTGGAGGATATACACGTACTATATTTTAATGCTATTTTATGCATGTTAGAGTACTGGGAGCATTGCTCGTACTCAGTTTGTGATTGATGCATATAGAGTATTGGGAGCTTTGCTCATACTCAGTTTTACATGATAGAGTATTGGGAGCATTACTCATACTCAGTTTTCAAAATTAATATATGATATAGTACTTGAGTAATAACTCGTACTTGATTTGAGAAGAGAACTATGCATTAACCTAGTGCTAGAGGTTACTCGCACTAGTATTTGATATTTTGGGATGCATACACAGTGTTTAAGAGGCGGAGTGTTGATTGTGAGTCACACTCAAGATGTGCACTGTAGTTTACGTGATATATAAGACAAGTTAGCAAAATTGTGACGATTTCCTCCATGTAGACTGAGTGTCACACTGTAGAGATGTTCGCACGTGGATTTAGAGACGTGGCATTATTTCCATAGTGTGAGGGCTAAGACTTATGGCAAGCACCCCGACTATGATGTATTTCCATGGTGTGAGGTCCAAGACCTATGGCAGGCATCCCGACCATGAGGAGAGGGTCCACGGGAGTACGTTGTACCGTGCAAGTGGCATGGAGTACAATATACCATGTGTTGTGTGGAGTTGTGGAGTATATAGCTGGCGGTTGTGATGGACTGACCACCCTCCTTTTGCAGCAGTGATACCCGCACACCGAGATCTGTGTTGCTTGAGATTTCACCATTATAGGATATGGCCATAGACCAGGAGAGTATTACATTTAGCCGCTGAGTCTCGCATGATATTTCACTTGTTTTCATGTTACTATTCGACCTAAGAGAGATAGGTCAGAAATCGGTTTGTGTTGTGTTGTAAACTACCATATTTACTGTGATTTATATGTAAATGGCAATGATTTCTATAAAGGCATTCTGAAATTAAAAATATGCACTGTTTTGCATGAATGCATACATTTGATAAATCAGCATGATTTTAAGTAAATGAAATATATTTTGTACTATTATTATATCCTTTTGATACATGCTTTGAGATAAGAGAAGGAAAGGCAAAGCCTTATTTTAAGTAGATAGTGCGGTTGTCTACTTGCTTGCCTGATTTTCTTACTAGGCGCGTTGTTTGCTCATCCCCCTTTATTTTCTACTCTCTACAGATCATCCGTAGTAGAGTGAGTCTGACTGAAGTATAGCATTCATTGTATCCGCTGCCTATCCATCTTAAGAGAGGTATACATACTCGAACAGTTTGTATTGAACAATGTATAAGCACAGTTATATAAACAATTGTACGATTGGGATGTATATGTACAAATATTGTATAATAGTTTATGTTATCGAAAAGAATACTGAATTCTAGTGAATGAATGTGAGTGAGTGACTAATATCAAATCATAGCCCAACTAATATCAAATCAAATCAGCCAACCTAACAATCTTTCGCTAAAAAGCAATAAAACATGATTTTCAAAGCATTATGCTTTTGCTTCCATGCACATTTCTCAAACACCCAAATTCTTACCCTTCAATCACCCAATATCATTTCCTAATATCTCATGTATTCTAGCAAAGCATTTAAGTGCCCAAATTTTGTACAGATACCTCTAAGAGTCCACACAATTCCCTTACCTCGATTTACTTGGGGTGTGACTCTCTTCCTCTTAGCTTCTTGCGCTCTTGGCTCGCCTTGCTCCGGTGTATCCGTGGTAGCTACAATTCATTCATCCAAATCACTTGAGTTAATGTTGTTAACTCACATTTTGACCTCACTAGTCAATATAATTCATTTATGCATTTTACCAATGCCTTAATCCATATTTTACCCCTTTTAGGTAAATCTCACAATCTATTTACTAACAACAACTTAAAATCATACCCATAACACTATTGTCACCTCAAGACATCTCATTCATCATTAATCTCAATACATTCCACTTTCTCACACTAGACCATTTCTAGGTCATGGTGAATTCAATCTACTCTAGGTAGTTTCTACCATTCCTATGCATACCAATCATTTCCCTCATCAATATCTAAACAAATGTACTTGAGTATTTCATTAGAACTCACATATTTGGATTTCCTCTTTGCTCCAAATAGAAATGCACCTTGTTCCTCAAATCTAACAAATGAGGAAAATGCCTCCAAGCTAAGTTGTTCTTCTCTTCGATGTGAACAACTTTATGTCTGATAGCCTTCCCTCAAATCTTCGATGTAAAATCTAGGATTTTCGGTTTGGAATGGAGAGGGAATGGTTATTTTCATGATTTGCAGATTTCAACTGCTCCTATTTATAGATTCATCTTGATGAGATCGATCTGCCTAGGGTGGAGATCGATCTGGTCCCCTTAATTTCTCTTTTTCCATGGCATTTTCAAGCATGAGATCGATCTGTCGAAGCTTGAGATCGATCTGTTTCCAAACAGAGAGCTAAGGAGATCCATCTGTTCCATTAAGGATCAATTTGCATTTTATAGAATATTTAGGAGATCGATCTGGCTCCCCTAGATATCGATCTATCATGTTCCACAGCTCAAAATAAGAGCATTTTGGCTCTTCCAGATCGATCTCTCATCCTATGAGATCGATCTATCATTCATATTTCCAGATTTTTTGCAGTTTTTCTACAGCAACACATACCAAACTTGATACAGTTTGTTGCCATGGTCATTTTCACATCCAATCATCTTTGAGACTTGAAAATGACATCTATTCGTACTTTATACTTATTAAAACTTGTGTGAAATCTTTGTATAACCAAAGGTACTTAATATAGACCAAATGGAAGTGCATAACTTATGAAATCTTCCTTCCATTTTACCATATTATTCATATTCCATTCTACTCACATTCTTCACATGTTTAAGTCCATTTTTTCATATTCATATATAATGTAACTTGTACGTACAATCACAACTCTTATTACAAGTGTGTACATTAAACTTATGGACTTATATCACATATACATCACATTACAAGTACATCACCATACTTATGATTTCATTTACATTTCTATGTACATATACTCAATTATACATATACGGGGTCTCACATTTTAGGTTTGATGTTTTCCCAAGTAGCCTTAAATGACTACTGACCTCCTATTATACTTATGATTTATAATTACAAAACCAACTTCTTAGGCCATTAATTTAGTGTTTGACCTGACCAAACCCCAAAAATCCTATTTTTTGCCTCAACTTATTTCAGTATACATATATATATATATATTTATACACATCATATCGACATTACAACTAATTCTAACTCACTTTGCCATTTCTATAATCAATAAATTCCACAAGTCGAAAATTTCACAACTTCACAATATATCCACAATCAATATAGATATATACACCCTCAATTTTAAACATAACTACTCATGCACAATCTTAGATATACCATCATATATCTACAATCTCAAGAATCCAACCATCCATAATTTTCAGTATAGCAAGTTATATCCACAATCTTGGATATAATTATACTTCCACAATCTCAAATATATATATATATATATCCACAAAGTAACTGTACATATAAATATTCATGATCTCAGTTATATATTACCACAATTTTCAATGCTCATAAATTCTTAATACATCAACATAATACTTAAAGTAATATGACGTTAAACCAATAAATTACATATATTACTTACCTTAGTGTACTAGTGATAGCACGATCACCACATGTACATACCAAGCCAAATAAGCCCAATTCACCACTTAAGGCTTTGCACTACAATTAACACAAAAATTAATCTTAAGCTAATTTTATTGAAATAATGCTAAATACAACTCAATTAAAAGATCAATCTCACCAAAATTTCACTTTAAGTCATAAGCTTTATAAGGCTTTCCGCAGAGCACTCAAGTTAGACTAGTGGATTTTGAGCCTCCCCAAGTTACCTTTAGTACACGTTAAGGTATATCATCTAATGTTTATTTCTAGACTTTGTATTGTACAAATACTGGCTTGTAAACACTTTGGGGATGTAATCTATTGTTATAAATTTGTATATAAATGGTTTTAGAAGCTAATGAAATATTTTAATAATATTAAGTATGGGAACAACTTGGTTAGTTGAGAAGTATGATAAATCAGGAGATAATAATTTTAAGAAAAATAAAAACAACTGCTTAAGGTTATAAATTGTGATCTTGTCTATTTGCAGGGAGATAGGTTAAAGTATAAGAGTTTATACTGTCGAATTTAAAATGAACTTTAAGCGATTAAAAGATCAAGCAAAGAAAGAAACGAAGTAACCAACACTGTACCTTTTTATATAAGTGATGGTTGTAAGTGAATGTGTATGGTGAATAATTTTCTTTAATCGCATAACTCCAATGATTGAACTGGGACCACGAGCTAAAGAAATTTCTATCGTAACTATAAATGATTAGCTACTAAGTAAATCACTTCTTGCACTACAAAAAGGCAACTAATAGGAATAAAGGAAAAAGTTAGTTCGTATTTTCGTAATTCTGGGACGTTAGACCCTAGAGTGATAATGTGTGAATATTTGAGTAGGCATATTAAGTGGAGAGTGAAAGGTTCTTTCTAAGCCTTTGAAAAGGAAGTGTAGAAAGTTACTCCTCAGCCTCTAAAATGAAGTGTGTAAATGATTTTTCAATAGTAGATTGATAATTCCTTGAAGGAAAGCTTAAGGGAGATGACATGTAATGACCCGTGACCTGTAAAAGTTCAGGGAAATTTTTTTTTTTTTTAACTTTAGCTTGCAACTTAATCCTTTATTTCCTTAAGCTGTATTCCTGTTCAGTGTTAATCCTTAAAAATATTCCCTTCCATTTATTCATATCCAAGTTTCATTCCGACACATTACTTTCAATAGATGTTTGTGCATACAAATGGTCTGGTAAAGAGATAAGAATGTATGCCTCACGTATGTACAAAAGGTAGTCTGAGGAAACTCATATCTGCCAGTCTACATCGTCTACATAGTATTTATTAACTGTAATTCACTACAAAAATCTGAGAGGTGAAGGGGTGAGCTTTCGGGAAAAAGCCCAGTAAAAAAAAAATACATTTAAAGTAGTCTTGATATGAAAAAACATGCAAGAAATCATTCATGAAATAAACTTTGCTTTAAAAAAACTGGTCATAAGTTTCTTTTAGAAACTAATAATTAGAAGATATATAAACTTTCATTTCGTGCATAGTTATCATAAGAAATTATGAAGCATGAGTTTCTTTAAATCAAATACAAGCTTAACTACTTCATAAAATTTTCACCATTCATGGATGATTTGATAAAATCATCATCATTCGTAAACGTTTCATAAAACATACTCATTCTTATAAATTTCACCCTAAATTATAATTGTTCGTAAACATTTCATCAAAATCTCATAAAACATAGTCATTCATCATCATCATAAATGTATTCATAATCATAATCGTCATTCATTCATAATCGTGGAAGCTAGGCTATAACTAAGTCATGCGATATGTGTCATTCTCCGTAGAGAGTCATCATACTTATGGCCATGGTAAGGGGGTTGTAGACTGGATCAGGGTCGTACAACAATCATAACCATAAACATGGGTAGTATCTTCTTATTTCTTATCATATACTAGCATATAGCTAGGGCACGGGCACCAATGACACTCGCCGTGCAGGAAACATTCATGCGTGCTGCGCGGGCATGAGATACTACCCAAACATCATCATCATAAACCACAAGTAGTAAGACATCTATCACACAGGTAGAGTCAAGTGCTACAGGGGCCCTACGTACCGGCACTTAAGTAGTGGAGCCGGAACACCACGAGAAGTAGCCATGTATGAAGCCTATCATCTCAAAAATTGTTTTCCCTCTTTCATAAATACTTTTGAAAATGCCAAAAGTTCATTTCAAAGCATAAATATGGAATTTCAAACCATCATAAAACTTTCATGCATTTTCATACTTCAAGAAATTCATTTCATAATCGTAGATGCACTTAGTGAACATTTCGTAAAACGAAATCGTGTTTTGTAAATCGTTTCTTAGGTATGAAAATAATCATAATTCATTTCAAAATATAATATTGCTTCATAAAAATCTTTTTATCAATGAAATGAGTGTTCGTATCGGAACTAAATTAAATTATACCCCTTACCTCGATTTATCGGAATTCCAAGTTCGAGTAGTGACGCGTCCAAGTATCTCCCTTAAATCCTTCTACGATCCTCCTACACCAAAATTTGTATTCTTAGTATCCTATTTTATCGAATTACTTACAATGCGTTAAAATCGTAACCTTGCTTACCTAGGGAAAATACACTCAAAATCATAAAATACATACAATTATCTCTAAAACTTGCATAAATTCATTACCTCGGTGTCTGTCCGTAATCTTTGATTGCTTTGACTTAGCGAGTCGATGGGTCCAGTCCACTCGGGTTATTTTTGTCAGAACCTTTTCCCCCGAATTTTCCAAATTTTAGTACACTTTTCTCTTTTCCTCAATTTTCCTCTATTTCCTATAATATACATATTTATATAAATATAAATATAAATATATATATATTTTTTATATTACTTTTATTTTTTTCTTTTTTTTAAACATTCCTTCCTTCCAGCCATTTTCTTTTCCATTCTTTTTTCTTTTCTTCCTTCTCGTTACTGTTCACCATCTTCTTCTCTTCATTCTCATTCACCAGCCACGTTCTCTATTCCTCCAGGGCTCGGCGTGGTGGTGCACTCTCATCCGCCTCTCCAGAGTTTTTTCGTTTCACCCCTTTCCATCGCCTATGGCTTGTCACTACCACCATCGTCATCATCGCCTCCCGCAGACCTCTATTCTCATCTGCCTCCTTCCTCTCGGCATTACATGCTTCTCTTCCACTGTTTCACACATTCATCATCCTCTCGATTCTATCATCATTCCAACACTCCCTTGGTTCGGTCATCATCTCATCACTTGTCGTTTCTCCTTCTCCCTTTTCAGCTATCGTCTTCATCCCCACGTCCTGCCACCCTATCGTGGTCTCTCTTACATTTCCATTCTCAGTTCAGCAAGTTTCTTTCTTTCGATTTTCCCTCCTGCTGCTTCGGTATCCAACTTCCTCAGCCTGCTCTGCCTCTGTTGTTCGGTGTTGGTAGCCTTTAGCTTCCTCAATCCCCGATGGTCTCCAGCTCCATGTTCAACTCTGCTTCTCACGATCTGTTCCCTCTTCTCGGTCGCACTGTGGTTTTCCAGCTTCATCCTCCTCCTTTGTGTCCTGTGTGCTTCTCGGGTTTTTATTTTTTTATTGTTTCTTTTCTTTTCTCACATGGCCACTGCTTTCCCGAGAGCTTTCTCACCACTTCCACTCTTTTCCTCTTTCAACTCAGTTTCACCAACTACCTTCCCATGTTCATCTCTGTTTCTCTCTTGCACATTTTCTGTTTTCTCCCTCTTTCGGTATTCACTTCCTTTCTGCATCCTTGTTCTGTTTTGATATGTATATATATATTGTATACACATATGCATTATTAGAAACATATATATATATATACATAGGCGTTTATCATCCTTCCTTCCTAACTGCCCAGCATAGGTTCCTCTTCCATTTCTACTCATCACTGATGGTGGTCCTATCATCAAAGTCTGCGTGTAGAAAGATTGACCAACTAGAGATCGCCACGTGTCAAACACAAGATAAGCCACGTGGCTGTTACAGCGACAGAGCTCCATGTGGCAGAGTAGCTTGACATGCGACAGAGTCTCGAGGCGATAGAGACTCTATCGAGTAGGCTTTGTGCGACACTGTATGTCGCTACAGACCTCTACCGCATACTCTGCTACAAACCTCTACCGCATACTCTGCTACAGACCTCTACCGTATATCCTACGACAGACCTATGCCGCCAGCTCTGTGACAAAACTCTACCGCGTGGACAGCAGTAGAGGTCCACACATGAACTCTGCCGCCATCCAGACTCACCCGCAGATTGTCTAACCCGAAACGCGACAGAGTGCTCAATGACTTTGTCGCGGCCAGACACGTGCCTGGACCTCAGCTCGAACCGACTCGGAAGAAACTTATAAATACCCCAGGTGAGCTCTCAAAAGAGGAGGACAACACAGAAAAAAAGATAAGACTCTAGATTCTGAAGAACACAATTCTCTTCCCCCTATATACAAAACTTCAGTTTTCTAACTTAATCATCGGAGTGCGCGTGCAGGGACAAATCCCTGTGCCCTCTGATTCCTGTTGTTTTTGCAGAATATATGAAGAACACGTGGAAGAAATCCCATCGACGTCACCTTTTTGTCGTTAGCGCAATCTGAATACGTGGAAGTTGTAATCTCGTTGTCGTTTTACCAAGGCAACATCAATTGGCGCCGTCTGTGGGAATCAGGACAAAAAGTCAAGTTCCCTATCAAAATGGTGAGGACACGTTCTACAGCAGGAGGGACAGGGGAGCAGAATTTTGTGAGTCCCCCCTGTCAGGTCAGAACTAAGACAAAGACATAGTGAAAGGGATGACAGAGGAGCCTTGGTTTCTCTAGAGGAATTTGAGACCCTGAAACGCAAAAATGAGGAGACGACGACAGCATTGAAAGCTATGGTGAGCTTTTTCAGAGACGCTCTCCCCCAATTCAGCTTACCCCATAAAGTGCAACAGTTGGTGGGGGAAAACATCCCGAGGCAGACCTATGAAAGAGGTCAACCCTCCACCCTGGTGAGTGTTGGACAAGGAGCAGGAGCCCTAAATGATGCCACGGGATTGGCCCCGAACTCTACCGCATTTCAAAGGAATCACCCTGTGGTAGGGTTACGGGAAGTGAATGCTGCCGTTGACCCAACGCGTGAGAGCTCTCCCACCACAGACAGGCGGCAGAGCTCACCCGCGGACCGCAGGCTTCAGAGCTCTCTCACAACAGACAGGCGGCAGATCTCACTCGCGAACCGCAGGCTCCAGAGCTCACCCGCGACAGACAGGCGGCAGAGCTCACCCGCAGACCGCAGACTTCAGAACTCTCCCGCCACAGACAGGCGGCGAAGCTCACCCGCGGACCGCAGACTTTAGAGCTCTCCCGCGGTAGATGGGCGGCAGAGCTCACCCGCATTTCATGGGCGGCTGAGCTCTCCCCCAACAGATCGATGGCAGTACTGGTCCGTGGTCCGTAGACCACAGAGATCTCCCCCAGCAGGCATACCGCAGAGCTCACCCGCGGACCGAGGGCGGCAGAGTTCGCCCACAGCACCTGTGCGACAGAACTCACCCGCAACAGATAGGCGGCAGAGCTCACCCACAATCATCACGCGGCAGAGATCTCCTGTAGCACGTATGCGACAGAGTCCTCCCACGGTCTATAGGCGGCAGAGTTCTCCCACATGGCGCAGCCTTTCTCATGTTGAGTTGGAACATGAGTTAGAAGAATTTGGAGCTGGGTAGCGACGAAGATAGAAGGGTTCTAACCCATGAGACGGTCTCGAAATGTCAAGCCTCGGAATGGGAGGTGCCGGAAAGGGTGCTTATCAGTCGGACTCTTCTAGACCCGAAGGGACAGGATCGTACTCAGTCTGAGAGTCGAAAAATGTGGAGAAAGTCATCCAAAGGATCTTGGAAAAGAGAAAACTGGTGTCTCCGGACGATAGCCGAAAGAGGAGAATTCCATTCAGTCCAGAGATCATGAACAAGCCTTTGCCGAAGAAATTCAAGATGCCTTCCATGACTACTTACACTGACAAAGCAGGCCCCTACGATCACATACAAAGCTATGAGTCCCTCATGCTGCTGCATGGGTGGGAGGACGAAATTATGTGCAGGGCTTTTTCTTTCACACTGTCCGGGCACGCTTTGAAGTGGTTCAACGGGTTGAGCGAAGGTTCAATCTCCTCCTTCAACCAATTGAGAAATGAATTCCTGAAAGTCTTTATGATCCACAGCCAGAGAAAGAAGGACGCTACTTATCTACTCACTCTTAAACAAGGGAATAAAGAATCCTTGAAGAGCTTCGTAGACCGCTTCCGAGATGCAACCTTGGAAGTAGAAGATCTACCGGTAGTGGTAGCCATGGCTGCATTGATGCAAGGGACGAGCTCAGAAAAGCTGCAAGAATCCCTCTCTCTTGATCAGCCAATGACACTCTCCGATCTCTTTGCTAGGGCCAATAAGTATGTGGCCCAAGAAGAGGTGATGAAGATGATACAGCCCAAGGAAGCAAAGGAAGGAAAGAAGAGAGAGAGAGATACACCCGAAAGAAGCTCCCCCAGATCCGTGAGAGTAGACAAAGCCCCTAGGCTCAGGTATAAAGGTTATACCAGGTTGAACGAGCCTCGCACTGCGATACTGGCAGCTATCGAAGGGGCAGGATTGTTGGAATTCCCCAAGAAGAAGATTGGGGATGTGAGACGAAACTCTGATACCTACTGCGAATTCCATTGCGCTCACGGCCACCCAACAGAGAGATGCAGAGATTTAATGGATCAGTTAGAAAGACTGGCTAGAGAGGGGAAAATCAACCGCTTCCTGTGGAGAAGTGAGAGACCCCGTTATCCTCCGCGTGACCAAAGGAATGACCGTCCGTGGACTGGGACAAATAACGGTAACAGAAGAAATAGGCCAAGGAATGAAGCATTTAGGCCTACGATCCCCCGTGCCAATTCGTCAAACAACGAACCTACCGCCCCGGCAATAAATGTTATTGCAGGAGGGGAATCGATGGCGGGAAGCTCCTCTACTTCCCCTAATAGTTATGCAAGGCAGGCATATCAGGTTAACGTTGTAATGGAGGAGAGAGCGGATGAAGAGCCTATCATGCTCACCCCAGCTGATAAGGGTGACATCGTCATGCCCCATGACGACCCAATGGTGATATCCACGGTAGTGGTGAAACACCCGGTGAGCAGAATCCTGGTCGATAACGAGAGCTCGGTAAACCTAATCTATTGAAATTGCGTCGAAAAAATAAGCATATCCGAAGATAGGTTAAGGCCTGTCATGACACCACTATACGGATTTACGGGTGAAAGGGTGAAGGTAGCTGGGTCCATAGAGTTGCCTGTGACTCTCGGTGAAAACCTGAAGGATGTGACCCGGTAAGTATTATTCATGGTAGTAAGGTCAACCTCTGCTGCTTACAACATAATCCTGGGTAGACCTGTACAGAACGACATGAGGGCGGTGATATCCTCTTACTATTTGTTAATGAAGTTCCCCACTCCCAACGGAGTCGGGCAAGTGCGAGGAGATCAGAAGAGTGCCCGCACTTGTTATATCTCTTCTACCACCAACAAAGGAGCACAAAGAAAGGAGACTTTGTGTATAGAGGATCCGCCCGAGCCTCAGCCCGTAGAGGAAACAGAAGCCATTGAGCTAACAAGGGGAGACGGAGAGAAGAAGGCATTCATCGGGACTCAGCTAAACGAACAAGCAATGAGTGAGATAGTTGAATGCCTGAGAGAAAACTCGGATGTCTTCGCTCGGACCCCGACAGACATGCCCGAGATTGATCCCGAAGTGATCTGCAATGAGCTTAACGTTTTACCCGGGCATAGGCCTGTCAAATAGAAAAAGAGAAACTTTACCCCGTAAAGATAAAAAGCAATTACTGAAGAAGTAAATAAGCTCCTAAATGCCGGATTCATCCGAGAAGTCTATTACCCTAAATATTCTAGCCTCGTCCCTTGGGAGAATAGTAGCCCAACTCAGTCGAGAAGCTACCCCGAGAGTATCTAAGGTATCGTTGTCGCGAACTCCTTGGTAAACCCGAAACTCGACCCCCCTCATGATAAAACCACCGTCCACAGGGTAGGACCTCTCATCGATGGGGCCTACGCTCAAGAGAATTGGCCTAGTCCCCATCGACGCCTCGACATACAAGCGCCTCCGGTTCTTTCACTGGGAAGAAATTATGTTGCACTCAGCGCGCTCTTCGGAGCGAGACCGTCCATACGAACCTGATGCTCCCCGTGAAGAGGAAGGAACTCTTCCCCTATCCCAAGAGGGATCCCTTTGTTTCGGGGGAGGAGGAGGCATCGCTGGCCTAGAAACGGGAGGTGTCTGAGCCCGAGGCAACTGAGAAGGGACCGGTGCCTCGCTACGAACATCGTCAGCTACACGCGGCCTCTTCCTGGTGGGAGCACTAGATGGACCGACCTCTGATGTTTGACGCGCTAAGGATCTTCGAAAGTGACTCATTTCTGCAAAAAAGAAAGAAAACAAATAAGTGGTCAAACACTGATAAAAAACAGTAAGCAGTAAAAGGAATAAAAGGTTACCGTCAGGATAATCAAAATGCTCCTGAAGGGACTCTATATTTATCGTGTCGTCGTCAGGGAGCACCATGAAAGTTGAACCGAACCCTTCCCAGCCAGTCAGGTTAGCTAAAGGTTCGCTACCAGAACTGGACTCTACATTAGTGCTCCCTATGTCTTCCTGTAGCCTAGGAGGGTCGGGGTTCAACTCAGGAGAAATTGGAGGTGGAGGATCAGAAGAAGGGACAGAATGGCTGACAATAGGGATAGGACTCACGCCCCAGCCAGCTAATATCAAATTTTCATTTGATAAAAGGCTGTCAAGGCTAATGGGTCTATCCACCAATAACCTATCGACGTCTGAGGCCAGCTTTTCTTTAAGAGTAGCAATCCGAGGGCCCTTGGGGATTTCACGCCTAGTCTTCCAGCGAATAGGGAAATTCAGGCCCCCAAGCATCTCCACAACAAGCCACTCCAATTCAAAATCGTGGAGCTTATTGGCAGGTTTTTCGAATACCCTGTTCTGGAATCCCGGCATATACACCCGCTGAAGTGAGTAAGGGACTAGATCGGGGCTACCTCAAAATCTGAAAAAGACATCGAGAAGGGGAAGAGATGGAGAAACACCCCTTAGGTGGCAATGCACGGTAAAACCTATTAACTGCATCCATGCGTGAGGATGCAGCTGTCCAGGGGCAATTCTATGAGTCCTAAGGCAAGAAGCCCCAAAGTCGGACAACGAGAAGTGGAGTCCTAATTCTAAAACAGCCCTAAAGATAACTACCCCGTCAGACACATGACGTATGTCACTTTCCTGAGGGGTTGGAAGTCTATAGGAGTATCCCTTGGGCAAAGGAAACCTAGATACTAGGTCTTGGACGTCGGCTTCCTTCAAAGTTGACTTGACACCTAGGTCTATTTGTTTTCCTACACCATGGCCAGCCATTTTAGAAGTTCGGGGGAAATCAAAAACAATTATGGACGACAGAGTTTACCTAAAAGGAAGACAACAAAAGAACGGGCGACATAGTTTCAAGATCTGGCGGTAGACTTGTGACACTGTAACGTCACGTGGCAGAGTTACGGCAGAGTTGCGGTAGAGTTACGGGAGAGTTGCGACAGAGTGTGAGAGAATCTGCGAGAGAGTGGTCTTCGCGAGAGAACTCAATAGCGATTGTGACAGCAAGGACCCAGTATATATAGGTGCACGGCTGCGCCACGCCCGCGCAAGGATTCGCCCCGACCCAAAAAAAGCAAATTCGAACCCGGATCCTCTTTCGCAGAAAAAATTCCTACCAAAGAGTGGGGAGCAATTGATGGTGGTCCTATCATCAAAGTCCGTATGTAGAAAGATTGACCAACCAGAGACCGCCACGTGTTAAACACAAGATAAGCCACGTGGCTGTTACAGCGACAGAGCTCCATGCGGCAGAGTAGCTTGACATGCGACAGAGTCTCGAGGCGATAGAGACTCTATCGCGTAGGCTTTGTGCGGCACTGTATGTCGCTACAGACCTCTACCGCATACTCTGCTACAAACCTCTACCGCATACTCTGCTACAGACCTCTACCGCATATCCTGTGACAGACCTATGCCACCAGCTCTGCGACAAAACTCTACCGCGTGGACCGCAGTAGAGGTCCACACATGAACTCTACCGCCATCCAGACTCACCCGCAGGTTGTCTAACCCGAAACGCGACAAAGTGCTCAATGACTCTGTCATGGCCAGACACGTGCCTGGACCTCAGCTCGAACCGACTCGGAAGAAACTTATAAATACCCCAGGTGAGCTCTCAGAAGAGGAGGACAACACAGAAAAAAAGATAAGACTCTAGATTCTGAAGAACACAATTCTCTTCCCCCTATATACAAAACTTTAGTTTTCTAACTTAATCATCGGAGTGCGCGTGCAGGGACAAATCCCTGCGCCCTCTGATTCCTGTTGTTTTTGCAGAATATACGAAGAACACGTGGAAGAAATCCCATCGACGTCACCTTTTTGTCGTTAGCGCAATCTGAATACGTGGAAGTTGTAATCCCGTTGTCGTTTTACCAAGGCAACATCAATCACCGAATGCCACCATCTCTTATCAGCCCATTCACATTTTTCCTACTGCATTTTTTTTTACTACAGTAGCATTTTACCTACTATCCTCTATTTAGTTCAATCCAGTTTCCCTTAATCCCCTGCTGATGGGACGCTACCTATAGCTACTAGTTACTGCTAATATTTTCTGTAGGAGTTTCCAGCCCTCAACATGATCTGGTTTTCCTCTTCATCATTCCCCCTTTTCCTTAGCTGATCATTGTCTTCACATGCTAACTCAGACGTTTTTCCCCTTTTATACTAGTAATGTGTTGTATACTTCTTTATATCCGTATATATATATATTCATAAATATATATATATTTCTTTTATGTATTTTTCTTGCTTCCAATTTCCAGCAACTACTCCCTTCTTACCGTGTGTCATCATATGTCCCTTAGCTCACGTCTTTTGACCCTCATTTCCAGCCTATATGCATTTCCCTGCCCACTTATCTTTTCACGTTACCGGTCATTTCGAACTGCTCCCATTATTCATTTTTTCACCAAATTGTTGTATTTATCCAACAGACATAATCATTCTGCACACTTTCCCACCGAAGGTCATCACTCCTAGTATATATGTATATATTTAACATTTCCACTTGCAGAAACTGCCTCCCTGACTTGGTTTTGTCCCATCTCGAGCAAGCCTATGCACATAGCTTCTTATTTGGTTCAGTTTATTATTATTATTATTATTATTATTATTATTAGTATTATTATTATTATTATTTTCTCTTCTCCCGTTATCTGTCCTCTCTCATTCATTTTCATTTCTTTTGCTATAGTTAATAGTAGCAGGGTAATAGCAGTTTTCGTTTATTTCTTTTCACTGCCTATTATGCCAGTTCTCAGGCTACATTTCTCACATTCTACTGCCATCATCTCTATCTTTATTCCCGTACATATACTTATGCCATTAAGGGGGTCTTCTCGGGATTGGCTTCATTTTATTTTTGGAAGCCAATCCAAGAGCTCTAGTGTGTCATATATAAGCAAGATATGTATATTTATATAAGTATATATATTTGTACATGTATATATATAATCTTCACATTTTACTTGGGGAATAAATAAAATAATATTTACCTTTATATAAATATGCATGTCTGAGTACTTGATTAAATTTTCCATGTAGTGTAAGGTAAAAATCCTAGATTTGCACTTAAATTGATTCACCCAAATTCTTTCGTCAAAAATATAAATCGAATTAACTATTTTCCCGTAACCTTATATCCCAAATATAACTCAGTAAATCGTATATCAGGAATGCGTTTTGAATCCTAATAGCTTGATAATTACTTATTGATAAAATCCAATATATGACAATTTTAGGGTATTTACATTCTCCCCACGTTAAAAAATTTGGTCCCCAAATTTAAGAATACGTTGGTCCTTAAATAGATGTGGGTATTTCTCTTGCATCAACCTTTCCAATTCTCTCATGACTTCTTTCGAAGTGTGATACTGCCACAAAACTTTGACCAAAAAAGTTGTCTTAGATCTCAATGCCTTCTTTTTTTTTTCCTTGTCCAAGATCTGAATCGGTTTCTCCACATATGCCATATCCATTTTTTTCAGTGGTTCACACCTAACCACACATGTCAGATCTAGGTGATATTTGCGTTGCTTTGATACTTGGAGGATATCATGAATACTTGATAATGCTGGCGGTAAGGCCAATCCAAGTACTTTGTCTTCCACTGGGTTCTAAGACCTCAAAAGGTCCGATATAATGAGAACTTAACTTTCTTTCCAGATCTCGTTATGCTATTGGAAGGAGAAACTTCCAGGACACCAAATCTTCTATTGTAAATCACAATGACCAACATCTTTGGTCAGCATAACTCTTTTGCTTGTTCGGAGTTGTTCTTAACCTTTCAGAAATTAATTGAATATCCTCAAAAACTTGCTTAACCAAATTGGGAATAATTATCTCCCTTTCACCTATCTCTTCCATCCAATCGGTGAACGACATTTTCGACTATACAACACTTTATTCAATATCATCTCGATACTCGAGTGTTTTTTGATATTATGTGCAACTTTGCTAATTGACAATTTGTCATTCTAGGAGCCTTTAAAATCCTGGCACATGCTTTCAGTTCCTTATAGGCATAGGCGATAATCTCATAGTCTTTTGGTGCTCTACCTTAACTTATTGACCTATGAGACATTTAATCCCAATTTTAACACTTGTTTCGTTTCGTATATCAATTATACCGAAACCCTTTCCTTATTCCAATTTAGTCTCGCATCCCAATCATTCGCACACCTAAATTTCAATCATTAGATTCGAAACATACTTCATACTCCAAAGTCTCTTTATATCTCAAAATCTGAATCTTCTTAACAGCTTTGGGTTTTTCCCACTGATCCATAATTTCTGCTTTGGGAGAATCCAATTAACTCTCATTCTTAACATATTGTGACCCATAAGACTCCGGGTCTCCTTAACAATTAATGACAGTACACTCCAAAGTGAATCACCTGGTCCGATAATCTCCTTTTCAAGTAATCCTTATAATTTGTTGAGTTAATGTATTTTGAAATGACAAAATAAGTTAATTCGATAATATTAAGTTGATATAGAAATATGTTTAGAGGTTATTAGTACCAGAACTTAGAGTTCTGCTGATGAGAGATCGATCTGGCTGATGAGAGATCGATCTCCTAGGTTTTTACTTGATGAGAGATCGATCTCATAATGGAAGAGATCGATCTGGCAAGCCTTAAACCTTTACAAAGGGACTTAGGTAGAATGAGATCGATCTGCAAGGGTTAAGAGATCGATCTGGCTAAATCTAGAGTTCAGAGATCGATCTGGTCTAGGAAGAGATCGATCTCCCTTAAGAGCTTAAGACTATAGATCGATCTGAGAGATCGATCCACATTCAAACAAAGAACTTATGAGATCGATCTGGTAAGGAAGAGATCGATCTCCTCAAAGTCAGAGAGCTAAAGAGATCGATCTGTGTTGTTGAGAGATCGATCTCCTCTCTACGAGAGTGCATGGCAGATCGATCTGGAGATCGATCTTGCCTCAAACAGAGAGATTAGGAGATCGATCTGCCTATTCGACAGATCGATCTGCCTCATTATTTTTAAACTAACAGATCGATCTGCTAACCTATGAGATCGATCTCCTTGTGTATTTGTGCTTCAATCTTGCAGGATTTATAACTAAGAGATCGATCTGGCCAAGATGGCAGATCGATCTGGCACTCTACTGGAGGTACCCAATGGCTAGTTTCTGCAAATCACAACGGGAAAAATAGCATTTAATGCTCCAACTACCAATCCTTCAGTATTTAACCAAGCATTGAAGACAAAGAGAATAGAGACACTATTGCTGAACATTCCAAACATTCTCAAGCTTTAATTCATTCATTCTTTGTGTCCCTATTGCTCATCAATTAAGATTTATTGTACAAGCTGAAGTGCAACAAGCTTTGTTAGCACTACCCACTGTAAAGCCTTATTCTGTATTCATCCATACCCAAAAAGAAAAGAGGATTGTTCCTCAGTGAGAGACATTGTAAAAGGGTGAATACATTTCTGTATTGCTAAGGGTAGAGAGGTTATTCCTTAACCTGTAAAAGGAATATTGTAAGCTCTATTGAAAGAGAGAAAGAAAGCACTTGACAAGAAGGTCAAGGAGAGAGGACGTAGGCAAGAGTTTGGTCGAACCTCTATAAACGATTGTGTTTGTTTCTCTCTTCCCTACTTTGCATTAAATTGTTATATTGCACTATATTGCTCATTATCATTTGTGATTAAATTGTGATTAATTTTTAATTTCCCATAATTGTTAGAAAACCGATTCACCCCCCTCTCGGTAGAGCCAACAATTGGTATCATAGCTAGGACTCTTTAATCACATAGGAACAACTTCCTAAGAGTTAAAAACGATTAAATGGCTCTTAACAATGTAGCAACTAGTTTGGTAGGAGAGGGGCACTCTACAGTTAGACCTCCCATGTTCAATGGTGAACATTATTCGTATTGGAGGACTAGGATGATGCTATTTATTCAAGCAAATGATTATGAAGTATGGAGAATTATAATTAAGGGACCTCAAATCCCTACAAAGAGAATAGAGGGAAGAGATATCCCAAAGAAGAAGATGAATGGGATTCTAATGACATTAAATGTGCACAACTAAATGCTAAAGCTATGCACACATTATTTTGTGCTTTAGGTCCTAATGAATACAATAGAGTCTCCGGGTGTGATAATGCCAAGCAAATATGGGATAAATTGGCAATAACTCATGAGGGTACAACCCAAGTGAAGGAGACAAAAGTAGGTATGCTCACTCATGACTATGAGCTTTTTAGGATGAAGGAAGGAGAATCAATTAGTGATATGTTCACTAGATTCACAGATGTAATTAATGGATTAAAATCTTTAGGAAAAATATATTCTAATATTGAAATGGTAAAGAAAATTTTAAATAGCTTACCTAAATCATGGGAAGCTAAAGTGACGGCAATTGAGGAATCTAAGGATCCTCACACATTTTGCCTAGATGAATTGATAGGATCCTTGCTTACTTATGAGATGAAACTTAAAAGAAATGAAGAGCCACCCAAGAAAGTGGGAGTTGCTCTAAAATCCACTGCTCAAGAGGAGATTAAAAATGAGAGTGGCAGTGAGGAGGATATTGAGATGGCAATGTTTGCCAAAAGATTTAATAAGTTCATGAGGATGAAAGCTAGTAGTAGTAATAGGAGAAACAATAGGAGAGAACAAGAGGAAGTAGGTAGAAAAGACTCTATTGTGTGTTATGAGTGTAAAAAACCTGGACACATAAAATTTAACTGCCCTCTTCTTAAAAGGTCAAATGATAGGTTCCATAAAAAGAAGGCAATGGTGGCAACATGGAGCGACAGCGAATGCTCCGATGATGAATCAAATGAGGACATTGCCAACTTATGCTTCATGGCTATTGATGATGATGAAAAGGTAACCTCTAATCTCAATGAATACTCATTTGATGAATTGCAAGATGCATTTGATGATCTTGCATTAGAGTATGAATGTATGAGCATGAAGTATAAAAAGTTAATATCTAAATTAAAAAGGGAAAATGAGATAATGTTAAAAGATAAATTAGAATGTGAAAAGAAACTAGAGATTTCAAATCTAGAAATTTGTGACCTTAAGGAGAAAAACAACAATCTACATAACTCCTTTAATAGATTTCACATGGGGCAACAAAAGCTAGATAGCATGCTAGAAACCCAAAGGGCATTTTTTGACAAAAATGGCTTAGGATATAATGCACAAAGTAGGGAGACCCATCTTAAGAGTTTTATTGCTAGGAAGAGCATGAATAAACCTGCAATTACTTGCTCATATTGTAATAGAAAGGGACATAAGTCACATTATTGCAATATAAAGATGAGGAATCTTAAAGGAAAAAGAGTAAAAAGGATATGGATTCCAAAAGAGGTAATTCATTCCAAGGACTGTAATGCATTAGCAAAATGGATCCCAATGGGATCAAGAATTGCATTTACTAACCTCTAAGGACCCAAGAAAATTTGGGTACCTAAGACTTGAGTTTGATTTTTTGTAGGTGATTGAGCATAGCCACAAAGCTAAAACAAAAGATGCTTGGTACTTAGATAGTGGATGCTCAAGGCACATGACGGGTGATAAAAGCCATTTCAATTCTTTCAAATCAAAAATTGGTGGGAGAAGTCACTTTTGGGGACAACTCCAAAGGCCAAGTGGAAGGAAGTGGCTCAATAGGTAATGATCATTTCTCTTTAGAAAAAGTATTACTTGTTAGGGGTCTTAAGCATAACTTGCTAAGCATTAGTCAACTTTGTGACAAAGGTTACAAAGTAAATTTTGATTGCATGAAGTGTAATGTTATAGATCCTAAGTCAAATAAAATTCTTTTTCTAGGTCATAGGCAAGGTAACATATATATTGTCTATCTTAATGAACTCAAAAATGAAAACATATGCTTAATGGTAGACAACAAAAAGGAATCTTGGTTATGGCATAGAAGACTAGGCCATGCTAGCATGAGTGTGCTATCCAAGTTAGCTAGAAAGGATCTAGTAATAGGCTTACCCAAAATACCTTTTGATCATGAAGAAATATGTGAAGCTTGTGTTAAAGGAAAACACAAGAGGACAACTTTTAAGCCTAAGAATAGTGTATCTACCACTAAGCCTCTTCAATTACTGCATTTAGACTTATTTGGACCAACTAGAACCACTAGCTTAGGTGGGAAACACTATGGATTTGTAATAGTTGATGATTACACTAGGTACACTTCGGTGTTCTTTTTGAGAGCAAAAAATGAAGCCTTAGAGAAATTTATAGCCTACTCAAAGGTGACTCAAAATGAAAAAGGATATACAATAACAAGCATTAGAAGTGATCATGGCAAAGAATTTGAAAATATAGGATTTGATGAGTATTGCAATGATCAAGGAATTAGCCATAATTTTTCAGCCCCAGGACACCACAACAAAATGGTGTAGTTGAGAGAAGAAATAGAACTTTGGAAGAAATGGCTAGAACTATGTTATGTGAAAATAACTTACCAAAGTACTTTTGGGCTGAAGCTATAAACACATCGTGTTATATAATTAATAGAGCTATGATAAGATCCATGCTAAAGAAAACTCCCTATGAGCTCTACAAAGGTAAGAAGCCTAACATTAGTTACTTCCACCCTTTTGGCTGCAAATGCTTTGTTCTAAATAATGGAAAAGATAATTTAGGAAAATTTGATGCCAAGAGTGATGAGGGAATATTTCTGGGATATTCATTGAATTCAAAGGCTTTTAGAATATATAACAAAAGAACATTAATGGTTGAAGAGTCTATTCATGTTATATTTGATGAATCAAATAATATATCTAAAGATTCAACCAATGATGAAAATGTTGGAATATTTGATGAAGGCTTAGAAGATGACTTTCTAGAAAAGCTTGACTTGAATAAAGAAGATGAAGAAGAAATAGAGGTCTTAGAAAGAGAGCCTAGAGCACCAAGAGAGTTAGGATATGTAAAAGATTGTGAAATAGTAGGAGATCCAACTCTTGGAGTTAGAACTAGATCATCCCTAAGGAATATGTGCCAATATATAGCCTTTGTATCTCAAATTGAGCCTAGGAATGTCAATGAAGCCTTAGAAGACAATAATTGGTTCCTAGCAATGCAAGAAGAATTAAATCAATTTGAGAGAAGCAAAGTATGGAAACTAGTTCCTAGGCCTAGTGATCACTCAATAATTGGAACTAAATGGATATTCAAGAACAAAATGGATGAAAATAGTGTGATCACAAGGAATAAGGCTAGGCTAGTTGCTCAAGGCTATAGACAAGAGGAAGGCATAGACTATGATGAAACATATGCACCGGTAGCTTGATTAGAGGCAATAAGAATGTTACTTGCCTTTGCATGTTATAAAAACTTCAAGTTATATCAAATGGATGTAAAGAGTGCATTCTTAAATGGTTTTATTAATGAAGAAGTATATGTTGAGCAACCTCTCGGATTTGAAAATCATGAACTTCCTGAACATGTTTTTAAATTATCAAAAGCACTTTATGGGTTAAAACAAGCTCCTAGAGCTTGGTATGAAAGGTTGTCAAAATTCTTAATAGAAAAGGGATTTTCAAGAGGAAAAGTGGATACCACCTTATTCATTAAGAATAAAAATAAGGATTTATTAGTTGTACAAGTATATGTAGATGATATTATTTTTGTTTCAACTAATGAGTCTTCATGCCAAGAGTTTGCTAAGATCATGCAAGGAGAATTTGAGATGAGCATGATGGGAGAACTCACATTCTTCTTGGGACTTCAAGTAAAGCAAACAAAGGATGGAACCTTCATCAATAAAGCAAAGTATACAAAGGACTTGCTCAAGCGATTTGGAATGGACAATTGCAAACCTCAAGCCACTCCAATGGGTACCAACATCAAGCTTGATAAAGATGAAAGTGGTAAGTGTGTAGACACTAAACTTTATAGGTCTATGATTAGCTCATTGCTTTATTTAACTGCAAGTAGACCAGATATTCTGTTTAGTGTATGCCTTTGTGCTAGATTTCAATCCTCTCCTAAGGAATCACATCTATTGGCAACTAAGCGAATCTTTAGATACCTCAAAGACACTCCCTTACTAGGACTTTGGTACCCCAAGGACTCCACTTTTGCCCTTCATGCATTTTCAGATGCTGATTTTGGAGGATGCAAAATAGATAGGAAAAGTACTTCAGGTACTTGCCAATTCTTAGGAAATAGGTTAATTTCTTGGTTCTCCAAGAAACAAAACAGTGTCGCTCAGTCCACAACTGAAGCTGAATATATAGCAGCTGGTAGTTGTAGTGCTCAAGTGTTGTGGATTAAACAACAAATGAGAGATTATGGTATTGACATGAAGCAAGTCACTATTAAATGTGATAATACCAGTGCCATTAATCTGTCTAAGAATCCTATTCAACACTCCAGAACCAAGCACATAGAAATTAGACATCACTTCCTTAGAGACCATGTACAAAAAGGGGATATAATTTTAGAGTACATTGACACTCTACATCAAATAGCTGATATATTCACCAAACCCCTTGATAGAGATAGGTTCTGTATCCTTAGAGGTGAATTAAGACTCATGGATATGCCTTAGGACTTTCATGTTTTAAAAATCTTTGTTTCAAGTTGATTTTAAAAGAGTTTTTGCAAAGATTTTCTGGCAATGATGATGAGAGATCGATCTCCTTGCAATATAGATCGATCTCCATACCTCCAACAAGCCTAAATCATCAAGGTTAAGCTAAGCAGATCGATCTTCTATCCATAAGATCGATCTCCTTACGTCTCTGTTTAAAGGAAGATCGATCTGTCAACATGACAGATCGATCTCTTCAAGCTTCCGCATTCTGCAGATCGATCATTGCATTGGGCAGATCGAGCTGCCTAAGCCTCTGTTTGCGACCAGATCGATCTGGCCTTACGACAGATTGATCTCTATTGGATTCTGGAAATGACAGATCGATCTGTCGCCTCAACAGATCGATCTCCTATGCCCTGGAGTATAAATACCCGCGTAAAATTCCCAAAATTCGCAAACCCAATCTTCAAAATTCCCAAATTTCCCTCGCATCCTTTCCTTCGATTCCTCCTTAGATCGATCTCCGTACGGACCTCCTTGAGTCTTGGTGTCAAATTCCGATATAGTAACCAACATTCCTTACTGATTTTCTCAAAATTTTTCTTCAATTTGTGTTCATTTTAATTCTAGGGCAAACCTAGGTACTGTTTCATTGCTTTTCTCATTGTTGAATCTGTTTAGCGCAAATCTAGAGTCTAGAATAATGCCTAGGCTTAAGACAGTAGGACACAAACCCCGTAGGACCACTGTAGAGGCCGGTTCCTTATCACAACCCGTTCCTCCACCTCCTATCGCTTCCTTCAATCGGTGTTTTAAAACACCAGCAAAAAGAAAGCGATATGAGGAATACTTCTCAACCATGCCAATCAAGCATTGGCGTACTATCGATTTTTCCTTCCTCAATCGTATAGATTTTCCTTACGTGTCAAAGTTTGAGGAATTTGGTTGGATGAATTTCTTAAAAATTAACACTCCCGTCCCTCCAAATCTAGTTCGTGCATTCTTCTCCAATGCCGAATTACTTTTTGACCCAAATGAAACTTGCAAAATTGTCGGTTTCAAAACATATGTCATGGGTAAACCCATTATAATAGACACTGAAGTTCTAGCCAAAGCGTTTGATATACGCGATGAGGGCTTAACAAATGAGGATGAGGAAGTCCCCTTGGAGTTTGATCTCCCTGGGGACAAGGCGAGTGACCTGCCGATGCATCCTCGGTCACTCCACCTCATAATCTCTTGGAACCTCCGCCCTTTCGGTACTCGTCATTCTACCGTTAGGCGCTTAGATCGCTTTTGGCTCCATCACATTCACACCACAAGCAAAAAACCTAACCTCCCTCACTTTATATACGAAGATTGGCTGAAGATTGTGCGTGGACAAGCTACCACGATCGTTTTTCCACAACCGGTAGCTTATCTTCTCCACCGCCTTGGTATCGACTGCAGCGGTGAGACTGGCGAACTTCCCTCTCCCAAGAGTGTGCTTAACATTGGGACCCTCCATCATATGGGGTACTACAAAGACTTCCGGGGAGAGTGGACGAAAAAGAGGGACCAACAACCTGCTGAGGCTACGGAGGAGGACCCCTCCAATGAGCCAGTGGCCCCATCTGCTGCACCAGCTCCGAAACCATCGTCCTCAATGGCTCCGCCCACTGCACCGGCAGCCCCACCGGGAGAAAGGGAGATCTTTATGAAGATGCTGAGTGACCTCACTCAAAAAATCGATGACGAATTTGCATATTTAAACCAAAGAGTGGATAAGATTCAAGAGGCTCAAGAGGCGATGTTCTATGAGCTCCAAGTAACCCGCACGCATGTTGAGACTCTTTTGGATCGTGATCCTCCCTCACAATAGGCCTTAGGTGTTTTGATTTAGTATAGTTACAACCTTTTAAGCTACTTGATGTTATCTATGATGAATTTGCTTGAATGAAATATCTTTTGACTTGTGTTCATGACATGTCATTGGTTGTGTTAATGAGAAAGTTCATTTTGAAATGATGAGTATTCTATTCTTGTGTTCTTGATATGATAAAAAGGGGGAGAAGACACATGTGATTGCGTTAAGTTACATAAAGGTGTCCAAGTATGATTAAATTGAGGGGGAGTTAAGCAAGTAACAAAACCAAAAAGCTAAAAGAAAGGGGGAGCTCACAAAAAGGGGGAGCTTTTGCAAAAATTCACTAAACATGTTTGTTTTATGTTTTGTCATATCAAAAAGGGGGAGATTGTTGAGTTAATGTATTTTGAAATGACAAAACAAGTTAATTCGATAATATTAAGTTGATATAGAAACATTTAGAGGTTATTAGTACCAGAACTTAGAGTTCTGCTGATGAGAGATCGATCTGGCTGATGAGAGATCGATCTCCTGGGTTTTTACTTGATGAGAGATCGATCTCATAATGGAAGAGATCGATCTGGCAAGCCTTAAACCTTTACAAAGGGACTTAGGTAGAATGAGATCGATCTGCAAGGGTTAAGAGATCGATCTGGCTAAAGCTAGAGTTGAGAGATCGATCTGGTCTAGGAAGAGATCGATCTCCCTTAAGAGCTTAAGACTATAGATCGATCTGAGAGATCGATCCACATTCAAACAGAGAACTTATGAGATCGATCTGGTAAGGAAGAGATCGATCTCCTCAAAGTCAGAGAGCTAAAGAGATCGATCTGTGTTGTTGAGAGATCGATCTCCTCTCTACGATAGTGCATGGCAGATCGATCTGGAGATCGATCTTGCCTCAAACAGAGAGATTAGGAGATCGATCTGCCTATTCGACAGATCGATCTGCCTCATTATTTTTAAACTAACAGATCGATCTGCTAACCTATGAGATCGATCTCCTTGTGTATTTGTGCTTCAATCTTACAGGATTTATAACTAAGAGATCGATCTGGCCAAGATGGCAGATCGATCTGGCACTCTACTGGAGGTACCCAACGGCTAGTTTCTGCAAATCACAACGGGAAAAATAGCATTTAATGCTCCAACTACCAATCCTTCAGTATTTAACCAAGCATTGAAGACAAAGAGAATAGAGACACTATTGCTGAACATTCCAAACATTCTCAAGCTTTAATTCATTCATTCTTTGTGTCCCTATTGCTCATCAATTGAGATTTATTGTACAAGCTGAAGTGCAACAAGCTTTGTTAGCACTACCCATTGTAAAGCCTTATTCTGTATTCATCCATACCCAAAAAGAAAAGAGGATTGTTCCTCAGTGAGAGACATTGTAAAAGGGTGAATACATTTCTGTATTGCTAAGGGTAGAGAGGTTATTCCTTAACCTGTAAAAGGAATATTGTAAGCTCTATTGAAAGAGAGAAAGAAAGCACTTGACAAGAAGGTCAAGGAGAGAGGACGTAGGCAAGAGTTTGGCCGAACCTCTATAAACGATTGTGTTTGTTTCTCTCTTCCCTACTTTGCATTAAATTGTTATATTGCACTATATTGCTCATTATCATTTGTGATTAAATTGTGATTAATTTTTAATTTCCCATAATTGTTAGAAAACCGATTCACCCCCCCTCTCGGTAGAGCCGACATAATTGTTTTTTTTTTAGCATTTCTAATTTAATCAAAGTTATTCAGTACAGTGGTTTGAATAATTAATTTGATACCATTGCTAAATCAATTTCAAATTTTATCTTCTAATTGAGTGGTAATTCTGATATATCATCCGAATATGTGTCGAAAATCCTTCTTTCTACTAGGGTGTCTTTTTAATCCAAACATGCCTCATCTTTATTAATCATATAAACAATGTGACATTCACTTATATTTTTTTGGTTCTGTATTTCATATTTCCAGTTACAATGACTTTACTCTATTACTCTCACTGCTTCCTTAGTACATCTCTTTTCTGTCACTCTCTTTACCCTTTTCATTTTCTTAGCAACCTCGAAATATACATTTCATATCATCACAGTTGCACCTTGCGCACTGCTTCCCCAAAATAAAATTCAATGGGGGTAATTTAGCTCGATTAAAGATCTTAGTACCTCCTACGAGTTTCTTGGACTTCCTCCGTTTCACATCTCTACTTATCCGGATTATACTTCTTCCAAAACCATAAATTGAATTTCATATTCATCCACAGACTTGTTACTTTATGTCCGATTGCAATCATGTCATCCATAATTGGCACTTTATTTCATTTGGAATGTGTTGTCGTCTAAGGGTCTTCAGAAACATATCCCATGTACTTTTCTGATGTCGGCTCTCAGATTAAATCGAGGAACTTCCTTTCGATTTCGACTTTCCATTTCGATATTGGTGCTACAAAGGCTACTTTCTTTATAGTAGCACATTCTGAAAATCCATATAGCTTCTCCAATTCTTTAACGCAAAAGTTGCAAAAGTAACTTTCTCGGTAGAGTCACTTCTAAAATCATCAAGCTTTTCTATCTCATTCATCTAACACTCTAAATCACTAGATTCTTAACCTTGTTGAAAAATGGAGGCTTAAACTCTTGAAACTACCCTCAGTCTATTAAGCCCAAAGTCATACTCTAAGAATCCATGCAAGTTTTCCAATTTATTTTTTTTCAGTTTTTTTCAATTACAATTGGATTCTTGACTTCAGTATGTAATAACCTACTATCCTCCGAAATCAGCTCGGTCTCCATCCGTTAGTGAACTTACAGACATTTTTTAACTTCACTGCTCATAACATTGGGTCATACCTTTCTAGGGATATAAATCATAATTCATACTCATTGGCAGATTGATTTCCTTGTGCTAGACCCATAAATTTCATTTGTAGTTTCCTTAATCTCATTCATTCAGTTCTCTATAACTACTAGGTCATTTATCCCATTTAATAGTGGTGATCTGAACTTCTGAAATTGCCTTATCTCATGTAGCTCCTACTCCTAACACAAGTCATCATCATTCTGCTGTAGAGCTACAGGAGTATGCGTATTTGTAGTTTTGAAACATCTCTACAGGTTGTACGGGCATATCAAGAGTAATCTGCCTGTCTATTCTTTTATCTACCCTATCATCAAACATAACCTGTGTCCCAATTTTTTTTAGTATGTTCAATACTCCGCTCAATCTTAGCAAAGTGTATCTCAGTACCATCTGTCTTTTCCACAGGACCTGATGGAGCACACTTAACATCAGTTTCAATCTCTGTATCATTTATGAGTCTCATATGAAAACTTTGCATGATTCTCAGGCATACCTCTGCGGCCTCTAGCCCATAATCTAATTCCTCAAGTAAACCAAACATTAAGTCTTAACTTCATTAGGTATACTTAGTCTACAACTAAACAAGCATAGACATTTGGGATGTAATCTTACCCTTATTATTGAGACTAACAGTACTAGACAGCCTATGCTCTGATACCACCTTAACTATAACGACCCGTAACCTGTAAAAGTTCATGGAGATTTTTTTTAACTTCGACTTGCAACTTAATCCTTTATTCCCTTATGCTGTATTCATGTTCAATGTCAATCCTTAAAAATATTCCCTTCCATTTATTCTTATACAGGTTTCATCCCGACACATTACTTTCAATAGATGTATGTGCATACAAATGGTCTGGTAAAGAGATAAGAATGTATACCTCACGTATGTACAAAAGGTAGTTTGGGGAAGCTCATATCCACCAGCCTATGTCGTCTATGCAGTATTTATTAACTGTAATTCACTGCAAAAATCTGAGAGGTGGAAGGGTGAGATTTCAGGAAAAAGCCCAGTAAAAAAATACATTTAAAGTAGTCCTGATATGAAAAAGCATGCAAGAAATCATTCATGAAATAAACTTTGCTTCAGAAAACTGGTCATAAGTTTCTTTTAGAAACTAATATTTAGAAGATATGTAAACTTTAATTTCGTGCATAGTTATCATAAGAAATTATGAAGCATGAGTTTCTTTAAATCAAATACATGCTTAACTACTTCATAAAATTTTCATCATTCATGGATGATTTGATAAAATCATCATCATTCGTAAACGTTTCATAAAACATACTCATTCTTAAACATTTCGTCATAAATCATAATTGTTTATAAACATGTCATCAAAATCTCATAAAACATAGTCATTCATCATCATCATAAACGTATTCATAATCATAATCGTCATTCATTCATAATCGTGGAGACTAGGCTATAACTAAGTCATGGGATACGTGTCATTCTCCGTAGAGAGTCATCATACCTATGGCCATGGTAAAGGGGCTGTAGACTGGATCAGGGTCGTACAACAATCATAATCATAAACATGGGTAGTATCTTCTTATTTCTTATCATATACTAGCACGCTAGGGCACGGGCAACAATGGCACTCGCCGTGCGGCAAACATTCATGCGTGCTGCACACCATTCACTCAAAACCCGAGATAAACTTTTCAAAATACTTTTCATTTCATGAGATACATTTTAGTATCCACGTTTATGGTATATAAAAGTGATTTTAATGCATGGAATGAAACCATTCTATGTTTTCTATGTGTTACGGGTTAAAGTCTCGAGAATGTTTTACAAAACTATGTTTTCAGTATATGGGATATATATATATACTCGAGATATATGTGTTTATGAAAAACATGCTTAATTTTTTGAGACTATGGCACGAACTATTGATGTTATGAGGTCAGAGTGATATGGGATCCATCTTGTATACTAAGAAAATGGTACAAGAATAATCAAGGATCTTCTTAGCCGACGGCCAGGAAATGCACAGGGCTTTGATGAGATGAGATGACTTGTGGTACCATATAACCATTTAAAGTTCGTGCCTTGAGACTGCAAGTCCTTTGTAGGCACGTAATGAGTCACCCCATTATAGTCTCGTACCACACAGTCCAGTAGGGTACTGTACGACCCTGATCCAATCTTACAGTTCCCTGTACTATAGCCATATGTACCAGTGATGTTGACAATGTCCTTCGGGAACAATTATGAGGAAGCCATGTCTCCACGAGAAAGAAATATGTTTTAGCACATTTCATGCTGCCTTATATGTTATTTTTTAGTTAGCACATGTCTTTCTATAATGTAATTTTTAAGGTAGCCCATGAGTTAGATTTTTATGAAATGTGCATATGAAAGTTATGTTTTCACTTTTAAAGTGAACAATATGATATACTTGATTTAAGACTTATGAGTTGCTTTATGACTGTTTACACTAATGATATGTTTATAGCTTGATACGTTTTACGAAAAGGATGCATGATGTGTAAACTAATGAATTTAAAGCATGTTTTTACTGCTTTTATAAATGTAAGCATCTCTACTTTCGTACATGTTTATGTTGAGTTGTTAAATCACGTATTTTACTTGTTTTAAGTACTAGGGTTTAAATGTATCTCTTACTGAGCCTGAAAAGCTCACGCCCCTTCCTTTCCATCTTCAAGATTACTTACAGTGATTCTACTGCACTTACGCGCTAGAGGTTGTGGACGAGGTTATCCGACCTTTCGTCAGATCATTTGTAGCGATGAGGTATAGCTTTACTTTTATTCCAGACAGGATGTATGGCATAGACACTAATGTATATGACAGTCGGGATGTAATAGTTGTACAGGATTATGTTTATGTACAGAGTTTTTATTACGCAGAATAAATATATGTTGTGGATGTTATGAGATCCTGGAATAGAAGTAAATCTGTGTTGCGGATGCGGGTTGAAAATTATAAACCGTATTTTAAACTCTGCAGGTTGGGTTAAGTCATAATACAGCCGTTATGTTTCAAAAATTTCTAAAATAAAAGAGGTTGAAAACTAGACAAGGACACGACACAACTTAGAAATTAGATAAAAAGTTTTAAATTAGCCCTATTTTTCGCCTTTTCAGGCGTGATGGAAAATCTCCCTTAATACTGTGGCATATTGCCACCTCAGACTTATCTTCTTCACATAACTCAATGACCTATTAGGTAAGATCATCAATAGCTTTAATTTCAAAAACAACATTATGATAACTTGAATTCTTATACATCGTAAGTGAAATGGGATAAGTTTTGGGTAAGTGATAAGTCCTGAATGTGGCTCAAAGAACAATTTAAATCGGGGTAATGAAACCCATTGATATTGATTCCCCTTGATTTGGTCTTGATTTTGTGAACAAATAAGCGTAATTTTAGCCTTAGGGACGCTAAGGATTAATCCCCTATGAATTAGCATTGATGCCTAATTGGTAAAAGGTCACTTTTTGTTTAATAAACTTAAAGGATTGAACCCCTAAGCTAAGAGATCGATCCCCTCTAAGCAGAATGTGATTTTCTCACCAAAATGTACAGAAGGATCGATCACCTTAGGCAAACTTCTATAAATAAGCCATGAATTTTTTAAACGGTGTGAAAAAAAGGAGAAAATCACTCTTCTTTTTCCCTTTCCTTTTTTTCATTTGTTTTCATCATTTTTAGCCCTCTTTTACTTCTGAGTCCTTTTGTAAAGTTGCTTAACTCTTCCTCTACTACAACATACTAGAAAATGAAGGTCGAAATTGGAGAAACGAGCGAGAAAAGCTTTAGGGAAACAAAATTTAGGTAAGTTATGTTTTCTTAAGATTTGTAAAGATTTAGTCTCTATCAATCTATGGTTCTTATATGTGTTATATAAAGACTAATATGAAGTATTTCTATGCTTTCAGAGCGAAGCAAAATGACTTCTAAGCTTGTTTTCCATAATTGGCCAAATTGGGTAAAAGAAGGGTAAGCTTGGTTCTAATTAGTTTTAATGCTAAAAACATTTAGGTATATGAATATATAGGATTGATAGAAATGATATATAGAATCAGTTGAAATAAATCAGTTGAAATAAATGTCCATATATCATGTACAATGAAATCTGGTCTTTAGAGTTTTACAAAAAGAGTAGTTGAACTCTAAGGGATTATGATGTTTTAGCTAAGAATATGTTTAAGTGAGTAGGGAATAAGTGAAATTGTACGATGTTATAGGTTATCCAAACCTAAGATGGCGTGCGACAGCTTTCAGATTAGCCTCAAAGTATGTGCCTACTTAGTGATAAAGGTAAGTGGCCTACACTTATTACCGTGTATTTAGTGTGGATAAGGAATTACTAATTACTGCCTCTATAGCTATTGTATGCTAGGTAACCAAATTTCATAAGCTACTTGGATTAATTTATAAATAGTGAAGTTAAATACGGAAACAGATCTTACTAGTTATAAACTAATGATCCGGGATGCCAATTAGGATAACAAAGTGTATGCAAATGAATAAGAATTAAGAATGACTAGTAAAAATTAAATAAATCAAATGCTTTGGGATTATAAACTGTTTCTACTTTATAGGTTAGGTAATAAGCAATTGCTACCCAGTCTTAGTGCAAAAAATTTTTAAATTACATATGTTAGGTGAACCAAAAATGGTGTTTGGGTGGGAATAAGCTATTGAACATGCATATTAGCATATTATGGAATAAGTGGACATTTACATGATGCAAAGTTAGTATCATACAATATCGATTTAAGAGTTAAATCGTAAGTGAATAATGTATAAGATTATTGAAACGCAAAAGATTGTTTATGGTGTAAAGAAGCATTACATTGTTATAATATTGATTTAAAGGTTAAATCACAATCTAATAAGGTTGTTAGGATATCAAAATGATACATGTTAGTATTAAATAGTATCGGTTCGTTATATCTATATCATGTTGATTTACGTGTAACGAACTTAAGGGATAGAAGTATTAGAGATTGATTAAGGGAAGAATTGTGATAAGAGCATCAAAAGGATAAGTGATCCTTAGGATGTGAGGTAGTATCTTAAGGTATAAGTGATTTCATAAATGCAAGATAACATTTTATGGATTAAATGAGGTCCTAAAATGAGAATCGGATATCGTTCAAGGACTATAAGTGTTATAAGTGAAAGAGCAATTGACCATATATCGAATTAAGAATTGTAATTGGGAAAAAAGTAAAAAGGACTGATCCCTCCTTTATAAAGGATTGACCCCATATGGTATTACACCATAAGGGTTTTTTGAATTGATAGAGGGACCAATCCTTCTCAGTATAGGATCGGTCCTTATAGTAGTATTGGTATGTCTTTACGAGTTCTGGAGGAAAGGAATCGATTCCTATAGTAGTGTTTGGAGGTCATTAAAGACTATGTAAATGATTTAAAGAAGCAAACTGCAATGGATGTTTCGCTAACCTCCAAAGTGTGTAACTCCTGTATCGAAGACAGTAAAACCAACTTATATTGATTAGGAATAAAAGGATTTACTGGTATATAAGAGATAGTGAAATACAAGGATATGAGGTAGTAGCCTATGGATTAAATCGTGTCCTAAAATAGAAGATGAAGGCTTATGGACAAAGTACAAGTGATTGATCGAATAAGAAAAGTGTATAAGTTTGAATGATTGATTGTTTATGGATAACTGATCATTGGGGTATGGGGCAGCATCACAGTGTTTAAGTTAAACCCACGATGCAAACATCATATGGAATATAATGAGTCTTAGAACTGAGATTGAATGATTGATTGATTAATAGTTTTTGGATAAGTGTATAGAATGGATAAGTAGCCTGTGAGACCCCATATATGTTTAACCTTGTACATATGTAAATGGAATTATAATATGGATGATTTTGGATCAGGTAATTATGAATTCATAAGAATGGTGATGTACTTGTAATGTGAAGCATAAGTGATGTAAAGTCCATAAATTTAATGTACACACTTGTAATAAGAGTTTGTGATGTACGTACAAGTTTCATCATGCATGAATATGAAGAAATGGACTTTTGTATGTGATGCATGTGAGTGGAATTAAATATGAGTAGTGTGGTTAAATGGAATGAGGTTGCATAAGCGGTGCAAATCTTTATGCTTCCAGTTGATTTTGTATTATATACCTTTGGTTATACAATGAATGCAACCAAATTTTAATGTGTATAAAGTATGAATGGATGTCCTTTTCAAGTCTTAAAAGTGGTTGGATGAGAAAATGACTGTGGCAGCAAATTGTGGATGTTTGGGTGTGAGTTTCTATAGAAAACTGCAGCAAAATCTAGAAAATATGAATACCAGATCGATCTCATAGGATGAGAGATCGATCTGGAAAAGCCAAAATGCTCTTATTCGAGCAATAGGAACAGGACAAATCGATCTCCAATGGGGCCAAATCAATCTGGTAAACATTTTGTAAATGAAGAGATCTCCTCCCTGGCTAGATCAATCTCCTTAACTCTTTGCCTTAGACAGATCGATCTCAAGCTTTTGATAGATCGATCTCCTCCCTAACCATACTTGTTGTTGTGCTTGAGATTACTCACACGTGGTTTTATGACATGATTGAAAGTCATGCTAGGAGCTTTGGGTAGATTGGGTCTCACACTGATTAAATAGGATCGCACGTGCATTTTGAGATGTGGCATGATATGATGTATTGATATGGGTCTACGGAGTACGTTATACTGTACAAGTAGCATAGCATACATTGTACCATTTTGAGATTGTGATTTGTCGTCTTCGGACGATGTTTAGATCTGCTATGGACTGTCGGGCTAGACGTGGCCCACCTCTCGTGTGGAAGCAGATAGTGGTGATACCCCACACACCTGATCAGTGTAGCCTAGGATCAAAGGATATGGCCATAGTCCTAGAGGAGATTTCCCTTATTATATTGCATATCTCACATGTCTATTGTTTTACGAATAAATCCATATTTGAAACGTTTTATGGTTCAGGACAGTCTGAGGGAAGGGCTGAGTCCTGAGGAGTGTTGATTTTATTGAGATGAGAAAGCATGATAATGGCTTTAAAGTGCACTGATGCATGATGATTTTCCATGCCTTATGAATTAAATATGCATGATGGTTTTCCATGCTTTGAATTGATTTGTGCACTGAATTGAATAGCATGATTTGCTTTACATGCCATTAACACAAGCATGAACTAATGCTTTTGAGGTGTGAATGAGAATTGTATGGTTTTGAGCATGGCATCACGATCACGTAGATAGTGCACTATCTACCTGTTCGTATGATTACCTTACTGAGCGTGTTGTTTACTCACCCCCTTATTTTCCCCTCGCTACAGAGCATTGAGTATAGACTAAGAGCAACTGAAGGTTTCCTTTTTTGTATCTGCTGCATCCCGTTGGGAAAGGTATACACACTTGTATGATTTTGTATCTAAACTTACCATAGCACAGTAGCATTTTGAATGTAATCATTTAGGATGTAAAGCAATGCAAACACATGTAAACAACAACTCTAATTTATTTATATAAGTGTTTACTTCTAAATTATAATGCAAATTAAATTTTTATGGTTGGATGAGGTAGACATTGACTCACAGCCCAACTATTGAGAGTATAGCTAATCAAGATCCAGGTAAGGTAAGGACGAATAACAGATAAGGTATGAAAAGAGAAAAAAATTGTGAAGATTTTTGGTAAGTGGAGTGTCATGACAAAAGTTTGTATCAGAGCTGAGTTATTCTGACGTGTATCGGTGTCTAAAATACTTAATAAGTTGGAAAATCACATCCCCATGTTATTGTGCTTGTTTAGATACAAATGGTGTGTGTGTCGATATGTTGACTAAGAAATTGATGTTTATGTAGGGAATTGAGCATTATGCCTAACACCAGTCGCGGTAGAGGGGCGAGTGCAAAAATTAGAGGCCGTAGAGGTAGGCTTGGAGGTAGTGTTGAGCCGAAAACACACGAAACTCAGGAAGAGATTGAGGTTGAGGCTGAGGTTGAGCCTGCCCCATATGGTTCGGAGGAGAGACCCGAGAGTATTGAGGCATGCTTCACGAGGATTGAGCAGAGCATAGATATGATCTTAGAGTTGGTCACTCAATCGTTGCCTGGAGTTGGGGGTAGATAGAGACTCGCTACACAAGGTGATGCCGAGCAGGCGACAGCTTCTGAGGAACGGGCACGGCCAGCCTAGAGACCTCGAACGACAGATACACCTACACCTCCACTCATACAGGATATGCCTACACTTGTTGCTACACAGCAGGCCAGTAGAGGCTGGGATTACGGTTGTGATTTGGATAGATTGCGGCAGTTCTAGAAGTTTGGATCATCGTCTTTCAATCGAGTTAAGGATCCAGTAGCTGCAGAGGATTGGATAAATGAAATTGAGAAGTTATATGGGTTCTTTAAGTGCACTACTACCGAGATGGTAGCATTTTTCGCGTTCATGCTGAAGGGATCAGCAGAACATTGGTGGAATTCCACCAGGCTTATTTTGAGAGTCCGACATACAGAGATTAGCTGGGATGTGTTTTTAGAGGTTTTTCGAAGACAGTACGTATCGGATACCGCACAGCGAAAAATGAAGATGGCATTTTTGGGATTGACCCAAGGGAGCTGGACTGTGGATGAGTATGAGATGACTTTTATCTCCCTGGGCAGATATGATCCCAACACGATGGGTAATGAGGTTGAGAAGATCCAAAAGTTTGTGGATGGACTAAGACCAACTATCAGGTCCAGATTAGTCCTCTTGGATATACCGACCTATGAAGAGGCAGTGCGCAGGGCGCAATTATATGAGCAAGATATTAATAGAATCACCTCAGAGTTCGGGAAAGTTGGTAAAATAAGGGATAGACTTAAGAAGAGACCAGTACTGGATAGAGGCTTCAGTTATAAGGGAAGCAAAAGATTATCTGGAAAGAGGCTGAGGATCGAGGAGCTCTAGGAGCCAACAGTTAATCGTCTCATGTATCCAACTATAGCTCCGGCTAAAGGAATTATGATTGGAGGGCCATGACCTACTATAGAGCAGTGCAACAAGTGTGGTAGGTACCATGGTACTCGACCATGCTATAGACCTCCTGCAGTATGCTTCAGATGTGGGAAACTGGGGCACATAATCCGAGATTACCTAGAGATGACAGAGAGAGCCCCACATAAGGGCAAGGAGCCAGAGAGAGCTACAGTTAGGACAGCTGCTCCGAGGAAGAGGGCTACAGCTGAGGAAAAGGGGAAGCAGGCAGTGGGTATGAGTAGAGGACGAGTGCATGCGTTAGACCAGGACATTGCGGATCAGTCTTCAGATGTGGTTAAAAGTACCATCTAAATATTTGATTTAGAAGCATTTGTATTGTTTGATCTTGGTGCCACGCATTCCTTTATATCACCATCCTTTGCACATAAATTGTTGAAGCATGTAAAACCCATACTGCAAGATAAGATGTTGATGATATCTACCCCTATGAATGATAGTCAATTGACTGAGCATGTATATAGAAATTGTAAGATGAGGATAGGAGGTAAAGAAATGGCAGTCGATTTAATTTTATTAAATATGAGTGATTTTAATGTAATCCTAGATATGGATTGGCTGGCTGCGAACTATGTTGTTATGGATTGTCGTGCTAGAACATTGACTTTTTCATGATTAGACAATTTTATTGTAAACATTGATGAATAGAAATGAAATGTCATAATCTTATAAATGAGAAGAGTATGATTTAAATTCATAATATTCGAAACATAAATTTGTTTATCAACTATATATGTTAATGTGATGATTTGTGTTACTAATGATGGAAAAGATAATGTGAAGGGTTCATTGCTTATGTGATTGAGACGGATAAGGCACATCCGAAGTTGGTAGACATCCCAGTGGTCAGGGAATTTCCAGATGTCTTTTTGGATGAATTACCAAGATTACCTCCAGATAAAGAGATGAAATTTCACTTAGATTTGGTACCTGGTACAGAGCCGATATCCAAGCCACCGCACAGAATGACTTAAGTTGAGTTGGAAGAATTAAGGAAGTAGTTACAAGAGTTACTAGAGAAGGCGTTCATCAGGCTAAGTATCTCACCTTGGGGAGCACCGGTTCTGTTTGTAAGGAAGAAGGATGGAAGCCTCTGATTGAGTATAGATTACCGGTTGTTGAATAAGGCTACCATCAAGAATAAGTACCCCCTTCCACGCATCGATGATGCGTTGGATCAGCTTAGGGGAGCGCAAGTCTACTCCAAGATAGATCTATGATCTGGGTACCATCAGTTGAAGATACGAGATGGAGATGTACATAAGAAAGTTTTTCGCACCCGGTATGGACATTATAAGTTTATGGTTATGCCATTCAGGTTAACGAATACTCCGCAGCTATTATATCATTGATGAATGAGGTATTTCACCAGTACTTGGATCGATTTGTTATTGTGTTTATTGATGATATACTGGTGTACTCAAGATCTAAAGAGGAGCATGAGTGACACCTAAGGATTGTGCTACAGACACTCCGAGAGAAGAAGTTGTACGCTAAACTTAGTAAGTGCAATTTTTTGTTAGAACAGATCTATTTTTTGGGTCATATAGTATCGAAGGATGGAGTGGCAGTGGATCCATCAAAGATTGAGGCAGTGATACAGTAGCAGAGACCCTAGACAGTAACAGAAATAAAATGTTTCCTGGGTTTAGCTAGATATTTTCGAAGGTTTGTGGAGGGATTCTCGAGATTAGCTGCTCCTTTGACACTTCTCATGAGAAAGAATGTTGAATTTGTGTGGGATGATAAGTGTGAGGAAAGTTTTCAGGAGATGAAGCGTCGTTTGACTACAGCTCCAGTACTCACCATTCGTACCAGCTTAGGAGGTTTTATGGTGCATAGGGATGCTTCACACCAAGGACTGGGTTGTGTATTGATGCAGGATGGGAAGGTAGTAGCTTATGGATCTAGATAGTTGAAGGATCATGATTGGAACTACCTGATCCACGATTTAGAGTTGTCGGTCATAGTGTTTGCATTGAAAATATTGCGCCACTATCTCTATGGTGAGAGATTTCAGGTTTACACTGATCATAAGAGCTTTAAGTACCCGTTCTCGCAGAAAGAACTGAACATGAGACAGAGGAGATGGCTCGAGCTTTTAAAGGATTATGATTCTGAGATCATATACCACCCGGGTAAAGCGAATGTAGTTGCTAATGCATTGAGCAGAAAGTATCTCGGGTTGGTGTCATTTATGATGATCAGGGAACACGAGCTATTGGAACAGTTCACGAACCTTAATTTGGATGTGACCCTGCCTGACACTAATAGTGGCTTTATGATAGCTAACCTGTAGTTTGAACCGGATCTGGTAGATCGAATCTGATAGGCTCAACGAATTGATTAGCAGTGCAGTGATATTGTTAGGCAAATACAGAGGGGCACAAAGATTGATTTTTAGTTTAGTTCCGATGAATTGATAAGGTTCAGAGGTAGGATATGTGTTCCCGATGATCCAGAGATCAGAATGTTGATCTTGATAGAGGCTCACTCATCGAGGTATACGATACATCCAGAGAGTACTAAGATGTATCAAAACCTTAGAAAAGTTTATTGGTGGTCTGGGATGAAGAAAGACACTACTGAATATGTCGCTAAGTGTCTCGTTTGTCAATAGGTGAAGGTAGAGCATCAGAAGCCTGCAAGGTTATTGCAGCCTCTATCGATACCGACTTAGAAGTGGGAGCATGTCACCATGGATTTTGTGATGGGATTATCGAGGACCCGCAAAGGTCATGATGCCATATGGGTGATTGTAGATCAGTTGACGAAATCAGTCCATTTTCTAGCTATGAGAGCTACCGATATTCTGAGCCAGTTAGCGAACTTGTATGTTCACAACATAATGAGGCTACATGGAATTCCAGTGAGCATTGTTTCTGATTGGGATGCTCGCTTCACTTCCCACATCTGGGAACATTTTCAAGAAGCGATGGGGATCCAATTGAATTTTAGCGCAACATTTCATCCTCAAACAGATGGTCATTAAAGAGGACATACAGACCCTGGAGGATATGTTGAGAGTGTGTGCATTGGATTTTGGAGGCTCTTGGGATGACCATTTGCCACTTGCAGAGTTCGCCTATAATAACAGTTTTCATGCGAGTATCGGGATGGCACCATTTGAGGCATTGTATAGACGTAGATGTCGTTCCCCTATTGGATGGGAAGAGGTTGGTGATAGACAGATCTTTGCTCCTGACTTGGTTAGACAAGCCTCTAAGGATGTCTAGTTGATTTGTGAGAGATTACGGACAGCTCAGAGCAGACAAAAGAGTTATGCTAACAAGAGTTATTATATTGCCTATCTCACATGTCTATTGTTTTATGAATAAATCCATATTTGAAATGTTTTATGGGTTAGGACAGTCCGAGGGAAGGGCTGAGTCCTAACAAGTGTTGCTTTTATTGAGATGAGAAAGCATGATAATAGCTTTAAAGTGCACTGATGCATGATGATTTTCCATGCCTTATGAATTAAATATGCATGATGGTTTTCCATGCTTTAAATTGATTTGTGCACTGAATTAAATAGCTTGATTTGCTTTACATGCCATTGACACATGCATGAACTAATGCTTTTGAGGTGTGAATGAGAATTTTATGGTTTTGAGCATGGCATCACGATCACGTAGATAGTGCAGTAACTACTTGTTCGCATGATTGCTTTACTGGGCGTGTTTTTTGCTCACCCCCCTTATTTTCCCCTCTCTATAGAGCATTGAGTATAGACTGAGAGCGACTAAAGGTTTCCTTTTTTGTATCTACTACATCCCGTAGCAAAAGGTATACACACTTGTATGATTTTGTATCTAAACTTACCATAGCACAGTAGCATTTTGAATGTAATCATTGGGGATGTAAAGCAATGTAAACACATGTAAATAGCAACTCTGATTTATTTATACAAGTGTTTACTTCTAAATTATAATACAAATTAAATTGTTATGGTTGGATGAGGTAGACATTGACACACAACCCAACTGTTGAGAGTGTAACTGATCACGATCAAGGTAAGGTAAGGACGAATAACAAGTAATGTATGAAAAGCCAAAAATTTGTGACGATTTTTGGTAAGTTGAGGGTCGTGACATAGCCATTTCGATGCAAGGTAGCTTCATAAAATATAAGTTAATTACTTTGATGCAAGGTAGTATCGTATAAAGTAAATTAGGTCCTAGAATAGAAATTAGATATGTTTGAGGACAATATATGTTATTCGATTAAAAGATTGATTGAAAGATCAATTTATAGCTTGACTGAATGTCACAACCTCATTTCATCTTAAAACACTGTAAATTTTTTGCTTTTTTTTTTTACCTTTTTCCCTTTGTTACAATTTTACCACTAACAGTTGGGCTATGATTCGGTATTAGTCACATCATCCTTACTTAACTTATCATCCATTTCTATGTCATACATACATGTCAATATGAACTATTGATTGACTGTAAATATTTTCATCTCATAAGTGAGCTCACATACATTTACATACATTTACATCCCCGATATTACATCTGTTTACATTACTGTGCTGTTACATGTTTAGATACAAAACTATACGAATGTGTATACCTTTTGACCGATGGGAATGCAGCGGATATCGGAATACAAGTCATTAGCCACTCACTAGCTACTATAAATGCTCTATAGAGAGGGGAAAAATGAAAGGGTGAGCTCACTAGCTCAGTATGGTAATTAGGCAAGCAAGTAGATAACTACACTATCTACATATTCAGAATGCCATGTCTTAAAGTACTCTTTTTCATTTCACATTTGAAGCATGAATGTTGGTGTCAAACTATGCAATATGTATATATTTACTCGTATATACGAAAATCATGCTGTACAGGCATATCATGCAAAACATTTCATTTTATATATGTTCATATAATGTCTATAAAATATATCATGCCATTTCATTTCAATCATATAAAATATGGCATTTCATCTTGTAAAAACACATTTATCAGGGATTGACTCATCCCTCAGGTCTACTATAGTTTGTATAAAGCTATTTGACATAATCACGTGAGACTGGGTGACAACTGTGATAATATCGAGTACTATGGCCATATCCCATATTGTGATCTCAGGCTACATAGATCCTAGTGTGCGGGGCATCACTATTGCAATGGAGGTGGGTTAAATCCTTCTCGTCAGCCCACATCTCCTCATCTCTGAGTATCCCCTCAACATCAAATACTCATGGTACAACGTACTCCATGTCCCATACACGGTACAACGTACTCCATGAACCCTATCTCAAGTCAATAGTCAATGCCATGTCTTAAAATGCATGTATGAGCATCTTATTCGTGTGACAAAAAGTCTACATGAGGCATTTAGTACTACTTTAAGCATGTTATGTCAAATCTCGTGTAAGTACAACTCCAAAACGATTTTATGTGTATCATATCAAAATACAGTACAAGCCTTGAGTGCGACGCTCAGTCGACACCCTGCTTAAGCATGATTTTATGCATATTTCATATAAAATCTAGTATGAGTAACACTTCAGCACTATACCATGCATATGTCATATCTAAAATTGAGTACGAGCAAATCTCCAATACTATGTCATGCATATAATGTCAAATCTAGTACGAGTAGCACTCCAACACTAATTTATGTAGAACTCGTAAAAAATCCAGTCCGAGCAGTGCTCTAGCACGATTTGTTTTCACACAACTCGATAGATGGCTCATTTCAAAGGGATTATTTCAAATAATCAAAATCAGCACCATAATTGCGCTATTTCGTGTGAATCATGAAAACACTAGCCAATCTATCCATGCACTTGCTAAACAACATTAAAATCAATCAATAACATTCTTTTCATGCTTTTTGTGACTTTCTGGACATTAAAAAATTTACCCAATAGGGGTAAAATCGTAATTTACCCATATCAGGTCTATATAAAGTTTATTCCCTTTCTATGACCATCAGACTTTTTAAATGAATGTAAATGACTTTGAAAATATACGTAGCTACCTCTAACTACTCGTAAAATTTGCTTACCTCAAATCACGTGCAATGCTCTTCCTTTTCCAACGCTGTAAAATCACTCAATCTGATTCGCTCTCAATATACTCTCTGGAGCTTCATATAACAAATTATTAGGTTAATTACAGTATATTCAACTGTATATCACTTCACTGGGATTAATTTAAAGCTTTGGGCCCATTTACTCTTATTAGGCCTTAGTTTTAAACTCATTTTCAGTTTATTGTTCATATCATCTGGGCTTATTGGGCTTATTGTAAGGCCCGTAAATTTTAATGTATTGTTTATGATTTCGTGATGTACAGACAAGTTACATAATATGTGACTCATAAGAAATGGATATTTTTAAGCTCTAAGTGTGGATGAAATGTAAAATGAGTATAGAAGCAATTGAAGGTGAACTTTCCTTTGCTCAATTCGATTCTAAATCCCTTTATGAAGGATGGGAACGATACAAAGACCTTCTTAGGAAGTGTCCCCACCATGGCCTACCCTTATGGCTTTAAGTCCAAACCTTCTACAACGGGCTCTCTAGCCAGAATAGGACCATAGTAGATGCTGCTGTGGGAGGAGCTTTAATGTGTAAGACGGAGGAGGAAGCTTATGGTCTGTTAGATAAAATGGTAGCTAACAATTATCTATAGTCGTCGGAGAGGTAGTTGCCTAAGAAAGTTGTGGGTATATATGAGTTAGACACACTGTCTACCTTGACTTCTCAAATAGCTAATCTTACAAAGAAGGTAGAGTTACTCAGTACCCAGCATAATACTCCCACCAGTCCTAATCCAATTTATTTTGTCCAAAGTCCCTTTCTTTCCTGCGAGCTGTGTAGTGGTACCCACTCTGTAGATGGGTGTTCGCTCAACTTAGAATGGGTTCAGTATGTTGCCCCTTCTCAAACGCAACAGAACAACCCTTTTTCAAACACCTATAATCCAGTGTGGAGGAACCATCCTAACTTCTCTTGGAGCTAAAACTAAGGTCAAACTTCTAGCTCTAGACCTATAGGACTCCCTGGTTTTCAAGCTCCACCGGTTCAGGCACCACCACAGCTGCAATTTCCATACCATCCACCACATCATCCATCCCCACCTCAATTTCAATATCAGCCATGATCACCACCACAACCTGTGCAGCCCTAACTCTACCATGTACCAGCAGCTGAGAAGAAGCCCTCACTTGAGGAAATGTTCACGACTATCCTATAAAATCAAGCTGCCTTAATTAAGAACTTAAAAGTTCATGTAGGACAAATAGCTAGTGCTCTTAACCAGCGTCCACAAAGGACCCTCCCCAGTAATACTAAAGTTAATCCTGTTAGGCAAAGGGAGGGTAATGAACATGTGAAATCCATCACCCATAGGAGCGATAGAGAGCTAGATGACGAACCACAAGTTAAGTCCCAACCTGAACACCACATAGTTGAAGAATCCTTAAGTTCTAACGAAGCAGCTCAGAAAGAGCAGGAACATCAGGATCAGGCTACAAAAGAATCTAAGCTAGGCACTTCTTCAGCTATACCTTCTTCTATTTCACAGCCTTCCTTATCCTCTGATGCTATACATGTTACTACTACACTTCCTCCAGTTAGACCCCCTTACCATTTCCTCAGAGGTTTAAAAACCAGAAGTTTGATCAGCAGTTTGCTAAATTTTTTAAGGTTTTTAAGAAGCTTCACATTAACATTCCTTTCGCGGATGCTTTAGAGCAAATTCCTAGTTATGTGAAGTTTATGAAGGATATCCTCTTGAGGAAGAGAAGATTAGAGGATTATGAGACAGTGGCCTTGACTGAGGAGTGTAGTGCCATTTTCAGAGGAAATTACCCCCCAAGCTCAAAGATCCAGGTAGTTTTACCATACCTTGCACCATAGGAGATCAATTCTTTGGTAGAGCCCTTTGTGATCTAGGAGCTAGTATAAATCTTATGCCTTGGTCCATATACCAGAAGCTAGGAATAGGAGATGCAAAGCCCATCACAGGGACCCTTCAATTAGCTGATAGATCCATTAAATATCCGAAGGGGATCATTGAGGACGTGATAGTTAAGGTGGACAAGTTTATTTTCCCTGCAGATTTTATCATGTTAGATATGGAGGAAGACAAGGAAGTCCCCATTATTCTAGGCAGACCTTTCCTAGCTACTGGTATGACATTAATTGACATACAAAAAGGGGAATTAACCATGAGAGTCTTAGATCAGGAGGTGACATTTAATGTTTTCAAACCTTTGAAGCTCCCTGATGACTCTCAAGAGTGCTTTAAGATAGAGATTAAAAAGGATATAAGGCTTGAGCACAAGATTTCTCAAAGAATGAGGGAAGTAGCTAGAGCTCAGTAGGAGTTAACTGTCGACATTCGGTCACCACTATGGCTAATCCTCCTACTCTTCGCACTGCTGCTGAGTGTTGTTTTCTTCAGCTGCATTTGAAGTGGTTGTGTTTTTTTCTTTTCACTTTTTTGTATATAGTTCTTTTTCTTTTTCTTTTCTGTTGTTTCTTTCTTTGTTTATTTTGCAGGTTTATTTTCTAGTTTTATGCTTTCAATAAAAGCTTCAGTTGTTCATCATCATCAGAAAGGGGAGTACTTTGTTCCTGAACTTCAAATCTTATATTATCTGTACACTGAGGATACTGTGCACTTTAAGTTTGGGGAGGGGATATCACTTGAGCATTTTTCAAAAATTTGAGCAAAATTGAAAATTTTTAAAAAAATTTTCGAAAATCTGAGCTTAAACTGTTTGATTTTGGGATGATTTAGTACTTAGCATGTAGTTTTCCCATATTCCGATGTTATGACCCTATGATTAAGTATGATTTTGATTGACTAAGAAGCATGATTATAGGAAAAGCATGAAGTTGAATTTTTTAATTTGTCTTAATTCTGATTGTGATTGCCTCATCTTATGCACATGTCATGTCATGAATCTGTCTATTTATTTAGAGAAAGCTTATGTGGACTTAGGATTGCATTTGTTTAGTTGATTTTGTGTATTATATTCTAGAATTTGTTTGATCTAATCTCAAGGTGAAATATTAGATCACACTTAATCAGGGAGATGATTTAGGCCATCTTTGGATCGTTTGAGCCTTTCGAGCCATCCCTGTACATACTTTATCCCTAGTCACCCATCTGGGCCAAATAAGACTTTCTCTATAAATACACCTGCTTATAATTTTCCTTAGCTTAAATACTTTGTTCCTATCCCCTACCCCGAAAGCATGAAAGTCATTGGGATATATTTTGAGCATTGTACATATGGGTATCTGGTGGTAGTGAATGTTCAAAAAAAATAAAAAAATAAAATGAAAAAAAAAGAAAAAAGAAGAAAGAAGAAAAATACAAAAATAGAAAAAAATGTTTAGTGAAATAAATAAGCTTGGGGGGAATAAATTTGAGCTCTTACATTAAGATCCTAAAAGTAATGCATGTTAAGGGATAATTAAACCTAAATCGACTTTATCATACCTTAACCCCAGCCTTACATTACATGCTTAATGAAGTCCTATTGATCTTTAGTTAAGTGTGACTACATTAGTGGAGAGAGAAGTGAAAAAAAAAACTTATGGGAATGATCACATGTCATTGATTTTGCATTCACTGTGTTTGCATAATCTAATCCGGATAATATACTGTGAAGTGACTTTGACATTTTTCACACACTCACAAGGAGTCCAATTTGGGTTAAGACTTATGATTGAATGATTCTGAATGTGGGACTTATAATTGTGACTCTTTGATTTCATATTCTGTACTTTTTCTTTGAGGATAATATTGAGTAAATTGTTGTGTTCTTGTCATTCCTACAATTATTTTGTTTTGCTTGAGGACAAGCATAAGCTTAAATTTGGGGGTGTGATAATTCTATATTTTTAGAATTATTTGTGCTTAATTTCCTAATTAATTATTTAAATCCCCAATTTATTTTGTTAATTATCCCCTTTATTTAATTAAAATTCTCATGTTTGTAGATAAATTAAATCTGGGTGAATTTTGAATATTTCGGTAGAAAATGGATCGAAATTGGTCTAAAATCGAGATTGGACTAAGCGGACAACACGAGCCTAGCACATCCAATTGGACAAAAAGACAGATGACATAAAAAAATATTATTTTTCAAGGAGCCAATGGTGTGAAGACAAGTGGCCAAACAATGCCAACTCATCTAGGATGAAAAAATTTCAATTGTACCCCTAAATGTGTATATAAATAGAAAATGATGACAATTGTAAAGGGTGGAAAAAAATAGGTTAGAATAGTTTTATTTTTAGGTTAACTTAAAAAGTTTTTTTCCTTGCTTTTTTATATATTCGACGGCACAATATTTTTTTAGTCTTCCAGTTTCTTTTCTCCAGAGCTACTATTGTTATTCAACTTATTTTTATGAAAAATTTTCTATTTAGTTCATCAGTATCATTGCTTAGAAATAGTTATTTATCATTTCACATTGTTTCAATTGTCATCATCTTGTTTTTGCTATATGTTTTAATTCCCTTCGGTTATAGTCTAAAGTATTTGCAAATCTTGAATCATCAATGCCGATCATGATTTTTGATTCATTATTGCCGATCTAAAACGTTGGGATGATTCTGTGCATCGATTGGTGATAATATTGGAAGGGTGGAACAAGAATGGTTTGGTGGAGGAATGAATGAACCCGTGACTATTGAAAGAAACCGTGGCTACTGGAAGAAACCAGTTGATGTTTGATTAATCTTCTTCACCGTGATCCAATGTTTGTGAATGAAGAAATACCTCAACATCTACTTTTCATGATCCACTGTTTGATTAATAAAAAAATTCATGCTCTTTTTCATCAATTCTTATAGTTAATGTCTTTTTCTTTTTAGTTCTTTAGTTCGGATCAATTGTTCATTTAGTTTAACTCTTTTAGTTTCTTCACTTATTAGTAACCTTGCTTCCAAGTTATGTTACCATTAGTTTTGTTTTGCTTCATGTTAGTATTGGCATCTCTTACCGTGATTACTGCAGTGAAAGGTGGTGTGTGTCCTCTTTGTTCTCCTCTGTTTTATGTGTGATTTACTGTTATTTTCCTTTTCCTATGCTAGCTATTCAATTCAGTCATATTAAGGATGCCATAGTTTATTCACTGCCTTGAACTTAAATACTATAATTCAATGTTTGTGTTTTATCTATTTACAGAATTGCAGTGCTGAGAATTATAGAATTGTTGATGCCGAATGCTGTGATATACTACACTCACGGTACCGAGAGTGTGTAGGGTGCATCTGAAGACAGCAGTAAAGAGAAATAGATCAGCAACACTGGTAGCAATACAGGACAAGACCGGGAGCTTGGTTAGCAACAGCAGAAGCAGGACCCGGTAGGAACAGCAGAGTGAAACTGGGAGCAGTTGCAGCAGCCGAAGTAGAGCATGGAGCATGTACAGCAGCACCACCACTAGCTGAACATGACAGGGCCAGTAACAGTAGCACACAGACAGGAGCAGTTATCTGGGTAGTTCGTGAACTCCTGGAGGAAGAACACAACTTGGAAAAGGAAGACACGCCTGAACCGAGAGCATACCTGGCAATGCATGGAAATGTTGGTGAAGAACATGAACAGTGTTTGGAGGGAATAGTTTAAATTGTTAAGGCTTTGTTTGGCTAGTGGATAATAGTTTCTTAACTCATTTTCATGCATTGTTAGTTTAGTTTAATTCCAATTTAATTTGTTAGCTTAGTTTAGAGTCTTTGATTAAATTGCATGATTAATATTTTTTGTTTAATGGTTTAGAACTTGGTTTAAATTAAGTTGATAGTTAATTAAGTGTTCATTTAGAATTCAATTAGAGGTAAATTCATTTCATTAAATTTTAAGTTAGTTTAAATTGCATTTTGATTAAGTAGTATTATTGCATTTTAGGATTGTTAATTTTAGTTTAATTAATCTTGCTTGGTTATTTTCATATTTGCATTAATTAGTTTTAATTGTTTTAATTTCTTTTGTAGGCTTTTGATTTTAATTGCGTGGAGCACTGTAAGTAATTTTGCTCGGTTTTATTTAGTTTATCTTATAGTTTTATTATTTTCAGTACTTTGACTTAGTCTTAGTAGATCACCACCTTAATCTCATAATTTGCTAGGATATACCATAGGGTAAGATTAACCGGTAATTAATTAGACTAACCAACTTCTCTGAGGGACGATAACTCAGAGTCAAATCCCATTATTACTTGTACGACCCGTGCACTTGCGGACAATACCTTTAGGGCGTGTCAAGTTTGTGACTTCTATTTAATTTTGTATTGTATACCTTTGGTTATACAATGAATGCACACAAGTTTGAATATGTATAAAGTATGAATGAATGTCATTTTCAACTCTTAAAGGTGGTTGGATGAGAAAATGACTATGGCAGCAAAATAAGAGATGTTTTGTGTGAGTTACTGCAGAAAACTGCAATGAAATTTGGAAAATATGAATGCCAGATCGATCTCATTGAAGGAAAGATCAATTTGGAATAGTAAAAATGCTCTTATTCAAGCAATGGAACAGGGCAAATCGATCTCCAATAGGGCCAGATCGATCTTCTAAGCATTCTGTGTAGAAGAAATTGATTTCCTTAGCTCTATGCCTGGAGAAGATCGATCCCATCACTTAGAGCAGATTAATCTCATGAAATCTAATGCACTGAAAAGTAAGACGACAAAGAAGGAGAGATTGATCCTCTCACCATGTAGATCGATCTCCTAGTGAAATTTCTTTATAAGAAACTGGATTTTAGACTGAAAAGCATAGTAACCTAAAACCTCTCAATTTTTGCTTAAGTGTTCAAACCCTTTTCCTAGATAAACCACCCTTTCTAGCCAGAAGTAAGAGACGTTTCCTTCTACGAAGTTGTTCGTTAGCCAAAGGAGAGCAACATAGTTGGAAATGAGACCTCGATACGATAGATCGAAGGTGTTGATCGATATTAAGAGATTTTAGACCCAGTGGTAAGAAAAGTAAACTAGGTAAGCTTTCAGGCTACCAAATTTTAATATGTTAATCTAGCTATTGTTATGAACCTATTGATATATGGGAAGATGGTTAGAAGTGACTATAACATGTGAAGTCACTAAGGACCTATGTTAGGTCAAAGAGGAAATAAGAGAATAAAATTGTGTTTTGATGATTCGAGATAATAGAAATGATGAATGATACATTTGATGTGTATCTGTAGCGTCCGGAGAGATAGACAGAGCTGTAAACGTAAATGGTGACATGTGAAGTAGTGTGAAACAAAGAGATACACTACAGGATTAAAGTAAGGGACTTATGTAAGCTATAGAGATAGCTATACATATGTTTTCTTATCTACTGTGTGTAAATGTATGTGATAGTATATAGATATCGATATATCTAGAAGAAAACTACGTATAGAAATAAGTCAATGGTATGAGTTGCATGACTTCTGTGATTGTTGTGAAAGAGTTTTCCAAACGTTTTGAGAAAGAATGATGATAGACAGGCTCCGGTTCTAGCCAATTGTATGAAATATGTATAAAGAGTGATTGAAGGGAGTTTACCCTCTCACTCATGCTCAGTGAAAGGAGCAATTCTATTTCTTTTCTGTGTGAAATCGTGTTTAGAGCGTGAGAGGTAATGGTAAATTGACCAGCCTCGTTCGCACATTATTTTCAAAGGAATTTCAAGAAAACAAAAGAGTGTTTGATGCCTCAATGGTATTATGTGTTCCACTCGAGAGCTTGCACGTGATTTGAGACAATGGAAGTGGGTGATAAGGATCCACGGGAGCACGATGTACCGTGAGCGTCAGCCATGGGATACGATGTACCGTGACTATCTGTGTGATATCTGTGTGAGCTGAAGGGATGGTTGATCCGCCTCCCCAAGCGTAGGGTTCCTGTACACCTGATCAATGTAGCCTCGAATCCGGCTATGGCCATAAGTCTTTATGTATCTAAGTGATACGATATTGTCACTACTGTGTGAGGTGGCTGATATTCTCCTTTGCTGTGTGTCTGGGGATATGTGATAACTCATGATTTTGTCTCATATGAATATTGAATTGCTGTGTGCAAAGTGATTTTCGAAATGAACCTTCGTGATTTTAATTAAAGCATTTTCTATATATGAGCTGTGTAAATAGATTTTGTTGTGTGAAAGTATGTGCTACTGTGTGAAGTTAAACCCTAGTGGTTTTGTATGATGAACAATGTGAATATGCATATACCCATCTAGCGAATTAATGATTTCGCATTGATGGAAGTTGTTTTAACAAACATGCATATTGTTTTATAAGGAAAATGAACATAATGTATTTTAGCATGTAGATAGTGTAGTTATCTACCTACTTGCACATTTTCCTTACTGAGCGTGTTATGCTGACCCCCTTAATTCCTCCTCCACAGATACTACACAGTAGTGAGTACTACAATCATCCCTGTTGAAGTGTTCTCCAGTTCTCCAGCAGTACAGAGAGGTATACACTTGTGTTGAGAAAAAATTTGTATCTTGTAAATTATTGTACAGCCTAGTGATATTGTGTACAAAAGGGATGTATACTTAATAGGAACTGATGTAAACGCTTCGGCATATTTATAAAAGTCCAGTTTTTATTCTCTTTCAATTAAATGAATGTATATGAGATGCGGATTGGATGTTAACTCACAGCCCAACTGTAAGTGGTAAGCGGTAAGGTAAAGGTCACGGATTGGGAAAGAAAGTTGTGATTGTGACAAAATGGTATCATAGCTGAGTTGGTTTGATGTGAGTCACATCTACAGTTAGGAAATTATACATCCCTAGAGTACTGTGCATTACTAGGATACAAATGTCTATACCAAGCTGAAAAATGTAACTGAGACACTTATTTTGAGTATGCAGGATGTCTGATAGACGACGTACTCGTAGAGGAGAGAGTTCACACTCTCAAGGGTATAGAAATGAGCTCGAGAGGCGTAATGGGTCTAGTTCTCGTAGAGATCCACCAGAGCTTAGTGAAGCTGCTGAGGCCCATATAGCGCAGTTACAACGCAATGTAGACACAGAGATGGAGATGTTTACACAGGTAATGGCTAAAGTGGAGGGTAGACAGGAAAACCCTATTGGTCAGGCTGCTACACTTGAGATAGATGAGCCTGCACAGCCTGTACCGAGACCTCGAGATGTAGAGGCAGAGATACTTACACCTCCCCCAGTTCATGACATTCCTCCACCAGTTTAGGATCCTATAGTTCCATAACAAGTTGGTGGAAAGGGAATTTATGATTCTGACCTGGGTAGACTGAGAGAATTCCAGAAGTTTGGACCACCTTTGTTTAATGTGGTGAAGAACCCAATGTCAACTGAGCGTTGGATATGCAGTATGGAGAAGCTCTACCGATTTTTCGATTGCTTCGACACAAAGAAGGTCACCTTTATGGTTTTTGTGTTAGAGGATGAAGCCGAGCATTAGTGGATGGTTACACAACCAATGTTTAATGTATGAGACCTGGTTGTGACATGGGACATATTCCTAGATGCCTTCAGGAGGCAATACATTCCAGCTACTGCTCAGAGAAAGATGTAGTTGGAATTTATGACATTGACTAAGGGGAATCAGATAATAGATGAGTATGAGTCTGGATTCACATCCTTATACAGATATGATACAGTTACGATGAGCCTTGAGGATAAAAAGGTTCAAAAATTTCTTGAGGGACTGAGACCTTCCATCAGAGCTTAACTAGCTCCATTGGACATTACTACCTACGATGAGACAGTACGCAGAGCTTAGCTGTGTGAGTAAGATCATGAGTTGCATGCCTCAGAGTTGAGTAAGAGTGGTAAGGGCAGAGATAGTGATCGAAAGAGATTGATTGATGATGAAGGGTTCCGAAAGGGCTGAAGTTATTTTATAAGCGACCTAAGATTGAGGAGATGCAAGAGGGGCCTGTGAAGCCTCCAGTTCATCCAGCATCATAGGGTGTTGTTATTGGTGGACCAAGACCTACCACCGAACAATGTTGGATGTGTGGTAGATATCATGGGGGTAGACCATACCCTATAACGAGATTATGCTATAGATGCCGTAAAGTAGGGCACATAGCTCGTGAATGCCTAGAGTTGGTTGATGCAGCCCCACAGAAGGGCAAAGAGCAAGAATAGGTTACAGTTGAGACACCTACAACTAAGAGGAAAGCCACAACTGAAGAGCAAGGAAAGCAAGCTGTTGGTCGTGGGTGAGTGTTTACTTTGGACTAGGCTTCTACAGAGACTTGTAAGGATGTGATTAAAGGTACCATCCTAGTATATGCCTTCCCTGTTGTGTGATACAGGGTGATATAAATCTCATGTATATGTCTCAAGTAAATTGATTTGCTAAGTGTGTTTTGTGTGAACTGATAAATGAAGCTGTGTGATTTTTAAAGATTGAGCTGTGTGACTTGATGATATATTTATATATATGCATATACCATCAAGCGAATTAATGATTTTGCATCGATGAGAGCTATTTTCAAAGAAATGCATATGTTTTCTAAGGGAAATAAATGTATATATATTTCAGCATGTAGATAGTGTAGTTATCTACCTGCTTTGATATTTTCCTTACTAAGCATGTTTATCTCACCCCTTATTTCCTCCTCCACAGATACTACGCAGTAGTAAGTTACTGCAGTTGTCCCTGCTACGGTGTTATCCATTTCTCCAGCAGTATAGAGGTATACATTTATTAGAAAAAATTGTGTATCCTATAAATTAATGCACAATTTGGTTATCTTTTGTTCGAAAGGGATGTATATAATAGAAATTGATGTAAACAGTTTCGCATATTTATAAAAGAACAGTTTCTATTTCATTTAATGAATGTTAAATTATGAATGGATGAGATGTGGATATGGATGTTGACTCACAGCCCAACTGTAAGTAGTAAGTTAAGTCACGGAAGAGGGTCGTGACAGCATATGAGGTGTATGATGAAATGCCATAGTGAAAGAAAATGAAGAACATAAGGCATTGCGAGCTTAAAATCGGCTCAATATGAATTAGTAGACTTGATGAGTCTAATAGATGCTCGAGAAATAAATTTTATAATCAAAATGGACTTAAGATAGAATAAAGTCCAATAAAATGTAACGAGGCCAAATTGGTGTAAAAGGGGCCCAATGCATTAAATTAAACTTCATCCAAGTGAGAATGAAGTGTATAAAATGATACTAATGTAAATTGTAAACAATTGAAGCTCTTAGAGATATAATTGGAGCCTATTAGATCAGACCACAAGTAGTGGACATCGAAAGAAAGTGATTCAAGCATGATTCGAGGTAAGGGATTTATGCGAGCTTTTAGAGGTAGCTATACATATATTTCTTATCTTCTGTGTGCAAATGACTACTATAGAGTATATAGATATTTGAATATCTACGTGAAAATTAAGCTATAAGAATAAGCTTATACGCATGAATTGCATGCCTTCAATGTCTTTGTTGTGAAAAGATGTTTTGTAGCTGTTTTACGAAAGAGTAATAATAGACTAGCTCCCGATTTAACGATTACCATAAAACTGCATGTTTTATTAAGCGAAAAGCGTGTAATGAGTGATTGAAGGGAAATCGCCCTCTCACTCATACTTTGTGATTTATCGAAGTGAACTCGGTCAGGGATATCGTTTTCACCTAAGTGGAGCCATCTATCAAATTTCTGTGTGAACTTGTGCTAGAGCTAACGTGGTAATAGTAGATTTACCAGCCTTGCTCTCACATCGTTTTAAAAAGGATTTTTGAGAAAGCAAATGGTGCTAGAGCTGAGTTTAAACTATATGACACACTAAAGAGCTGGCATCGGATTTTGGAAATCATGTTGGAGCCTTCGAGTACTGCTAAGTGATCTTACTCTGGCTATGCTAGCATGTAACTCCTTTGACTTAAAGTGATTTTAAACGAAACCGTGCTAGAAACCTCAAGCATTTCTATGTGATCTTACGCTGAGTTCCTCCCACGAGATTTTATGAGCTGTACTGTGTGATGAGACAAAATTGTGCTAGAAGCCTCAGGTATTACTATGTAATCTTACGCTGAGTTGCTCACACGAGGTTTTATGAGCTCTACTATGTGATGAGACAAAACCATGCTAGAAGCCTTAGGTATTGCTATGTGATCTTATGCTGAGTTACTCGCATGGCGTTTTATGAGTTTTGTAATGTGATAAGACAAAATCGTGCTAGAGGCCTCAGGTATTGCTATGTGATATTAGGCTGAGTTACTCGCACGAGGTTCTATGATTTTTACTGTGTGATAAGTAAAACCATGCTAGAGGCCTCAGGTATTGCTATGTGATGTTACGTTGAGTTGCTCGCATGAGGATTTATTATTTTTACTATGTGATGAGTAAAATCGTGATTGAGCCGTCGTGTATTGCTGAGTTATCTTGCACAGGCCTCCTTGCACATGGTTTTGAGACAATGGAAATGGGTGATAGAGGATCCATGAAAGCACGCTGTACCGTGAGCGTTAGCCATGGAGTACGATGTGTTATGATATCTTAGTGATTCTTAGTGAGCTGAAGGGATGTAATATCCTTAATTTTTGTAAACTCTCATTTAATTATGTAAGGTTTATATTTGATTGTGAAATGAATACACGCAAATTTTAAAGTGTATAGCAAGTGTAAGAAGGATATTTTTCATGAGTGGAATGTGAATATATTGAGTTTTGAGTGGTAAGGTAAAGTGGAATGAAGTTGCATGAGTTGCGTAAATCTTTGTACTTCCATTTAGTTTTGTATTGTATACCTTTGGTTATACACTGAATGCACACAAGTTTTAATGGGTATAAAGTATGAATAGATGTCATTTTCAAGTCTTAAAGGTGGTTGGATGAGAAAATGACTATGACAGCAAAATTAAGGATGCTTTGTGCGAGTTACTGCAAAAAATTATAGCAAAATCTGGAAAATATGAATGCCAGATCGATCTGGAAGAGCCAAAATTGATCTTATTCGAGTAATGGAATAGGGCAGATCAATCTCTAATGGGGCCAGATCGATCTGCTAAGCATTCTAGAATGAGGAGATCGATCCTCAATGTAAGCCAGATCGATTTCCTTAGCTCTCGGGTTAGATCAGATTGATCTCATCCCTTAGCCAGATCGATCTCCTTAACTCTCTGCCTGAGACAGATCGATCTCAAGCCCTTGACAGATCGATCTCCTGCATTCAAATGTTGTGAAAATTAGGAATTTAGGCAAGGTAGATCGATCTCTACCCAATGAATATCGATCTCATCAAGCCAATTCTATAAATAGGAGCAGTTGAAATCTACATTTCACAGGACAAAACCATTCCTCTCCATTTTCAATCCAAAACCTAGCTTTATCACTCTTAAATCCACCCATTTTCATGAGGATTTGAGGGAAGCCTATTAGATACAAAGTTGTTCACATCAAAGAGAAGAACAACATGTAACGACCCAAATTACCTAAAAATCAGAGTAAATTTTTCGCTTTTCCATTTATTATTTAATTCTTACCTTTCTCTCATTGTGACCATCCTACAACACAGTTGGGCTATGATTCGGTGTTAGTCACCTCACACTATTTACCATTCCATTTCCATAATCACATATCAGAGTTTACTATCTTTTGATTTTAAATAAATACATACCCAATGGTATTTACATAACCTTACATCCCCGACATCAAATTCGTTTACAGTACTGTGCATTACATATTTAGATACAAAACTGTACAAATGTGTATACTTGTCTCTCGATGGGAAGCAGCGAATACCAAGATGCAAGTCCGCAGCCGTTTATAATTTATGTGAGTGCTCTGAAAAGATGGGAAACTAAGGGGTGAGGAAACCACATGCTCAGTAAGGCAATTATGCAAGTAAGTAGATAGCTCCACTATCTACATGCTCATAATGCCATGCCCTTAAAATCCATTTCTTTTTATTAAAATGCCAAGCACAAAATCATGTATTTCATCATGACTTAATTTATAAACTATTCGCGCATATCGAAATCATGTATCAATAGCATTTTATGTGACATCATTAAATCATAATGAGCATGAAGCAAATCAAGATCATGCATTCTTTCAGGTCATGAAAGACAAATCATGAATTTGAAATGAATGCATGGAAAACATCATCATGCTATTGCATTTAAATCAATTCATTAAAAACGCAGTATAAAATCACCCGAAGGGGTTAAGCGTCTCATAATTCAAATCCAAACTCATAAAACAATTCATTAAATTTCTTTATAAAACTTCGGTTATAAAACCACCCTTCTTTCAAGGTCACAAATCATAAAATCGTGAAATCGGGGGCTTGACCCGTCCCTCGGGTCTACCCTGGTCTATTGATCAATAGTTATATCGTGTGAGACAAGTAGGTGACTAACAGTAACAACATAGGACTATGGCCATAACCTCGTGATCCTTGGCAACACGGTACCTAGTGTGCGGGTATTACACCTGAAACGGGAGGTGGGTCATCCTACCCGCCAGAACAGCATAACACCAGGATTGCAAGGGCAAGGCTTGCTGCCTTGTGGCTAATGCCACTCCACTCCAACAATCCCCACGGTATAGCGTACTCCGCGTGACATACACAGTACAACGTACTCCATGAACCCAAGCTCAGTTAGGGGTGCCTGTAATAGGTCTTATCCACCCATATCATCTCTGTCTCAGTATGCACGTGTGAGCATATCATCTCACGGTGACACACAGTCTACAGGAGGCTCCAACATAGCTATATGCATGTAATATAAATCCCTGTGCGAGCGAAGCTCTAGCATGGCTCCATGCATATTCATGATATCAGAAAACCTCGTGCGAGTGCAGCTCTAGCACTGTGTCATAAAAATCAGTAAAATCTACGTACGAGCAGCGCTCCAATACGACTTAAACTGATTATAAATTCAAGTAAAATCCACGTACGAGCAATGCTCTAGTACGGATACATACAAAAACTCAACAAAAACCCCATACGAGAAAAACTCTAGTACAGCTTTAAAATGAATAATAAGACCATATAAAACTTCGTGCGAGCAATGCTCCAACACAAATGAATGCTCAAGTAAATCAAAACTTCGTACGAGCAACGCTCCAGTATGGCTTTATGCATAAATACATCAAATCACGTGCGAGTTACACTCCAGCACGACTTTTATGCAATATCATATCAAAACAGGATGTGAGCTAAGCTCCAGCATCTCTCATACATGTCAAATCATAAAAACTAGTGCGAGCAAGCACTCCAGCAACTTTTTATGCATATATAGTCAAAACAGTCCAAAATTGAGTGCAAGCTAAGCTCCAGCACTTCTCATGCTTTCCACAAGAATAAAAATCAGTGCCGCAATCGCTCTAGCACATTTTATGCATATGATGTCACATAAGTCAGTGCGAGCAATCGCTCAAGCACATTTATGCACACTCACAAACACAGATATAGTGCGAACTATATGCCAGCACTATCTATTTCCATATAAACTTGATAGTTGGCCGTTTTCCAAAGAAATTTCATTTAAATATTAATAACACCTACGTAGTGTTATCTTGTGAAATTTATGCAATTATTGGCCAATCTATCGATTTACTTTGCTTAAAAACCAATAAAATCCTTAATTCAGAAATTTCCTTAAATCATGCATTTCATGCATGTCATGCTTTCACCATCCTTAGGTGAACTTCCCTCAATAGGAGTTGTGTTGCCAAGCTGACAGCAACAAGAATATACCTTTTTTGTAGTCTGATTGCACTGACGACAAAAGGGTGACGTCGATGCAATTTGTTCCACGTGTTCTTCGTATATCCTGCAAAAACAACAGGAATCAGAGGGGGCAGGGATTTGTCCCTGCACGCGCACTCCGATGATTAAGTAAGTAATCGGAGTTGTGAATGAATGAAGAAGAGAATGTATTGCTTAAATCAGAGAGTTTAAGGCTTTTCCCTTCTTTTTTGGTATTTTAGTTTCGGATCCTCTTTTTCAAAGAGCTCACCTGGTATTTATAGGTTTCTCCAAGTCGGTTCGAGCTGAGGCCCAGGCGCGTGTCCGGGCTGCGACAGAGTCGTATAGCACTCTGTCGCGCGTCACGTAAAGCAGCTTGCGGGAGACCTCTACCGTAGACTGTGCGGGAGACTATGCTGAAGGCTGTGCGGGAGACCTCTACCGCAGACTGTGCGGGAGACTACACCGCAAGCTGTGCTGGAGACCTCTACCGCAGACTGTACGGGAGACTATGCTGAAGGATGTGCGGGAGACCTCTACCGCAGTCTGTGCGGGAGACTATACCGCAGGCTGTGCGGGAGACTATGCCGCAGGCTGTGCGGAAGACCTAGGTCGCAGGCTGTGCGAGAGACTAGTCCGCGGACTGTGCAGGAGAGCTTTGTCACGAGGGCAATACGGGAGACCAATGTCGCAATATGGGAGATGGAGGTCTGCCGCGCCTACTGTGCGGCACATCACAAGGCGACAGACTCCTATCGCATCGAACACTCTGTCGCATTGCTAGGGACCGGGCCATTTGGCCACTCTGTCGCCAAATCTGCCACGTGGTTCATTCTTGGTTTGACACGTGGCAGGCGGATAGTTGTACACTTGGATGATGGTGACACGACCACCATCAATTGCTCCCCACTCTTTGGTAGGAATCTTTCCTGCGAAAGAGTATCTTGGTCCGAACTTTTCTCGGGTCGGGTCAGATATCCGCGCGTGTGTCGACGCAGGCGAGCCGCTATATATACTGGGCCCCTGCTGTCTTTGTCGCTATTGAGTTCTCCAGTAAAAAGACACTCAACCGCGATTTTCTCTGGACACTCTCTCGCTACTCTGTCGTAACTCCACCGTACTCTGCCGCAACTCTGTCGCTTACACATCACTGTATCGCAACACTATCGCAGCTTCTTCATACTCTGTCGCAAGTTCCTCCTTTTCTTCATTTTAGGTAATTTCATAGTCCGTAGTTCCACTCTTTTGATTTACAGACTCCTAAAATGGCCGACCATGGTATAGGAAAGCAAATTGATCTATGTGTTAAGTCGACTTTAAAGGAAGCCGACGTCCAAGACCTAGAATCCCGATTTTCTTTACCCGAGGGGTACTCTTATAGGCTCCCAACCCCTCAGGAGAGCGACATACGTCGTGTGTCCGACGGGGCTATCGTTTTTAGGGCAGCTTTGGAGTTAAGACTCCGTTTCCCATTGTCCGACTTCGGGGCTTCCTTCCTTAGGACGCACAGGGTATCCCCGGGACAACTGCATCGTCATGCATGGATGCAATTGGTAGCATTCACTATGCACTGCAATTTAAGGGGCGTCCCTCCGTCCCTTCCTCTTTTAGAAGTATTTTTTAGGCTTCGAGGGAGCCCCGGCTTAGTGCCTTACTCGCTTCAGTGGGTGTACCAGCCCGATTTTGAGAACCGATTATTCGAGAAATCGGCTAACAAGCTTCATGGTTTCGAGACGGAATGGCTGGTCGTGGAAGTGCCCAAGGGCCTGGATATCCCCACTCGTTGGGAGACTAGGCGTGAGGTCCCCAAGGGTCCCCGGATAGCCACACTTAGGGAGCAGTTGTCTTCTGACGTCAACAAACTGCTAGTCCCTCATCCCCTTAGCCTTGACACCCTTATATCAAATGAAAATTTGATATTAGCTGGTTGGGGTGTGGGTCCGGTCCCTGTTGCCGGACCCTCTGTTCCTTCGTCAGATCCTCTGCCTTCGGTTTCCCTCGAGTTAAATCCTGAAGCACCTAGGCCACAAGAGGATATAGGGAGCACCAACGTAGAATCAAGTTCTGGCAGCGAACCCTTAGCCGATCTGGCTGGTTGGGAAGGGTTCGACTCCACTTTCATGGTGCTCCCGGATGACGACGCGATAAATATCGAGTCCCTTCAGGAGCATTTAGATTCTCCTGAAGGTAACCTTTCATTGTTTCCCGTTGCTTATCGTTTCTGATCAATTTTTGACCATTGATGTATTTTCTTTCTTTTTTACAGATATGAGTCATTTCCGACGATCGTTGGCTCGCCAGGTTTCTGAGGCTGGTCCTTCCAGCGCTCCTGCCAGGAAGAGGTATCGTTTGGCCAACGATGTCCCAGGTGAGGCACCGGTCCCCTCTCGGCCACCTCGTGCTCGGACCCCTCCTGTTTCTAGGCAGGCAATGCCTCCCCCTCCTTCGGAGCAAAGGGATCTCTCTCGGGATAAGGGGAGAGTTGCCTCATCTTCACGGGGGGCTTTCGGGTCATTCGGGCGATCACGCTCTGAGGAGCGTGCGGAATGCAATATCATTCTGTCTCAGCGGAAGAATTGAAGGCGCTTGTACATCGAAGGTTCGATGGGAAGTAGGCCTATTCTTCCGAAGATAGGGCCTGTTGATGAGAGGTCTTACCCCGTGGACGGGGGAAATATTATGAGGGACCACGAGTTCTGAGTCTACCCCGGGGTTCGTGACAACGACATTTTGGACACTCCCAGGGTGGCCTCCCGGTTAAGCTGGTCCACTATCCTTCCTCGGGACGAGGCAAGGATATTCAGGAACTACCCGGAGGGGGAGGATTTAGCCGACATGGAGGCATTGAGGGTAAGTTTCATACTCCTCTTCGTTTGACTCCTTTGTGTCGCATTTTTTGAATCTAACTTTTTGTATTTCTTTGCAGCTGGCTCAACGAACTGTGGCTAACAATGCCCAGCATTGGGCTTACCGGGAGCGATACGATAGGGAAATCCGGGAGTTAAAGGACCAAGTTATGGAGTTACAGAATACTGTCAACAACTTGTCCAAACTTTCGGATTTAGTTCGCAGCTTGGAGGAGCAGCTTGCAAAGGTTCATCAAGACCTTAATCATGCCCAGGGGGATCTCACTGTAGAGACGCCCCAGTCTAGAAAATTTCGAGAGGATCTGCAAGAGGCCCATTCTGAGCTAGACCGTATGCAATCCAACTACGGGTCTCTGCTTACTCGAAATCAAGAGCTCGAGCAGCGTGTTGTCGAGTTGGAAAGTCAGGCAGCTCCTACGCTGACCCCAGTGGAGATCAATAGCATACGGGCCAAGGCCGTGGAGGAGTACCGCCTTTCCAAGGATTGCTTAAGGCGGAAGGAAGATTTCTCCAACCCTTATGTGAAGTATGGGTTCTACCTGGTCCGATCATGGTTAGAAGCACATAGGGAAGGAGAGGAATTCCCCGAGCTCCAATACACCAACGAAGCGATGCTATTTGAGGCCCCCGATTGGACTAAATATGAGCTTGAGGCTGAACCTGCAGACGAGTTATTCAAGAGGACCGCCCAAGATGACCTCGCCAACCTCACTGGTCCTTGGGAGCCCATAGATTTGGACGGTGCTCCCGAGCCTATCGAGGCTCTTATTGATTTAGACGGCGAGGAGGGTCAGCAGTCCTTAGGAAGTGATGGTCCGTCTGCAGCTGATCCCCAGTTTCCTCCCGAAGAGTAGATAGCTATTTTTGTTTTTTGTATTTCTTTTCAAGTACTTTGTTGTTTTTTATTTTAACTTTGTACTTTTGTTGAATGTAATCGTAAAGATCTGTTCAAGATCTGTTTGCAATGACTTTTGAATGAAATGAAATTGAGATTTTCTGTTCATGCTTTGTATTGCATTACTTCTCTATTTATCATTTATCATTCTTTGTCTGTTTGTTTATTTTGCTTGAATGTATTCATTTGAATGTATTCGTGCATGCTCCCCAATTCTTGATAGAAAGGTAAACTTTCAGAAAGAATTTTTTTTTGAGCGAACGTATAATTGTTTAAAGCTTGATTACTGTGACGTGTATGCGTCTTTAGTTTTTATAGCCTTGATATTTTTATCGCCTAGCCACAGTGACACATAGTGCCTCAGGCTCTTACGGCTTGGTCTGAACTACGCCTGGCCACAGTGACGCATAGCGCCTCAGGCTCTTACAGCTCGGTTGAACTACGCCTGGCCACAGTGTCGCATAGCGCCTCAGGCTCTTACGGCTCGGTTGAACTACGCCTAGCCACAGTGACGCATAGGGCCTCAGGCTCTTACGGCTCGGTTGAACTACGCCTGGCCACAGTGACGCATAGTGCCTCAGGCTCTTACGGCTCTTCTGAACTACGCCTAGCCACAGTGACGCATAACGCCTCAGGCTCTTACGGCTCGGTTGAACTACGCCTGGCCACAGTGACGCATAGCGCCTCAGGCTCTTACGGCTCGGTTGAACTACGCCTGGCCACAGTGACGCATAGTGCCTCAGGCTCTTACGGCTCATCTGAACTACACCTGGCCACAGTGACGCATAGTGCCTCAGGCTCTTACGGCTCGTCTGAATACCTGTCACAAGATTTAGATGCATAGAAGTTGCAGATGTATAATAAAATGACATTCTGCATGATGATTTGATGACAATATCTTGTGATGGTATAAACAAATGATAATACTGTTTGGGAAAGAAAATATAGCGATTAATTCAAATACAGCTTTAGGTGATTTGAATTCCATGTTTTCCCTATCTTCTTCCCTTGTAGTGTTTCCAGGACACAGGTGTTAGGTCCAATCTTGCATCTGATTCTGTAGGGACCTTCCCAGTTGGCTCTAAACTTCCCATCCTCCTTCAGGGCATTCGTGATCTGCGACTTTCTGAGCACTAGATCTCCCTCATACATTGGCCTATCTCTCACCCGGCTATTGTAGTAGTTGGCCACCCTCTGATGATAGGATGCCAATCGAATAGCCGCGGTTTCTCTATGTTCGTCGAGTAGGTCCAAGCCTTCCCTTAGAGCTTGTGAATTTTCTTCCTCTACTAAGGGTATCACTCTTGGTGATAATGCTCCAATTTCCACGGGGATCAGTGCTTCTGCGTCGTATACAAGGCTGAATGGCGTTTCTTTAGTCGACACACGACTGGTGGTACGATATGCCCATAAAACACTAGGCAATTCGTCCACCCATGCCCCTTTTGCTTTGTTTAGCCTGGTCTTCAGCCCATGAAGGATAGTTCGATTCCTGACTTCGGCCTGTCCATTAGCTTGAGGATATGACACTGAGGAGATCCTTAGCTGAATGTTGAGGCTCTTACAAAATTCACGGAAGGCGTTGCAATCAAATTGCTTTCCATGGTCGGCATTTAAGATACGGGGAATTTCGAATCGACAGATAATGTCTTTCCACACCATTGCCTCCACTTTCTTTTTCGTGATTGTGGCTAAAGGCTTTGCTTCAATCCACTTTGTAAAGTAATCGGTAGCCACTAATAGGAATTTTCTTTGACCTGTGGCCAGGGGGAAAGGTCCAAGGATGTCCAATCCCCATTGTGCAAAAGGAATTGGCTGTACTGTGCCTTGAGAGGGAGTCACTGGGGCTGTTGTGATAGGCGCAAACCTCTGGCATTTGTCACACCTGCGGGTTTGGTCCATCGCATCTTTCTTCAATGTTGGCCAGTAGAATCCTGATCGCAGTACTTTAGCAGCAAGAGCTCTCGCTCCTAAGTGTTCGCCGCATATTCCTTCATGCACTTCGACTAAAGCGTAGCTTGCTTGTTTCGATCCCAGTCATTTTAATAAGGGTGACGAATATCCCCTTTTGTACAGTTCTCCATTGATGAGCGTGAACTTCGCCCCTTGTATTTTTAAGTGACGAGCCTCGTCCTTATCTTGGGGGAGTGTTCCTTCGATGAGATACTGTTTGTATGGGGATCTCCAATCGTCTCCCACTTGAATGTCACATACTTCGACCTCTTCAATACTAGGTCGTTCGAGCCTCTCCACTTTCACTGTCCTCCCTCGTGTTTCGGTGGAAGAGGCTAACTTAGATAATGCATCAGCATGTGTGTTTTCGGACCAGTTGATTTGTATCAGCTGAAAGCTTTTGAAAGTCTGGGCCAGAAGTTGGACTTTCTTCAAGTAAGGGACCAGCATCGGTTCCCGTACCTCGTACTCTCCACTGAATTGGTTCACCACCAATTGAGAATCACTGTGTGCAACTAAGTGGTGAACCTGCAGCTTCTTTGCTAGTGTCATCCCTGCTATCAGAGCTTCATACTCCGCTATGTTGTTCGTACTTGGGAATCCGAACCATAGGGAGTATTCCAGGGATCTTCCTTCGGGTGATACCAGGACTATACCCGCTCCACTTTCGTTGGCACTTGATGCCCCGTCGACATGCAGCATCCATGGGTGAGCCTCCCCTTTACTGCTGTCGCTCGGGATAGTGCATTCTACGATGAAGTCAGCCAGAGCTTGACCTTTGATAGCCTGCCGTGGTTGGAATGTGATTTCGTATCCCCCAAGCTCCACTGCCCATTTCACTAACCTTCCTGAGTGTTCAGGTTTCTGGAGGATTTGTCTTAACGGTTGATCTGTCAAGACGGTGATAGGGTGTGCTTGGAAATACGGGCGCAACTTTTGCGAGGTCGTCAAAAGGGCTAATGCTAGCTTTTCGGCTAGGGGGTAGCAGGTTTCTGGATCCAATAACACCTTACTCACGTAGTAGATGGGACGGTGCACCATTTCATCTTTCTTCAGTAGCACCGCACTGACGGCGAAATCATCGACTCCCAAATACATATAGAGTTGTTCTCCTTCCAGGGGCCTTGTTAATAAAGGCAACTGTTTCAAATATTCCTTGAGGTCTTCAAAGGCTTTTTGACAATCTTCCATCCATTCAAAGTTCTTTCCCCCCCCCCCCCCCGTAGAGTTTTGAAGAACGGTAGGCTCCTTTCTGCTGATTTTGACAAGAAACGATTCAGAGCTGCTATTCTGCCTGTCAATCTCTGGACTTCTCTTACGGTGGTTGGGGGTTTCATGTCAATGACCGCCTGTACCTTCTCAGGATTTACCTCAATGCCCCTGTTAGTGATCATGAAGCCTAAGAACTTCCCTGATCTTACCCCGAATGAGCACTTTTCAGGGTTTAGCTTCATGTTGAATCTCCTCAATACTTCGAATACCTTGGACATTTGATCAGTATGAGACTCTCCTACGCGGCTCTTGATTATCATATCGTCCACGTAGGCTTCCATGGTATTTCCCAGAAGATCCTTGAACACTTTGCTCACCATTCGTTGATAGGTGGCTCCCGCGTTCTTTAAACCGAACGGCATTACCCGATAGCAATAGGTTCTGTCGTCGGTTATAAAGGAAGTCTTCTCTTCGTCTTCTGGGTGAAGCATAATTTGGTGATACTCGGAGAATGCATCATGAAACTGAGGAATTCGTAGCCGGATGTTTCGTCTACTAGTCTGTCTATCCGAGGTAGGGGGTATGAATCTTTAGGGCAGGCTTTGTTCAAGTCGGTGAAATCCACACGCATTCGCCACTTCCCTCTAGATTTCTTTACCATCACTACGTTGGCCAACCACTCAGGGTAGTAGACCTCTCGGATGAATCCGGGGCCCAGGAGTTTACTCACTTCTTCAGTGATTGCTTTTTGTCGTTCCAGGGTGAAATTCCTCTTCTTCTGTTTGACGGGTCTGTGTCCTGGTATAATGTTAAGCTCATGGCAAATCACTTCGGGACTAATCCCGGGCATGTCTGTCGGGCTCCAGGCGAAGATATTCGAGTTTCTCCTCAGGCACTCAACTATGTCGTTCTTTAATTGTTTGCCGAGTTGAGTCCCGATGAATGCCTTTTTTCCTCCATCCCCTTCGATTAGCTCAATGGGTTCTGTCTCCTCTACCGATTGAGGTTTGGGCGGATCGTCTATGCACAAGGTTTCTTTCCTCTGTGCTACCTTGTTGGTAGTGGAAGCGAGATAACAAGTACGGGCACTCCTTTGGTTTCCTCGTACTTGCCCGACTCCGTTGGGAGTGGGAAACTTCATCAATAGATAGCAAGAGGATATCACCGCCCTCATGTCATTCAGCACAGGTCTGCCCAAAATCATGTTGTAGGCAGCGGAGGTTGACCTGACCACCATGAACAATACTTACCGGGTTACGTTCTTTGGGTGCTCTCCGAGAGTCACAGGCAACTCTATGGACCCGGCAACCTTCACTCGCTCCCCCGTGAATCCGTACAGTGGCATTATAACGGGCTTTAACCTATCTTCGGATATGCTCATTTTTTCGAAGCAGTTCCAATAGATCAGGTTCACTGAGCTCCCGTTATCGACCAGGACTCTGCTCACCGGGTGTTTGGCCACTACCGTGGATATCACCATGGGGTCGTCATGGGACATGACAATATCACCTTTGTCAGTCGGAGTGAACATGATGGGCTCTTCATCTGCCTATTCCTCCATCACAATGTTAACCTGATACGCTTGCCTTGCGTAGCTTTTGCGGGAAGTAAAGGAGCTTCCTGCACTTGAGTCCCCCCCTGCGATGACATTTATTGCGGGGGCTGTAGGTTCGTTGTTTGGCGGATTAGCACGGGGGATTGGCCTGACTGCTTCGTTTCTAGGCCTATCCCTTCTGTTGTCATTATTTACCCCAGTCCGCTGACGATCATTCCTTTGGTCATGCGGAGGATAAAGGGGTCTCTCGCTTCTCCATAGGAAGTGGTTGATCTTCCCCTCTCTGGCCAGTCTTTCCAACTGGTCCATTAAATCTCTGCACCTTTCTGTTGGGTGACCGTGAGCACAATGGAATTCACAGTAGGCTTCTGGGTTTCGTCCCACACCTCCAATTTTCTTCTTGGGGAATTCCAATAATCCTGCCCTTTCGATGGCTGCCAGTATTGCAGTGCGAGGCTCGTTCAACCTGGTATAGCCTTCATACCTGAGCCTAGGGGCTTTGTCTACTCTCACGGGTCTTGGGGAGCTTCTCTCGGGTGCATCTCTCTCTCTCTTCTTTCCTTCCTTCGCCTCCTTGGGCTGTATCATTTTCATCACTTCTTCTTGAGTTACATACATGTTAGCCCTGGCAAAGAGGTCGAAAATTGTCATCGGTTGGTCGAGAGAGAGGGATTCTTGTAGCTTTTCAGAGCTCGTCCCTTGCAGCATTGCAGCCAAGGCTACGCCTACTGGTAGATCTTTCACTTCCAAGGTTGCATCTCGGAAGCGGTCTACGAAGCTTTTCAAGGGTTCTTTATTCCCTTGTTTAAGCGTGAGTAGGTAGGTAGCATCTCTCTTCCTCTGGCTGTGGATCATGAAGACTTTGAGGAATTCATTTCTCAACTCGTCAAAAGAGGAGATTGAACCTTCGCTCAACCCATTGAACCACTTTAGAGCGTATCCAGACAATGTGAGAGAAAAAGCTCTACACATAATTTCGTCCTCCCATCCATGCAACAGCATGAGGGATTCATAACTCTGTATGTGATCATAGGGGTCCGCTTTGTCGGTGTAAGTAGCCATAGAAGGCATTTTGAACTTCTTCGGCAAAGGCTTGTTCATGCTCTCTGGGCTGAATGGGATCCTCCTCCTTTGGCCATCGTCCGGAGATACTAGTTTTTTCTTCTCGAGGATCCTTTGGACGACCTTCTCCACGTCCTTCGACCCTCGAGCTGAGTAGGGCCTTGTCCCTTCGGGTCTAGAAGAGTCCGATTGATAAGCGCCTCTTTTAGCACCTCCCACTCCGGGACTTGACATTTCGGGGCCTTCTCGTGGGTCAAAACCTCCCGGTCTTCATTGCTCCCTAGCCCTATAGGCTCTCAGATCACGTTCTGACTCCACGGGAGATGAGCTGCGGCAGGTGGGGGAACTCTGCCGCCTATGGGCTGTCAGAGGAGAAGTCTGCGCGCATCGGGCAAGGGTGAACTCTGCCGCCTATTAGAGGCGGGAGAGCACCATCGCATATCTGATGTGGGATACTTCTGCCGCATGTAGTTCGCGGGAGAGTTCTGTCGCCTTTGAGCCACGGGGGAGCTCTGCCGCCTATCGGACAGAGGGGAGCTCCGCCGCTGTTGAGCCGCGGGTGAGCTCTGTCGCGCGTTAACCGCTGGCGAACGCTGCCGCACAGGAGCTGCGGGCGAGCTCTGCCACCTAGTGGCCAGAGGTTAACTCTGTCGCTGTTGAGCCACGGGTGAGCTTTGTCTTGCTGGATTGGCAGTAGCATTATCTTGCGTTCCTGCACCTTGTCCAGCACTTACCAGAGTGAAGGGCTGACCTCTCTCGTAGGTCTGCCTCGGTGTGCTTTCCCCCACTAACTGCTGCACTTCATGGGGTAAGTTGAATTGGGGGAGAGCGTTTCTGAAGAAGCTCACCATAGCTTTTAATGCGGTTGTAGTCTCCTCATTTTTGCGCATCAGGGTCTCAAATTCTTCTAGGGAAACCACGGCTTCTCCCTGACCCCTTTCACCATGTCTTCGTCTTTGTTCCGCTCTGACAGGGGACTCACAGAATTCTGCCCTCCTGTCACCTCCGCTGTAGAGCGTGTCCTCACCATTTTGATAGAGAATCTGGCTTTTTGTCAGATTTCCCACAGACGGCGCCAATTGATGTTGCCAAGCTGACAGCAACAAGAATATACCTTTTTTGTAGTCTGATTGCACTGACGACAAAAGGGTGACGTCGATGCAATTTGTTCCACGTGTTCTTCGTATATCCTGCAAAAACAACAAGAATCAGAGGGGGCAGGGATTTGTCCCTGCACGCGCACTCCGATGATTAAGTAAGTAATCGGAGTTGTGAATGAATGAAGAAGAGAATGTATTGTTTAAATCAGAGAGTTTAAGGCTTTTCCCTTCTTTTTTGGTATTTTGGTTTCGGATCCTCTTTTTCAGAGAGCTCACCTGGTATTTATACGTTTCTCCAAGTCGGTTCGAGCTGAGGCCCAGGCGCGTGTCCGAGCCGCGACAGAGTCGTATAGCACTCTGTCGCGCTTCACGTAAAGCAGCTTGCGGGAGACCTCTATCGCAGACTGTGCGGGAGACTATGCTGAAGGCTGTGTGGGAGACCTCTACCGCAGACTGTGCGGGAGACTACGCCGCAGGCTATACGGGAGACCTCTACCGCAGACTGTACGGGAGACTATGCTGAAGGATGTGCGGGAGACCTCTATCGCAGTCTGTGCGGGAGACTATGCCACAGGCTGTGCGGGAGACCTAGGTCGCAGGCTGTGCGGGAGACTATGCCGCAGGCTGTGCGGAAGACCTAGGTCGCAGGCTGTGCGGGAGACTAGTCCGCGGACTGTGCAGGATAGCTTTGTCGCGAGGGCAATACGGGAGACCAATGTCGCAATATGGGAGATGGAGGTCTGCCGCGCCTACTGTGCGGCACATCACAAGGCGACAGACTCCTATCGCAACGAACACTCTGTCGCACTGCTAGGGACCGGGCCATTTGGCCACTCTGTCGCCAAATCTGCCACGTGGTTCGTTCTTGGTTTGACACGTGGCAGGCGGATAGTTGTACACGTGGATGATGGTGACACGACCACCATCAGGAGTAAAATAGTCTTTTTACCTATTTCGATCCTTAAAATCATTTAAACCAATTTTAGGACCTTTATACAATATCAGTGTATACATACATATTCAGTGTATACAAAAACTATTTAAAGTACGCGTAGCTACCTCTAGCTACTCACAAAATTCCCTTACCTCATTTTTCTATACAGTCTGACCTTTCCATTGATGACTCGTCACGTAGTCCAATTTGCGCCGAATCCAATCTTCGAAAATGCGGATAAATGTTCATCAGGTCAAATACAACACAATTAATTGTATTTCATAATTTTTTGGGCTTAATTTTAATCAGTGGGCCCGTTTACCCATATTGGGTCCAATTGCACCATAATGGGCCTTAATCGACTTTAAGCCCGTTTACCACACTTTATCGAGGCTTATTGGGCTCATTGGGCCCATCAATATTTATTTAGTCTCGTTCTAAATTCTCGGATATCTCAATTTAGTATTTACGACAATTTATCCAATTTTCCTGAATTTAATTCATTAAATGCATAACGATGTAAAATTGTCATAAATAAGGGTTACTTACCTATGATTCCATGATAATACATAAATCGAGGCTATCTCGAGCTCTCGGTTGACGCCAATTGTCGAGCTACACAATTTAATATTTTTTCGGGTAAACTTTCAGTCGATTATTAAGCAAGTTAAATATTCCAAAATTTAAATCGATCAATTCAACCGCTTACCGACTTACGCGTAGCTCGATTGCATCACAGGAATTTTCCCCAATTTTTCCTCTTTTTCTTTTTCCCTTTTTCTCCTTTTTTCTTTTTCTTTTTGGCTGAATCGGTTCGGTCCGGTTCAACCCGTTTCAGACCGTCAGTTCAGCTCAGTTCGGTTCAATCGGTTCAGTCCAGTTCGATCGGTTCGGGCAACATTTGGTCCTTTCGACGCCATCCGACCGGTTCCCGACGTGATTCCAGCACCAATCGGTGAGCCACGGCCTGTGCTTCCATAATCGGCCCTTGGGTTGGACCAAATCGATGCCGATGGCCGTCGATTCCCTTTCTCTCCTGTGGCATTTCCTTCCATTGATCTGCCAATTTCGACCACTTCACCATGTGTCGCGGCTGCCGGTCGGTTGCGTGGGTGTCGGGCATGCTTTGTCAGCCCTCGCCTGGGGTCCCTGGTCGCCGGTGGCCGTCGGCTGGAGGGATTTGGTTCCCTCAGTTTCGGCTGCTTCGTTGTTCGCCTGTTTTCGCTTTTTGTTTCTTTCTTTCAAATTCCCTAATTTCAGTTTCAGTTTTTTTTTTTATAATCTATTTTTAATAATATTTTAATATTAAAAATCCAAAATATCTTTACAAATTATTATTTTATTTATTTAAATAATAATAAAAATCCCAAAAATTCATATTAAATTCATTTAATCCGTAAATGAATTTTTGAGTCTTATTTCGACTTTTCAGCATATTTTCTAATTACTTTCGGGATTATTTTTTGAAGTGAAAATCTCGATTTATTCAAATAAATTCATATCTTGATCAATTTAACCCGAAATTTAATTATTTCTTCATTATTGATCAAGATTTCTCAATCCCATTATTTTTAATTAAATTTTCTTGTTTCGATAAATACCGAGTTTTGATCTTTTGATCGTTTTACCCTTCACGTGTTCGGGAATACCATTTCAATCCTTTTGCATTTTTAAATGCACTAAAAAATTTTTATTCATTCCATTTGCTCTTACGATAAAACTACGTCTTACACAGCATAGCTTGGAGTCATTACCCCATTTGTGGGATTGAAGGAGAAAATGTGCATTTCCATTTGGAGTAAGGAGGAAATCAATCTAGGTGAGTTTCTAATGCACCAGTCCAAGTTTATTTGTTTAGTTATTGATTTTGGAGTTGATTGGTGTGCATATTAATGGTAGAAACTATCTAGAATGCAATGGAACAATTATAACCTAGAAATAGGTTAGTGTGAGAAAGTGAAATGTATTGGAATTAATGATGAATGGGATATCTTCAGGTAATAATGGTGTTGTGAGTATGATTTTACGATGGTGTTATGGAATGAATTATGAGACTTACCCAAAAAGGGTAAAATGTGTATTTAAGGCATTGGGTAAAATGCATAAATGAATGAGAGAATAAGGGTAGAGTATTTCACATCAAGTCCTAAACAAGTAACTAAGTGAGTTACTAGATAAATTGGTTGGAAATGGCTTGATGATGGCTAAATGAAAAAATGGGCCAAACTTAACGAAATAGGCTCAATGAAATATATGGACTAGTTGAAGTCAAAATGTGAGTTAGCAACATTAACTCAAGTGATTGGTGAATGATTTGCAGCTTCCGAGGATACACTCGGAGTAAGTTGAGCCAAAGCGTGAGAAGCAAAGAGGAAAAGAGTCGCACCCCGAGTAAATCAAGGTAAGGGAATTATGTGGACTTTTAGAGATATCTGGGTGCATTTTGGGCTGCATTATGTTTTCTAGAATGTATGTGATAATAGGAAACAAAATGGGTGATTGAAGGGTAAAGAGTTGGGTTTTGAGAATTATGCACGAAAACTAAAAGCATGATACTTTGAAAATCTTATTTTGTTGCTTTTTAGCAAGTGTTTGGTAGGTTGGCTAACATTTGAAATGATTTGCATAAGAAATAACTTGATTTGGTTTAAAAACTATGCTTTTCTATGAATTGGGCCACCTTCATGGATTTCGTGAGAATGAAAGCGTGCTAAAGCATGACTCGCACGAGATTTGATGTGTTTTTATATGCATGAGTGCTGGAGCTTAGCTCACACTAGCTTTTCACATGGATTTTGATGATATTGTGTTGGAGCTTAGCTCGCACAGATTTTATATTGGTTTTGACATGGTGCTAGAGCGTAGCTCGCTTTAGATGTCCACCATACTTGTTGTCGTGCTTAAGAGTACTTGCACGTGGTTTTATGACATGAGTGATAGTCGTGCTAGGAGCTTTAGGTAGACTGGGTGCACCAATTAAATAGGCTCGCACGTGCATATTGAGATATGGCATGATATGATGTGTTGATATGGGTGCACAGAATACGCTGTACCTTGTATGTAGCATAGAATACGTTGTACCATGTTGAGATTTTGATATATCGTCTTCAGATGGTGTTGAGTTCTGCTATGTACCGACAAATTGGACGTGACCTACCTCCCATGCGAAAGCAGATAGATGTGATACCTTACACACCTGATCCGTCTAGCCTGGGATCACAGAGGATATGGCCATAGTCGTAGAGGATATTTCCCTATTATATTGCCTATCTCACTTGTCTTTTGTTTTATGAATAAATTGATGTTTGAAATCCTTTGTGGGTCAGGATAGTTTGAGGGAGGGGCTGAGTCCTGACAAGTGTTGATTTTATGAGATGAGAAAGTTTGATAATAGCTTTAAAGTGCACTTACGCATGATGATTTTTCATGCCTTATTATGAAACAAGCATGATGGTTTTCCATGCTTTGAACTTGATTTGTGCACTAAATTTAAATAGCATGATTTGCTTTACATGCCATTAACACAAGCATGAACTAATGCTTTTGAGATCTGATGAGAAATTGTATGGTTTTGAGCATAGCATCACGATTAGGAAAATAGTACAGTATCTACCTGTTCGCATGATTGCCTTACTGAGCGTGTTGTTTGCTCACCCTCTTATTTTCCCCCTCTCTATAGAGCATTGAGTATAGACTGAGGGCGACTGGGGGTTTCTTTTGTACCGCTGTGTCCCATAGCGAAAGGTATACACACTTGTATAATTTTGTATCTAAACTTGCCATAACACAGTAGCATTTTGAATGTAACCATTAGGAGTGTAAAGTAATGTAAACACATGTAAACAACAACTCTTATTTATTTATACAAGCGTTTACTTCTAAATTATAATGCAAATTAAATTGTTATGGTTGGATGAGATAGACATCGATATACAGTCCAACTGTTAAGAGTGTAGCTGATCACAATCGAGGCAAGGTAAGAACGACTAATAAATAATATATGAAAAACAAAAAATTTATGATGATTTTTGGTAAGTTGAGGGTCATGACAAGGGATGGTTGATTCACCTCCCCAAGCATGGGATTCCCGTACACTTGATTACTGATTAACTGGAATCTAGACTATGGTCATACATCCTTTCTATGTGATATGACATTTTGTCACCACTGTGTGATGTGACATATGTCCCCTGTTGTGTGATACTGGGTGATAAGATATCCCATTCTAGTCTCATGTATATTAATTTACTAAGTGATCTTGCTAAGAGTAAAGCATTTTCTAAGAGTATGTTGTGTGATTCTGTGTGATCTTGAAATGAGTAAGCTGCTGTGTGATTTGAAAACAATATGCATATACCAACCTAGCGGATTAATGGTTTTGTATGGATGGAAGATGTTTTAAAAGAATGCATACGTTTTATAAGGAAAATAAACATGTATTTTAAGCACTGTAGATAGTGTAGTTATCTACCTATTTTCCTATTTTCCTTACTGAGCGTGTTAGCTCAACCCCTTATTTCCTCCTCCACAGATTCTGCGTAGTAGTGAGTTTACTGCAGTTGTTCCTGCTACCGTGATCTCTAGTTCTCCAGCAGTACAGAGGTATACACTTATGAGAAAATTTTGTATCCTGTAAATTAATGCACAGTAAAGCTATCTTTTGTATATAAAGGATGTATATAATAGAAACTAATGTAAACGCTTCCACATATATATAAAAGTACAATTTCTATTTCATTAAATGAACTTAAATTATAAAATAGTTGAGATGTGGATATGGATGTTGACTCACAACCCAACTATTAGTAGTAAGGTAAGTCATGGGAAGAGGGTCGTGACAGAGGTGGTATCAGAGCGAGGTTGGTCTGATGTGAGTCAGTTTCCATAGTTAGGAAATTATACATCCCTAAAGTACTCTGCATTATCCGGATACAATTGTGTATACCCAGCTGGAAATGTGACTGAGACACTTATTTTGATGTAATCCTAGGAATGGATTGGTTAGCTGCAAACCATGCTATTTTAGATTGTTATGCTAAGACAGTTATGTTTCCTACCCCTAAAAAATATATTGTAAAGTTTACTGAAAAGAAATGAAAGAAGTAGTTGCAGTATTTAGTATAATGATTTACTATGATGACTAAGAAATCAAAATATTGAAGGTTTCATTGCGTACATGGTTGATACGGATAAGGCACATTCGGAGTTGGTAGGTATCCTTGTGGTTAGGGAGTTTCTCGATGTCTTTCCGGATGAATTGTTAGGATTACCACCAGACAAAGAGATGGAGTTCTATATAGATTTGGTGCCTGGAACGTAGCCTATTTTGAAACCACCGTACCGTATGGCCTTTGTTGAGTTGAAAGAGGTCAAGAAACAGTTGCAAGAATTGTTCGATAGGAGGTTCATCAGACCGAGCGTTTCACCATGGGGAACACCGGTTTTATTTGTGAAGCAGAAGGATGGAAGCCTCTGATTGTGTATTGATTACATATTGTTGAATAAGGCTACCATCAAGAATAGGTATCCCCTTCCACGGATTGATGACTTATTGGATCAGCTTCAGGCAGCGCAGGTCTTTTCTAAGATTAATCTAAGGTCTTGGTATCATCAGTTGGGAGTTCACAGTCGAGATGTACCCAAGATAGCATTTCAGACCCGATATGGCCACTATGAGTTCTTGATTATGCCATTCTGATTGATGAATGCTCCCGTAGCTTTTATGGCTCTGATAAATGATGTGTTCCAACCATACATGGATCTGTTTATTATCGTCTTTATCGATGACAACTTGGTGCATTCGAAGTCTAAGGAGGAGCATGAGCAGCACCTGATGATTATATTACAAACTCTCTGAGAGAAGGAGTTGTAAGCTAAACTCAGTAAGTGTGATTACTAGTTAGCGCAGATCTCATTTTTGGGACACATGGTGTCGAAGGATCGAGTGTCAGTAGATCAATCCAAGATAGAGGCTGTAGTTCAGCGGGAACAGCTAGGGACAATCACTGAGATCAAGAGTTTTATGGGTTTAGCTAGGTATTATCGAAGATTCATTGAGGGATTTTCAAAGTTAACTGCTCTGTTGACACATCTCATTTGGACGAATGTTGCATTCGTGTGGGACGATGATTGTGAAAGGAGTTTTCAGGAGTTGAAGCGTCGATTGACCATCGCTTCGATTCTCACTATTCCTGCCAGCTCATGAGTTTTTTTAGTGTATACCAATGCTTCGCATCAAGGACTGGGCTGTGTATTGATGGAGGATGGGATGGTAGTCGCTTATGAATCCAAACAACTGAAGGACCATGAGAAGAACTATTCGGCCATAATTTGGAGTTGGAAGCAGTAGTGTTTGCATTGAAGATATGGCCCCACTACTTTTACGGTGAGAAATTTTAAATCTTTATTGACCACAAGAGCCTTAAGTATCTATTCTCGCAGAAGAAGCTGAACATGAGACAGAGAAGTTGGCTAGAGCTTCTGAAGAACTACGATTGTGAGATACTTTATCATCCGGGTAAGGCTAATGTTGTAGCTGATGCGTTGAGTAGGAAGCACCTTGGGATGGTATCGTATATGATAGTTCGGGAACATGAGCTATTGGAGCAGTTTGCTAGCCTCAGTTTAGGTGTTGTGCCTTTTGACAAGGATACTGACTACGTGATAGCTAGCCTGAGATTGAAACCAGATTTGGTAGATAGAATTCAACAAGCTCAGCATGTTAATCAGCAGTGTATTGATATAAGTTATCAGATACAGACGAGCACAGTGACCGAGTATGAGCAGAGTTCTAATTGACTACTAAGGTTTAGAGGTAGAGTATGTGTTCCCAATGATCCAGAGCTCAGGAGACTTATTTTGTCGGAAGCTAATTCTTCGAGGTACACTTTACATCCGAGGAGTAACAAGATGTATCAAAACCTCCGAAAAGTGTATTGGTAGTCAGCGATGAAGAAAGATGTGGCACATTTTGTCGTGAGGTGTCTCGTTTGTCAACAGGTGAAGATATAGCATTAGAGACCTGCAAGGTTATTGCAGCCTCTACCTATATCGACATTGAAATGGGAGCATATCATCATAGATTTCATGATAGGTTTACTGAGGACCCACAGGAATCATGATGAGATATGGGTGATCGTTGGTAGACTGAAAAAGTCAGCTCACTTCCTAGCTATGAGAGCTATCTTTACTCTGAGTTCATTAGCAGAGTTGTAAGTACGCGAGGTAGTGAGGTTACATAGTGTTCCAGTGAGCAATGTTTTGGATAGGGATCTCCGCTTCACTTTCCACTTTTGGGAACATTTTCAGAAAGCCATGGTAACCAAGTTGAGTTTGAGTACCGCTTTCCATCCTCAGATAGATGGTCAGTCAGAGTGGACTATACAGACTTTGGAGGACATGTTGAGAGCGTCTATGCTAGATTTTATAGGCTTTTAGGATGATCATCTGCCGCTAGCCGAATTTGGGTACAACAACAGTTATCATTCGAGTATTAGGAAGGCACAGTACGAGGCTTTGTATGGCCATAGATGTCGTTGCCTTATTAGATGAGAAGAAGTGGGTAATCGAAAGATTTTTGCTCTTGATTTGGTCACAAAAGCCTCTAAGGATGTTCAGCTGATATGTGATAGATTACGAATAGCTTAAAACCAATAGAAGAGTTATGTTGACAAAAGATGGAGGCCACTAGAGTTTGCAATTAGCAAGTCAGTGTTCCTAAAGGCTTCTCCTTCTAAGGGTATAGTGAGATTCAGGAAGAGAGGTAAGCTGAGTCCTCGCTACATTGAACACTTTGAGATACTAGATCGAGTGGGATATAAAGCCTATAGATTGGCATTGCCTCCGAACTTATTAAGCCTCCACAACGTCTTCCATATTTCGATGCTTCGAAAGTATCACCCGGATCCGGCACATGTGATTCAGTATGAGTCGTTGGAGCTCAAAGAGGACATGTCATATGTAGAGAAACCAATTCAAATACTGGATAGGAAGGAGAAGTATTGAGATCGAAGATTATCAGGTTAGTGAAGTTTCTCTAGCAACGTCACACTTCAGAGGAAGCTACTTGGGAGTTAGAGAGCTTGATGCGTGAGAAGCAGGCCCAACTATTTGATGACTGACTTGGTTCTAATTTGGAGGACCAAATTCTTTAAGTTGGGGAGGATTGTAAGACCTGAATTTTTTATGTAGTTTATTCCTTATGATTCCTATATGTACAAACATTTTATTATGTTGGTTGAATCATAAGAAGAGTATTTACTATAATGAAATTGTAAGTGAAGTGATTAAACAAACATAAGCTAAGTAAAGGTCAACACTTTTTGTCCTTACTAGGGGTAAAATCGTAATTTACCCATATCGGGTCTCTATAAATATTATTCACTTTCTCTGACCCTCAGACTTTTTAAGTGAATGTAAAAGTAGACGAAACTATGCACAGATATCTCTAACTACCCGCAAAATTCCCTTACCTGAAATCACGTTGAGAATTTGCACTTTTTCGTCACTGTTCGATCACACAGTCCGATTAGCTCCCAATATAAACTTTGGAGCTGCATATAACCATTTATTAGGTTAATTATATTTTTCCAACTTTTCACATTTAATACAGTCTATTTCACTTAATGGGCACATTTACTCTTATTGGGCCTTAATGGATCTTAATGGGCCTAACACTGTCTTAAACCCATTTCACTTTACTATTCATTTATCTGGGTTTATTAGGCTTATGGTGCCCATCCACACATATTGGGCTTTGGTCCGAGGCCAACAAATGCTTATTGTGCCAAGACCACATTGCAATACCCATTTGGCCTCTCGGCCATGGCATGTGGCTGAGAGCCATCATGCCACCCATGGCCGAGCACCACGCCAACCATGGCAATCTAGCTAGCCATTCACTTTGACATTTCATCAACCACCACATGTGCATGCCTTAAGCCTTAGTTTATGTTCACTTAAGCATTTTATGAAACACCCTATGTGTCATCTTCAATTCATTAACCAATTGATCAAATCAATTGAAATTAAGCATGTCATAATCATGTAAACATGTTTACCAACCTAACCATGCATTAAAATTGTAAGACCCGAATTTCGATGTAGCTTATTCCTTATGATTCCTATATGTACAAACATTTTATTATGTTGGTTGATGTGAGATCTGAGAATTTTACACATATCAAATTATGTAATGAGAACATGAAGTGTAATTGATTGAACTATATATGATGTACTCATATATTGAGGTGGTATGGAATGAAATTTTAAGTGATGAATGAGTTATAAATGAGATTTTATGTTAAAGTGTGAAACTATGGGGCCAGATCGATCTTAGAGAAGAGAGGATCGATCTGGTAGGTCAAAAATAACAAGGAAGGAGGAATTTAAGTGAGCAGATCGATCTCCAAAGGAAGAGGATTGATCTCCTTATGATTCTGTAATGAAGAGATCGATCTCATGAGGAAGGAATCGATCTCAAAATGTTTCTGCTAAGGAGAAGATCGATCTCATTAAGGAGTAGATCTATCTCATGAAGTATTCTATAAACTAGAGATCGATCTCATAACTGGAGCAGATCGATCTCATAAAGCCATTAAGAGATCGATCTCACCCCACGACAGATCAATCTCTTAGGCATAAAATTTCACCAAATCGTCCCCAAATTCAAATGCAGATCAATCTCATCAAGAGCCAAATCGATCTCCTACCCTCGGCCTATATAAAAACCCATGTGTTTTCCTGTATTTCATCTTTTCTCTCTCTTCCAACCTCCATTTCAGCCAAACCCTAGCTTTCTCTCTCTTCCAAAGTCCCCATTTTCATCCAAATCGAAGGTTGTGGCAAGAGGGAAAGTTGTTCCTCATCCAAAGGAGAACAAAATACTTGGAAACTGAAGGACGAATCGAATCGTGGTGTGAGTTGAGCACTCCACAAGTTTGGGTAATCTCTAAACTTCAATCTTTGATTTTGAAGTAATCTTTAGTGATTATAGACATGGACATTGTGATGAAATAGTTGGGAAATGATTAGGGATTGATGAAACTATGATTTCGTTGGAGTAGAGATGTTATTATGCAATTTGTTGTAATTTTGGGAGTTTTGGGCTATAAATTGAAATTGAGGCAATGAGATGAATATCGGCATGGATTTTTGTGCACAATAAATGTAGGATTGGAAATGTAGTGGATGGGATTATGAAGGGTGATAGAGCTATGAGAATTGAGAGATTTAGGCATTAGTGAGAAATATGAGCAAATGTATGCTCGATAATGAAATTAAGTCGAGATATTAATGTTTTAACATCGTTTGGACAGCTCGGGAGTTTCAGAGTGAAATGCGAGGCTAGTCCGTGATACTGGGGAACGATTGCACTGTACGAGGTGCAAAGAAGTAAGGGAAAACTAAACTCATTTGTGTATGTGTTTTGTGATAATATTGTAACATGATTTTCGATTGAGTAAACAAGCATGTTTTATGTGTTATGAATGAGAATTGCACACGACTATATAGCCGGTTGGTGCCCAACTTTTATAAGTTGTAAACTATATGTGAAAACATTTTATAGCCATTTTTGTGTTTTAAAATGTGAACAGTGTTTTGGGCCCTACGTTAAGGCGTATTGAGATTTGAGAAATGTGTGCGTGATTTTGTCGATTGAAGCTCGTTTTAACATGTTTTGTGTTGAGTAAAAATTGGTTTGAAATGAGTTTGATGAGAGAAACCCATTATGATCTTTACGTGAAGGCAAAGTGATTTGTTTATGATAATGGCTATTGATTAAGACTTAGGTGTGTCATTTTGAATACACACCGGGCATTGCTCTAGAGCATGTAAGTCTGATATTCCTCTGTTCTAGTAACGTGAGATGACCCCTACTCTAGTAGTGTTGGTTACCTACCACGTGTATTTGGTGGCTGTGCCACGTGTGAATCCTAATCAGTGGCTGTGCCACGTGTATTTGGTGACTGTGCCACGTGCGAATCTTAATCAGTGGCTATGCCACGTGTATTTGGTGGTTATGCCACGTGTGAATCTAAATCAGTGGCTCTGCCATGTGTGTTTGGTGGCTGTACCACATGCGGATTTTAATTAGTGGCTATGCCACGTGTAGATTTTATTTTGTGGCCGTGCCACGTGCATTACTATTGCAGTGATTTTTATCACGTTTTAAAGATAAAAGCCATTATCACATCTTGATTTCTACATGCTTGTAACCTTGAATTGAGCTGTTTATTATCATGTTTTTACATGAGCTTTGAGATGATGCTTTAACTGTTCATGCTACATTTTCCACTGAATTTATTGAGTTTATCATGTAAAACAAAATGATTGTGTTGTGCGAATCATTTTCTTATTAATGAATCCCTTATCCTCTTATTGAGTGATTTAGAAGCTCACCTTGTTTTATCTTTCCCCCAGATTTCTTCAAGTGAAGAGAATTTTCCTGCGATGTACGGATTAGTGGCTAGTGGAGGGCTCAAGCTTCAAGCTACATATTGTACTTAAGGTACATTTTATTATTTCATGTAACCAGACTATAATTATATTTACAGACACTTGATGTACTTTGATGTATGGGATGTACTAAGATAATTCAGTTTGAGTTTAGGAATGTATCTGATGTGATATATTTAATTATGTGATTATTAGATCCTGAGGTGTGGTTTTATGATATATATATATATATATATGCAAATATTACTACATGACACTGTATAGGAATACGCCTACATATGTGTAATGATATAGAAAAAGTTTTGAATTTGCCATATTTTCTACTTTTTTTGGGTTGTCACAGTTGAATCATAAGAAGAGTATTTATTATAATGAAATTGTAAGTGAAATGATTAAACACTCATAAGCTACGAAAAAACCAAACAAGGGCTATGAAAGCCACAGGCTAAACTGAATGCATCTAAATCTTTTGGACTAAAGATAAGAACTTATAATGTGAAAATATAGAGGGCTTACGAAGGAAAGTCAGTTTGATTTGGTCTCGAACACATTGAAGTAATGGAAACGCTAAAAAGGGGCTAAACGAGTACGAAATGGTCTGTTTAAGCTATTTTTGACATATTCTGTAAGACCTGGATTTTTATGTAGCTTATTCCTTATGATTCCTATATGTACGAACATTCTATTATGCTAGTTGAATCATAAGAAGAGTATTTACTAGAATAAAATTGCAAGTTAAATGCATATAAGCTACGTAAAGGCTAGATAAGGGCTATAAGAGCCACAGGCTAAACCAAATGGATTTAAATCATTCTGACAAAAGATAAGAACTTAAAATGTGAAAATATAAAGGGCTCATGAAGGAAAGTCGGTTTGATTTGGTTTCGAACACATTGAAAAAGAGGAAAAACCAAAAAAGGGCTAGACGAATTCGAAATGGTCCGTTTGAGGTGTTTTTGACATATTCGCCTCCCGAAAATGGCCAAAACGTAAAGATGAGAGTGTAAACCATAGAATACGGCACTTTCAAATTTTTGGGAAAAAGTCAAATGTGATCAATGGTTAAAAAAGTTAATGGTAGTTAAGACAAGTGGACTTTGACCATAGTTGAATAACCATGGTTAAATTTTAACCTAAGTAAGGTTAAAAAGTGGGGAAGAAATATTTTTGGTTAAAACTCTCAATCTTCATCCCCTTGAGTATGGAAAATTAATTTAATCGAAATTTGGATTAAATTAAAGGGGTAAGATGGGCCATCAATGGAAAATTTAAAGTCCATTAATAGTCCATTAATGTGTAACAAGTGTGGGCCGAATTTCTTAGGCCTAATCGGTAGAAAATTTTTTGACCCAAATCAAAAGCCCAAAAGTTAAGCCCAATAGTTAAATGGTTAAGCCCAAAACTTAAACCCAAAGTTACCAAGCCCAAAACCAAGTAACAAGTCCAACTCATGGGTTGATATTTTAGGATATTATGGCTGATATTTAGGAAGCAAAATCAAAATTGACTATGTAAGAATTTTCTTCTTCATTAAGTAAAAGTGAAACCACCATGGAAACATAAACTCTTAAGTTTTTTCTCTCTAGAAATCACTACCTAGAGACATATTTGGAACGAGTGATCTTCATGAAAGTTATTCCATATTGAGAGAGGAATAACATATCTTGGAATCAGCTGTCAAGAAGCCATATTGAACAACTCGAAAATCAAGCAAAGTTTCGGCCAAAGTGAGAACTATAAGCCAGGTAAGTTTTCAATGTTCCAACTTCATATATGTTAATCTATGGATTATATGGAGTTGATTGGTATATGATTTGTGGATCAAAACACACAAAATCACCATGAACAAGTAATGACCAAAAATAGGTATTTGTGTTTTGATGTGTAACCATGTGATTTTAAGGCATGGATAGGTTGGTAAGCATGTATACATAATCATGGTATGCTTAGATTTAATCAATTTGTTCATATGGATGGTTGTATGATGTTGGCATGTAAGGTGTTTGATAAAGTGCCAACATGAACTATGAGAAAGCTTAAGACATGCATGAAAGGTGTTTGATAAAATGCCTATGAGATGTTGGCTAGCAAATGTCCAAGCTTAGCGTGATAATGGATAGTCTCGGCCATCGACGGCATGCATGGCTCACGGCCACATGCCATGGCTGAGAAGCCAAATGGGCCCAGGTGATGTAGGTTCGGCCCAATAAGGATTCTGGGCCTCAAACCAACCCCAATAAGTGTTGGTGGGCCTCACAAGGCCAATAGGCCTAGATGGAATGAATAGTAAGTGAAATGGGCTTAAGACAGTGTTAGGCCCATTAAGATGCGGCCCAATAAGAGTAAATGGGCCTAAAGCTTTAGATTAAACCTAGTGAAAGTGAAATACAATTGAATATATTGTAATTAACTTAATAAATGGTTAAATGCAGCTCCAAAGATTATATTGGGAGCGAATCGAACTAGGTAATTTTACAGCATTGGAAAAGGAAGAGCATTCCATGTGATTCAAAGTAAGGGAGTTTTGCGAGTAGTTAGAGATATCTGTGCGTATTTTCACCTGCTTTTACATTCACTTAAAAAGTCTTAGGGTCAAAGATAGAGAATAAAATTTATAGCGACCCAATATGGGAAAATTACGATTTTACCCCTACTAAGATCAAAAAGTCAAAAGTTAAGAAAAGTTCTAAAAGCATGGAAAGTGTGTTTTTGAATTTTTTTTATGTTGTTTAGCAGATGCATAGATAGATTGGCCGATGTTTTCATGTTATATGCGAAAACAACACAATATAGTGTTGATTTGATTTAATTAAGTAATTAGTGCTAAAGAATTACTCGCACTAGATTTTCATGAGATGCATAACAAAGTGCTGGAGCGCTGCTCGTACTTGATTTTAATGTGATTTATGCATGATAGAGTACTGGAGTGATACTTATACTCAGTTTTACATGATTTATGCATGGCACAGTACTGAAACGTTGCTCATACTTGATTTGAAATATGAACCATGCATGAATAGTGTTGGAGTGTTACTCGCACTAGTGTTCGATTTTGTGATATTCATAAAACAGTGTTTGAGTAAGTGTCGACTAAGAGTCGTACTCAAGGCACGCACTGGATTTGATGTCATATACATGACATGAAACAGTCGTGCTGGAGCCCTGTACAGATTGTGTGTCACAGCGATTTGATATGTTTGCACGTGCATTTTGAGATATGGCAGAGGACTATTGAAACTACAATTAGGTCCACGGAGTACGTTGTACCGTGTATGTGACACAGAGTATGCTGTACCGTGAGTACTTGAGAGTACATAATGTTATAGAGTTGTGGAGTAATTAGATGGCGGTTAAGGATTTGACCCACCTCCCGTTACACGAGTGATGCCCCGAACATTAGGTACCGTGTAGCCTGGGATCACCGAAATTGGGATATGATCATAATCCTCGAAACCATACAAGTAGTCACCAATCTCACTTGATATCTCTTACTTTAACTGTCACATGATTTTTATGAAATTGGGTAGACCCGAGGGATGGGTTGAGCCTCGATATGTGAAGTTGAGTTTTTATATGAAAGTAAATGTTTATAAAACCAAGGTACATCTGAGGTATGAAATTGAGCCCTGATTTCCATGTTTTAACATGATGAAATGCTATATTTTCTTATAGTTGGCATGATATGATTTAATTTATAAGCTTTACATGAGAATGCAACATTTTTGCATGAATTACTGATGTTTATAAACAAGCATGATTTCAGTATACACGGATGAATGTGTATATACTTTACATAGGTTTTACAAAGAAAGATACATGCTTTAGATGTGAAATGAAAAAAATATTTTAAGGCTTAGCATTATGTTCATGTAGATAGTGTGGTTATCTACTTGCTTACCTAATTTTCTTACTGAGCTAGTGAGCTCACCCCTTTCATTTTTCCCTCTCTACAGAGCATCCGCAGTAGTTAGAGTATGGCTGAGGACTTGCATTCCTCTTGTCCACTGCATTTCCATCTAGCGAATGGTATACACACACGTACGATTTTGTATCTGAATATATAACAACACTGTAAACGAATGTAATATTGGGGATGTATTTGTATATAAATATATGTTAGCTCACTTATGGCTTAAAAGTATTTATAGTCAATAGATAGTTTAAATTGACATGTATGGATGATATGGTAAGTAAAGGAGATGATACTGATACTGAATCATAGTCCAACGGATGTTTGAAATTGTCACATATGGAAAGGTAAGAGAAAGCAAAAAATTTGTAGTGATTTTATGAAAAATGTATGTCATGAAAGAATGGTATCAGAGCGAAGTTGGTCTAATGTGAGTCGGTATTAGTGGTTAGGAAAGTTTACATCCTCATATTACCGTGCTGTGTTTAGATACAATTCTGTATTCTGAGATGAGAATTGTATAAGTAATGGTTGTGAATGTAGGAATTGAGCCATTATGGCTAATACAAGCTGTGGTAGAGGGGCGAGAGGTAGGGCTAGAGGCCCTAGAGGTTGGCCTAAGGGTCGAGATGAGTCCTCATTTGACCTTGTGACTCCTGGTTCCAATGGGGTACTAGATAGTATGGAGGTACGTTTTACGAGATTAGAGCGTAGTCTAGAGACCATGATGGAGATGTTTACATATGCTATGCTTGGGAGGCAGGTTTCAGATGCAGGGAGTGCTACTAGATAGGCAGTTGCTCCTGATACACCTGCACAGCCTGCACAGACGCTACAACCTACAGATACTCCTACACCCTTACCAGTTCAGACTGTTGACTCGTAGTAGGTTAGTAATGGATTAGACTATGGTTGTGAGCTTGATTGTTTACGCTAGTTCCAAAAGTTTAACCACCATCATTTAGTGGGGTCAAAGACCCAATAGTGGCAGAGGACTGGGTGAGCGAGATAGAGAAGTTGTACCGGTTATTCAGTGTACGACTTTAGAGATGGTTGCTTTTACCGCGTTTATGCTTAAGGGAGCAACAGAGCATCGGTGGAAGTCTACCAGATCGATATTGATAGCCCGATATACGGAGATTAGTTAGGGGATATTTCTGGATGCCTTCAGGAGGTAGTATGTTCTAGACACAGCGTAGCGAAAGTTGTCAATGGACTTTTTGAGGTTGATCCTGGGGAACAAATCAATGGATGAGTATGAGACGAGGTTTATGTCCCTAGGAAGGTACGACCACGACACTATGTTCAGTGAGACCAAGAAGGTCCGAAGATTTATTAATGAATTGAGACTGGCGTTACGGTCTAGATTGGTTCCACTAGATATCTTTACGTACAGGAGGCAGTACGCAGGGCACAACTCTGTGAGCACGACTATGAGAGGAATGCCTCTGAGGTTGAGAAGGTTAGGAGGAGCTGAGATAGAGATAGGAAGAGGTAGTTGAGTGATAGAGGTTTCAGATATCGAGGAGGGAGGAGACACTTCAGTAAGATACCACAGATCGAGGAGATACGAGAGAAGACTGTTGGATCTCTTATATATCCGGCCATAGCTCTAGTTAGAGGCATTGTTATTAGGGGACAAAGGCCTACTGCCGAGTAGTGTGGTAGATACTATGGCGGTAGATCTTGTCCGATGACTATCGGAATGTGCTTCAAATGTGGGAAGCCAGGGCATATCGCGAGAGCTTGCCTAAAGTCGACATATCGGAATGTGTTTTTGAATTTTTTTATTTTTTATTTTTTGCTGTTTAGCATATGCATAGATAGATTGGTCAATGTTTTCATGTTATATGCGAAAACAGCATAATATAGTACCGATTTGATTTAATTAAGTGAATCTCTTTCAGATGAGCCATTTATCGAGTTGTGTGAAAACAAATCGTGTTAGAGCACTGATCGCACTGGATTTTATATGTTTTCTACATAAATTAGTGCTGGAGTTTTACTCGCATTAAATTTTCATGAGATGCATAACATAGTACTAGAGCATTGCTGGTACTTGATTCTAATGTGATATATGCCTGATAGAGTACTGAAGTGATACTCGTACTCGATTTTACATGATTTATGCATGGCATAGTACTGGAGCATTACTCGTCCTTGATTTGAAATGTAAACCATGCATGACATATTGTTGGAGTGTTACTCATACTAGTGTTCGATTTCGTGATATCCATAAAAAAGTGTTTGAGCGGGGTGTCGACTGAGAGTCGCACTCAAGGCACACGCTAGATTTGATGTCATTTACAAGTCATGAAATAGCTATGCTGGAGCCCTGTCCAGACTGTGTGTCGTACCGATTTGATATGCTCGCACTTGCATTTTGAGATATGGCTGAGGACTATCGGAACTACAATTAGGTCCAGGAGAGTACGTTGTACCGTGCATGTGACACAGAGTATGCTGTACCGTGAGTACTTGTGAATACATGGTGTTATGGAGCTGTGGAGTTGTTAGCTGGCGGTTGAGGATTTGACCTACCTCCATTACAGCAGTGATGCCTCGTACACTAGGTACCGTGTAACCTAGGATCACCGAAATTGGGATATGATCATAATCCTCGAAACCATACAAGTAGTTGCCAATCTCACTTGATATTTCTTACCTGAATTGTCACATGATTTTTATGAAATTGGGTAGACCCGAGGGATGGGTTGAGCCTCAACATGTGACTTTGTGGTTTTATATGAAAGCAAATGTTTATAAAACCAAGGTAGATCCGAGGGATGGACCAAGCTATGCCATATTTTCTTATGATTTAAATGAAATGGCATGATATGATTTGATTTATAAGCTTTACATGAGAATGCAACATTTTTGCATGAATTACTGATGTTTATAAACAAACATGATTTCAGTATACACGGATGAATGTGCATATACTTTACATAAGTTTTACAAAGAAAGATACATGTTTTAGAAAAGGAATATTTTAAGGCATAGCATTATGTTCATGTAGATAGTATGGTTATCTACTTGCTTGTCAGATTTCCTTACTGAGCTAGTGAGCTCACCCCTTTCATTTTTCGCTCTCTACAGAGCATCCGCAGTAGCTAGAGTATGACTGAGGACTTGCATTCATTTGTCCGCTGCATTTCCATTGAGTAAAAAGTATACACACATGCGTACGATTTTGTATATAAACATATAACAACACAGTGATGTAAACGAATGTAATATTGAGGATGTATTTGTATATGAATATATGTGAGCTCACTTATAGCTTAGTAGTTTTTACAGTCAAAAGATAGTTTAAATTGACATGTATAGATGATATGGTAAGTAAAGGAGATGATACTGATACTGAATCACAGCCCAATGGATGTTTGAAATTGTCACAGAAAGAAAGGTAAGAAAAACCGAAAAATTTGTAGTGATTTTATGAAAAATGTTGGTCATGACATATTGTCAGGACCTCATCTCAATTCATGACTTTAACCAAAATCACTACAAATTTTTCGCATTTTAACTTACCTTTCCTCTCATCATTGGTTGGGCTGTGATTCGATGTTAGCTTCCTCGCATACCATATCATCCATTATCCTGCATACAGGTCAATATAATGTTACTAACTGTAGTTTCTTTTATAATACATGTGAGATTATCTAAACTCTAATACAAATACATTCCCCATAATATATATTGTATACATCACTGTTCTGTTTCTATGTTTAGATTCATAACAGTACAAAATATGTATACCTGTCGATCGATAGGAAATAGCAGTGGACTCAGGAATACTATCCCTCAATAGCTCTCACTCTACTGTTGATGCTCTGTAGAGAGATGTAAAGAAAGGGAGGTAAGCATACAACGTGCTCAGTAAGGAAATCAAGCAAGCAAGTAGATATCTACACTATCTACTCAAAATAATGTTATTCCTTGAAAACATCATTTCCTTTACTCACTTTAAAAGCATGTCTTTAAATATATATGTATATACTTGTATAGATTAAATCCCATGTACAGAAATCATGCTTTCTTTCTCAAATGTAGGCAAGTAGTGCAAAACAATACATCTTTATAATATCACAATGCCTTTAGATAAATCATGCCATGTATGTTTAATTTACAGTAAATATGGCATTTAAATCATTCACAACACAAAATCGGAGTCTGACCTATCCCTCAGGTCTGTCCGTAATTAAACCAGTCAATCAAGTGATATATCATGTGAGACTCTGTGGTGAAAATGTAAATAGTATCCTGAATTATGATCATATACGACAATGTGATCCCAAGCAACACAATACTCGGTGTGCGGGGCATCACTGCTGCAACAGGAGGGGGGTCAGTCCATCACAACCGCCAGCTATATCCTCCTCAACTCCACAACAACACACGGTACAGTGTACTCCATGCCACATGCATAGTATAACGCACTCCCGTAGACCCTACATCACAGTCGGGGTGCCTGCCATAGGTCTTAGCCCACAAAACCATGGAATATCATACCACGTCTCTAGTATCCTCATGCGAATCCTCTCACAATGTGACACTCAGTCTATACAAGGAAATCAAGCATGGTTTTCATCATGTATTATATATCATATACAGTGCGCGCCTTTGAGCGTGACTCACAGTCGACACTCCGCTCAAACATTGTTTCACATCACAAACTCAACTCTAGTGCGAGTAAACCTCCAGCAACTAGGTCAATGCATAGTTCACATATTAAATCAAGTACGAGCAATAGCTCTAGTACCATGCTATGCACAATATCATCAAATCAAGTATGAGCAATAGCTCCAGTACTATGTCATGTATAAATCATGAAGAATCGAGTGCGAGCAACGCTCTAGCACTCTGTCATGCATCTCATGAAAAACTCGAGTACGAGCTAATCGCTGCAGCACTCTCTCATGCATATATCATATAAAACTGAGTACGAGTAAGAACTCTAGTACTCTATCATGCATGTCAAGAAAATCTAGCGCGAATCATAATCTAGCACTAATGTATGTGGAAAATATATGAAATCCAGTGCGAGCTGTGCTCCATCATGATTCATTCTCACATAATATGATAGATGGCTCTTTAAAAAGAGATGATTTATAAAATATCAAAATCAGCACTATAAAAAATGCTTAATTCACATCAACCTTAAAATCATTAGCCCATCTATTTATTCTTCTGCTAAACAACAGTAAAACACTCAAAATGGTGGTTTCCATGCTTTTTACAACTTTTCACAAAAGTTGACTTTATGACTAACTAGGGGTAAAATCGTAATTTGCCACTATCAGGTCACAATAATTATTATTCACTTTCTCTAACCCTCATAGTTTTTAAGTGAATGTAAAAGTAGACGAAAATACGTGCAGGTATCTCTAACTATTCACAAAAGTCCCTTACCTGCAACCACTTGAGAAATTTCACTTTCTCTGCGCTGCTCGATTCAACAGTCCGATTTGCTCGTCCAATAATCTCTGGAGCTACATATAACCATTTATCAGGTTAATTACACTTTGCCTACTGTATTTTATATTAAATACAATCCATTTCCCTTAATGGGCTTTAATAAACCTTAATGGGCCTAACTATGCCTTAAGCCCATTTTCCATTTTACTATTCTTTTTTGTTGGGCCTATTGGGCTTATGGGGCCCACCAACTCTTATTGAGCTTGTCCTAGACCCATTACATCACATTGGGCCTAAAATATTTGGGCTTGGCCTATTGGACCTCTTGGCCACATGACATGGCCAAGAGCTATCCATGGCATGCCATCCATGCCGTCGGTCATACCATGGCATGCCATCCATGCCTATTTGTTTAGCCAATTCACTTAGGCATTTTCACAAACACTTGGTTGGCAACATTTTAAAACATCACATAGTTCATTTAGGCATTTTATCAAACACCTTGATTGCCAACTTAATACATGTATTAATTGATCAATTTGATTAATTCTAATTACACCATAATCATTAACACATGTATATTAACCTATTTATGCCTTAAAATCATATGGGCATTCATCAATATTTCACTACACACTCTCGGCCTAACCAAGATCATTGTGATTTCATAGGTTTCAATGCTTAAAACATGTACCAATATACTTAAAATCATTCATACATTAACATATATGAAATTGAAAACTTGTAAATATACCGAAAGTTGTGTTCACACTTTGCCGAAAATTTGGAGGCTAACGGTTTGCACTCTATAGCTCCTTGATATCCAATTCCAACATATGTCACTCTCCTTTCAATTTGGAACAACTTTCATGAAGAATGCAAGTTCCAAATATGCCTAATTCCTAGTGATTTCTAGTGAGAGAAAGCTTGGATAATTTGTTTCAATGGTTTCTTCTTCTAGCCGAGAATGGTGTGGTGAAGATGACCATGGTGTGGCTGATTTTATAAGACACTTACTTAGCCATTAAGCCTTACTTTCCAGCCATTAAACTTGACTTCCTAAGCCTTAGTCATGAGTCACCTAATGAGTCACCTTATGAGTCATGTTTAGCTTTAACTATGGTTAGATATTTATCATGGGCTTTCCATTTGGGCTTCTCGGTTTGGGCTTTCTTAATTGGCTTTTGGGCTGAAATTTTTACTATACCTCGGGTCTTTAATTGTCTTAATATTTGGCCGATCAATTGGTCCAACAATTCGGTCTAAGGGACCTAAGAATTTCAATCTATGTTTAGTATACCTTAATGGGCTTTAAATTTTCACTTTAGGCCCATTACGTTTTTAACCATTAAATTTAATCCGAAATCCTTCCGAATAACTTTTCCTTTCTGGGGATGATTATCTTGTATTCTGACCAAGAATATTTTTTCCCAATTTTTTTCTCCATACTTAGGTTAATTTTTAACCATGATTAGTCAACTATGGTAAAAGTCCGCTTTCTTAACTATAGTTGATTTTTCCTTAACCATTGACCAAGTTGACTTTTTCTCAAAATTTCGAAAGTGTCATATCTGATGTCTTACACTCTCGTCTTTATGTTACCGTTCACGGTGGATAATTATACCCGAAACACCTTAAATACCTTAACTCGCCAAAAAGGTTCAATTTACCCTTTTTAGCTTTTACTTCCGTCTTCTGTGTTCGGAACTAAATCAAGCTGACTTTCCTTCATGAGCTCTCTATACTTTCTCATTTTAAGTTCTTCTTTTCAGTCAAAATGATTCAGATCCACTCGGTTTAGCCTGTGACTCTTATAGCTCACATTAGTCTTTTTATGTAGCTTTTGCGTGTTAAATCATTTTACTAACACTTTAAATCTAGTAAATATTCTTCTTATGATTCAACTATAATAATAGAGTGTTCATGCACATAGGAATCATAAGGAACAAGCTACATAAAATTCAGGTCTGACAATCCTCCCCTACTCAGAAAATTTGGTCTTCCGAATTAGAACCAAGTCAATCTTCAAATAGGTGAGGGTACTTCTCTCACATCAGACTCTCTAGCTCCCAAGTAGCCTCCTCTGAAGTATGATGCTACCAGAGAATCTTCACTAATCCAATGGTCTTCTATCTCAATACCTTCTCCTTCCTATCTAATATTTGAATTGGTCGCTCAACATATGACCTGTCCTCTTGGAGCTCCAAAGGCTCGTAACTAAACACATGTGCCAGATCCGGGTGATACTTCCGAAGCATCGATATGTAGAAGACGTTATGGACACCTGATAAGTTCGGTGGTAATGCCAACCTATAAGCCTTATCTCCCACTCAATCAAGTATCTCAAAGGGTCCAATATAGCGAGGATTTAGTTTCCCTCTCTTCCCAAATCTCGCTATGCCTTTGGAAGGAGAAACTTTCAAAAACACGGATTCACTAACTACAAACTCTAGTAGCCTACGTCTCCTGTCAGCATAACTCTTCTGTCTACTTTGAGCTGTCCTCAGTCTCTCTACTATCAAGTGGACGTCCTCAGATGCTTGTGTAACCATGTCAGGAGCAAAAATCTTATGGTCACCCACTTCTTCCCATCCAATAGAGGAACGACATCTACGGCCATACAAAGCCTCATACGGTGCCATCCCGATACTCGAATGATAACTGCTGTTGTAGGCGAACTCGGCTAGTGGCAAGTGGTCATCCCAGGAGCCTCTAAAATCTAGCACACATGCTCTCAACATATCCTCTAGGGTCTGTATAGTCCTCTTTAATTGACCATCTGTCTGAGGATGGAAAGCGGTACTAAAACTCAACTGGGTTCCCATGGCTTCCTGAAAATGTTCCCAAAAGTGGGAAGTAACGCGGGAATCCCTATCAGAGACTATGCTCACTGGTACACCGTGTAACATCACTACCTCACGTACATATAGTTCTGCTAATGAACTCAGAGTATCCATCGTTCTCATAGATAGGAAGTGGGCTGACTTTGTCAGTCTGTCGATGATAACCCATATAGCATCGTGATTCCTGCGGGTTCTCTGTAAACCTATCACAAAATCTATGGTGATATGCTCCCATTTCCATGTCGATATAGGTAGAGGCTGTAATAACCTTGTAGGTTTCTGATGCTCTACCTTCACCTTCTGACATACGAGACACTTTGCCACAAAGTCTGCTATGACTCTCTTCATACCCGACCACCAGTATACCTTACGGAGGTTCTGATACATTTTGTTACTCCCCGGATGTAACGTATATCTTGACAAATGAGCTTCCACCAACATCAGTCTCCTGAGTCTTAGAACCTCGGGAACACATAATCTACCTCTAAACCTTAATAGTCTATCAGAACTCAACTCAAAGTCAGTCACTATGCCCTTCTGCATCTGACTACTCACATCCATACAAAATGGATCAGTCTGCTGAGCCACTCTGATCCTGTCTAACAGATCTGGCTCCAAGCGTAGACTAGCTATCACATAGCCTGTATCCATGTCAGAAGGCATGACTCTCAAACTGAGGCTAGCAAACTGCTCTAGCAAATCATGTTCCCTAACCATCATATACGATACCATCCCTAAGCTCTTCCTACTCAAGGCATCGGCTACAATGTTAGCCTTCCCCGGAGGATAAAGTATCTCGCAATCGTAGTCCTTCAGAAGCTCTAGCCATCTTCTCTGTCTCATATTCAGCTCTTTTTGTGAGAACAGATACTTGAGGCTCTTGTGGTTGGTAAATATCTGGAACTTCTCGCTATACAAGTTGTGGCACCATACCTTCAACGTAAACACTACTGCAGCTAGCTCCAAATCATGGGTCGGATAGTTCTTCTCATGGTCCTTCAGCTGTCTAGATCCATAAGCAACTACCCTCCCATCCTACATCAATACACAGCCAGTCCCTGATGCGAAGCATCGGTATACACTGCAAATCCTCCTGAGCTGGTAGGGATAGTGAGAATCGGAGCAGTGTTCAATCGACGCTTCAACTCCTGAAAACTCTTCTCACAATCCTCATTCCATACGAACGGTACACTCTTTCGAGTAAGACGTGTCAACGGAGCAGCCAACTTCAAAAATCCCTCAACAAATCTCTGATAATATCTTGCTAAACCTAGAAAACTCCTGATCTCGGTGACTGTCCTTGGCTATTCCCACTGAACTACAGCCTCTATCTTAGATGGATCAACTGATACATCATCCCTCAATACAACATGTCCCAAAAACGAGATCTGTGACAACCAAAAGTCACACTTACTGAGCTTAGCATATAACTCCTGCTCTCGTAGAGTCTGTAATACGATCTTGAGGTGCTCCTCATGCTCCTCCTTGGATCTCGAATACAGCAATATGTCATCGATAAAGACGATAACAAACTAGTCTAAATATAGCTTGAACACATCATTCATCAAAGCTATGAAAGTAGCTGGAGCATTCGTCAATCCGAATGGCATGACCAAGAACTCATAATGTCCATATCGGGTACGAAATGCTGTCTTGGGTACATCTCCACTCTGAACCTTCAGCTGATGATACCTAGACCTCAGGTCAATCTTGGAAAAGACCTGCACTCCCTTCTTGATGGTGCATGGAAGGGGATACCTATTCTTGATGGTGGCCTTATTCAATAATCGGTAATCTATACACAATCGGAGCTTCCATCCTTCTTCCTCACAAATAAAATCGGTGCTCCCCAAAGTGAAACACTCGATCGAACAAAAACCCTATCCAACAACTCCTGCAACTGTCTCTTGAGCTCCTCCAGCTCAACCAAGGCCATCCGATATGGTGGTCTTGAAATAGGCTCCGTACCAGGCACCAAATCTATAAGAACTCCATCTCTCTGTCTGGTGGTAACCCTGGCAACTCATCCAGAAAAACATCTTGGTACTCACTGACCATAGTAATATCTAACAACTCTGGATGTGCCTTATCCATATCTACCACGTATGCAATGAAACCTTAATATGTTGAAGGTTTTCTAAGTTAGTAATCATATAATAATCATAATTACTCCTTCCATTTATTTTTATTAAACTTTACAACATATCTAGTAGGGTTAGGAAACATAACTGTCTTAGCATAACAATCTAAAATAGCATAGTTTGTAGATAACCAATCCATTCCTAAGATTATATCAAAGTCACTCATACTTAGTAATATTAGATTGGCTGTCATCTCCTTGTTCGCTACTCTCAACTTGCAACCATTAAATACATATTCTACAACTTGACTACTATTTATAGGCGTACTAATCAACATCATCATACATAATGGTGTATCCTATACATGTCTTTCTAATTTGCATGCAAATGAAGGCGATACAAAAGAATGCGTGGCACCAGGATCTATTAAAACATATGCTTCAATATCATAAATCAAGATGCTACCTCGTATCGCATCTAATGAAGCATAAGCTGTCCACTAGTCCAAAGCATGTACGCGCCCTTGACCCATCACTTGTTTCCCTTTTTCTTTTGTCATCGCTCTACCTCTCTGAGCAGACGTACTAACTGGAGCTCTATCAAGCTCCCTGCCCTTCAGTGGTGCAGTACTATCCATCTCTAGGCAAACTCTAGCAATATGCCCTTGTTTCCCGCATCGAAAACACACTATAGGAGTCAACGGACACGGTCTACCTCCATGTTGTTTACTGCATATTTTGCACTGATCGACAGTAGGTCTCTATCCTCCTATGGGAATACTTTTTGCTGGAGCTACGGTCGGATAAGCAGGAGGTCTAGCAAATCTCTCTCGTGCCTCCTCAACCCGTGATCGCTTATCGAAGAGTTTCCTCCCTCCTCGATAACTGAAATCCCTAGCCAGCCTCTTCTTCTGTATATCTCGGCTCAAGTTAAACTTCCCAAACTCGTAAGCGTTTCCTTCATAATCTTGCTCGTACAGTTGCACCATGCGCACTGCTTCCTCATATGTGGTTATATCTAATGGAACCAACCTAGATCGCAGAACTGGTCTCAATCCATCGATAAACCTATGGACCTTCTTAGCCTCACTATACATGGTATCTAGGTCATATCTCCCCAGAGATAGGAATCGAGTCTCATAGTCGTCCATTGACAAACTCCCCTAGTTCAATCCCAAAAACTCTGCCTATAGTTTTCGCTGTGCGGTGTCGGGAACAAACTGCCTCCTAAGGGCCTCCCGAAACATCTCCCAACTAATATCTGTGTGTCGGGCTCTCAATATGGGTCGGGTGGGTTTCCACCAATGCTCTGCAGCTCCCTTCAGTAGGAACGCACCAAATGCGACCATCTCCGATGTCGTACATTCGAAGAATCCATAAAACTTCTCCATCTCCGCCACCCACTCCTCAGTAGCTATAGGGTCCTTGACCCCACTAAAAGATGGAGGTCTAAACTTCTAGAACTCTCACAACCGATGCAGATCACATCCGTACCCTAATCCACTACCACCCGAAACTGGTGGAGGTGTAGGAGTATCAACATTCCTCGGTGCATGAGCAGTCTACGTAGGTGTATCAGGGGCAACTGCCTCTCCTGTCGCAGCTCCTACCTCTTGTCCCTGCTAACCTAGCATCGTCTATGCCAATATCTCTACAATCGTCTCTAGACTATGCTTTAATCTCATAAAACGTGTCTCAGCACACTCTGGTGCCTTAATAGCACCTAGAGTCTCATGCGTAGGTAATGGTTCGACAACAGCTCATCACTCAGGCCTTTCTCCACGGCCTCGAGCCCTACCTCTCATCCCTCTACCACTACGCCTATTTGCCATATAGGCAAAGTTCTTGCAATTTATAATCATGAATTAGCCCGTCTCCTATCTGGTCTACACAATTATATCTAAACACAGCACAGTACTATGGGGATGTACACTTTCCTATTTTCTAACACCGACTCACATCAGACCAACCTCAGCTTTGATACCATTCTGTCAGGACCTCATCTCAATTCATGACTTTAACCAAAATCACTACAAATTTTTCGCATTTTAACTTACCTTTCCTCTCATCAATGGTTGGGCTGTGATTCGATGTTAGCTTCCTCACATACCATATCATCCATTATCATAGATACATGTCAATATACTGTTACTGACTGTAGTTTCTTTTATAATACATGTGAGATTATCTAAACTCTAATACAAATACATTCCCCATAATATATATCGTATACATCACTGTGCTGTTTCTATGTTTAGATTCATAACCGTACAAAATATGTATACATGTCGATCGATAGGAAATAGCAATGAACTCAGGAATACTATCCCTCAATAGCTCTCACTCTACTGCTGATGCTCTGTAGAGAGATGTAAAGAAAGGGGGTGAGCATACAATGCGCTCAGTAAGGAAATCAGGCAAGCAAGTAGATATCTACACTATCTACTCAAAATAATGCTATGCCTTGAAAACATCATTTCCTTTACTCACTTTAAAAGCATGTCTTTAAGTATATATGTATATACTTGTATAGATTAAATCCCATGTACAGAAATCATGCTTTCTTTCTCAAATGTAGGCATGTAGTGTAAAACAATGCATCTTTATAATATCACAATGCCTTTAGATAAATCATGCCATGTATGTTTAAATCGTAGCATTTAAATCATTCACAACACAAAATTGGAGTCCAACCCATCCTTCAGGTCTGTCCGCAATTAAATCAGTCAATCAGGTGATATATCATGTGAGACTCTATGGTGAAAATGTAAATAGTATCCTGGACTATGATCATATCCGACAATGTGATCCCAAGCAACACAATACTCAGTGTGCGGGGCATCACTGCTGCAACGAGAGGGGGGTCAGTCCATCACAACCGCCAGATATATCCTCTTTAACTCCACAACAACACACGGTACAGTGTACTCCATGCCACATGCACGATACAACGTGCTCCCGTGGACCCTACATTACAGTCGGGGTGCCTGCCATAGGTCTTAGCCCTCAAAACTATGGAATATCATACCACGTCTCTAGTATCCTCATGCGAATCCTCTCACAGTGTGACACGCAATCTACAGAAGGAAATCAAGCATGGTTTTCAACATGTATTATATATCACACACAGTGTGCGCCTTTGAGCATGACTCATAGTCGACACTCCTCTCAAACACTGTTTCACATCACAAACTCAACTTTACTGCGAGTAAACCTCCAGCAACTAGGTCAATGCATAGTTCATGTATTAAATCAAGTACGAGCAATAGCTCCAGTACCATGTTATGCACAATATCATCAAATCAAGTACGAGTAATAGCTCAAGTACTATGTCATGTATAAATCATGAAGAATCGAGTATGAGCAACGCTCTAGCACTTTATCGTGCATCTCATGAAAAACTCGAGTACGAGCTAATCGCTCTAGCACTCTCTCATGCATATATCATATAAAATTGAGTACAAATAAGAACTCCAGCACTCTATCATGCATGTCATGGAAATCTAGCGCGAATCATAATCCAGCACTAATGTATGTGAAAATATATGAAATCCAGTGCGAGCTGTGCTCCAGCACGAGTCATTCTCACATAATATGATAGATGGCTCTTTAAAAAGAGATGATTTATAAAATATCAAAATCAACACTATAAAGTGTGCTTAATTCACATCAACCTTAAAATCATTAACCCATCTATTTATTCTTCTGCTAAACAACAGTAAAACACTCAAAATGGTGGTTTCCATGCTTTTTACAACTTTTCACAAAAGTTGACTTTTTGACTAACTAGGGGTAAAATCATAATTTGCCACTATTGGGTCACAATAATTATTATTCACTTTCTCTGACCCTCAGAGTTTTTAATTGAATGTAAAAGCAGACGAAAATACATGTAGGTATCTCTAACTACTCACAAAAGTCCCTTACCTATAATCACTCGAGAAATTTCACTTTCTCTGAGCTGCTCGATTCAACAATCCGATTTGCTCCTCCAATAATCTCTGGAGCTGCATATAACCATTTATCAGGTTAATTACACTTTTCCTACTATATTTTATATTAAATACAGTCTATTTTTCTTAATGGGCTTTAATAAACCTTAATGGGCTTAACTATGCCTTAAGCCCATTTTTCATTTTACTATTCATTTTTGTTGGGCCTATTGGGCTTGTGGGGCCCATCAACTCTTATTGAGCTTGTCCTAAGCCCATTAGATCACATTGGGCCTAAAATATTTGGGCTTGGCCCATTGGACCTCTCGGCCACATGCCATGGTCGAGAGCTATCCATGTCGTCGGTCACACCTTGGCATGCCATCCATGCCTATTTGTTTAGCCAATTCACTTAGGCATTTTCACAAACACTTGGTTGGCAACACTTTAAAACATCACATAGTTCATTTAGGCATTTTATCAAACACCTTGATTGCCAACTTAATACATGTATTAATTGATCAATTTGATTAATTCTAATTACACCTTAATCATTAACACATGTATATTAACCTATTTATGCCTTAAAATCATATGGGCATTCATCAATATTTCACTACTCACTCTCGGCCTAACCAAGATCATAGTGATTTCATAGGTTTCAATGCTTTAAAACATGTACCAATATACTTAAAATCATTCATACATTAACATATATGAAATTGAAAACTTGAAAATATACTAATAGTTATGTTCACACTTGGCCAAAACTTTGGAGGCTCATGGTTTGAACTCTATGGCTCCTTGATATCCAATTCCAACATATGTCACTCTCCTTTCAATTTGTAACAACTTTCATGAAGAATGCAAGTTCCAAATATGCCTAATTCCTAGTGATTTTTAGTGAGAGAAAGCTTGGATAATTTGTTTCAATGGTTTCTTCTTCTAGCCGAGAATGGTGTGGTGAAGATGACCATGGTGTGGCTGATTTTATAATATACTTACTTAACCATTAAGCCTTACTTTCTAGCCATTAAACTTGACTTCCTAAGCCTTAGTCGTGAGTCACCTAATGAGTCATGTTTAGCTTTAACTATGGTTAGATATTTATCTCATGGGCTTTGCATTTGGGCTTCTCAGTTTGGGCTTTCTTAATGGGCTTTTGGGTTGAACTTTTTACTATACCTCGGACCTTTAATTGTCTTAATATTTGGCCAATCAATTGGTCCAACAATTTGGTCTAAGGGACCTAAGAATTTCGATCTACGTTTAGTATACCTTAATGGGCTTTAAATTTTCACTTTAGGCCCATTATGTTTTTAACCATTAAATTTAATCCGAAATCCTTTAGAATAAATTTTCCTTACTTTCAGGGATGATTATCTTGCATTCGAATCAAGAATATTTTTCTCCAATTTTTTTCTCCATACTTAGGTTAATTTTTAACCATGATTAGTCAACTATGGTAAAAGTCCACTTTCTTAACTATAGTTGACTTTTTCCTTAATCATTGACCAAGTTGACTTTTTCTCAAAATTTTGAAAGTGTCATATCTTATGTCTTACACTCTCATCTTTATGTTTCAACCGTTCTCGATGGATAATTATACCCGAAACACCTTAAATACCTTAACTCGCCAAAAAAGGTCCAATTTACCCTTTTTAGCTTTTACTTTCGTTTTCTGTGTTCGAAACTAAATCAAGCTGACTTTCCTTCATGAGCTCTCTATATTTTCTCATTTTAAGTTCTTATTTTCAATCGAAATGATTCAGATCCACTCGATTTAGCCTGTGACTCTTATAGCTCACATTAGGCTTTTTATGTAGCTTTTGCGTGTTAAATCATTTTACTAACACTTTAAATCTAGTAAATACTCTTCTTATGATTCAACTATAATAATAGAGTGTTCATACACATAGGAATCATAAGGAACAAGCTACATAAAATTCAGGTCTGACACATATTCAACTCCCAGAATTAGCCAAAACATAAAGATGAGAGTGTAAACCATAGAATATGACACTTTCAGATTTTTTAGAAAAAGTCAAACGTGGTCAATTGTCAAGAAAAGTCAATGACAGTTAAGAAAAGTGGACTTTGACCATAGTTGACTCGATATTTTTGGTTAAAACACTCGATATTCATCCCCTTAAGCATGAAAAATTAATTTAATCAAAATTCAGATTAAATTAAACGTGTAAAACGCAATGGGCCAACGATGAAATTTTTAAAGCCCATTAAGGTGTAACAAGTGTGGGCCGAATTTCTCAGGCCCATTGTGCCAAATTGTTGGGCCAATTGGTGGGCTCAATATTAACTCAATTTAAGGTCTAATTGATAGAAAATGTT